>CAXAJV010000776.1:71133-1271133 GCA_963969225.1 Xylocopa violacea | reverse complement strand
TCGGATGTAATATTTTACAACATTCCTTGCGTGTCGGCGCATACTGCTCCGTGGGAACATTATATACTTCTATAACGTTATATATCCTAACCGAAGGCAACATAACATCTCGGACGTGATATTTTACAACATTCCTTGCGTGTCGACCCCTACTCCTCGGTGGGAACATTATGTACGTCTATAACGTTATATATCCTAACGTATGGCAGCCTAACATCTCGGATGTAATATTTTCCAACATTCCTTGCGTGTCGGCACCTACTTCTCGGTGGGAACATTACATACGTCTATAACGTTATATATCCTATCCTAGAGCAACCTAACATCTCGGACGTTATATGCTACAACATTCGTGGCGTGTCGGCCCCTACTTCTTGGTGGGAACATTATGTACGTATATAACGTTATATGCCCTATCCTAAGGTAACATAACATCCCGGATGTAATATTTTACAGCATTCCTTGCGCGTCGGCACCTACTTTTCGGTAGTAACATTATATACGTCTATAACGTTATGTGTCCTATCCTAGGGCCACCTAACATCTCGGATGTAATATTTTACAACATTCCTTGCGTGTCGCCCCCTACTTCTCGGTGGGAACATTATGTACGTATGTAACGTTATATGTCCTAACCTAAGCAAACCTAACATCTCGGATGTAATATTTCACAACGTTCGTGGCGTGCCGGCCTCTACTTCACGTTGGGAACATTATGTACGTCTATAAGGTTATGTGCCCTAACCTAAGGCACCTAACACCTCGTATGTAATATTTTACAACATTCGTGGCGTGTAGGCCTCTACTTCTCGGTGGGAACATTATGTACGTCTATAACGTTATATATCCTAACGTAAGGCAACCTAACATCTCGGATGTAATATTTTCCAACATTCCTTGAGTGTCGGCACCTACTTCTCGGTGGGAACATTATGTACGGCTGTAACGTTTTATGTCCTAACCTAAGGCAACCTAACATCTCGGACACAATATTTAACAACATTCGTTACGTGTCGACCCTTACTCCTCGGTAGGAACATTATGTACGTCTATAACGTTATATATCCTAACCTAAGGCAACCTAACATCTCGGATGTAATATTTTACAACATTCCTTGCGTGTCGGCCCCTTCTTCTTGGTGGGAACATTATGTACGTATATAACGTTATATGTCCTAACCTAAGCAAACCTATCATCTCGGATGTAATATTTCACAACATTCGTGGCGTGTCGGCACCTACTTCTCGGTGGGAACATTACATACGTCTATAACGTTATATATCCTATCCTAGAGCAACCTAACATCTCGGACGTTATATGCTACAACATTCGTGGCGTGTCGGCCCCTACTTCTTGGTGGGAACATTATGTACGTATATAACGTTATATGTCCTATCCTAAGGTAACCTAACATCCCGGATGTAATATTTTACAGCATTCCTTGCGCGTCGGCACCTACCTTTCGGTGGTAACATTATATACGTCTATAACGTTATATGTCCTATCCTAGGGCCACCTAACATCTCGGATGTAATATTTTACAACATTCCTTGCGTGTCGGCCCCTACTTCTCGGTGGGAACATTATGTACGGCTATAACGTTATATGTCCTAACCTAAGGCAACCTAACACCTCGGATGTAATATTTAACAACATTCCTTGCGTGTCGGCACCTACTTCTCGGTGGGAACATTACATACGTCTATAACGTTATATATCCTATCCTAGAGCAACCTAACATCTCGGACGTTATATGCTACAACATTCGTGGCGTGTCGGCCCCTACTTCATGGTGGGAACATTATGTACGTATATAACGTTATATGTCCTGTCCTAAGGTAACCTAACATCCCGGATGTAATATTTTACAGCATTCCTTGCGCGTCGGCACCTACTTTTCGGTGGTAACATTATATACGTCTATAACGTTATATGTCCTATCCTAGGGCCACCTAACATCTCGGATGTAATATTTTACAACATTCCTTGCGTGTCGGCCCCTACTTCTCGGTGGGAACATTATGTACGGCTATAACGTTATATGTCCTAACCTAAGGCAACCTAACACCTCGGATGTAATATTTAACAACATTCGTGGCGTGTCGGCCACTACTTCTCGGTGGGAACATTATGTGCAGCTATAACGTAATATGTCCTAACCTAAGGCAGCCTAACATCTCGGATGTAATATTTTACAACATTCGTGGCGTGTAGGCCTCTACTTCTCGGTGGGAACATTATGCACGTCTATAACGTTATATGTGCTAACCTAAGGCAACCTAACACCTCGTATGTAATATTTTACAATATTCGTGGCGTGTCGGCACCTACTTTTCTGTGGTAACATTATATACGTCTATAACGTTATATGTCCTATCCTAGGGCAACCTAACATCTCGGATGTAATATTTTACAACATTCCTTGCGTGTCGGCCCCTACTTCTCGGTGGGAACATTATGCACGTCTATAACGTTATATGTCCTATCCTAAGGCAACCTAACATCTCGTATGTAATATTTTACAATATTCGTGGCGTGTCGGCACCTACTTTTCGGTGGTAACATTATATACGGCTATAACGTTATATGTTCTATCCTAGGGCAACCTAACATCTCGGATGTAATATTTCTCAACATTCGTGGCGTGCCGGCCTCTACTTCTCGGTGAGAACATTATGTACGTATATAACGTTATATGTCCTAACCTAAGCAAACCTAACATCTCGGATGTAATATTTCACAACGTTCGTGGCGTGCCGGCCTCTACTTCACGGTGGGAACATTATGTACGTCTATAAGGTTATGTGCCCTAACCTCAGGCACCTAACACCTCGTATGTAATATTTTACAACATTCGTGGCGTGTAGGCCTCTACTTCTCGGTGGGAACATTATGTACGTCTATAACGTTATATATCCTAACGTAAGGCAACCTAACATCTCGGATGTAATATTTTCTAACATTCCTTGCGTGTCGGCACCTACTTCTCGGTGGGAACATTATGTACGGCTGTAACGTTATATGTCCTAACCTAAGGCAACCTAACATCTCGGACACAATATTTAACAACATTCGTTACGTGTCGACCCTTACTCCTCGGTAGGAACATTATGTACGTCTATAACGTTATATATCCTAACCTAAGGTAACCTAACAACTAGGATGTAATATTTTACAACATTCCTTGCGTGTCGGCCCCTTCTTCTTGGTGGGAAAATTATGTACGTATATAACGTTATATGTCCTAACCTAAGCAAACCTATCATCTCGGATGTAATATTTCACAACATTCGTGGCGTGTCGGCCTCTACTTCTCGGTGTGAACATTATGTACGTCTATAACGTTATGTGCCCTAACATAAGGCAACCTAACACCTCGTATGTAATATTTTACAACATTCGTGGCGTGTCGGCACCTACTTTTCTGTGGTAACATTATATACGTCTATAACGTTATATGTCCTATCCTAGGGCAACCTAACAGCACGGATGTAATATTTTGCAACATTCCTTGCGTGTCGGCCCCTACTTCTCGGTGCGAACATTATATACTTCTATAACGTTATATATCCTAACCGAAGGCAACATAACATCTCGGACGTGATATTTTACAACATTCCTTGCGTGTCGACCCCTACTCCTCGGTGGGAACATTATGTACGTCTATAACGTTATATATCCTAACGTATGGCAACCTAACATTTCGGATGTAATATTTTCCAACATTCCTTGCGTGTCGGCACCTACTTCTCGGTGGTAACATTACATACGTCTATAACGTTATATATCCTATCCTAGGGCCACCTAACACCTCGTATGTAATATTTTACAACATTCGTGGCGTGTAGGCCTCTACTTCTCGGTGGGAACATTATGCACGTCTATAACGTTATATGTCCTAACCTAAGGCAACCTAACACCTCGTATGTAATATTTTACAACATTCGTGGCGTGTCGGCACCTACTTTTCGGTGGTAACATTATATACGTCTATAACGTTATATGTCGTATCCTAGGGCAACCTAACGTCTCGGATGTAATATTTTACAACATTCCTTGCGTGTCGGCCCCTACTTCTCGGTGGGAACATTATGTACGGCTATAACGTTATATGTCCTAACCTAAGGCAACCTAACACCTCGGATGTAATATTTTACAACATTCCTTGCGTGTCGGCGCATACTGCTCCGTGGGAATATTATATACGTCTATAACCTTATATATCCTAACCTAAGGCAACCTAACATCTCGGATGTAATATTTTACAACATTCCTTGCGTGTCGGCGCCTACTTATCCGTGGGAACATTATATACTTCTATAACGTTATATATCCTAACCGAAGGCAACATAACATCTCGGATGTAATATTTTACAGCATTTCTTGCGCGTCGGCACCTACTTTTCGGTGGTAACATTATATACGTCTATAACGTTATATGTCCTATCCTAGGGCAACCTAACATCTCGGATGTAATATTTTACAACATTCCTTGCGTGTCGGCCCCTACTTCTCGGTGGGAACATTATGCACGTCTATAACGTTATATGTCCTATCCTAAGGCAACCTAACATCTCGTATGTAATATTTTACAATATTCGTGGCGTGTCGGCACCTACTTTTCGGTGGGAACATTATGTGCAGCTATAACGTAATATGTCCTAACCTAAGGCAGCCTAACATCTCGGATGTAATATTTTACAACATTCCTTGCGTGTCGGCGCATACTGCTCCGTGGGAATATTATATACGTCTATAACCTTATATATCCTAACCTAAGGCAAACTAACATCTCGGATGTAATATTTTACAACATTACTTGCGTGTTGGCGCCTACTTATCCGTGGGAACATTATATACTTCTATAACGTTATATATCCTAACCGAAGGCAACATAACATCTCGGATGTAATATTTTACAGCATTTCTTGCGCGTCGGCACCTACTTTTCGGTGGTAACATTATATACGTCTATAACGTTATATGTCCTATCCTAGGGCAACCTAACATCTCGGATGTAATATTTTACAACATTCCTTGCGTGTCGGCCCCTACTTCTCGGTGGGAACATTATGCACGTCTATAACGTTATATGTCCTATCCTAAGGCAACCTAACATCTCGTATGTAATATTTTACAACATTCGTGGCGTGTCGGCACCTACTTTTCGGTGGTAACATTATATACGTCTATAACGTTATATGTCCTATCCTAGGGCAACCTAACATCTCGGATGTAATATTTTACAACATTCCTTGCGTGTCGGCCTCTACTTCTCGGTGGGTACATTATGTACGTCTATAACGGTATATGTCCTAACCTAAGGCAACCTAACACCTCGTATGTAATATTTTACAACATTCCTTGCGTGTCGGGGCCTACTTATCCGTGGGAACATTATATACTTCTATAACGTTATATATCCTAACCGAAGGCAACATAACATCTCGGATGTAATATTTTACAGCATTTCTTGCGCGTCGGCACCTACTTTTCGGTGGTAACATTATATACGGCTATAACGTTATATGTTCTATCCTAGGGCAACCTAACATCTCGGATGTAATATTTCTCAACATTCGTGGCGTGCCGGCCTCTACTTCTCGGTGAGAACATTATGTACGTATATAACGTTATATGTCCTAACCTAAGCAAACCTAACATCTCGGATGTAATATTTCACAACGTTCGTGGCGTGCCGGCCTCTACTTCACGGTGGGAACATTATGTACGTCTATAAGGTTATGTGCCCTAACCTCAGGCACCTAACACCTCGTATGTAATATTTTACAACATTCGTGGCGTGTAGGCCTCTACTTCTCGGTGGGAACATTATGTACGTCTATAACGTTATATATCCTAACGTAAGGCAACCTAACATCTCGGATGTAATATTTTCCAACATTCCTTGCGTGTCGGCACCTACTTCTCGGTGGGAACATTATGTACGGCTGTAACGTTATATGTCCTAACCTAAGGCAACCTAACATCTCGGACACAATATTTAACAACATTCGTTACGTGTCGACCCTTTCTCCTCGGTAGGAACATTATGTACGTCTATAACGTTATATATCCTAACCTAAGGTAACCTAACAACTAGGATGTAATATTTTACAACATTCCTTGCGTGTCGGCCCCTTCTTCTTGGTGGGAAAATTATGTACGTATATAACGTTATATGTCCTAACCTAAGCAAACCTATCATCTCGGATGTAATATTTCACAACATTCGTGGCGTGTCGGCCTCTACTTCTCGGTGTGAACATTATGTACGTCTATAACGTTATGTGCCCTAACATAAGGCAACCTAACACCTCGTATGTAATATTTTACAACATTCGTGGCGTGTCGGCACCTACTTTTCTGTGGTAACATTATATACGTCTATAACGTTATATGTCCTATCCTAGGGCAACCTAACAGCACGGATGTAATATTTTGCAACATTCCTTGCGTGTCGGCCCCTACTTCTCGGTGCGAACATTATATACTTCTATAACGTTATATATCCTAACCGAAGGCAACATAACATCTCGGACGTGATATTTTACAACATTCCTTGCGTGTCGACCCCTACTCCTCGGTGGGAACATTATGTACGTCTATAACGTTATATATCCTAACGTATGGCAACCTAACATTTCGGATGTAATATTTTCCAACATTCCTTGCGTGTCGGCACCTACTTCTCGGTGGTAACATTACATACGTCTATAACGTTATATATCCTATCCTAGGGCCACCTAACACCTCGTATGTAATATTTTACAACATTCGTGGCGTGTAGGCCTCTACTTCTCGGTGGGAACATTATGCACGTCTATAACGTTATATGTCCTAACCTAAGGCAACCTAACACCTCGTATGTAATATTTTACAACATTCGTGGCGTGTCGGCACCTACTTTTCGGTGGTAACATTATATACGTCTATAACGTTATATGTCCTATCCTAGGGCAACCTAACGTCTCGGATGTAATATTTTACAACATTCCTTGCGTGTCGGCCCCTACTTCTCGGTGGGAACATTATGTACGGCTATAACGTTATATGTCCTAACCTAAGGCAACCTAACACCTCGGATGTAATATTTTACAACATTCCTTGCGTGTCGGCGCATACTGCTCCGTGGGAATATTATATACGTCTATAACCTTATATATCCTAACCTAAGGCAACCTAACATCTCGGATGTAATATTTTACAACATTCCTTGCGTGTCGGCGCCTACTTATCCGTGGTAACATTATATACTTCTATAACGTTATATATCCTAACCGAAGGCAACATAACATCTCGGATGTAATATTTTACAGCATTTCTTGCGCGTCGGCACCTACTTTTCGGTGGTAACATTATATACGTCTATAACGTTATATGTCCTATCCTAGGGCAACCTAACATCTCGGATGTAATATTTTACAACATTCCTTGCGTGTCGGCCCCTACTTCTCGGTGGGAACATTATGCACGTCTATAACGTTATATGTCCTATCCTAAGGCAACCTAACATCTCGTATGTAATATTTTACAATATTCGTGGCGTGTCGGCACCTACTTTTCGGTGGGAACATTATGTGCAGCTATAACGTAATATGTCCTAACCTAAGGCAGCCTAACATCTCGGATGTAATATTTTACAACATTCCTTGCGTGTCGGCGCATACTGCTCCGTGGGAATATTATATACGTCTATAACCTTATATATCCTAACCTAAGGCAAACTAACATCTCGGATGTAATATTTTACAACATTACTTGCGTGTTGGCGCCTACTTATCCGTGGGAACATTATATACTTCTATAACGTTATATATCCTAACCGAAGGCAACATAACATCTCGGATGTAATATTTTACAGCATTTCTTGCGCGTCGGCACCTACTTTTCGGTGGTAACATTATATACGTCTAGAACGTTATATGTCCTATCCTAGGGCAACCTAACATCTGGGATGTAATATTTTACAACATTCCTTGCGTGTCGGCCCCTACTTCTCGGTGGGAACATTATGCACGTCTATAACGTTATATGTCCTATCCTAAGGCAACCTAACATCTCGTATGTAATATTTTACAACATTCGTGGCGTGTCGGCACCTACTTTTCGGTGGTAACATTATATACGTCTATAACGTTATATGTCCTATCCTAGGGCAACCTAACATCTCGGATGTAATATTTTACAACATTCCTTGCGTGTCGGCCTCTACTTCTCGGTGGGTACATTATGTACGTCTATAACGGTATATGTCCTAACCTAAGGCAACCTAACACCTCGTATGTAATATTTTACAACATTCCTTGCGTGTCGGGGCCTACTTATCCGTGGGAACATTATATACTTCTATAACGTTATATATCCTAACCGAAGGCAACATAACATCTCGGATGTAATATTTTACAGCATTTCTTGCGCGTCGGCACCTACTTTTCGGTGGTAACATTATATACGTCTATAACGTTATATGTCCTATCCTAGGGCAACCTAACATCTCGAATGTAATATTTTACAACATTCCTTGCGTGTCGGCCCCTACTTCTCGGTGGGAACATTATGCACGTCTATAACGTTATATGTCCTATCCTAAGGCAACCTAACATCTCGTATGTAATATTTTACAATATTCGTGGCGTGTCGGCACCTACTTTTCGGTGGTAACATTATATACGGCTATAACGTTATATGTTCTATCCTAGGGCAACCTAACATCTCGGATGTAATATTTCTCAACATTCGTGGCGTGCCGGCCTCTACTTCTCGGTGAGAACATTATGTACGTATATAACGTTATATGTCCTAACCTAAGCAAACCTAACATCTCGGATGTAATATTTCACAACGTTCGTGGCGTGCCGGCCTCTACTTCACGGTGGGAACATTATGTACGTCTATAAGGTTATGTGCCCTAACCTCAGGCACCTAACACCTCGTATGTAATATTTTACAACATTCGTGGCGTGTAGGCCTCTACTTCTCGGTGGGAACATTATGTACGTCTATAACGTTATATATCCTAACGTAAGGCAACCTAACATCTCGGATGTAATATTTTCCAACATTCCTTGCGTGTCGGCACCTACTTCTCGGTGGGAACATTATGTACGGCTGTAACGTTATATGTCCTAACCTAAGGCAACCTAACATCTCGGACACAATATTTAACAACATTCGTTACGTGTCGACCCTTACTCCTCGGTAGGAACATTATGTACGTCTATAACGTTATATATCCTAACCTAAGGTAACCTAACAACTAGGATGTAATATTTTACAACATTCCTTGCGTGTCGGCCCCTTCTTCTTGGTGGGAAAATTATGTACGTATATAACGTTATATGTCCTAACCTAAGCAAACCTATCATCTCGGATGTAATATTTCACAACATTCGTGGCGTGTCGGCCTCTACTTCTCGGTGTGAACATTATGTACGTCTATAACGTTATGTGCCCTAACATAAGGCAACCTAACACCTCGTATGTAATATTTTACAACATTCGTGGCGTGTCGGCACCTACTTTTCTGTGGTAACATTATATACGTCTATAACGTTATATGTCCTATCCTAGGGCAACCTAACAGCACGGATGTAATATTTTGCAACATTCCTTGCGTGTCGGCCCCTACTTCTCGGTGCGAACATTATATACTTCTATAACGTTATATATCCTAACCGAAGGCAACATAACATCTCGGACGTGATATTTTACAACATTCCTTGCGTGTCGACCCCTACTCCTCGGTGGGAACATTATGTACGTCTATAACGTTATATATCCTAACGTATGGCAACCTAACATTTCGGATGTAATATTTTCCAACATTCCTTGCTTGTCGGCACCTACTTCTCGGTGGTAACATTACATACGTCTATAACGTTATATATCCTATCCTAGGGCCACCTAACACCTCGTATGTAATATTTTACAACATTCGTGGCGTGTAGGCCTCTACTTCTCGGTGGGAACATTATGCACGTCTATAGCGTAATATGTCCTAACCTAAGGCAACCTAACACCTCGTATGTAATATTTTACAACATTCCTGGCGTGTCGGCACCTACTTTTCGGTGGTAACATTATATACGTCTATAACGTTATATGTCCTATCCTAGGGCAACCTAACATCTCGGATGTAATATTTTACAACATTCATTGCGTGTCGGCCCCTACTTCTCGGTGGGATCATTATGTACGGCTATAACGTTATATGTCCTAACCTAAGGCAACCTAACACCTCGGATGTAATAATTAACAACATTCGTGGCGTGTCGGCCACTACTTCTCGGTGGGAACATTATGTGCAGCTATAACGTAATATGTCCTAACCTAAGGCAGCCTAACATCTCGGATGTAATATTTCACAACATTCCTTGCGTGTCGGCGCATACTGCTCCGTGGGAATATTATATACGTCTATAACCTTATATATCCTAACCTAAGGCAACCTAACATCTCGGATGTAATATTTTACAACATTCCTTGCGTGTCGGCCCCTACTTCTTTGTGGGAACATTATGTACGTATGTAACGTTATATGTCCTAACCTAAGCAAACCTAACATCTCGGATGTAATATTTCTCAACATTCGTGGCGTGTCGGCCTCTACTTCTCGATGGGAACATTATGTACGTATATAACGTTATATGTCCTAACCTAAGCAAACCTAACATCTCGGATGTAATATTTCACAACGTTCGTGGCGTGCCGGCCTCTACTTCACGGTGGGAACATTATCTACGTCTATAAGGTTATGTGCCCTAACCTAAGGCACCTAACACCTCGTATGTAATATTTTACAACATTCGTGGCGTGTAGGCCTCTACTTCTCGGTGGGAACATTATGCACGTCTATAACGTTATATGTCCTAACCTAAGACAACCTAACACCTCGTATGTAATATTTTACAACATTCGTGGCGTGTCGGCACCTACTTTTCGGTGGTAACATTATATACGTCTATAACGTTATATGTCCTATCCTAGGGCAACCTAACGTCTCGGATGTAATATTTTACAACATTCCTTGCGTGTCGGCCCCTACTTCTCGGTGGGAACATTATGTACGGCTATAACGTTATATGTCCTAACCTAAGGCAACCTAACACCTCGGATGTAATATTTTACAACATTCCTTGCGTGTCGGCGCATACTGCTCCGTGGGAATATTATATACGTCTATAACCTTATATATCCTAACCTAAGGCAACCTAACATCTCGGATGTAATATTTTACAACATTCCTTGCGTGTCGGCGCCTACTTATCCGTGGGAACATTATATACTTCTATAACGTTATATGTCCTAACCGAAGGCAACATAACATCTCGGACGTGATATTTTACAACATTCCTTGCGTGTCGACCCCTACTCCTCGGTGGGAACATTATGTACGTCTATAACGTTATATATCCTAACGTATGGCAACCTAACATCTCGGATGTAATATTTTCCAACATTCCTTGCGTGTCGGCCCCTACTTCTTTGTGGGAACATTATGTACGTATGTAACGTTATATGTCCTAACCTAAGCAAACCTAACATCACGGATGTAATATTTCACAACATTCGTGGCGTGTCGGCCTCTACTTCTCGGTGGGAACATTATGCACGTCTATAACGTTATATGTCCTAACCTAAGGCAACCTAACACCTCGTATGTAATATTTTACAACATTCGTGGCGTGTCGGCACCTACTTTTCTGTGGTAACATTATATATGTCTATGACGTTATATGTCCTATCCTAGGGCAACCGAACATCTCGGATGTAATATTTTACAACATTCCTTGCGTGTCGGCCCCTACTTCTCGGTGGGAACATTATGTACGGCTATAACGTTATATGTCCTATCCTAGGGCAACCTAACATCTCGGATGTAATATTTTACAACATTCCTTGCGTGTCGGCCCCTACTTCTCGGTGGGAACATTATGTACGGCTCATAACGTTATATATCCTAACCGAAGGCAACATAACATCTCGGACGTGATATTTTACAACATTCCTTGCGTGTCGACTCCTACTCCTCGGTGGGAACATTATGTACGTCTATAACGTTATATATCCTAACGTATGGCAGCCTAACATCTCGGATGTAATATTTTCCAACATTCCTTGCGTGTCGGCACCTACTTCTCGGTGGGAACATTACATACGTCTATAACGTTATATATCCTATCCTAGAGCAACCTAACATCTCGGACGTTATATGCTACAACATTCGTGGCGTGTCGGCCCCTACTTCTTGGTGGGAACATTATGTACGTATATAACGTTATATGCCCTATCCTAAGGTAACCTAACATCCCGGATGTAATATTTTACAGCATTCCTTGCGCGGCGGCACCTACTTTTCGGTAGTAACATTATATACGTCTATAACGTTATGTGTCCTATCCTAGGGCCACCTAACATCTCGGATGTAATATTTTACAACATTCCTTGCGTGTCGGCCCCTACTTCTCGGTGGGAACATTATGTACGTATGTAACGTTATATGTCCTAACCTAAGCAAACCTAACATCTCGGATGTGATATTTCTCAACATTCGTGGCGTGTCGGCCTCTACTTCTCGGTGGGAACATTATGTACGTATATAACGTTATATGTCCTAACCTAAGCAAACCTAACATCTCGGATGTAATATTTCACAACGTTCGTGGCGTGCCGGCCTCTACTTCACGGTGGGAACATTATGTACGTCTATAAGGTTATGTGCCCTAACCTAAGGCACCTAACACCTCGTATGTAATATTTTACAACATTCGTGGCGTGTAGGCCTCTACTTCTCGGTGGGAACATTATGTACGTCTATAACGTTATATATCCTAACGTAAGGCAACCTAACATCTCGGATGTAATATTTTCCAACATTCCTTGCGTGTCGGCACCTACTTCTCGGTGGGAACATTATGTACGGCTGTAACGTGTTATGTCCTAACCTAAGGCAACCTAACATCTCGGACACAATATTTAACAACATTCGTTACGTGTCGACCCTTACTCCTCGGTAGGAACATTATGTACGTCTATAACGTTATATATCCTAACCTAAGGCAACCTAACATCTCGGATGTAATATTTTACAACATTCCTTGCGTGTCGGCCCCTTCTTCTTGGTGGGAAAATTATGTACGTATATAACGTTATATGTCCTAACCTAAGCAAACCTATCATTTCGGATGTAATATTTCACAACATTCGTGGCGTGTCGGCCTCTACTTCTCGGTGTGAACATTATGTACGTCTATAACATTATGTGCCCTAACCTAAGGCAACCTAACACCTCGTATGTAATATTTTACAACATTCCTTGCGTGTCGTCGCCTACTTATCCGTGGGAACATTATATACTTCTATAACGTTATATATCCTAACGGAAGGCAACATAACATCTCGGACGTGATATTTTACAACATTCCTTGCGTGTCGACCCCTACTCCTCGGTGGGAACATTATGTACGTCTATAACGTTATATATCCTACCGTATGGCAACCTAACATCTCGGATGTAATATTTTCCAACATTCCTTGCGTGTCGGCACCTACTTCTCGGTGGGAACATTACATACGTCTATAACGTTATATATCCTATCCTAGAGCAACCTAACATCTCGGACGTTATATGCTACAACATTCGTGGCGTGTCGGCCCCAACTTCTTGGTGGGAACATTATGTACGTATATAACGTTATATGTCCTATCCTAAGGTAACCTAACATCCCGGATGTAATATTTTACAGCATTCCTTGCTCGTCGTCGCCTACTTATCCGTGGGAACATTATATACTTCTATAACGTTATATATCCTAACCGAAGGCAACATAACATCTCGGACGTGATATTTTACAACATTCCTTGCGTGTCGACCCCTACTCCTCGGTGGGAACATTATGTACGTCTATAACGTTATATATCCTACCGTATGGCAACCTAACATCTCGGATGTAACATTTTCCAACATTCCTTGCGTGTCGGCACCTACTTCTCGGTGGGAACATTACATACGTCTATAACGTTATATATCCTATCCTAGAGCAACCTAACATCTCGGACGTTATATGCTACAACATTCGTGGCGTGTCGGCCCCTACTTCTTGGTGGGAACATTATGTACGTATATAACGTTATATGTCCTATCCTAAGGTAACCTAACATCCCGGATGTAATATTTTACAGCATTCCTTGCGCGTCGGCACCTACTTTTCGGTGGTAACATTATATACGTCTATAACGTTATATGTCCTATCCTAGGGCCACCTAACATCTCGGATGTAATATTTTACAACATTCCTTGCGTGTCGGCCCCTACTTCTCGGTGGGAACATTATGTACGGCTATAACGTTATATGTCCTAACCTAAGGCAACCTAACACCTCGGATGTAATATTTTCCAACATTCCTTGCGTGTCGGCACCTACTTCTCGGTGGGAACATTACATACGTCTATAACGTTATATATCCTATCCTAGAGCAACCTAACATCTCGGACGTTATATGCTACAACATTCGTGGCGTGTCGGCCCCTACTTCTTGGTGGGTACATTATGTACGTCTATAACGGTATATGTCCTAACCTAAGGCAACCTAACACCTCGTATGTAATATTTTACAACATTCCTTGCGTGTCGGCGCCTACTTCCCCGTGGGAACATTATATACGTCTATAACGTTATATATCCTAACCTAAGGCAACCTAACACCTCGTATGTAATATTTTACAACATTCGTGGCGTGTGGGCCTCTACTTCTCGGTGGGAACATTATGTACGTCTATAACGTTATATATCCTAACGTAAGGCAACCTAACATCTAGGATGTAATATTTTCCAACATTCCTTGCGTGTCGGCACCTATTTTTCGGTGGGAATATTATATACTTCTATAACGTTATATATCCTATCCTAGGGCAACCTAACATCTCGGACGTTATATTCCACAACATTCGTGGCGTGTCGGCCCCTACTTCTTGGTGGGAACATTATGTACGTATATAACGTTGTATGTCCTATCCTAAGGCAACCTAACATCTCGGAAGTAATATTTTACAGCATTCCTTGCGTGTCGGCACCTACTTTTCGGTGGTAACATTATATACGTCTATAACGTTATATGTCCTATCCTAGGGCAACCTAACATCTCGGATGTAATATTTTACAACATTCCTTGCGTGTCGGCCCCTACTTCTCGGTGGGGACATTATGTACGGCTGTAACGTTATATGTCCTAACCTAAGCAAACCTAACATCTCGGATGTAATATTTAACAACATTCGTGGTGTGTCGGCACCTACTTCTCGGTGGGGACATTATGTACGGCTGTAACGTTATATGTCCTAACCTAAGGCAACCTAACACCTCGGATGTAATATTTTACAACATTCGTGGCGTGTCGGCCACTACTTCTCGGTGGGAACATTATGTGCAGCTATAACGTAATATGTCCTAACCTAAGGCAGCCTAACATCTCGGATGTAATATTTTACAACATTCCTTGGGTGTCGGCGCCTACTTATTCGTGGGAACATTATATACTTCTATAACGTAATATGTCCTAACCTAAGGCAACCTAACATCTACGACGCAATATTTTACAACATTCCATGCGTGTCGGCACCTACTTCTCGGTGGGAACATTACGTACGTCTATAACGTTATATATCCTAACATAAGGCAACCTAACAACTCGGATGTAATATTTCACAACATTCCTGGCGCTTCAGCCCCTTCATTTCTGTGGGAACATTATGTACGTCTATAACGTTATATGCCCTAACCTAAGGCAACCTAACAACTCGGATGTAAAACATAATAATTATGACGTTATATGTCCTAACCTAAGGCAACCTAACTTCTCGGACGTAATATTTTACAACATTCCTTGCGTGTCGGCGCCTACTTCTCCGTGGGAACATTATATACGTCTATAACGTTATATATCCTAACCTAAGGCAACCTAACACCTCGTATGTAATATTTTACAACATTCGTGGCGTGTGGGCCTCTACTTCTCGGTGGGAACATTATGTGCGTCTATAACGTTATATGTCCTAACCTAAGGCAACCTAACACCTCGTATGTAATATTTTACAACATTCCTTGCGTGTCGGGGCCTACTTATGAGTGGAAACATTATATACTTCTATAACGTTATATATCCTAACCGAAGGCAACATAACATCTCGGACGTGATATTTTACAGCATTCCTTGCGCGTCGGCACCTACTTTTCGGTGGTAACATTATATACGTCTATAACGTTATATGTTCTATCCTAGGGCAACCTAACACCTCGGATGTAATATTTTACAACATTCGTGGCGTGTCGGCCACTACTTCTCGGTGGGAACATTATGTGCAGTTATAACGTAATATCTCCTAACCTAAGGCAGCCTAACATCTCGGATGTAATATTTTACAACCTTCCTTGCGTGTCGGCGCCTACTTATTCGTGGGAACATTATATACTTCTATAACGTTATATATCCCAACCAAAGGCAACATAACATCTCGGACGTGATATTTTACAACATTCCTTGCGTGTCGGCACCTACTTCTCGGTGGGAACATTATGTACGTCTATAACGTTATATGTTCTATCCTAGGGCAACCTAACATCTCGGATGTAATATTTTACAACATTCCTTGCGTGTCGGCGCCCACTTCTCGGTGGGAACATTATATACTTCTATAACGTTATATGTCCTAACCGAAGGCAACATAACATCTCGGACATGACAATTTACAACTTTCGTGTCGTGTCGGCCTCTACTTCTCGGTGGGAACCTTATGTGCAGCTATAACGTAATATGTCCTAACCTAAGGCAACCTAACATCTCGGACACAATATTTAACAACATTCGTTACGTGTCGACCGCTACTCCTCGGTGGTAACATTATATACGTCTATAACGTTATATGTCCTATCCTAGGGCAACCTAACATATCGGATGTAATATTTTACAACATTCCTTGCGTGTCGGCCCCTACTTCTCGGTGGGGACATTCTGTACGGCTGTAACGTTATATGTCCTAACCTAAGGCAACCTAACACCTCGGATGTAATATTTTACAACATTCGTGGCGTGTCGGCCACTACTTCTCGGTCGGAACATTATGTACGTCTACAACGTTATGTGCCCTAACCTAAGGCAACCGTACACCTCGTATGTAATATTTTACAACATTCGTGGCGTGTAGGCCTCTACTTCTCGGTGGGAACATTATGTACGTCTATAACGTTATATGTCCTAACCTAAGCAAACCTAACATCTCGGATGTAATATTTCACAACATTCGTGGCGTGTCGGCCTCTACTTCTCGGTCGGAACATTATGTACATCTATAACGTTATGTGCCCTAACCTAAGGCAACCGTACACCTCGTATGTAATATTTTACACCATTCGTGGCGTGTCGGCCTCTACTTCTCGGTGGGAACATTATGTACGTCTATAACGTTATGTGCCCTAACCTAAGGCAACCTAACACCTCGTATGTAATATTTTACAACATTCGTGGCGTGTAGGCCTCTACTTCTCGGTCGGAACATTATGTACGTCTATAACGTTATATATTCTAACGTAAGGCAACCTAACATCACGGATGTAATATTTTCCAACATTCCTTGCGTGTCGGCACCTACTTTTCGGTGGGAACATTATTTACGTCTATAACGTTATATGTTCTATCCTAGGGCAACCGAACATCTCGGATGTAATATTTTACAACATTCCTTGCGTGTCGGCCCCTACTTCTTGGTGGGAACATTATGTACGTATATAACGTTATATGTCCTAACCTAAGCAAACCTAACATCTCGGATGTAATATTTCACAACATTCGTGGCGTGTCGGCCTCTACTTCGCGGTGGGAACATTATGTACGTCTATAACGTTATGTGCCCTAACCTAAGGCAACCTAACACCTCGTATGTAATATTTTACAACATTCGTGGCGTGTAGGCCTCTACTTCTCGGTGGGAACATTATGTACGTCTATAACGTTATATATCCTAACGTAAGGCAACCTAACATCTAGGATGTAATATTTTCCAACATTCCTTGCGTGTCGGCACCTATTTTTCGGTGGGAATATTATATACTTCTATAACGTTATATATCCTATCCTAGGGCAACCTAACATCTCGGACGTTATATTCCACAACATTCGTGGCGTGTCGGCCCCTACTTCTTGGTGGGAACATTATGTACGTATATAACGTTGTATGTCCTATCCTAAGGCAACCTAACATCTCGGAAGTAATATTTTACAGCATTCCTTGCGTGTCGGCACCTACTTTTCGGTGGTAACATTATATACGTCTATAACGTTATATGTCCTATCCTAGGGCAACCTAACATCTCGGATGTAATATTTTACAACATTCCTTGCGTGTCGGCCCCTACTTCTCGGTGGGGACATTATGTACGGCTGTAACGTTATATGTCCTAACCTAAGCAAACCTAACATCTCGGATGTAATATTTAACAACATTCGTGGTGTGTCGGCACCTACTTCTCGGTGGGGACATTATGTACGGCTGTAACGTTATATGTCCTAACCTAAGGCAACCTAACACCTCGGATGTAATATTTTACAACATTCGTGGCGTGTAGGCCTCTACTTCTCGGTGGGAACATTATGCACGTCTATAACGTTATATGTGCTAACCTAAGGCAACCTAACACCTCGTATGTAATATTTTACAATATTCGTGGCGTGTCGGCACCTACTTTTCGGTGGTAACATTATATACGGCTATAACGTTATATGTCCTATCCTAGGGCAACCTAACATCTCGGATGTAATATTTTACAACATTCCTTGCGTGTCGGCCCCTACTTCTCGGTGGGAACATTATGTACGGCTCATAACGTTATATGTCCTAACCTAAGGCAACCTAACACCTCGGATGTAATATTTAACAACATTCGTGGCGTGTCGGCCACTACATCTCGGTGGGAACATTATGTGCAGCTATAACGTAATATGTCCTAACCTAAGGCAGCCTAACATCTCGGATGTAATATTTTACAACATTCCTTGCGTGTCGGCGCATACTGCTCCGTGGGAATATTATATACGTCTATAACCTTACATATCCTAACCTAAGGCAAACTAACATCTCGGATGTAATATTTTACAACATTACTTGCGTGTTGGCGCCTACTTATCCGTGGGAACATTATATACTTCTATAACGTTATATATCCTAACCGAAGGCAACATAACATCTCGGACGTGATATTTTACAGCATTCCTTGCGCGTCGGCACCTACTTTTCGGTGGTAACATTATATACGTCTATAACGTTATATGTTCTATCCTAGGGCAACCTAACACCTCGGATGTAATATTTTACAACATTCGTGGCGTGTCGGCCACTACTTCTCGGTGGGAACATTATGTGCAGCTATAACGTAATATCTCCTAACCTAAGGCAGCCTAACATCTCGGATGTAATATTTTACAACATTCCTTGCGTGTCGGCGCCTACTTATTCGTGGGAACATTATATACTTCTATAACGTTATATATCCCAACCAAAGGCAACATAACATCTCGGACGTGATATTTTACAACATTCCTTGCGTGTCGGCACCTACTTCTCGGTGGGAACATTATGTACGTCTATAACGTTATATGTTCTATCCTAGGGCAACCTAACATCTCGGATGTAATATTTTACAACATTCCTTGCGTGTCGGCGCCCACTTCTCGGTGGGAACATTATATACTTCTATAACGTTATATGTCCTAACCGAAGGCAACATAACATCTCGGACATGACAATTTACAACATTCGTGTCGTGTCGGCCTCTACTTCTCGGTGGGAACCTTATGTGCAGCTATAACGTAATATGTCCTAACCTAAGGCAACCTAACATCTCGGACACAATATTTAACAACATTCGTTACGTGTCGACCGCTACTCCTCGGTGGTAACATTATATACGTCTATAACGTTATATGTCCTATCCTAGGGCAACCTAACATATCGGATGTAATATTTTACAACATTCCTTGCGTGTCGGCCCCTACTTCTCGGTGGGGACATTCTGTACGGCTGTAACGTTATATGTCCTAACCTAAGGCAACCTAACACCTCGGATGTAATATTTTACAACATTCGTGGCGTGTCGGCCACTACTTCTCGGTCGGAACATTATGTACGTCTACAACGTTATGTGCCCTAACCTAAGGCAACCGTACACCTCGTATGTAATATTTTACAACATTCGTGGCGTGTAGGCCTCTACTTCTCGGTGGGAACATTATGTACGTCTATAACGTTATATGTCCTAACCTAAGCAAACCTAACATCTCGGATGTAATATTTCACAACATTCGTGGCGTGTCGGCCTCTACTTCTCGGTCGGAACATTATGTACATCTATAACGTTATGTGCCCTAACCTAAGGCAACCGTACACCTCGTATGTAATATTTTACACCATTCGTGGCGTGTCGGCCTCTACTTCTCGGTGGGAACATTATGTACGTCTATAACGTTATGTGCCCTAACCTAAGGCAACCTAACACCTCGTATGTAATATTTTACAACATTCGTGGCGTGTAGGCCTCTACTTCTCGGTCGGAACATTATGTACGTCTATAACGTTATATATTCTAACGTAAGGCAACCTAACATCACGGATGTAATATTTTCCAACATTCCTTGCGTGTCGGCACCTACTTTTCGGTGGGAACATTATTTACGTCTATAACGTTATATATCCTATCCTAGGGCAACCTAACATCTCGGACGTTATATTCCACAACATTCGTGGCGTGTCGGCCCCTACTTCTTGGTGGGAACATTATGTACGTATATAACGTTGTATGTCCTATCCTAAGGCAACCTAACATCTCGGAAGTAATATTTTACAGCATTCCTTGCGTGTCGGCACCTACTTTTCGGTGGTAACATTATATACGTCTATAACGTTATATGTCCTATCCTAGGGCAACCTAACATCTCGGATGTAATATTTTACAACATTCCTTGCGTGTCGGCCCCTACTTCTCGGTGGGGACATTATGTACGGCTGTAACGTTATATGTCCTAACCTAAGCAAACCTAACATCTCGGATGTAATATTTAACAACATTCGTGGTGTGTCGGCACCTACTTCTCGGTGGGGACATTATGTACGGCTGTAACGTTATATGTCCTAACCTAAGGCAACCTAACACCTCGGATGTAATATTTTACAACATTCGTGGCGTGTAGGCCTCTACTTCTCGGTGGGAACATTATGCACGTCTATAACGTTATATGTGCTAACCTAAGGCAACCTAACACCTCGTATGTAATATTTTACAATATTCGTGGCGTGTCGGCACCTACTTTTCGGTGGTAACATTATATACGGCTATAACGTTATATGTCCTATCCTAGGGCAACCTAACATCTCGGATGTAATATTTTACAACATTCCTTGCGTGTCGGCCCCTACTTCTCGGTGGGAACATTATGTACGGCTCATAACGTTATATGTCCTAACCTAAGGCAACCTAACACCTCGGATGTAATATTTAACAACATTCGTGGCGTGTCGGCCACTACATCTCGGTGGGAACATTATGTGCAGCTATAACGTAATATGTCCTAACCTAAGGCAGCCTAACATCTCGGATGTAATATTTTACAACATTCCTTGCGTGTCGGCGCATACTGCTCCGTGGGAATATTATATACGTCTATAACCTTATATATCCTAACCTAAGGCAAACTAACATCTCGGATGTAATATTTTACAACATTACTTGCGTGTTGGCGCCTACTTATCCGTGGGAACTTTATATACTTCTATAACGTTATATATCCTAACCGAAGGCAACATAACATCTCGGATGTAATATTTTACAGCATTTCTTGCTCGTCGGCACCTACTTTTCGGTGGTAACATTATATACGTCTATAACGTTATATGTCCTATCCTAGGGCAACCTAACATCTCGGATGTAATATTTTACAACATTCCTTGCGTGTCGGCCCCTACTTCTCGGTGGGAACATTATGCACGTCTATAACGTTATATGTCCTATCCTAAGGCAACCTAACATCTCGTATGTAATATTTTACAACATTCGTGGCGTGTCGGCACCTACTTTTCGGTGGTAACATTATATACGTCTATAATGTTATATGTCCTATCCTAGGGCAACCTAACATCTCGGATGTAATATTTTACAACATTCCTTGCGTGTCGGCCTCTACTTCTCGGTGGGTACATTATGTACGTCTATAACGGTATATGTCCTAACCTAAGGCAACCTAACACCTGGTATGTAATATTTTACAACATTCCTTGCGTGTCGGGGCCTACTTATCCGTGGGAACATTATATACTTCTATAACGTTATATATCCTAACCGAAGGCAACATAACATCCCGGATGTAATATTTTACAGCATTTCTTGCGCGTCGGCACCTACTTTTCGGTGGTAACATTATATACGTCTATAACGTTATATGTCCTATCCTAGGGCAACCTAACATCTCGGATGTAATATTTTACAACATTCCTTGCGTGTCGGCCCCTACTTCTCGGTGGGAACATTATGCACGTCTATAACGTTATATGTCCTATCCTAAGGCAACCTAACATCTCGTATGTAATATTTTACAACATTCGTGGCGTGTCGGCACCTACTTTTCGGTGGTAACATTATATACGTCTATAACGTTATATGTCCTATCCTAGGGCAACCTAACATCTCGGATGTAATATTTTACAACATTCCTTGCGTGTCGGCCTCTACTTCTCGGTGGGTACATTATGTACGTCTATAACGGTATATGTCCTAACCTAAGGCAACCTAACACCTCGTATGTAATATTTTACAACATTCCTTGCGTGTCGGGGCCTACTTATCCGTGGGAACTTTATATACTTCTATAACGTTATATATCCTAACCGAAGGCAACATAACATCTCGGATGTAATATTTTACAGCATTTCTTGCGCGTCGGCACCTACTTTTCGGTGGTAACATTATATACGTCTATAACGTTATATGTCCTATCCTAGGGCAACCTAACATCTCGGATGTAATATTTTACAACATTCCTTGCGTGTCGGCCCCTACTTCTCGGTGGGAACATTATGCACGTCTATAACGTTATATGTCCTATCCTAAGGCAACCTAACATCTCGTATGTAATATTTTACAATATTCGTGGCGTGTCGGCACCTACTTTTCGGTGGTAACATTATATACGGCTATAACGTTATATGTTCTATCCTAGGGCAACCTAACATCTCGGATGTAATATTTCTCAACATTCGTGGCGTGCCGGCCTCTACTTCTCGGTGAGAACATTATGTACGTATATAACGTTATATGTCCTAACCTAAGCAAACCTAACATCTCGGATGTAATATTTCACAACGTTCGTGGCGTGCCGGCCTCTACTTCACGGTGGGAACATTATGTACGTCTATAAGGTTATGTGCCCTAACCTCAGGCACCTAACACCTCGTATGTAATATTTTACAACATTCGTGGCGTGTAGGCCTCTACTTCTCGGTGGGAACATTATGTACGTCTATAACGTTATATATCCTAACGTAAGGCAACCTAACATCTCGGATGTAATATTTTCCAACATTCCTTGCGTGTCGGCACCTACTTCTCGGTGGGAACATTATGTACGGCTGTAACGTTATATGTCCTAACCTAAGGCAACCTAACATCTCGGACACAATATTTAACAACATTCGTTACGTGTCGACCCTTACTCCTCGGTAGGAACATTATGTACGTCTATAACGTTATATATCCTAACCTAAGGTAACCTAACAACTAGGATGTAATATTTTACAACATTCCTTGCGTGTCGGCCCCTTCTTCTTGGTGGGAAAATTATGTACGTATATAACGTTATATGTCCTAACCTAAGCAAACCTATCATCTCGGATGTAATATTTCACAACATTCGTGGCGTGTCGGCCTCTACTTCTCGGTGTGAACATTATGTACGTCTATAACGTTATGTGCCCTAACATAAGGCAACCTAACACCTCGTATGTAATATTTTACAACATTCGTGGCGTGTCGGCACCTACTTTTCTGTGGTAACATTATATACGTCTATAACGTTATATGTCCTATCCTAGGGCAACCTAACAGCACGGATGTAATATTTTGCAACATTCCTTGCGTGTCGGCCCCTACTTCTCGGTGCGAACATTATATACTTCTATAACGTTATATATCCTAACCGAAGGCAACATAACATCTCGGACGTGATATTTTACAACATTCCTTGCGTGTCGACGCCTACTCCTCGGTGGGAACATTATGTACGTCTATAACGTTATATATCCTAACGTATGGCAACCTAACATTTCGGATGTAATATTTTCCAACATTCCTTGCGTGTCGGCACCTACTTCTCGGTGGTAACATTACATACGTCTATAACGTTATATATCCTATCCTAGGGCCACCTAACACCTCGTATGTAATATTTTACAACATTCGTGGCGTGTAGGCCTCTACTTCTCGGTGGGAACATTATGCACGTCTATAGCGTAATATGTCCTAACCTAAGGCAACCTAACACCTCGTATGTAATATTTTACAACATTCCTGGCGTGTCGGCACCTACTTTTCGGTGGTAACATTATATACGTCTATAACGTTATATGTCCTATCCTAGGGCAACCTAACATCTCGGATGTAATATTTTACAACATTCATTGCGTGTCGGCCCCTACTTCTCGGTGGGATCATTATGTACGGCTATAACGTTATATGTCCTAACCTAAGGCAACCTAACACCTCGGATGTAATAATTAACAACATTCGTGGCGTGTCGGCCACTACTTCTCGGTGGGAACATTATGTGCAGCTATAACGTAATATGTCCTAACCTAAGGCAGCCTAACATCTCGGATGTAATATTTTACAACATTCCTTGCGTGTCGGCGCATACTGCTCCGTGGGAATATTATATACGTCTATAACCTTATATATCCTAACCTAAGGCAACCTAACATCTCGGATGTAATATTTTACAACATTGCTTGCGTGTCGGCCCGTACTTCTTTGTGGGAACATTATGTACGTATGTAACGTTATATGTCCTAACCTAAGCAAACCTAACATCTCGGATGTAATATTTCTCAACATTCGTGGCGTGTCGGCCTCTACTTCTCGATGGGAACATTATGTACGTATATAACGTTATATGTCCTAACCTAAGCAAACCTAACATCTCGGATGTAATATTTCACAACGTTCGTGGCGTGCCGGCCTCTACTTCACGGTGGGAACATTATCTACGTCTATAAGGTTATGTGCCCTAACCTAAGGCACCTAACACCTCGTATGTAATATTTTACAACATTCTTGGCGTGTAGGCCTCTACTTCTCGGTGGGAACATTATGTACGGCTATAACGTTATATGTCCTATCCTAGGGCAACCTAACATCTCGGATGTAATATTTTACAACATTCCTTGCGTGTCGGCCCCTACTTCTCGGTGGGAACATTATGTACGGCTCATAACGTTATATATCCTAACCGAAGGCAACATAACATCTCGGACGTGATATTTTACAACATTCCTTGCGTGTCGACCCCTACTCCTCGGTGGGAACATTATGTACGTCTATAACGTTATATATCCTAACGTATGGCAGCCTAACATCTCGGATGTAATATTTTCCAACATTCCTTGCGTGTCGGCACCTACTTCTCGGTGGGAACATTACATACGTCTATAACGTTATATATCCTAACCTAGAGCAACCTAACATCTCGGACGTTATATGCTACAACATTCGTGCCGTGTCGGCCCCTACTTCTTGGTGGGAACATTATGTACGTATATAACGTTATATGCCCTATCCTAAGGTAACCTAACATCCCGGATGTAATATTTTACAGCATTCCTTGCGCGTCGGCACCTACTTTTCGGTAGTAACATTATATACGTCTATAACGTTATGTGTCCTATCCTAGGGCCACCTAACATCTCGGATGTAATATTTTACAACATTCCTTGCGTGTCGGCCCCTACTTCTCGGTGGGAACATTATGTACGTATGTAACGTTATATGTCCTAACCTATGCAAACCTAACATCTCGGATGTGATATTTCTCAACATTCGTGGCGTGTCGGCCTCTACTTCTCGGTGGGAACATTATGTACGTATATAACGTTATATGTCCTAACCTAAGCAAACCTAACATCTCGGATGTAATATTTCACAACGTTCGTGGCGTGCCGGCCTCTACTTCACGGTGGGAACATTATGTACGTCTATAAGGTTATGTGCCCTAACCTAAGGCACCTAACACCTCGTATGTAATATTTTACAACATTCGTGGCGTGTAGGCCTCTACTTCTCGGTGGGAACATTATGTACGTCTATAACGTTATATATCCTAACGTAAGGCAACCTAACATCTCGGATGTAATATTTTCCAACATTCCTTGCGTGTCGGCACCTACTTCTCGGTGGGAACATTATGTACGGCTGTAACGTTTTATGTCCTAACCTAAGGCAACCTAACATCTCGGACACAATATTTAACAACATTCGTTACGTGTCGACCCTTACTCCTCGGTAGGAACATTATGTACGTCTATAACGTTATATATCCTAACCTAAGGCAACCTAACATCTCGGATGTAATATTTTACAACATTCCTTGCGTGTCGGCCCCTTCTTCTTGGTGGGAAAATTATGTACGTATATAACGTTATATGTCCTAACCTAAGCAAACCTATCATTTCGGATGTAATATTTCACAACATTCGTGGCGTGTCGGCCTCTACTTCTCGGTGTGAACATTATGTACGTCTATAACATTATGTGCCCTAACCTAAGGCAACCTAACACCTCGTATGTAATATTTTACAACATTCCTTGCGTGTCGTCGCCTACTTATCCGTGGGAACATTATATACTTCTATAACGTTATATATCCTAACGGAAGGCAACATAACATCTCGGACGTGATATTTTACAGCATTCCTTGCTCGTCGTCGCCTACTTATCCGTGGGAACATTATATACTTCTATAACGTTATATATCCTAACCGAAGGCAACATAACATCTCGGACGTGATATTTTACATCATTCCTTGCGTGTCGACCCCTACTCCTCGGTGGGAACATTATGTACGTCTATAACGTTATATATCCTACCGTATGGCAACCTAACATCTCGGATGTAATATTTTCCAACATTCCTTGCGTGTCGGCACCTACTTCTCGGTGGGAACATTACATACGTCTATAACGTTATATATCCTATCCTAGAGCAACCTAACATCTCGGACGTTATATGCTACAACATTCGTGGCGTGTCGGCCCCTACTTCTTGGTGGGAACATTATGTACGTATATAACGTTATATGTCCTATCCTAAGGTAACCTAACATCCCGGATGTAATATTTTACAGCATTCCTTGCGCGTCGGCACCTACTTTTCGGTGGTAACATTATATACGTCTATAACGTTATATGTCCTATCCTAGGGCCACCTAACATCTCGGATGTAATATTTTACAACATTCCTTGCGTGTCGGCCCCTACTTCTCGGTGGGAACATTATGTACGGCTATAACGTTATATGTCCTAACCTAAGGCAACCTAACACCTCGGATGTAATATTTTCCAACATTCCTTGCGTGTCGGCACCTACTTCTCGGTGGGAACATTACATACGTCTATAACGTTATATATCCTAACATAAGGCAACCTAACAACTCGGATGTAATATTTCACAACATTCCTGGCGCTTCAGCCCCTTCATTTCTGTGGGAACATTATGTACGTCTATAACGTTATATGCCCTAACCTAAGGCAACCTAACAACTCGGATGTAATACATAATAATTATGACGTTATATGTCCTAACCTAAGGCAACCTAACTTCTCGGACGTAATATTTTACAACATTCCTTGCGTGTCGGCGCCTACTTCTCCGTGGGAACATTATATACGTCTATAACGTTATATATCCTAACCTAAGGCAACCTAACACCTCGTATGTAATATTTTACAACATTCGTGGCGTGTCGGCCACTACTTCTCGGTGGGAACATTATGTGCAGCTATAACGTAACATCTCCTAACCTAAGGCAGCCTAACATCTCGGATGTAATATTTTACAACATTCCTTGCGTGTCGGCGCCTACTTATTCGTGGGAACATTATATACTTCTATAACGTTATATATCTCAACCAAAGGCAACATAACATCTCGGACGTGATATTTTACAACATTCCTTGCGTGTCGGCACCTACTTCTCGGTGGGAACATTATGTACGTCTATAACGTTATATGTTCTATCCTAGGGCAACCTAACATCTCGGATGTAATATTTTACAACATTCCTTGCGTGTCGGCGCCCACTTCTCGGTGGGAACATTATATACTTCTATAACGTTATATGTCCTAACCGAAGGCAACATAACATCTCGGACATGACAATTTACAACATTCGTGTCGTGTCGGCCTCCACTTCTCGGTGGGAACGTTATGTGCAGCTATAACGTAATATGTCCTAACCTAAGGCAACCTAACATCTCGGACACAATATTTAACAACATTCGTTACGTGTCGACCGCTACTCCTCGGTGGTAACATTATATACGTCTATAACGTTATATGTCCTATCCTAGGGCAACCTAACATATCGGATGTAATATTTTACAACATTCCTTGCGTGTCGGCCCCTACTTCTCGGTGGGGACATTCTGTACGGCTGTAACGTTATATGTCCTAACCTAAGGCAACCTAACACCTCGGATGTAATATTTTACAACATTCGTGGCGTGTCGGCCACTACTTCTCGGTGGGAACATTATGTGCAGCTATAACGTAATATGTCCTAACGTAAGGCAGCCTAACATCTCGGATGTAATATTTTACAACATTCCTTGCGTGTCGGCGCCTACTTATTCGTAGGAACATTATATACTTCTATAACGTAATATGTCCTAACCTAAGGCAACCTAACATCTACGACGCAATATTTTACAAAATTCCATGCGTGTCGGCACCTACTTCTCGGTGGGAACATTATGTACGTCTATAACGTTATATATCCTAACATAAGGCAACCTAGCAACTCGGATGTAATATTTCACAACATTCCTGGCGCTTCAGCCCCTTCATTTCTGTGGGAACATTATGTACGGCTGTAACGTTATATGTCCTAACCTAAGGCAACCTAACACCTCGGATGTAATATTTTACAACATTCGTGGCGTGTCGGCCACTACTTCTCGGTGGGAACATTATGTGCAGCTATAACGTAATATGTCCTAACGTAAGGCAGCCTAACATCTCGGATGTAATATTTTACAACATTCCTTGCGTGTCGGCGCCTACTTATTCGTGGGCACATTATATACTTCTATAACGTAATATGTCCTAACCTAAGGCAACCTAACATCTACGACGCAATATTTTACAACATTCCATGCGTGTCGGCACCTACTTCTCGGTGGGAACATTATGTACGTCTATAACGTTATATGTCCTAACCTAAGCAAACCTAACATCTCGGATGTAATATTTCACAACATTCGTGGCGTGTCAGCCTCTACTTCGCGGTGGGAACATTATGTACGTCTATAACGTTATGTGCCCTAACCTAAGGCAACCTAACACCTCGTATGTAATATTTTACAACATTCGTGGCGTGTAGGCCTCTACTTCTCGGTGGGAACATTATGTACGTCTATAACGTTATATATCCTAACGTAAGGCAACCTAACATCTAGGATGTAATATTTTCCAACATTCCTTGCGTGTCGGCACCTATTTTTCGGTGGGAATATTATATACTTCTATAACGTTATATATCCTATCCTAGGGCAACCTAACATCCCGGACGTTATATTCCACAACATTCGTGGCGTGTCGGCCCCTACTTCTTGGTGGGAACATTATGTACGTATATAACGTTGTATGTCCTATCCTAAGGCAACCTAACATCTCGGAAGTAATATTTTACAGCATTCCTTGCGTGTCGGCACCTACTTTTCGGTGGTAACATTATATACGTCTATAACGTTATATGTCCTATCCTAGGGCAACCTAACATCTCGGATGTAATATTTTACAACATTCCTTGCGTGTCGGCCCCTACTTCTCGGTGGGGACATTATGTACGGCTGTAACGTTATATGTCCTAACCTAAGGCAACCTAACACCTCGGATGTAATATTTTACAACATTCCTTGCGTGTCGGCGCCTACTTATTCGTGGGAAAATTATATACTTCTATAACGTAATATGTCCTAACCTAAGGCAACCTAACATCTCCGACGCAATATTTTACAACATTCCATGCGTGTCGGCACCTACTTCTCGGTGGGAACATTATGTACGTCTATAACGTTATATATCCTAACATAAGGCAACCTAACAACTCGGATGTAATATTTCACGAACATTCCTGGCGCTTCAGCCCCTTCATTTCTGTGGGAACATTATGTACGTCTATAACGTTATATATCCTAACCTAAGGCAACCTAACATCTAGGATGTAATATTTTCCAACATTCCTTGCGTGTCGGCACCTATTTTTCGGTGGGAATATTATATACTTCTATAACGTTATATATCCTATCCTAAGGCAACCTAACATCTCGGAAGTTATATTCCACAACATTCGTGGCGTGTCGGCCCCTACTTCTTGGTGGGAACATTATGTACGTATATAACGATGTATGTCCTATCCGAAGGCAACCTAACATCTCGGAAGTAATATTTTACAGCATTCCTTGCGTGTCGGCACCTACTTTTCGGTGGTAACATTATATACGTCTATAACGTTATATGTCCTATCCTAGGGCAACCTAACTTCTCGGATGTAATATTTTACAACATTCCTTGCGTGTCGGCCCCTACTTCTCGGTGGGGACATTATGTACGGCTGTAACGTTATATGTCCTATCCTAAGCAAACCTAACATCTCGGATGTAATATTTAACAACATTCGTGGTGTGTCGGCACCTACTTCTCGGTGGGGACATTATGTACGGCTGTAACGTTATATGTCCTAACCTAAGGCAACCTAACACCTCGGATGTAATATTTTACAACATTCGTGGCGTGTCGGCCACTACTTCTCGGTGGGAACATTATGTGCAGCTATAACGTAATATGTCCTAACCTAAGGCAGCCTAACATCTCGGATGTAATATTTTACAACATTCCTTGGGTGTCGGCGCCTACTTATTCGTGGGAACATTATATACTTCTATAACGTAATATGTCCTAACCTAAGGCAACCTAACATCTACGACGCAATATTTTACAACATTCCATGCGTGTCGGCACCTACTTCTCGGTGGGAACATTACGTACGTCTATAACGTTATATATCCTAACATAAGGCAACCTAACAACTAGGATGTAATATTTCACAACATTCCTGGCGCTTCAGCCCCTTCATTTCTGTGGGAACATTATGTACGTCTATAACGTTATATGCCCTAACCTAAGGCAACCTAACAACTCGGATGTAATACATAATAATTATGACGTTATATGTCCTAACCTAAGGCAACCTAACTTCTCGGACGTAATATTTTACAACATTCCTTGCGTGTCGGCGCCTACTTCTCCGTGGGAACATTATATACGTCTATAACGTTATATATCCTAACCTAAGGCAACCTAACACCTCGTATGTAATATTTTACAACATTCGTGGCGTGTGGGCCTCTACTTCTCGGTGGGAACATTATGTACGTCTATAACGTTATATGTCCTAACCTAAGGCAACCTAACACCTCGTATGTAATATTTTACAACATTCCTTGCGTGTCGGGGCCTACTTATGAGTGGAAACATTATATACTTCTATAACGTTATATATCCTAACCGAAGGCAACATAACATCTCGGACGTGATATTTTACAGCATTCCTTGCGCGTCTGCACCTACTTTTCGGTGGTAACATTATATACGTCTATAACGTTATATGTTCTATCCTAGGGCAACCTAACACCTCGGATGTAATATTTTACAACATTCGTGGCATGTCGGCCACTACTTCTCGGTGGGAACATTATGTGCAGCTATAACGTAATATCTCCTAACCTAAGGCAGCCTAACATCTCGGATGTAATATTTTACAACATTCCTTGCGTGTCGGCGCCTACTTATTCGTGGGAACATTATATACTTCTATAACGTTATATATCCCAACCAAAGGCAACATAACATCTCGGACGTGATATTTTACAACATTCCTTGCGTGTCGGCACCTACTTCTCGGTGGGAACATTATGTACGTCTATAACGTTATATGTTCTATCCTAGGGCAACCTAACATCTCGGATGTAATATTTTACAACATTCCTTGCGTGTCGGCGCCCACTTCTCGGTGGGAACATTATATACTTCTATAACGTTATATGTCCTAACCGAAGGCAACATAACATCTCGGACATGACAATTTACAACATTCGTCTCGTGTCGGCCTCTACTTCTCGGTGGGAACGTTATGTGCAGCTATAACGTAATATGTCCTAACCTAAGGCAACCTAACATTTCGGACACAATATTTAACAACATTCGTTACGTGTCGACCGCTACTCCTCGGTGGTAACATTATATACGTGTATAACGTTATATGTCCTATCCTAGGGCAACCTAACATATCGGATGTAATATTTTACAACATTCCTTGCGTGTCGGCCCCTACTTCTCGGTGGGGACATTCTGTACGGCTGTAACGTTATATGTCCTAACCTAAGGCAACCTAACACCTCGGATGTAATATTTTACAACATTCGTGGCGTGTCGGCCACTACTTCTCGGTGGGAACATTATGTGCAGCTATAACGTAATATGTCCTAACGTAAGGCAGCCTAACATCTCGGATGTAATATTTTACAACATTCCTTGCGTGTCGGCGCCTACTTATTCGTGGGAACATTATATACTTCTATAACGTAATATGTCCTAACCTAAGGCAACCTAACATCTACGACGCAATATTTTACAACATTCCATGCGTGTCGGCACCTACTTCTCGGTGGGAACATTATGTACGTCTATAACGTTATATATCCTAACATAAGGCAACCTAACAACTCGGATGTAATATTTCACAACATTCCTGGCGCTTCAGCCCCTTCATTTCTGTGGGAACATTATGTACGTCTATAACGTTATATGCCCCAACCTAAGGCAACCTAACAACTCGGGTGTAATACATAATAATTATGACGTTATATGTCCTAACCTAAGGCAACCTAACTTCTCGGACGTAATATTTTACAACATTCCTTGCGTGTCGGCGCCTACTTCTCCGTGGGAACATTATATACGTCTATAACGTTATATATCCTAACCTAAGGCAACCTAACACCTCGTATGTAATATTTTACAACATTCGTGGCGTGTGGGCCTCTACTTCTCGGTGGGAACATTATGTACGTCTATAACGTTATATATCCTAACCTAAGGCAACCTAACCTCTAGGATGTAATATTTTCCAACATTCCTTGCGTGTCGGCACCTATTTTTCGCTGGGAATATTATATACTTCTATAACGTTATATATCCTATCCTAGGGCAACCTAACATCTCGGACGTTATATTCCACAACATTCGTGGCGTGTGGGCCCCTACTTCTTGGTGGGAACATTATGTACGTATATAACGTTGTATGTCCTATCCTAAGGCAACCTAACATCTCGGAAGTAATATTTTACAGCATTCCTTGCGTGTCGGCACCTACTTTTCGGTGGTAACATTATATACGTCTATAACGTTATATGTCCTATCCTAGGGCAACCTAACTTCTCGGATGTAATATTTTACAACATTCCTTGCGTGTCGGCCCATACTTCTCGGTGGGGACATTATGTACGGCTGTAACGTTATATGTCCTAACCTAAGCAAACCTAACATCTCGGATGTAATATTTAACAACATTCGTGGTGTGTCGGCACCTACTTCTCGGTGGGGACATTATGTACGGCTATAACGTTATATGTCCTAACCTAAGGCAACCTAACACCTCGGATGTAATATTTTACAACATTCGTGGCGTGTCGGCCACTACTTCTCGGTGGGAACATTATGTGCAGCTATAACGTAATATGTCCTAACCTAAGGCAGCCTAACATCTCGGATGTAATATTTTACAACATTCCTTGGGTGTCGGCGCCTACTTATTCGTGGGAACATTATATACTTCTATAACGTAATATGTCCTAACCTAAGGCAACCTAACATCTACGACGCAATATTTTACAACATTCCATGCGTGTCGGCACCTACTTCTCGGTGGGAACATTACGTACGTCTATAACGTTATATATCCTAACATAAGGCAACCTAACAACTCGGATGTAATATTTCACAACATTCCTGGCGCTTCAGCCCCTTCATTTCTGTGGGAACATTATGTACGTCTATAACGTTATATGCCCTAACCTAAGGCAACCTAACAACTCGGATGTAATACATAATAATTATGACGTTATATGTCCTAACCTAAGGCAACCTAACTTCTCGGACGTAATATTTTACAACATTCCTTGCGTGTCGGCGCCTACTTCTCCGTGGGAACATTATATACGTCTATAACGTTATATATCCTAACCTAAGGCAACCTAACAACTCGGATGTAATACATAATAATTATGACGTTATATGTCCTAACCTAAGGCAACCTAACTTCTCGGACGTAATATTTTACAACATTCCTTGCGTGTCGGCGCCTACTTCTCCGTGGGAACATTATATACGTCTATAACGTTATATGTCCTGTCCTAGGGCAACCTAACACCTCGGATGTAATATTTTACAACATTCCTTGCGTGTCGGCGCCTACTTATTCGTGGGAACATTATATACTTCTATAACGTAATATGTCCTAACCTAAGGCAACCTAACATCTACGACGCAATATTTTACAACATTCCATGCGTGTCGGCACCTACTTCTCGGTGGGAACATTATGTACGTCTATAACGTTATATATCCTAACATAAGGCAACCTAACAATTCGGATGTAATATTTCACAACATTCCTGGCGCTTCAGCCCCTTCATTTCTGTGGGAACATTATGTACGTCTATAACGTTATATGCCCCAACCTAAGGCAACCTAACAACTCGGATGTAATACATAATAATTATGACGTTATATGTCCTAACCTAAGGCAACCTAACTTCTCGGACGTAATATTTTACAACATTCCTTGCGTGTCGGCGCCTACTTCTCCGTGGGAACATTATATACGTCTATAACGTTATATATCCTAACCTAAGGCAACCTAACACCTCGTATGTAATATTTTACAACATTCGTGGCGTGTGGGCCTCTACTTCTCGGTGGGAACATTATGTACGTCTATAACGTTATATGTCCTAACCTAAGGCAACCTAACACCTCGTATGTAATATTTTACAACATTCCTTGCGTGTCGGGGCCTACTTATCAGTGGGAACATTATATACTTCTATAACGTTATATATCCTAACCGAAGGCAACATAACATCTCGGACGTGATATTTTACAGCATTCCTTGCGCGTCGGCACCTACTTTTCGGTGGTAACATTATATACGTCTATAACGTTATATGTTCTATCCTAGGGCAACCTAACACCTCGGATGTAATATTTTACAACATTCGTGGCGTGTCGGCCAGTACTTCTCGGTGGGAACATTATGTGCAGCTATAACGTAATATCTCCTAACATAAGGCAGCCTAACATCTCGGATGTAATATTTTACAACATTCCTTGCGTGTCGGCGCCTACTTATTCGTGGGAACATTATATACTTCTATAACGTTATATATCCCAACCAAAGGCAACATAACATCTCGGACGTGATATTTTACAACATTCCTTGCGTGTCGGCACCTACTTCTCGGTGGGAACATTATGTACGTCTATAACGTTATATGTTCTATCCTAGGGCAACCTAACATCTCGGATGTAATATTTTACAACATTCCTTGCGTGTCGGCGCCCACTTCTCGGTGGGAACATTATATACTTCTATAACGTTATATGTCCTAACCGAAGGCAACATAACATCTCGGACATGACAATTTACAACATTCGTGTCGTGTCGGCCTCTACTTCTCGGTGGGAACATTATGTGCAGCTATAACGTAATATCTCCTAACATAAGGCAACATAACATCTCGGACGTGATATTTTACAACATTCCTTGCGTGTCGGCACCTACTTCTCGGTGGGAACATTATGTACGTCTATAACGTTATATGTCCTAACCTAAGCAAACCTAACATCTCGGATGTAATATTTCACAACATTCGTGGCGTGTCGGCCTCTACTTCCCGGTCGGAACATTATGTACATCTATAACGTTATATATTCTAACGTAAGGCAACCTAACATCACGGATGTAATATTTTCCAACATTCCTTGCGTGTCGGCACCTATTTTTCGGTGGGAATATTATATACTTCTATAACGTTATATATCCTATCCTAGGGCAACCTAACATCTCGGACGTTATATTCCACAACATTCGTGGCGTGTCGGCCCCTACTTCTTGGTGGGAACATTATGTACGTATATAACGTTGTATGTCCTATCCTAAGGCAACCTAACATCTCGGAAGTAATATTTTACAGCATTCCTTGCGTGTCGGCACCTACTTTTCGGTGGTAACATTATATACGTCTATAACGTTATATGTCCTATCCTAGGGCAACCTGACATCTCGGATGTAATATTTTACAACATTCCTTGCGTGTCGGCCCCTACTTCTCGGTGGGGACATTATGTACGGCTGTAACGTTATATGTCATAACCTAAGGCAACCTAACACCTCGGATGTAATATTTTACAACATTCCTTGCGTGTCGGCGCCTACTTATTCGTGGGAAAATTATATACTTCTATAACGTAATATGTCCTAACCTAAGGCAACCTAACATCTCCGACGCAATATTTTACAACATTCCATGCGTGTCGGCACCTACTTCTCGGTGGGAACATTATGTACGTCTATAACGTTATATATCCTAACATAAGGCAACCTAACAACTCGGATGTAATATTTCACGAACATTCCTGGCGCTTCAGCCCCTTCATTTCTGTGGGAACATTATGTACGTCTATAACGTTATATGCCCTAACCTAAGGCAACCTAACTTCTCGGACGTAATATTTTACAACATTCCTTGCGTGTCGGCGCCTACTTCTCCGTGGGAACATTATATACGTCTATAACGTTATATATCCTAACCTAAGGCAACCTAACACCTCGGATGTAATATTTAACAACATTCGTGGCGTGTCGGCCACTACATCTCGGTGGGAACATTATGTGCAGCTATAACGTAATATGTCCTAACCTAAGGCAGCCTAACATCTCGGATGTAATATTTTACAACTTGCGTGTCGGCGCATACTGCTCCGTGGGAATATTATATACGTCTATAACCTTATATATCCTAACCTAAGGCAAACTAACATCTCGGATGTAATATTTTACAACATTACTTGCGTGTCGGCGCCTACTTATCCGTGGGAACATTATACACTTCTATAACTTTATATATCCTAACCGAAGGCAACATAACATCTCGGACGTGATATTTTACAGCATTTCTTGCGCGTCGGCACCTACTTTTCGGTGGGGACATTATGTACGGCTGTAACGTTATGTGTCCTAACCTAAGGCAACCTAACACCTCGGATGTAATATTTTACAACATTCGTGGCGTGTCGGCCACTACTTCTCGGTGGGAACATTATGTGCAGCTATAACGTAATATGTCCTAACCTAAGGCAGCCTAACATCTCGGATGTAATATTTTACAACATTCCTTGCGTGTCGGCGCCTACTTATTCGTGGGAACATTATATACTTCTATAACGTAATATGTCCTAACCTAAGGCAACCTAACATCTACGACGCAATATTTTACAACATTCCATGCGTGTCGGCACCTACTTCTCCGTGGGAACATTATATACGTCTATAACGTTATATATCCTAACCTAAGGCAACCTAACACCTCGTATGTTATATTTTACAACATTCGTGGCGTGTGGGCCTCTACTTCTCGGTGGGAACATTATGTACGTCTATAACGTTATATGTCCTAACCTAAGGCAACCTAACACCTCGTATGTAATATTTTACAACATTCCTTGCGTGTCGGAGCCTACTTATCAGTGGGAACATTATATACTTCTATAACGTTATATATCCTAACCGAAGGCAACATAACATCTCGGACGTGATATTTTACAGCATTCCTTGCGCGTCGGCACCTACTTTTCGGTGGTAACATTATATACGTCTATAACGTTATATGTTCTATCCTAGGGCAACCTAACACCTCGGATGTAATATTTTACAACATTCGTGGCGTGTCGGCCACTACTTCTCGGTGGGAACATTATGTGCAGCTATAACGTAATATCTCCTAACATAAGGCAGCCTAACATCTCGGATGTAATATTTTACAACATTCCTTGCGTGTCGGCGCCTACTTATTCGTGGGAACATTATATACTTCTATAACGTTATATGTCCTAACCTAAGGCAACCTAACATCTCGGACACAATATTTAACATCATTCGTTACGTGTCGACCGCTACTCCTCGGTGGTAACATTATATACGTCTATAACGTTATATGTCCTATGCTAGGGCAACCTAACATCTCGGATGTAATATTTCACAACATTCGTTGCGTGTCGGCCTCTGTTCTCGGTGGGAACATTATGTACGTCTATAACGTTATATATCCTAACAAAAGGCAACCTTACAACTCGGATGTAATATTTCACAACATTCCTGGCGCTTCAGCCCCATCATTTCTGTGGGAACATTATGTACGTCTATAACGTTATATGCCCTAACCTAAGGCAACCTAACCAGTCGGATGTAATACATAATAATTATGACGTTATATATCCTAACCTAAGGCAACCTAACTTCTCGGACGTAATATTTTACAACATTACTTGCGTGTCGGCGCCTACTTCTCGGTGGGAACATTATATACTTCTATAACGTTATATTTCCTAACCGAAGGCAACCTAACATCTCGGAAGTAATATTTTACAGCATTCCTTGCGTGTCGGCACCTACTTTTCGGTGGTAACATTATATACGTTTATAACGTTATATGTCCTATCCTAGGGCAACCTAACATCTCGAATGTAATATTTTACAACATTCCTTGCGTGTCGGCCCCTACTTCTCTGTGGGGACATTATGTACGTCTGTAACGTTATATGTCCTAACCTAAGGCAACCTAACACCTCGGATGTAATATTTTACAACATTCCTTGCGTGTCGGCGCCCACTTCTCGGTGGGAACATTATATACTTCTATAACGTTATATGTCCTAACCGAAGGCAACATAACATCTCGGACGCTATATTCTACAACATTCTTGGCGTGTCTGCCCCTACTTCTTGGTGGGAACATTATGTACGTATATAACATTATATGTCCTATCCTAAGGCAACCTAACACCTCGGACGCAATATTTTACAACATTCCTTGCGTGTCGGCACCTACATCTCGGTGGGAACATTATGTACGTCTATAACGTTATATATCCTAACATAAGGCAACCTAACAACTCGGATGTAATATTTGACAACATTCCTGGCCCTTCAGCCCCTACTTCTCTGTGGGAACATTATGTACTTCTATAACGTTATATGCCCTGACCTAAGGCAACCTAACAACTCGGATGTACTATATAATAATCATGACGTTATATGTCCTAATCTAAGGCAACCTAACTTCTCGGACGTAATATTTTACAACATTCCTTGCGTGTCGGCGCCTACTTTTCCGTGGGAACATTATATACGTCTATAACGTTATATATCCTGTCCTAGGGCAACCTAACTTCTCGGACGCTATATTCTACAACATTCGTGGCGTGTCGGCCTCTACTTTTCGGTGGTAACATTATATACGTCTATAACGTTATATGTCCTATCCTAGGGCAAGCTAACATCTCGGCTGTAATATTTTACAACATTCCTTGCGAGTCGGCGCCTACTAATCGGTGGGAATATTATGTACTTCTAAAACGTTATATGTCCTAACCGAAGGCAACATAACATCTCGGACGTGATATTTTGCAACATTCGTGGCGTGTCGGCCTCTACTTCTCTGTGGGAACATTAAGTGCAGCTATAAAGTAATATGTCCTAACCTCAGGCAACCTAACGTCTTGGACGCAATATTTTACAACATTCCATTCGTGTCGGCACCTACATCTCGGTGGGAGCATTATGTACGTCTATAACGTTATATATCCTAACATAAGGCAACCTAACAACTCGGATGTAATATTTGACAACATTCCTGGCCCTTCAGCCCCTACTTCTCTGTGGGATCATTATTTACTTCTATAACGTTATATGCCCTGACCTAAGGCAACCTAACAACTCGGATGTACTATATAATAATCATGACGTTATATGTCCGAATCTAAGGCAACCTAACTTCTCGGACGTAATATTTTACAACATTCCTTGTGTGTCGGCGCCTACTTCTCCGTGGGAACATTATGTACGTCTATAACGTTATATATCCTAACCTAAGGCAACCTAACACCTCGTATGTAATATCTCACAACATTCGTGGCGTGTCGGCCTCTACTTCTCGGTGGGGACATTATGTACGTCTATATCGTTATGTGTCCTAACCTAAGGCAACCTAACACCTCGTATGTAATATTTTACAACATTCGTGGCGTGTCGGCTCCTACTTCTCGGTGGGAACATTATGTACGACTATAACGTTATATGTCCTAACCTAAGGCAACCTAACATCTCGGATGTAATATTCTACAACATTTGTGGCGTGTCGGCCCCTACTTCTCGGTGGGAACATTATGTACGTCTATAACGTTATATGTCCTATCCCAGGGCAACCTAACATCTCGGATGTAATATCTTACAACATTCTTTGCGTGTCGGCGCCTACTTCTCCGTGGGAACATTATATACTTCTATAACGTTATATTTCCTAACCGAAGGCAACATAACATCTCGGACGTGATATTTTACAACATTCCTTGCGTGTCGGCACCTACTTCTCGGTGGAAAAATTATATACGTCTCTAACGTTATTTATATTATCCTAGGGCAACCTAACATCTCGGACGTTATATTTTACAACATTCGTGGCGTGTCGGCCCCTACTTCTTGTTGGGAACATTATGTACGTATATAACGTTATATGTCCTATCCTAAGGCAAGCTAACATCTCGGATGTAATATTTTACAACATTCCTTGCGAGTCGGCGACTACTAAGCGGTGGGAACATTATATACTTCTATAACGTTATATGTCCTAACCTAAGGCAACCTAACATCTCGGACACAATATTTAACAACATTCGTTACGTGTCGACCGCTACTCCTCGGTGGTAACATTATATACGTCTATAACGTTATATGTCCTATCCTAGGGCAACCTAACATATCGGATGTAATATTTTACAACATTCCTTGCGTGTCGGCCCCTACTTCTCGGTGGGGACATTCTGTACGGCTGTAACGTTATATGTCCTAACCTAAGGCAACCTAACACCTCGGATGTAATATTTTACAACATTCGTGGCGTGTCGGCCACTACTTCTCGGTGGGAACATTATGTGCAGCTATAACGTAATATGTCCTAACCTAAGGCAGCCTAACATCTCGGATGTAATATTTTACAACATTCCTTGCGTGTCGGCGCCTACTTATTCGTGGGAACATTATATACTTCTATAACGTAATATGTCCTAACCTAAGGCAACCTAACATCTACGACGCAATATTTTACAACATTCCATGCGTGTCGGCACCTACTTCTCGGTGGGAACATTATGTACGTCTATAACGTTATATATCCTAACATAAGGCAACCTAACAACTCGGATGTAATATTTCACAACATTCCTGGCGCTTCAGCCCCTTCATTTCTGTGGGAACATTATGTACGTCTATAACATTATATGCCCTAACCTAAGGCAACCTAACAACTCGGATGTAATACATAATAATTATGACGTTATATATCCTAACCTAAGGCAACCTAACTTCTCGGACGTAATATTTAACAACATTCCTTGCGTGTCGGCGCCTACTTCTCCGTGGGAACATTATATACGTCTATAACGTTATGTATCCTAACCTAAGGCAACCTAACACCTCGTATGTAATATTTTACAACATTCGTGGCGTGTCGGCCTCTACTTCTCGGTGGGAACATTATGTACGGCTATAACGTTATGTGTCCTAACCTAAGGCAACCTAACACCTCGTATGTAATATTTTACAACATTCGTGGCGTGTGGGCCTCTACTTCTCGGTGGGAACATTATGTACTTCTATAAGGTTATATTTCCTAACCGAAGGCAACCTAACATCTCGGATGTAATATTTTACAACATTCCTTGCGCGTCGGCACCTACTTCTCGGTGGGAACATTATGTACGTCTATAACGTTATGTGCCCTAACATAAGGCAACCTAACACCTCGTATGTAATATTTTACAACATTCGTGGCGTGTAGGCCTCTACTTCTCGGTGGGAACATTATGTACGTCTATAGCGTTATATGTCCCAACCTAAGGCAACCTAACACCTCGTATGTAATATTTTACAACATTCCTTGCGTGTCGGCGTATAATTCTCGGTGGGAACATTATATACTTCTATATCGTTATATGTCCTAACCGAAGGCAACATAACATCTCGGACGTGATATTTTACAACATTCGTGGCGTGACGGCCTCTACTTCTCGGTGGGAACATTATGTGCAGCTATAACGTAATATGTCCTAACCTAAGGCAGCCTAACATCTCCGACGCAATATTTTACAACATTCCATGCGTGTCGGCACCTACTTCTCGGTGGGAACATTATGTACGTCTATAACGTTATTTATCCTAACATAAGGCAACATAACAACTCGGATGTAATATTTGACAACATTCCTGGCGCTTCAGCCCCTTCATTTCTGTGGGAACATTATGTACGTCTATAACGTTATATGCCCTAACCTAAGGCAACCACACCACTCGGATGTAATACATAATAATTATGACGTTATATGTCCTAACCTAAGGCAACCTAACTTCTCGGACGTAATATTTTACAACATTACTTGCGTGTCGGCGCCTACTTCTCGGTGGGAACATTATATACTTCTATAACGTTATATTTCCTAACCGAAGGCAACCTAACATCTCGGATGTAATATTTTACAACATTCCTTGCGCGTCGGCACCTACTTCTCGGTGGGAACATTATATACGTCTATAAGGTTATTTATATTATCCCAGGGCAACCTAACATCTCTTACGTTATATTTTACAACATTCGTGGCGTGTCGACCCCTACTTCTCGGTGTGAACACTATGTACGTCTAAAACGTTATATGTCCTATCCTAAGGCAACCTAACATCTCGGATGTAATATTTTACAACATTCCTTGCGTGTCGGCCCCTACTTCTCGGTGGGGACATTATGTACGGCTGTAACGTTATATGTCCTAACCTAAGCAAACCTAACATCTCGGATGTAATATTTAACAACATTCGTGGTGTGTCGGCACCTACTTCTCGGTGGGGACATTATGTACGGCTGTAACGTTATATGTCCTAACCTAAGGCAACCTAACACCTCGGATGTAATATTATACAACATTCGTGGCGTGTCGGCCACTACTTCTCGGTGGGAACATTATGTGCAGCTATAACGTAATATGTCCTAACCTAAGGCAGCCTAACTTATCGGATGTAATATTTTACAACATTTGTGGTGTGTCGGCCCCTACTTCTCGGTGGGAACATTATGTACGGATATAACGTTCTATGTCCTAACCGAAGACAACCTAACATCTCGGATGTAATATTTTACAGCATTCCTTGCGTGTCGGCACCTACTATTCGCTGGTAACATTATATACGTCTATAACGTTATATGTCCAATCCTAGGGCAACATAACATCTCGGATGTAATATTTTACAACATTCCTTGCGTGTCGGCCCCTACTTCTTGGTGGGAACATTATGTACGGCTATAACATTATATGTCCTAACCTAAGGCCACCTAACGTCTTGGACGCAATATTTTACAACATTCCATCCGTGTCGGCACCTACTTCTCGGTGGGAACATTATGTACGTCTATAACGTTATATATCCTAACCTAAGGCAACCTAACATCTCGGACGCTATATTCTACAACATTGGAGGCGTGTCGGCCTCTACTTTTCGGTGGTAACATTATATACGTCTATAACGTTATATGTCCTATCCTAGGGCAACCTAACATCTCGGCTGTAATATTTTACAACATTCCTTTCGTGTCGGCCCCTCCTTCGCGGTGGGAACATTATGTACGGCCATAACATTATATGTCCTAACGTAAGGCCACCTAACTTCTCGGACGTAATATTTTACAACATTCGTGGCGTGTCGGCCCCTACTTCTTGTTGGGAACATTATGTACGTAAATAACGTTATATGTCCTATCCTAAGGCAACATAACATCTCGGACGTAGTATTTTACAACATTCCTTGCGTGTCGGCCCCTACTTCTTGATGGGAACATTATGCACGTCTATAACGTTATATGTCTTATTCTAGGGAAACCTAACATCTCGGATGTAATATTTTACAACATTCCTTGCGAGTCGGCGCCTACTAATCGGTGGGAACATTATATACTTCTATAACGTTATATGTCCTAACCGAAGGCAACATAACACCTCGGACGTGATATTTTGCAACATTCGTGGCGTGTCGGCCTCTACTTCTCTGTGGGAACATTAAGTGCAGCTATAAAGTAATATGTCCTAACCTCAGGCAACCTAACGTCTTGGACGCAATATTTTACAACATTCCATGCGTGTCGGCACCTACTTCACGGTGGGAACATTATGTACGTCTATAACGTTATATATCCTAACATAAGGCAACCTAACAACTCGGATGTAATATTTGACAACATTCCTGGCCCTTCAGCCCCTACTTCTCTGTGGGAACATTATGTACTTCTATAACGTTATATGCCCTGACCTAAGGCAACCTAACAACTCGGATGTACTATATAATAATCATGACGTTATATGTCCTAATCTAAGGCAACCTAACTTCTCGGACGTAATATTTCACAACATTCCTTGCGTGTCGGCGCCTACTTCTCCGTGGGAACATTATATACGTCTATAACGTTATATATCCTATCCTAGGGCAACCTAACTTCTCGGACGCTATATTCTACAACATTCGTGGCGTGTCTGCCCCTACTTCTTGTTGGGAACATTATGTACGTATATAACATTATATGTCCTATCCTAAGGCAACCTAACACCTCGGACGCAATATTTTACAACATTCCTTGCGTGTCGGCACCTACATCTCGGTGGGAACATTATGTACGTCTATAACGTTATATATCCTAACATAAGGCAACCTAACAACTCGGATGTAATATTTGACAACATTCCTGGCCCTTCAGCCCCTACTTCTCTGTGGGAACATTATGTACTTCTATAACGTTATATGCCCTGACCTAAGGCAACCTAACAACTCGGATGTACTATATAATAATCATGACGTTATATGTCCTAATCTAAGGCAACCTAACTTCTCGGACGTAATATTTTACAACATTCCTTTCGTGTCGGCCCCTCCTTCGCGGTGGGAACATTATGTACGGCTGTAACATTATATGTCCTAACGTAAGGCCACCTAACTTCTCGGACGTAATATTTTACAACATTCGTGGCGTGTCGGCCCCTACTTCTTGTTGGGAACATTATGTACGTAAATAACGTTATATGTCCTATCCTAAGGCAACATAACATCTCGGACGTGGTATTTTATAACATTCCGTGCGTGTCGGCGCCGACTTCTCGGTGGGTACATTATATACGTCTATAACGTTATATGTCCTAACCTAAGGAAACCTAACATCTCGGATGTAATATCTCACAACATTCGTGGCGTGTCGGCCTCTACTTCTCGGTGGGGACATTATGTACGTCTATATCGTTATGTGTCCTAACCTAAGGCAACCTAACACCTCGTATGTAATATTTTACAACATTCGTGGCGTGTCGGCCCCTACTTCTCGGTGGGAACATTATGTACGACTATAACGTTATATGTCCTAACCTAAGGCAACCTAACATCTCGGATGTAATATTCTACAACATTTGTGGCGTGTCGGCCCCTACTTCTCGGTGGGAACATTATATACGTCTATAACGTTATATGTCCTATCCCAGGGCAACCTAACATCTCGGATGTAATATCTTACAACATTCTTTGCGTGTCGGCGCCTACTTCTCCGTGCGAACATTATATACTTCTATAACGTTATATTTCCTAACCGAAGGCAACATAACATCTCGGACGTGATATTTTACAACATTCCTTGCGTGTCGGCACCTACTTCTCGGTGGAAAAATTATATACGTCTCTAACGTTATTTATATTATCCTAGGGCAACCTAACATCTCGGACGTTATATTTTACAACATTCGTGGCGTGTCGGCCCCTACTTCTTGTTGGGAACATTATGTACGTATATAACGTTATATGTCCTATCCTAAGGCAAGCTAACATCTCGGATGTAATATTTTACAACATTCCTTGCGAGTCGGCGCCTACTAATCGGTGGGAACATTATATACTTCTATAACGTTATATGTCCTAACCGAAGGCAACATAACATCTCGGACGTGATATTTTGCAACATTCGTGGCGTGTCGGCCTCTACTTCTCTGTGGGAACATTAAGTGCAGCTATAAAGTAATATGTCCTAACCTCAGGCAACCTAACGTCTTGGACGCAATATTTTACAACATTCCATGCGTGTCGGCACCTACTTCTCGGTGGGAACATTATGTACGTCTATAACGTTATATATCCTAACATAAGGCAACCTAACAACTCGGATGTAATATTTGACAACATTCCTGGCCCTTCAGCCCCTACTTCTCTGTGGGAACATTATGTACTTCTATAACGTTATATGCCCTGACCTAAGGCAACCTAACAACTCGGATGTACTATATAATAATCATGACGTTATATGTCCTAATCTAAGGCAACCTAACTTCTCGGACGTAATATTTTACAACATTCCTTGCGTGTCGGCGCCTACTTCTCCGTGGGAACATTATATACGTCTATAACGTTATATATCCTAACCTAAGGCAACCTAACACCTCGTATGTAATATTTTACAACATTCGTGGCGTGTCGGCCCCTACTTCTTGTTGGGAACATTATGTACGTATATAACGTTATATGTCCTATCCTGCGGCAAGCTAACATGTCGGATGTAATATTTTACAGCATTCCTTGCGTGTCGGCGCCTACTTCTCCGTGTGAACATTATATACTTCTATAACGTTATATATCCTATCCTAGGGCAACCTAACTCCTCGGCTGTAATATTCTACAACATTCCTTTCGTGTCGGCCCCTCCTTCGCGGTGGGAACATTATGTACGGCTATAACATTATATGTCCTAACGTAAGGCCACCTAACTTCTCGAACGTAATATTTTACAACATTCGTGGCGTGTCGGCCCCTACTTCTTGTTGGGAACATTATGTACGTAAATAACGTTATATGTCCTATCCTAAGGCAACATAACATCTCGGACGTGGTATTTTACAACATTCCTTGCGTGTCGGCGCCGACTTCTCGGTGGGTACATTATATACGTCTATAACGTTATATGTCCTAACCTAAGGAAACCTAACATCTCGGATGTAATATCTCACAACATTCGTGGCGTGTCGGCCTCTACTTCTCGGTGGGGACATTATGTACGTCTATATCGTTATGTGTCCTAACCTAAGGCAACCTAATACCTCGTATGTAATATTTTACAACATTCGTGGCGTGTCGGCCCCTACTTCTCGGTGGGAACATTATGTACGACTATAACGTTATATGTCCTAACCTAAGGCAACCTAACATCTCGGATGTAACATTCTACAACATTTGTGGCGTATCGGCCCCTTCTTCTCGGTGGGAACATTATGTACGTATATAACATTATATGTCCTATCCTAAGGCAAACTAACATCTCGGATGTAATATCTCACAACATTCGTGGCGTGTCGGCCTCTACTTCTCGGTGGGGACATTATGTACGTCTATATCGTTATGTGTCCTAACCTAAGGCAACCTAACATCTCGGATGTAATATTTTACAGCATTCCTTGCGTGTCGGCCCCTACTTCTCGGTGGGAACATTATATACGTCTATAACGTTATATATCCTATCCTAGGGCAACCTAACATCTCGGACGTTACATTCTACAACATTCGTGGCGTGTCGGCCCCTACTTCTTGGTGGGAACATTATGTACGTATATAACGTTATATGTCCTATCCTAAGGCAATCTAACATCTCGGCTGTAATATTTTACAACATTCCTTGCGTGTCGGCACCTACATCTCGGTGGGAACATTATATACGTCTATAACGTTATATATCCTATCCTAGGGCAACCTAACTTCTCGGACGCTATATTATACAACATTCGTGGCGTGTCGGCCTCTTCTTTTCGGTGGTAACATTATATACGTCTATAACGTTATATGTCCTATCCTAGGGCAACCTAACATCTCGGCTGTAATATTTTACAACATTCCTTTCGCGTCGGCCCCTCCTTCGCGGTGGAAACATTATGTACGGCTATAACATTGTATGTCCTAACCTAAGGCCACCTAACTTCTCGGACGTAATATTTTACAACATTCGTGGCGTGTCGGCCCCTACTTCTTGTTGGGAACATTATGTACGTAAATAACGTTATATGTCCTATCCTAAGGCAACATAACATCTCGGACGTGGTATTTTACAACATTCCATGCGTGTCGGCGCCGACTACTCGGTGGGTACATTATATACGTCTATAACGTTATATGTCCTAACCTAAATAAACCTAACGTCTCGGATGTAATATCTCAAAACATTCGTGGCGTGTCGGCCTCTACTTCTCGGTTGGAACATTATGTGCAGCTATAACGTAATGTGTCCTAACCTAAGGCAACCTCACATTTCAGATGTAATATTTTACAACATTCCTTGCGTGTCGGCGCATACTACTCCGTGGGAATATTATGTACCTCTATAACGTTATATATCCTTACCAAAGGCAACATAACATCTCGGACGTGGTAATTTACAACATTCCTTGCGTGTGGGCACCTACTTCTCCGTGGGAACATTATGTACGTCTATAACGTTATTTATATGATCCTAGGGCAACCTAACACCTCGGACGTTATATTTTATAACATTCGTGGCGAGTCGGCCCCTCCTTCTTGGTGGGAACATTATGTACGTATATAACGTTATATGTCCTATCCTAAGGCAACCTAACATCTCGGATGTAATATTTTACAGCATTCCTTGCGTGTCGGCACCTACTTTTCGGTGGTAACATTATATACGTCTATAACGTTATATGTACTATCCTAGGGCAACCTAACATCTCGGATGTAATATTTTGTAATATTTTACAACATTCCTTGCGCGTCGGGCCCTACTTCTCGGTGGGAACATTATGTACGGCTATAACGTTATATGTCCTAACCTAAGGCAACCTAACACCTCGGATGTAATATTTAACAGCCTTCGTGGCGTGTCGGCCTCTACTTCTCGGTTGGAACATTATGTGCAGCTATAACGTAATGTGTCCTAACCTAAGGCAACCTCACATTTCAGATGTAATATTTTACAACATTCCTTGCGTGTCGGCGCATACTACTCCGTGGGAATATTATGTACCTCTATAACGTTATATATCCTTACCAAAGGCAACATAACATCTCGGACGTGGTAATTTACAACATTCCTTGCGTGTGGGCACCTACTTCTCCGTGGGAACATTATGTACGTCTATAACGTTATTTATATGATCCTAGGGCAACCTAACACCTCGGACGTTATATTTTATAACATTCGTGGCGAGTCGGCCCCTCCTTCTTGGTGGGAACATTATGTACGTATATAACGTTATATGTCCTATTCTAAGGCAACCTAACATCTCGGATGTAATATTTTACAGCATTCCTTGCGTGTCGGCACCTACTTTTCGGTGGTAACATTATATACGTCTATAACGTTATATGTACTATCCTAGGGCAACCTAACATCTCGGATGTAATATTTTGTAATATTTTACAACATTCCTTGCGCGTCGGGCCCTACTTCTCGGTGGGAACATTATGTACGGCTATAACGTTATATGTCCTAACCTAAGGCAACCTAACACCTCGGATGTAATATTTAACAGCCTTCGTGGCGTGTCGGCCTCTACTTCTCGGTTGGAACATTATGTGCAGCTATAACGTAATATGTCCCAACCTAAGGCAACCTAACATCTCGGATGTAATATTTTACAGCATTCCTTGCGTGTCGGCACCTACTTTTCTGTGGTAACATTATATACGTCTATAACGTTATATGTACTATCCTAGGGCAACCTAACATCTCGGATGTAATATTTTACAACATTCCTTGCGTGTCGGCACCTACTTCTCGGTGGGAACATTATGTACGGCTATAACGTTATATGTCCTAACCTAAGGCAACCTAACACCTCGGATGTATTATTTAACAGCATTCGTGGCGTGTCGGCCTCTACTTCTCGGTTGGAACTTTATTTGCAGCTATAACGTAATATGTCCTAACCTAAGGCAACCTAAAATCTTGGATGTAATATTTTACAACATTTGTGGCGTGTCGGGCCCTACTTCACGGTGGGAACATTATGTACGGGTATAACGTTCTATGTCCTAATCGAAGACAACCTGACATCTCGGATGTAATATTTTACAGCATTCCTTGCGTGTCGGCTCATACTACTCCGTGGGAATATTATATACGTCTATAACTTTATATATCCTAACCTAAGGCAACCTAACATCTCGGATGTAATATTTAACAGCATTCGTGTCGTGTCGGCCTCTACTTCTCGGTTGGAACATTATGTGCAGCTATAACGTAATATGTCCTAACCTAAGGCCACCTAACTTCTCGGACGTAATATTTTACAACATTCCTTGCGTTTCGGTGCATACTACTCCGTGGGAACATTATATACCTCTATAACGTTATATATCCTTACAAAAGGCAACATAACATCTCGGACGTGGTATTTTACAACATTCCTTGCGTGTCGGCTCCTACTTCTCGGTGGGAACATTATATACGTCTATAACGTTATTTATATTATCCTAGGGCAACCTAACATCTCGGATGTAATATTTTACATCATTCCTTGCGTGTCGACCCCTACTCCTCGGTGGGAACATTATGTACGTCTATAACGTTATATATCCTACCGTATGGCAACCTAACATCTCGGATGTAATATTTTCCAACATTCCTTGCGTGTCGGCACCTACTTCTCGGTGGGAACATTACATACGTCTATAACGTTATATATCCTATCCTAGAGCAACCTAACATCTCGGACGTTATATGCTACAACATTCGTGGCGTGTCGGCCCCTACTTCTTGGTGGGAACATTATGTACGTATATAACGTTATATGTCCTATCCTAAGGTAACCTAACATCCCGGATGTAATATTTTACAGCATTCCTTGCGCGTCGGCACCTACTTTTCGGTGGTAACATTATATACGTCTATAACGTTATATGTCCTATCCTAGGGCCACCTAACATCTCGGATGTAATATTTTACAACATTCCTTGCGTGTCGGCCCCTACTTCTCGGTGGGAACATTATGTACGGCTATAACGTTATATGTCCTAACCTAAGGCAACCTAACACCTCGGATGTAATATTTTCCAACATTCCTTGCGTGTCGGCACCTACTTCTCGGTGGGAACATTACATACGTCTATAACGTTATATATCCTATCCTAGAGCAACCTAACATCTCGGACGTTATATGCTACAACATTCGTGGCGTGTCGGCCCCTACTTCTTGGTGGGTACATTATGTACGTCTATAACGGTATATGTCCTAACCTAAGGCAACCTAACACCTCGTATGTAATATTTTACAACATTCCTTGCGTGTCGGCGCCTACTTCTCCGTGGGAACATTATATACGTCTATAACGTTATATATCCTAACCTAAGGCAACCTAACACCTCGTATGTAATATTCCACAACATTCGTGGCGTGTCGGCCCCTACTTCTTGGTGGGAACATTATGTACGTATATAACGTTGTATGTCCTATCCTAAGGCAACCTAACATCTCGGAAGTAATATTTTACAGCATTCCTTGCGTGTCGGCACCTACTTTTCGGTGGTAACATTATATACGTCTATAACGTTATATGTCCTATCCTAGGGCAACCTAACATCTCGGATGTAATATTTTACAACATTCCTTGCGTGTCGGCCCCTACTTCTCGGTGGGGACATTATGTACGGCTGTAACGTTATATGTCCTAACCTAAGCAAACCTAACATCTCGGATGTAATATTTAACAACATTCGTGGTGTGTCGGCACCTACTTCTCGGTGGGGACATTATGTACGGCTGTAACGTTATATGTCCTAACCTAAGGCAACCTAACACCTCGGATGTAATATTATACAACATTCGTGGCGTGTCGGCCACTACTTCTCGGTGGGAACATTATGTGCAGCTATAACGTAATATGTCCTAACCTAAGGCAGCCTAACATCTCGGATGTAATATTTTACAACATTCCTTGGGTGTCGGCGCCTACTTATTCGTGGGAACATTATATACTTCTATAACGTAATATGTCCTAACCTAAGGCAACCTAACATCTACGACGCAATATTTTACAACATTCCATGCGTGTCGGCACCTACTTCTCGGTGGGGACATTATGTACGGCTGTAACGTTATATGTCCTAACCTAAGGCAACCTAACACCTCGGATGTAATATTATACAACATTCGTGGCGTGTCGGCCACTACTTCTCGGTGGGAACATTATGTGCAGCTATAACGTAATATGTCCTAACCTAAGGCAGCCTAACATCTCGGATGTAATATTTTACAACATTCCTTGGGTGTCGGCGCCTACTTATTCGTGGGAACATTATATACTTCTATAACGTAATATGTCCTAACCTAAGGCAACCTAACATCTACGACGCAATATTTTACAACATTCCATGCGTGTCGGCACCTACTTCTCGGTGGGAACATTACGTACGTCTATAACGTTATATATCCTAACATAAGGCAACCTAACAACTCGGATGTAATATTTCACAACATTCCTGGCGCTTCAGCCCCTTCATTTCTGTGGGAACATTATGTACGTCTATAACGTTATATGCCCTAATCTAAGGCAACCTAACAACTCGGATGTAATACATAATAATTATGACGTTATATGTCCTAACCTAAGGCAACCTAACTTCTCGGACGTAATATTTTACAACATTCCTTGCGTGTCGGCGCCTACTTCTCCGTGGGAACATTATATACGTCTATAACGTTATATATCCTAACCTAAGGCAACCTAACACCTCGTATGTAATATTTTACAACATTCGTGGCGTGTGGGCCTCTACTTCTCGGTGGGAACATTATGTGCGTCTATAACGTTATATGTCCTAACCTAAGGCAACCTAACACCTCGTATGTAATATTTTACAACATTCCTTGCGTGTCGGGGCCTACTTATGAGTGGAAACATTATATACTTCTATAACGTTATATATCCTAACCGAAGGCAACATAACATCTCGGACGTGATATTTTACAGCATTCCTTGCGCGTCGACACCTACTTTTCGGTGGTAACATTATATACGTCTATAACGTTATATGTTCTATCCTAGGGCAACCTAACACCTCGGATGTAATATTTTACAACATTCGTGGCGTGTCGGCCACTACTTCTCGGTGGGAACATTATGTGCAGCTATAACGTAACATCTCCTAACCTAAGGCAGCCTAACATCTCGGATGTAATATTTTACAACATTCCTTGCGTGTCGGCGCCTACTTATTCGTGGGAACATTATATACTTCTATAACGTTATATATCCCAACCAAAGGCAACATAACATCTCGGACGTGATATTTTACAACATTCCTTGCGTGTCGGCACCTACTTCTCGGTGGGAACATTATGTACGTCTATAACGTTATATGTTCTATCCTAGGGCAACCTAACATCTCGGATGTAATATTTTACAACATTCCTTGCGTGTCGGCGCCCACTTCTCGGTGGGAACATTATATACTTCTATAACGTTATATGTCCTAACCGAAGGCAACATAACATCTCGGACATGACAATTTACAACATTCGTGTCGTGTCGGCCTCCACTTCTCGGTGGGAACGTTATGTGCAGCTATAACGTAATATGTCCTAACCTAAGGCAACCTAACATCTCGGACACAATATTTAACAACATTCGTTACGTGTCGACCGCTACTCCTCGGTGGTAACATTATATACGTCTATAACGTTATATGTCCTATCCTAGGGCAACCTAACATATCGGATGTAATATTTTACAACATTCCTTGCGTGTCGGCCCCTACTTCTCGGTGGGGACATTCTGTACGGCTGTAACGTTATATGTCCTAACCTAAGGCAACCTAACACCTCGGATGTAATATTTTACAACATTCGTGGCGTGTCGGCCACTACTTCTCGGTGGGAACATTATGTGCAGCTATAACGAAATATGTCCTAACGTAAGGCAGCCTAACATCTCGGATGTAATATTTTACAACATTCCTTGCGTGTCGGCGCCTACTTATTCGTGGGAACATTATATACTTCTATAACGTAATATGTCCTAACCTAAGGCAACCTAACATCTACGACGCAATATTTTACAACATTCCATGCGTGTCGGCACCTACTTCTCGGTGGGAACATTATGTACGTCTATAACGTTATATATCCTAACATAAGGCAACCTAGCAACTCGGATGTAATATTTCACAACATTCCTGGCGCTTCAGCCCCTTCATTTCTGTGGGAACATTATGTACGTCTATAACGTTATATGCCCCAACCTAAGGCAACCTAACAACTCGGATGTAATACATAATAATTATGACGTTATATGTCCTAACCTAAGGCAACCTAACTTCTCGGACGTAATATTTTACAACATTCCTTGCGTGTCGGCGCCTACTTCTCCGTGGGAACATTATATACGTCTATAACGTTATATATCCTAACCTAAGGCAACCTAACACCTCGTATGTAATATTTTACAACATTCGTGGCGTGTGGGCCTCTACTTCTCTGTGGGAACATTATGTACGTCTATAACGTTATATGCCCTAACCTAAGGCAACCTAACAACTCGGATGTAATACATAATAATTATGACGTTATATGTCCTAACCTAAGGCAACCTAACTTCTCGGACGTAATATTTTACAACATTCCTTGCGTGTCGGCGCCTACTTCTCCGTGGGAACATTATATACGTCTATAACGTTATATGTCCTATCCTAGGGCAACCTAACATCTCGGATGTAATATTTTACAACATTCCTTGCGTGTCGGCCCCTACTTCTCGGTGGGGACATTCTGTACGGCTGTAACGTTATATGTCCTAACCTAAGGCAACCTAACACCTCGGATGTAATATTTTACAACATTCGTGGCGTGTCGGCCACTACTTCTCGGTGGGAACATTATGTGCAGCTATAACGTAATATGTCCTAACGTAAGGCAGCCTAACATCTCGGATGTAATATTTTACAACATTCCTTGCGTGTCGGCGCCTACTTATTCGTGGGAACATTATATACTTCTATAACGTAATATGTCCTAACCTAAGGCAACCTAACATCTACGACGCAATATTTTACAACATTCCATGCGTGTCGGCACCTACTTCTCGGTGGGAACATTATGTACGTCTATAACGTTATATATCCTAACATAAGGCAACCTAACAACTCGGATGTAATATTTCACAACATTCCTGGCGCTTCAGCCCCTTCATTTCTGTGGGAACATTATGTACGTCTATAACGTTATATGCCCCAACCTAAGGCAACCTAACAACTCGGATGTAATACATAATAATTATGACGTTATATGTCCTAACCTAACTTCTCGGACGTAATATTTTACAACATTCCTTGCGTGTCGGCGCCTACTTCTCCGTGGGAACATTATATACGTCTATAACGTTATATATCCTAACCTAAGGCAACCTAACACCTCGTATGTAATATTTTACAACATTCGTGGCGTGTGGGCCTCTACTTCTCGGTGGGAACATTATGTACGTCTATAACGTTATATGTCCTAACCTAAGGCAACCTAACACCTCGTATGTAATATTTTCCAACATTCCTTGCGTGTCGGCACCTACTTTTCGGTGGGAACATTATTTACGTCTATAACGTTATATGTTCTATCCTAGGGCAACCGAACATATCGGATGTAATATTTTACAACATTCCTTGCGTGTCGGCCCCTACTTCTTGGTGGGAACATTATGTACGTATATAACGTTATATGTCCTAACCTAAGCAAACCTAACATCTCGGATGTAATATTTCACAACATTCGTGGCGTGTCAGCCTCTACTTCGCGGTGGGAACATTATGTACGTCTATAACGTTATGTGCCCTAACCTAAGGCAACCTAACACCTCGTATGTAATATTTTACAACATTCGTGGCGTGTAGGCCTCTACTTCTCGGTGGGAACATTATGTACGTCTATAACGTTATATATCCTAACGTAAGGCAACCTAACATCTAGGATGTAATATTTTCCAACATTCCTTGCGTGTCGGCACCTATTTTTCGGTGGGAATATTATATACTTCTATAACGTTATATATCCTATCCTAGGGCAACCTAACATCCCGGACGTTATATTCCACAACATTCGTGGCGTGTCGGCCCCTACTTCTTGGTGGGAACATTATGTACGTATATAACGTTGTATGTCCTATCCTAAGGCAACCTAACATCTCGGAAGTAATATTTTACAGCATTCCTTGCGTGTCGGCACCTACTTTTCGGTGGTAACATTATATACGTCTATAACGTTATATGTCCTATCCTAGGGCAACCTAACATCTCGGATGTAATATTTTACAACATTCCTTGCGTGTCGGCCCCTACTTCTCGGTGGGGACATTATGTACGGCTGTAACGTTATATGTCCTAACCTAAGGCAACCTAACACCTCGGATGTAATATTTTACAACATTCCTTGCGTGTCGGCGCCTACTTATTCGTGGGAAAATTATATACTTCTATAACGTAATATGTCCTAACCTAAGGCAACCTAACATCTCCGACGCAATATTTTACAACATTCCATGCGTGTCGGCACCTACTTCTCGGTGGGAACATTATGTACGTCTATAACGTTATATATCCTAACATAAGGCAACCTAACAACTCGGATGTAATATTTCACGAACATTCCTGGCGCTTCAGCCCCTTCATTTCTGTGGGAACATTATGTACGTCTATAACGTTATATATCCTAACCTAAGGCAACCTAACATCTAGGATGTAATATTTTCCAACATTCCTTGCGTGTCGGCACCTATTTTTCGGTGGGAATATTATATACTTCTATAACGTTATATATCCTATCCTAAGGCAACCTAACATCTCGGAAGTTATATTCCACAACATTCGTGGCGTGTCGGCCCCTACTTCTTGGTGGGAACATTATGTACGTATATAACGATGTATGTCCTATCCGAAGGCAACCTAACATCTCGGAAGTAATATTTTACAGCATTCCTTGCGTGTCGGCACCTACTTTTCGGTGGTAACATTATATACGTCTATAACGTTATATGTCCTATCCTAGGGCAACCTAACTTCTCGGATGTAATATTTTACAACATTCCTTGCGTGTCGGCCCCTACTTCTCGGTGGGGACATTATGTACGGCTGTAACGTTATATGTCCTATCCTAAGCAAACCTAACATCTCGGATGTAATATTTAACAACATTCGTGGTGTGTCGGCACCTACTTCTCGGTGGGGACATTATGTACGGCTGTAACGTTATATGTCCTAACCTAAGGCAACCTAACACCTCGGATGTAATATTTTACAACATTCGTAGCGTGTCGGCCACTACTTCTCGGTGGGAACATTATGTGCAGCTATAACGTAATATGTCCTAACCTAAGGCAGCCTAACATCTCGGATGTAATATTTTACAACATTCCTTGGGTGTCGGCGCCTACTTATTCGTGGGAACATTATATACTTCTATAACGTAATATGTCCTAACCTAAGGCAACCTAACATCTACGACGCAATATTTTACAACATTCCATGCGTGTCGGCACCTACTTCTCGGTGGGAACATTACGTACGTCTATAACGTTATATATCCTAACATAAGGCAACCTAACAACTCGGATGTAATATTTCACAACATTCCTGGCGCTTCAGCCCCTTCATTTCTGTGGGAACATTATGTACGTCTATAACGTTATATGCCCTAACCTAAGGCAACCTAACAACTCGGATGTAATACATAATAATTATGACGTTATATGTCCTAACCTAAGGCAACCTAACTTCTCGGACGTAATATTTTACAACATTCCTTGCGTGTCGGCGCCTACTTCTCCGTGGGAACATTATATACGTCTATAACGTTATATATCCTAACCTAAGGCAACCTAACACCTCGTATGTAATATTTTGCAACATTCGTGGCGTGTGGGCCTCTACTTCTCGGTGGGAACATTATGTACGTCTATAACGTTATATGTCCTAACCTAAGGCAACCTAACACCTCGTATGTAATATTTTACAACATTCCTTGCGTGTCGGGGCCTACTTATGAGTGGAAACATTATATACTTCTATAACGTTATATATCCTAACCGAAGGCAACATAACATCTCGGACGTGATATTTTACAGCATTCCTTGCGCGTCGGCACCTACTTTTCGGTGGTAACATTATATACGTCTATAACGTTATATGTTCTATCCTAGGGCAACCTAACACCTCGGATGTAATATTTTACAACATTCGTGGCATGTCGGCCACTACTTCTCGGTGGGAACATTATGTGCAGCTATAACGTAATATCTCCTAACCTAAGGCAGCCTAACATCTCGGATGTAATATTTTACAACATTCCTTGCGTGTCGGCGCCTACTTATTCGTGGGAACATTATATACTTCTATAACGTTATATATCCCAACCAAAGGCAACATAACATCTCGGACGTGATATTTTACAACATTCCTTGCGTGTCGGCACCTACTTCTCGGTGGGAACATTATGTACGTCTATAACGTTATATGTTCTATCCTAGGGCAACCTAACATCTCGGATGTAATATTTTACAACATTCCTTGCGTGTCGGCGCCCACTTCTCGGTGGGAACATTATATACTTCTATAACGTTATATGTCCTAACCGAAGGCAACATAACACCTCGGACATGACAATTTACAACATTCGTCTCGTGTCGGCCTCTACTTCTCGGTGGGAACGTTATGTGCAGCTATAACGTAATATGTCCTAACCTAAGGCAACCTAACATTTCGGACACAATATTTAACAACATTCGTTACGTGTCGACCGCTACTCCTCGGTGGTAACATTATATACGTGTATAACGTTATATGTCCTATCCTAGGGCAACCTAACATATCGGATGTAATATTTTACAACATTCCTTGCGTGTCGGCCCCTACTTCTCGGTGGGGACATTCTGTACGGCTGTAACGTTATATGTCCTAACCTAAGGCAACCTAACACCTCGGATGTAATATTTTACAACATTCGTGGTGTGTCGGCACCTACTTCTCGGTGGGGACATTATGTACGGCTGTAACGTTATATGTCCTAACCTAAGGCAACCTAACACCTCGGATGTAATATTTTACAACATTCGTGGCGTGTCGGCCACTACTTCTCGGTGGGAACATTATGTGCAGCTATAACGTAATATGTCCTAACCTAAGGCAGCCTAACATCTCGGATGTAATATTTTACAACATTCCTTGGGTGTCGGCGCCTACTTATTCGTGGGAACATTATATACTTCTATAACGTAATATGTCCTAACCTAAGGCAACCTAACATCTACGACGCAATATTTTACAACATTCCATGCGTGTCGGCACCTACTTCTCGGTGGGAACATTACGTACGTCTATAACGTTATATATCCTAACATAAGGCAACCTAACAACTCGGATGTAATATTTCACAACATTCCTGGCGCTTCAGCCCCTTCATTTCTGTGGGAACATTATGTACGTCTATAACGTTATATGCCCTAACCTAAGGCAACCTAACAACTCGGATGTAATACATAATAATTATGACGTTATATGTCCTAACCTAAGGCAACCTAACTTCTCGGACGTAATATTTTACAACATTCCTTGCGTGTCGGCGCCTACTTCTCCGTGGGAACATTATATACGTCTATAACGTTATATATCCTAACCTAAGGCAACCTAACAACTCGGATGTAATACATAATAATTATGACGTTATATGTCCTAACCTAAGGCAACCTAACTTCTCGGACGTAATATTTTACAACATTCCTTGCGTGTCGGCGCCTACTTCTCCGTGGGAACATTATATACGTCTATAACGTTATATGTCCTATCCTAGGGCAACCTAACACCTCGGATGTAATATTTTACAACATTCCTTGCGTGTCGGCGCCTACTTATTCGTGGGAACATTATATACTTCTATAACGTAATATGTCCTAACCTAAGGCAACCTAACATCTACGACGCAATATTTTACAACATTCCATGCGTGTCGGCACCTACTTCTCGGTGGGAACATTATGTACGTCTATAACGTTATATATCCTAACATAAGGCAACCTAACAATTCGGATGTAATATTTCACAACATTCCTGGCGCTTCAGCCCCTTCATTTCTGTGGGAACATTATGTACGTCTATAACGTTATATGCCCCAACCTAAGGCAACCTAACAACTCGGATGTAATACATAATAATTATGACGTTATATGTCCTAACCTAAGGCAACCTAACTTCTCGGACGTAATATTTTACAACATTCCTTGCGTGTCGGCGCCTACTTCTCCGTGGGAACATTATATACGTCTATAACGTTATATATCCTAACCTAAGGCAACCTAACACCTCGTATGTAATATTTTACAACATTCGTGGCGTGTGGGCCTCTACTTCTCGGTGGGAACATTATGTACGTCTATAACGTTATATGTCCTAACCTAAGGCAACCTAACACCTCGTATGTAATATTTTACAACATTCCTTGCGTGTCGGGGCCTACTTATCAGTGGGAACATTATATACTTCTATAACGTTATATATCCTAACCGAAGGCAACATAACATCTCGGACGTGATATTTTACAGCATTCCTTGCGCGTCGGCACCTACTTTTCGGTGGTAACATTATATACGTCTATAACGTTATATGTTCTATCCTAGGGCAACCTAACACCTCGGATGTAATATTTTACAACATTCGTGGCGTGTCGGCCACTACTTCTCGGTGGGAACATTATGTGCAGCTATAACGTAATATGTCCTAACGTAAGGCAGCCTAACATCTCGGATGTAATATTTTACAACATTCCTTGCGTGTCGGCGCCTACTTATTCGTGGGAACATTATATACTTCTATAACGTAATATGTCCTAACCTAAGGCAACCTAACATCTACGACGCAATATTTTACAACATTCCATGCGTGTCGGCACCTACTTCTCGGTGGGAACATTATGTACGTCTATAACGTTATATATCCTAACATAAGGCAACCTAACAACTCGGATGTAATATTTCACAACATTCCTGGCGCTTCAGCCCCTTCATTTCTGTGGGAACATTATGTACGTCTATAACGTTATATGCCCCAACCTAAGGCAACCTAACAACTCGGGTGTAATACATAATAATTATGACGTTATATGTCCTAACCTAAGGCAACCTAACTTCTCGGACGTAATATTTTACAACATTCCTTGCGTGTCGGCGCCTACTTCTCCGTGGGAACATTATATACGTCTATAACGTTATATATCCTAACCTAAGGCAACCTAACACCTCGTATGTAATATTTTACAACATTCGTGGCGTGTGGGCCTCTACTTCTCGGTGGGAACATTATGTACGTCTATAACGTTATATATCCTAACCTAAGGCAACCTAACATCTAGGATGTAATATTTTCCAACATTCCTTGCGTGTCGGCACCTATTTTTCGCTGGGAATATTATATACTTCTATAACGTTATATATCCTATCCTAGGGCAACCTAACATCTCGGACGTTATATTCCACAACATTCGTGGCGTGTGGGCCCCTACTTCTTGGTGGGAACATTATGTACGTATATAACGTTGTATGTCCTATCCTAAGGCAACCTAACATCTCGGAAGTAATATTTTACAGCATTCCTTGCGTGTCGGCACCTACTTTTCGGTGGTAACATTATATACGTCTATAACGTTATATGTCCTATCCTAGGGCAACCTAACTTCTCGGATGTAATATTTTACAACATTCCTTGCGTGTCAGCCCATACTTCTCGGTGGGGACATTATGTACGGCTGTAACGTTATATGTCCTAACCTAAGCAAACCTAACATCTCGGATGTAATATTTAACAACATTCGTGGTGTGTCGGCACCTACTTCTCGGTGGGGACATTATGTACGGCTGTAACGTTATATGTCCTAACCTAAGGCAACCTAACACCTCGGATGTAATATTTTACAACATTCGTGGCGTGTCGGCCACTACTTCTCGGTGGGAACATTATGTGCAGCTATAACGTAATATGTCCTAACCTAAGGCAGCCTAACATCTCGGATGTAATATTTTACAACATTCCTTGGGTGTCGGCGCCTACTTATTCGTGGGAACATTATATACTTCTATAACGTAATATGTCCTAACCTAAGGCAACCTAACATCTACGACGCAATATTTTACAACATTCCATGCGTGTCGGCACCTACTTCTCGGTGGGAACATTACGTACGTCTATAACGTTATATATCCTAACATAAGGCAACCTAACAACTCGGATGTAATATTTCACAACATTCCTGGCGCTTCAGCCCCTTCATTTCTGTGGGAACATTATGTACGTCTATAACGTTATATGCCCTAACCTAAGGCAACCTAACAACTCGGATGTAATACATAATAATTATGACGTTATATGTCCTAACCTAAGGCAACCTAACTTCTCGGACGTAATATTTTACAACATTCCTTGCGTGTCGGCGCCTACTTCTCCGTGGGAACATTATATACGTCTATAACGTTATATATCCTAACCTAAGGCAACCTAACAACTCGGATGTAATACATAATAATTATGACGTTATATGTCCTAACCTAAGGCAACCTAACTTCTCGGACGTAATATTTTACAACATTCCTTGCGTGTCGGCGCCTACTTCTCCGTGGGAACATTATATACGTCTATAACGTTATATGTCCTATCCTAGGGCAACCTAACACCTCGGATGTAATATTTTACAACATTCCTTGCGTGTCGGCGCCTACTTATTCGTGGGAACATTATATACTTCTATAACGTAATATGTCCTAACCTAAGGCAACCTAACATCTACGACGCAATATTTTACAACATTCCATGCGTGTCGGCACCTACTTCTCGGTGGGAACATTATGTACGTCTATAACGTTATATATCCTAACATAAGGCAACCTAACAATTCGGATGTAATATTTCACAACATTCCTGGCGCTTCAGCCCCTTCATTTCTGTGGGAACATTATGTACGTCTATAACGTTATATGCCCCAACCTAAGGCAACCTAACAACTCGGATGTAATACATAATAATTATGACGTTATATGTCCTAACCTAAGGCAACCTAACTTCTCGGACGTAATATTTTACAACATTCCTTGCGTGTCGGCGCCTACTTCTCCGTGGGAACATTATATACGTCTATAACGTTATATATCCTAACCTAAGGCAACCTAACACCTCGTATGTAATATTTTACAACATTCGTGGCGTGTGGGCCTCTACTTCTCGGTGGGAACATTATGTACGTCTATAACGTTATATGTCCTAACCTAAGGCAACCTAACACCTCGTATGTAATATTTTACAACATTCCTTGCGTGTCGGGGCCTACTTATCAGTGGGAACATTATATACTTCTATAACGTTATATATCCTAACCGAAGGCAACATAACATCTCGGACGTGATATTTTACAGCATTCCTTGCGCGTCGGCACCTACTTTTCGGTGGTAACATTATATACGTCTATAACGTTATATGTTCTATCCTAGGGCAACCTAACACCTCGGATGTAATATTTTACAACATTCGTGGCGTGTCGGCCACTACTTCTCGGTGGGAACATTATGTGCAGCTATAACGTAATATCTCCTAACATAAGGCAGCCTAACATCTCGGATGTAATATTTTACAACATTCCTTGCGTGTCGGCGCCTACTTATTCGTGGGAACATTATATACTTCTATAACGTTATATATCCCAACCAAAGGCAACATAACATCTCGGACGTGATATTTTACAACATTCCTTGCGTGACGGCGCCTACTTCTCCGTGGGAACATTATATACGTCTATAACGTTATATATCCTAACCTAAGGCAATCTAACACCTCGGATGTAATATTTAACAACATTCGTGGCGTGTCGGCCACTACATCTCGGTGGGAACATTATGTGCAGCTATAACGTAATATGTCCTAACCTAAGGCAGCCTAACATCTCGGATGTAATATTTTACAACTTGCGTGTCGGCGCATACTGCTCCGTGGGAATATTATATACGTCTATAACCTTATATATCCTAACCTAAGGCAAACTAACATCTCGGATGTAATATTTTACAACATTACTTGCGTGTCGGCGCCTACTTATCCGTGGGAACATTATACACTTCTATAACTTTATATATCCTAACCGAAGGCAACATAACATCTCGGACGTGATATTTTACAGCATTCCTTGCGCGTCGGCACCTACTTTTCGGTGGGGACATTATGTACGGCTGTAACGTTATGTGTCCTAACCTAAGGCAACCTAACACCTCGGATGTAATATTTTACAACATTCGTGGCGTGTCGGCCACTACTTCTCGGTGGGAACATTATGTGCAGCTATAACGTAATATGTCCTAACCTAAGGCAGCCTAACATCTCGGATGTAATATTTTACAACATTCCTTGCGTGTCGGCGCCTACTTATTCGTGGGAACATTATATACTTCTATAACGTAATATGTCCTAACCTAAGGCAACCTAACATCTACGACGCAATATTTTACAACATTCCATGCGTGTCGGCACCTACTTCTCCGTGGGAACATTATATATGTCTATAACGTTATATATCCTAACCTAAGGCAACCTAACACCTCGTATGTTATATTTTACAACATTCGTGGCGTGTGGGCCTCTACTTCTCGGTGGGAACATTATGTACGTCTATAACGTTATATGTCCTAACCTAAGGCAACCTAACACCTCGTATGTAATATTTTACAACATTCCTTGCGTGTCGGAGCCTACTTATCAGTGGGAACATTATATACTTCTATAACGTTATATATCCTAACCGAAGGCAACATAACATCTCGGACGTGATATTTTACAGCATTCCTTGCGCGTCGGCACCTACTTTTCGGTGGTAACATTATATACGTCTATAACGTTATATGTTCTATCCTAGGGCAACCTAACACCTCGGATGTAATATTTTACAACATTCGTGGCGTGTCGGCCACTACTTCTCGGTGGGAACATTATGTGCAGCTATAACGTAATATCTCCTAACATAAGGCAGCCTAACATCTCGGATGTAATATTTTACAACATTCCTTGCGTGTCGGCGCCTACTTATTCGTGGGAACATTATATACTTCTATAACGTTATATGTCCTAACCTAAGGCAACCTAACTTCTCGGACACAATATTTAACAACATTCGTTACGTGTCGACCGCTACTCCTCGGTGGTAACATTATATACGTCTATAACGTTATATGTCCTATGCTAGGGCAACCTAACATCTCGGATGTAATATTTCACAACATTCGTTGCGTGTCGGCCTCTGTTCTCGGTGGGAACATTATGTACGTCTATAACGTTATATATCCTAACAAAAGGCAACCTTACAACTCGGATGTAATATTTCACAACATTCCTGGCGCTTCAGCCCCATCATTTCTGTGGGAACATTATGTACGTCTATAACGTTATATGCCCTAACCTAAGGCAACCTAACCAGTCGGATGTAATACATAATAATTATGACGTTATATATCCTAACCTAAGGCAACCTAACTTCTCGGACGTAATATTTTACAACATTACTTGCGTGTCGGCGCCTACTTCTCGGTGGGAACATTATATACTTCTATAACGTTATATTTCCTAACCGAAGGCAACCTAACATCTCGGAAGTAATATTTTACAGCATTCCTTGCGTGTCGGCACCTACTTTTCGGTGGTAACATTATATACGTTTATAACGTTATATGTCCTATCCTAGGGCAACCTAACATCTCGAATGTAATATTTTACAACATTCCTTGCGTGTCGGCCCCTACTTCTCTGTGGGGACATTATGTACGTCTGTAACGTTATATGTCCTAACCTAAGGCAACCTAACACCTCGGATGTAATATTTTACAACATTCCTTGCGTGTCGGCGCCCACTTCTCGGTGGGAACATTATATACTTCTATAACGTTATATGTCCTAACCGAAGGCAACATAACATCTCGGACGCTATATTCTACAACATTCTTGGCGTGTCTGCCCCTACTTCTTGGTGGGAACATTATGTACGTATATAACATTATATGTCCTATCCTAAGGCAACCTAACACCTCGGACGCAATATTTTACAACATTCCTTGCGTGTCGGCACCTACATCTCGGTGGGAACATTATGTACGTCTATAACGTTATATATCCTAACATAAGGCAACCTAACAACTCGGATGTAATATTTGACAACATTCCTGGCCCTTCAGCCCCTACTTTTCTGTGGGAACATTATGTACTTCTATAACGTTATATGCCCTGACCTAAGGCAACCTAACAACTCGGATGTACTATATAATAATCATGACGTTATATGTCCTAATCTAAGGCAACCTAACTTCTCGGACGTAATATTTTACAACATTCCTTGCGTGTCGGCGCCTACTTTTCCGTGGGAACATTATATACGTCTATAACGTTATATATCCTGTCCTAGGGCAACCTAACACCTCGTATGTAATATCTCACAACATTCGTGGCGTGTCGGCCTCTACTTCTCGGTGGGGACATTATGTACGTCTATATCGTTATGTGTCCTAACCTAAGGCAACCTAACACCTCGTATGTAATATTTTACAACATTCGTGGCGTGTCGGCTCCTACTTCTCGGTGGGAACATTATGTACGACTATAACGTTATATGTCCTAACCTAAGGCAACCTAACATCTCGGATGTAATATTCTACAACATTTGTGGCGTGTCGGCCCCTACTTCTCGGTGGGAACATTATGTACGTCTATAACGTTATATGTCCTATCCCAGGGCAACCTAACATCTCGGATGTAATATCTTACAACATTCTTTGCGTGTCGGCGCCTACTTCTCCGTGGGAACATTATATACTTCTATAACGTTATATTTCCTAACCGAAGGCAACGTAACATCTCGGACGTGATATTTTACAACATTCCTTGCGTGTCGGCACCTACTTCTCGGTGGAAAAATTATATACGTCTCTAACGTTATTTATATTATCCTAGGGCAACCTAACATCTCGGACGTTATATTTTACAACATTCGTGGCGTGTCGGCCCCTACTTCTTGTTGGGAACATTATGTACGTATATAACGTTATATGTCCTATCCTAAGGCAAGCTAACATCTCGGATGTAATATTTTACAACATTCCTTGCGAGTCGGCGACTACTAATCGGTGGGAACATTATATACTTCTATAACGTTATATGTCCTAACCTAAGGCAACCTAACATCTCGGACACAATATTTAACAACATTCGTTACGTGTCGACCGCTACTCCTCGGTGGTAACATTATATACGTCTATAACGTTATATGTCCTATCCTAGGGCAACCTAACATATCGGATGTAATATTTTACAACATTCCTTGCGTGTCGGCCCCTACTTCTCGGTGGGGACATTCTGTACGGCTGTAACGTTATATGTCCTAACCTAAGGCAACCTAACACCTCGGATGTAATATTTTACAACATTCGTGGCGTGTCGGCCACTACTTCTCGGTGGGAACATTATGTGCAGCTATAACGTAATATGTCCTAACCTAAGGCAGCCTAACATCTCGGATGTAATATTTTACAACATTCCTTGCGTGTCGGCGCCTACTTATTCGTGGGAACATTATATACTTCTATAACGTAATATGTCCTAACCTAAGGCAACCTAACATCTACGACGCAATATTTTACAACATTCCATGCGTGTCGGCACCTACTTCTCGGTGGGAACATTATGTACGTCTATAACGTTATATATCCTAACATAAGGCAACCTAACAACTCGGATGTAATATTTCACAACATTCCTGGCGCTTCAGCCCCTTCATTTCTGTGGGAACATTATGTACGTCTATAACGTTATATGCCCTAACCTAAGGCAACCTAACAACTCGGATGTAATACATAATAATTATGACGTTATATGTCCTAACCTAAGGCAACCTAACTTCTCGGACGTAATATTTTACAACATTCCTTGCGTGTCGGCGCCTACTTCTCCGTGGGAACATTATATACGTCTATAACGTTATATATCCTAACCTAAGGCAACCTAACACCTCGTATGTAATATTTTACAACATTCGTGGCGTGTGGGCCTCTACTTCTCGGTGGGAACATTATGTACGTCTATAACGTTATATGTCCTAACCTAAGGCAACCTAACACCTCGTATGTAATATTTTACAACATTCCTTGCGTGTCGGGGCCTACTTATCAGTGGGAACATTATATACTTCTATAACGTTATATATCCTAACCGAAGGCAACATAACATCTCGGACGTGATATTTTACAGCATTCCTTGCGCGTCGGCACCTACTTTTCGGTGGTAACATTATATACGTCTATAACGTTATATGTTCTATCCTAGGGCAACCTAACACCTCGGATGTAATATTTTACAACATTCGTGGCGTGACGGCCACTATTTCTCGGTGGGAACATTATGTGCAGCTATAACGTAATATCTCCTAACATAAGGCAGCCTAACATCTCGGATGTAATATTTTACAACATTCCTTGCGTGTCGGCGCCTACTTATTCGTGGGAACATTATATACTTCTATAACGTAATATGTCCTAACCTAAGGCAACCTAACATCTCCGACGCAATATTTTACAACATTCCATGCGTTTCGGCACCTACTTCTCGGTGGGAACATTATGTACGTCTATAACGTTATATATCCTAACATAAGGCAACCTAACAACTCGGATGTAATATTTCACAACATTCCTGGCGCTTCAGCCCCTTCATTTCTGTGGGAACATTATGTACGTCTATAACATTATATGCCCTAACCTAAGGCAACCTAACAACTCGGATGTAATACATAATAATTATGACGTTATATATCCTAACCTAAGGCAACCTAACTTCTCGGACGTAATATTTAACAACATTCCTTGCGTGTCGGCGCCTACTTCTCCGTGGGAACATTATATACGTCTATAACGTTATGTATCCTAACCTAAGGCAACCTAACACCTCGTATGTAATATTTTACAACATTCGTGGCGTGTCGGCCTCTACTTCTCGGTGGGAACATTATGTACGGCTATAACGTTATGTGTCCTAACCTAAGGCAACCTAACACCTCGTATGTAATATTTTACAACATTCGTGGCGTGTGGGCCTCTACTTCTCGGTGGGAACATTATGTACTTCTATAAGGTTATATTTCCTAACCGAAGGCAACCTAATATCTCGGATGTAATATTTTACAACATTCCTTGCGCGTCGGCACCTACTTCTCGGTGGGAACATTATGTACGTCTATAACGTTATGTGCCCTAACATAAGGCAACCTAACACCTCGTATGTAATATTTTACAACATTCGTGGCGTGTAGGCCTCTACTTCTCGGTGGGAACATTATGTACGTCTATAGCGTTATATGTCCCAACCTAAGGCAACCTAACACCTCGTATGTAATATTTTACAACATTCCTTGCGTGTCGGCGTATAATTCTCGGTGGGAACATTATATACTTCTATATCGTTATATGTCCTAACCGAAGGCAACATAACATCTCGGACGTGATATTTTACAACATTCGTGGCGTGACGGCCTCTACTTCTCGGTGGGAACTTTATGTGCAGCTATAACGTAATATGTCCTAACCTAAGGCAGCCTAACATCTCCGACGCAATATTTTACAACATTCCATGCGTGTCGGCACCTACTTCTCGGTGGGAACATTATGTACGTCTATAACGTTATTTATCCTAACATAAGGCAACATAACAACTCGGATGTAATATTTGACAACATTCCTGGCGCTTCAGCCCCTTCATTTCTGTGGGAACATTATGTACGTCTATAACGTTATATGCCCTAACCTAAGGCAACCACACCACTCGGATGTAATACATAATAATTATGACGTTATATGTCCTAACCTAAGGCAACCTAACTTCTCGGACGTAATATTTTACAACATTACTTGCGTGTCGGCGCCTACTTCTCGGTGGGAACATTATATACTTCTATAACGTTATATTTCCTAACCGAAGGCAACCTAACATCTCGGATGTAATATTTTACAACATTCCTTGCGCGTCGGCACCTACTTCTCGGTGGGAACATTATATACGTCTATAAGGTTATTTATATTATCCCAGGGCAACCTAACATCTCTTACGTTATATTTTACAACATTCGTGGCGTGTCGACCCCTACTTCTCGGTGTGAACACTATGTCCGTCTAAAACGTTATATGTCCTATCCTAAGGCAACCTAACATCTCGGATGTAATATTTTACAATATTTGTGGCGTGTCGGCCCCTACTTCTTTGTGGGAACATTATGTACGGCTATAACGTTATTCGTCCTAACCTAAGGCAACCTAACTTATCGGATGTAATATTTTACAACATTTGTGGTGTGTCGGCCCCTACTTCTCGGTGGGAACATTATGTACGGATATAACGTTCTATGTCCTAACCGAAGACAACCTAACATCTCGGATGTAATATTTTACAGCATTCCTTGCGTGTCGGCACCTACTATTCGCTGGTAACATTATATACGTCTATAACGTTATATGTCCAATCCTAGGGCAACATAACATCTCGGATGTAATATTTTACAACATTCCTTGCGTGTCGGCCCCTACTTCTTGGTGGGAACATTATGTACGGCTATAACATTATATGTCCTAACCTAAGGCCACCTAACGTCTTGGACGCAATATTTTACAACATTCCATCCGTGTCGGCACCTACTTCTCGGTGGGAACATTATGTACGTCTATAACGTTATATATCCTAACCTAAGGCAACCTAACATCTCGGACGCTATATTCTACAACATTGGAGGCGTGTCGGCCTCTACTTTTCGGTGGTAACATTATATACGTCTATAACGTTATATGTCCTATCCTAGGGCAACCTAACATCTCGGCTGTAATATTTTACAACATTCCTTTCGTGTCGGCCCCTCCTTCGCGGTGGGAACATTATGTACGGCCATAACATTATATGTCCTAACGTAAGGCCACCTAACTTCTCGGACGTAATATTTTACAACATTCGTGGCGTGTCGGCCCCTACTTCTTGTTGGGAACATTATGTACGTAAATAACGTTATATGTCCTATCCTAAGGCAACATAACATCTCGGACGTAGTATTTTACAACATTCCTTGCGTGTCGGCCCCTACTTCTTGATGGGAACATTATGCACGTCTATAACGTTATATGTCGTATTCTAGGGAAACCTAACATCTCGGATGTAATATTTTACAACATTCCTTGCGAGTCGGCGCCTACTAATCGGTGGGAACATTATATACTTCTATAACGTTATATGTCCTAACCGAAGGCAACATAACACCTCGGACGTGATATTTTGCAACATTCGTGGCGTGTCGGCCTCTACTTCTCTGTGGGAACATTAAGTGCAGCTATAAAGTAATATGTCCTAACCTCAGGCAACCTAACGTCTTGGACGCAATATTTTACAACATTACATGCGTGTCGGCACCTACTTCACGGTGGGAACATTATGTACGTCTATAACGTTATATATCCTAACATAAGGCAACCTAACAACTCGGATGTAATATTTGACAACATTCCTGGCCCTTCAGCCCCTACTTCTCTGTGGGAACATTATGTACTTCTATAACGTTATATGCCCTGACCTAAGGCAACCTAACAACTCGGATGTACTATATAATAATCATGACGTTATATGTCCTAATCTAAGGCAACCTAACTTCTCGGACGTAATATTTCACAACATTCCTTGCGTGTCGGCGCCTACTTCTCCGTGGGAACATTATATACGTCTATAACGTTATATATCCTATCCTAGGGCAACCTAACTTCTCGGACGCTATATTCTACAACATTCGTGGCGTGTCTGCCCCTACTTCTTGTTGGGAACATTATGTACGTATATAACATTATATGTCCTATCCTAAGGCAACCTAACACCTCGGACGCAATATTTTACAACATTCCTTGCGTGTCGGCACCTACATCTCGGTGGGAACATTATGTACGTCTATAACGTTATATATCCTAACATAAGGCAACCTAACAACTCGGATGTAATATTTGACAACATTCCTGGCCCTTCAGCCCCTACTTCTCTGTGGGAACATTATGTACTTCTATAACGTTATATGCCCTGACCTAAGGCAACCTAACAACTCGGATGTACTATATAATAATCATGACGTTATATGTCCTAATCTAAGGCAACCTAACTTCTCGGACGTAATATTTTACAACATTCCTTGCGTGTCGGCGCCTACTTTTCCGTGGGAATATTATATACGTCTATAACGTTATATATCCTATCCTAGGGCAACCTAACTTCTCGGACGCTATATTCTACAACATTCGTGGCGTGTCGGCCTCTACTTTTCGGTGGTAACATTATATACGTCTATAACGTTATATGTCCTATCCTAGGGCAAGCTAACATCTCGGCTGTAATATTTTACAACATTCCTTGCGAGTCGGCGCCTACTAATCGGTGGGAACATTATGTACTTCTAAAACGTTATATGTCCTAACCGAAGGCAACATAACATCTCGGACGTGATATTTTGCAACATTCGTGGCGTGTCGGCCTCTACTTCTCTGTGGGAACATTAAGTGCAGCTATAAAGTAATATGTCCTAACCTCAGGCAACCTAACGTCTTGGACGCAATATTTTACAACATTCCATTCGTGTCGGCACCTACATCTCGGTGGGAACATTATGTACGTCTATAACGTTATATATCCTAAAATAAGGCAACCTAACAACTCGGATGTAATATTTGACAACATTCCTGGCCCTTCAGCCCCTACTTCTCTGTGGGATCATTATGTACTTCTATAACGTTATATGCCCTAACCTAAGGCAACCTAACAACTCGGATGTACTATATAATAATCATGACGTTATATGTCCTAATCTAAGGCAACCTAACTTCTCGGATGTAATATTTTACAACATTCCTTGCGTGTCGGCGCCTACTTCTCCGTGGGAACATTATATACGTCTATAACGTTATATATCGTATCCTAGGGCAACCTAACTTCTCGGACGCTATATTCTACAACATTGGTGGTGTGTCGGCCTCTACTTTTCGGTGGTAACATTATATACGTCTATAACGTTATATGTCCTATCCTAGGGCAACCTAACATCTCGGCTGTAATATTTTACAACATTCCTTTCGTGTCGGCCCCTCCTTCGCGGTGGGAACATTATGTACGGCTGTAACATTATATGTCCTAACGTAAGGCCACCTAACTTCTCGGACGTAATATTTTACAACATTCGTGGCGTGTCGGCCCCTACTTCTTGTTGGGAACATTATGTACGTAAATAACGTTATATGTCCTATCCTAAGGCAACATAACATCTCGGACGTGGTATTTTATAACATTCCGTGCGTGTCGGCGCCGACTTCTCGGTGGGTACATTATATACGTCTATAACGTTATATGTCCTAACCTAAGGAAACCTAACATCTCGGATGTAATATCTCACAACATTCGTGGCGTGTCGGCCTCTACTTCTCGGTGGGGACATTATGTACGTCTATATCGTTATGTGTCCTAACCTAAGGCAACCTAACACCTCGTATGTAATATTTTACAACATTCGTGGCGTGTCGGCCCCTACTTCTCGGTGGGAACATTATGTACGACTATAACGTTATATGTCCTAACCTAAGGCAACCTAACATCTCGGATGTAATATTCTACAACATTTGTGGCGTGTCGGCCCCTACTTCTCGGTGGGAACATTATATACGTCTATAACGTTATATGTCCTATCCCAGGGCAACCTAACATCTTGGATGTAATATCTTACAACATTCTTTGCGTGTCGGCGCCTACTTCTCCGTGGGAACATTATATACTTCTATAACGTTATATTTCCTAACCGAAGGCAACATAACATCTCGGACGTGATATTTTACAAAATTCCTTGCGTGTCGGCACCTACTTCTCGGTGGAAAAATTATATACGTCTCTAACGTTATTTATATTATCCTAGGGCAACCTAACATCTCGGACGTTATATTTTACAACATTCGTGGCGTGTCGGCCCCTACTTCTTGTTGGGAACATTATGTACGTATATAACGTTATATGTCCTATCCTAAGGCAAGCTAACATCTCGGATGTAATATTTTACAACATTCCTTGCGAGTCGGCGCCTACTAATCGGTGGGAACATTATATACTTCTATAACGTTATATGTCCTAACCGAAGGCAACATAACATCTCGGACGTGATATTTTGCAACATTCGTGGCGTGTCGGCCTCTACTTCTCTGTGGGAACATTAAGTGCAGCTATAAAGTAATATGTCCTAACCTCAGGCAACCTAACGTCTTGGACGCAATATTTTACAACATTCCATGCGTGTCGGCACCTACGTCTCGGTGGGAACATTATGTACGTCTATAACGTTATATATCCTAACATAAGGCAACCTAACAACTCGGATGTAATATTTGACAACATTCCTGGCCCTTCAGCCCCTACTTCTCTGTGGGAACATTATGTACTTCTATAACGTTATATGCCCTGACCTAAGGCAACCTAACAACTCGGATGTACTATATAATAATCATGACGTTATATGTCCTAATCTAAGGCAACCTAACTTCTCGGACGTAATATTTTACAACATTCCTTGCGTGTCGGCGCCTACTTCTCCGTGGGAACATTATATACGTCTATAACGTTATATATCCTAACCTAAGGCAACCTAACACCTCGTATGTAATATTTTACAACATTCGTGGCGTGTCGGCCCCTACTTCTTGTTGGGAACATTATGTACGTATATAACGTTATATGTCCTATCCTGCGGCAAGCTAACATGTCGGATGTAATATTTTACAGCATTCCTTGCGTGTCGGCGCCTACTTCTCCGTGTGAACATTATATACTTCTATAACGTTATATATCCTATCCTAGGGCAACCTAACTCCTCGGCTGTAATATTCTACAACATTCCTTTCGTGTCGGCCCCTCCTTCGCGGTGGGAACATTATGTACGGCTATAACATTATATGTCCTAACGTAAGGCCACCTAACTTCTCGAACGTAATATTTTACAACATTCGTGGCGTGTCGGCCCCTACTTCTTGTTGGGAACATTATGTACGTAAATAACGTTATATGTCCTATCCTAAGGCAACATAACATCTCGGACGTGGTATTTTACAACATTCCTTGCGTGTCGGCGCCGACTTCTCGGTGGGTACATTATATACGTCTATAACGTTATATGTCCTAACCTAAGGAAACCTAACATCTCGGATGTAATATCTCACAACATTCGTGGCGTGTCGGCCTCTACTTCTCGGTGGGGACATTATGTACGTCTATATCGTTATGTGTCCTAACCTAAGGCAACCTAACACCTCGTATGTAATATTTTACAACATTCGTGGCGTGTCGGCCCCTACTTCTCGGTGGGAACATTATGTACGACTATAACGTTATATGTCCTAACCTAAGGCAACCTAACATCTCGGATGTAACATTCTACAACATTTGTGGCGTATCGGCCCCTTCTTCTCGGTGGGAACATTATGTACGTATATAACATTATATGTCCTATCCTAAGGCAACCTAACATCTCGGATGTAATATCTCACAACATTCGTGGCGTGTCGGCCTCTACTTCTCGGTGGGGACATTATGTACGTCTATATCGTTATGTGTCCTAACCTAAGGCAACCTAACATCTCGGATGTAATATTTTACAGCATTCCTTGCGTGTCGGCCCCTACTTCTCGGTGGGAACATTATATACTTCTATAACGTTATATATCCTATCCTAGGGCAACCTAACATCTCGGACGTTACATTCTACAACATTCGTGGCGTGTCGGCCCCTACTTCTTGGTGGGAACATTATGTACGTATATAACGTTATATGTCCTATCCTAAGGCAATCTAACATCTCGGCTGTAATATTTTACAACATTCCTTGCGTGTCGGCACCTACATCTCGGTGGGAACATTATATACGTCTATAACGTTATATATCCTATCCTAGGGCAACCTAACTTCTCGGACGCTATATTATACAACATTCGTGGCGTGTCGGCCTCTTCTTTTCGGTGGTAACATTATATACGTCTATAACGTTATATGTCCTATCCTAGGGCAACCTAACATCTCGGCTGTAATATTTTACAACATTCCTTTCGCGTCGGCCCCTCCTTCGCGGTGGAAACATTATGTACGGCTATAACATTGTATGTCCTAACCTAAGGCCACCTAACTTCTCGGACGTAATATTTTACAACATTCGTGGCGTGTCGGCCCCTACTTCTTGTTGGGAACATTATGTACGTAAATAACGTTATATGTCCTATCCTAAGGCAACATAACATCTCGGACGTGGTATTTTACAACATTCCATGCGTGTCGGCGCCGACTACTCGGTGGGTACATTATATACGTCTATAACGTTATATGTCCTAACCTAAATAAACCTAACATCTCGGATGTAATATCTCAAAACATTCGTGGCGTGTCGGCCTCTACTTCTCGGTTGGAACATTATGTGCAGCTATAACGTAATGTGTCCTAACCTAAGGCAACCTCACATTTCAGATGTAATATTTTACAACATTCCTTGCGTGTCGGCGCATACTACTCCGTGGGAATATTATGTACCTCTATAACGTTATATATCCTTACCAAAGGCAACATAACATCTCGGACGTGGTAATTTACAACATTCCTTGCGTGTGGGCACCTACTTCTCCGTGGGAACATTATGTACGTCTATAACGTTATTTATATGATCCTAGGGCAACCTAACACCTCGGACGTTATATTTTATAACATTCGTGGCGAGTCGGCCCCTCCTTCTTGGTGGGAACATTATGTACGTATATAACGTTATATGTCCTATCCTAAGGCAACCTAACATCTCGGATGTAATATTTTACAGCATTCCTTGCGTGTCGGCACCTACTTTTCGGTGGTAACATTATATACGTCTATAACGTTATATGTACTATCCTAGGGCAACCTAACATCTCGGATGTAATATTTTACAAGATTCCTTGCGTGTCGGCACCTACTTCTCGGTGGGAACATTATGTACGGCTATAACGTTATATGTCCTAACCTAAGGCAACCTAACACCTCGGATGTATTATTTAACAGCATTCGTGGCGTGTCGGCCTCTACTTCTCGGTTGGAACATTATGTGCAGCTATAACGTAATATGTCCTAACCTAAGGCCACCTAACTTCTCGGACGTAATATTTTACAACATTCCTTGCGTTTCGGTGCATACTACTCCGTGGGAACATTATATACCTCTATAACGTTATATATCCTTACAAAAGGCAACATAACATCTCGGACGTGGTATTTTACAACATTCCTTGCGTGTCGGCACCTACTTCCCGGTGAGAACATTATATACGTCTATAACGTTATTTATATTATCCTAGGTGAACCTAACATCTCGGACGTTATATTTTACAACATTCGTGGCGTGTCGGCTCCTACTTCTCGGTGGGAACATTATATACGTCTATAACGTTATTTATATTATCCTAGGGTAAGCTAACATCTCGGACGTTATATTTTACAACATTCGTGGCCTGTCGGCGCCTACTTATCCGTGGGAACATTATGTACGTATATAACGTTATATGTCCTATGCTAAGGCAACCTAACATCTCGGATGTAATATTTTACAGTATTCCTTGCGTGTCGGCACCTACTTCTCGGTGGGAACATTATGTACGGCTATAACGTTATATGTCCTAACCTAAGGCAACCTAACACCTCGGATGTATTATTTAACAGCATTCGTGGCGTGTCGGCCTCTACTTCTCGGTTGGAACTTTATGTGCAGCTATAACGTAATATGTCCTAACCTAAGGCAACCTAACATTTCGGATGTAATATTTTACAACATTCCTTGCGTGTCGGCGCATACTACTCCGTGGGAATATTATGTACGTCTATAACGTTTTATGTCCTATCCTAGGGAAACCTAACATCTCGGATCTAATATTTTACAACATTCCTTGCGAGTCGGCGCCTACTAATCGGTGGGAACAATACATACTTCTATAACGTTATATGTCCTAACCGAAGGCAACATAACATCTCGGACGTGATATTTTACAACATTCGTGGCGTGTCGGCCTCTACTTCTCGGTGGGAACATTAAATGCAGCTATAAAGTAATATGTACTAACCTAAGGCAACCTAACATCTCGGACGCAATATTTTACAACATTTCATGCGTGTCGGCACCTACTTGTCGGTGGGAACATTATGCACGTCTATAACGTTATACATCCTAACCTAAGGCAACCTAACACCTCGTATGTAATATTTTACAGCATTCGTGGCGTGTCGACCCCTACTTCTTGGTGGGAACATTATGTACGACTCTAACGTTATATGTCCTAACCTAAGGCAACCTAACATCTCCGATGTAATATTTAACAACATTTGTGGCGTGTCTGCCCCTACTTCTCGGTGGGAACGTTATGTACGTATATAACGTTATATGTCCTATCCTAAGGCAACCTAACATCTCGCATGTAATATTTTTCAGCATTCCTTGCGTGTCGGCACCTACTTTTCGGTGGGAACATTATATACGTCTATAACGTTATATGTACTATCCTAGGGCAACCTAACATCTCGGATGTAATATTTTACAACATTCCTTGCGCGTCGGGCCCTACTTCTCGGTGGGAACATTATGTACGGCTATAACGTTATATGTCCTAACCTAAGGCAACCTAACACCTCGGATGTAATATTTAACAGCCTTCGTGGCGTGTCGGCCTCTACTTCTCGGTTGGAACATTATGTGCAGCTATAACAGAATATGTCCCAACCTAAGGCAACCTAACATTTCGGATGTAATATTTTACAACATTCCTTGCGTGTCGGCGCATACTACTCCGTGGGAATATTATATACGTCTATATCTTTATATATCCTAACCTAAGGCAACCTAACATCTCGGATGTAATATTTAACAGCATTCTGGGCGTGTCGGCCTCTACTTCTCGGTTGGAACATTATGTGCAGCTATAACGTAATATGTCCTAACCTAAGGCAACCTAACATCTCGGATGTAATATTTAACAGCATTCGTGGCGTGTCGGCCTCTACTTCTCGGTTGGAACATCATGTGCAGCTATAACGTAATATGTCCTAACCTAAGGCCACCTAACTTCTCGGACGTAATATTTTACAACATTCCTTGCGTTTTGGTGCATACTACTCCGTGGGAACATTATATACCTCTATAACGTTATATATCCTTACAAATGCAACATAACATCTCGGACGTGGTATTTTACAACATTCCTTGCGTGGCGGCTCCTACTTCTCGGTGGGAACATTATATACGTCTATAACGTTATTTATATTATCCTAGGGTAACCTAACATCTCGGACGTTATATTTTACAACATTCCTTGCGTGTCGGCGCATACTACTCCGTGGGAATATTATATACTTCTATAACGTTCTATATCCTAACCGAAGGCAACATAACGTCTCGGACGTGATATTTTACAACATTCCTTGCGTGTCGTCACCTACTTCTCGGTGGGAACATTATGTACGTCTATAACGTTATATGTCCTATCCTAGGGAAACCTAACATCTCGGACGTAATATTATACAACATTCCTTGCGTGTCGGCGCATACTACTCCGTGGGAACATTATATACCTCTATAACGTTCTATATCCTAACCGAAGGCAACATAACGTCTCGGACGTGATATTTTACAACATTCCTTGCGCGTCGGGCCCTACTTCTCGGTGGGAACATTATGTACGGCTATAACGTTATATGTCCTAACCTAAGGCAACCTAACACCTCGGATGTAATATTTAACAGCCTTCGTGGCGTGTCGGCCTCTACTTCTCGGTTGGAACATTATGTGCAGCTATAACAGAATATGTCCCAACCTAAGGCAACCTAACATTTCGGATGTAATATTTTACAACATTCCTTGCGTGTCGGCGCATACTACTCCGTGGGAATATTATATACGTCTATATCTTTATATATCCTAACCTAAGGCAACCTAACATCTCGGATGTAATATTTAACAGCATTCTGGGCGTGTCGGCCTCTACTTCTCGGTTGGAACATTATGTGCAGCTATAACGTAATATGTCCTAACCTAAGGCAACCTAACATTTCGGATGTAATATTTTACAACATTCCTTGCGTCTCGGCGCATACTACTCCGTGGGAACATTATATACCTCTATAACGTTCTATATCCTAACCGAAGGCAACATAACGTCTCGGACGTGATATTTTACAACATTCCTTGCGTGTCGTCACCTACTTCTCGGTGGGAACATTATGTACGTCTATAACGTTATATGTCCTATCCTAGGGAAACCTAACATCTCGGACGTAATATTATACAACATTCCTTGCGTTTCGGTGCATACTACTCCGTGGGAACATTATATACCTCTATAACGTTATATATCCTTACAAAAGGCAACATAACATCTCGGACGTGGTATTTTACAACATTCCTTGCGTGTCGGCTCCTACTTCTCGGTGGGAACATTATATACGTCTATAACGTTATTTATATTATCCTAGGGGAACCTAACATCTCGGACGTTATATTTTACAACATTCGTGGCGTGTCGGCGCCTACTTATCCGTGGGAACGTTATGTACGTATATAACGTTATATGTCCTATCCTAAGGCAACCTAACATCTCGGATGAAATATTTTTCAGCATTCCTTGCGTGTCGGCACCTACTTTTCGGTGGGAACATTATATACGTCTATAACGTTATATGTACTATACTAGGGCAACCTAACATCTCGGATGTAATATTTTACAACATTCCTTGCGCGTCGGCCCCTACTTCTCCGTGGGAACATTATGTACGGCTATAACGTTACATGTCCTAACCTAAGGCAACCTAACACCTCGGATGTAATATTTAACTGCCTTCGTGGCGTGTCGGCCTCTACTTCTCGGTTGGAACATTATGTGCAGCTATAACGTAATATGTCCTAACCTAAGGCCACCTAACTTCTCGGACGTAATATTTTACAACATTCCTTGCGTTTCGGTGCATACTACTCCGTGGGAACATTATATACCTCTATAACGTTATATATCCTTACAAAAGGCAACATAACATCTCGGACGTGGTATTTTACAACATTCCTTGCGTGTCGGCTCCGACTTCTCGGTGGGAACATTATATACGTCTATAATGTTATTTATATTATCCTAGGGTAACCTAACATCTCGGACGTTATATTTTACAACATTCGTGGCCTGTCGGCGCCTACTTATCCGTGGGAACATTATGTACGTATATAACGTTATATGTCCTATCCTAAGGCAACCTAACATCTCGGATGTAATATTTTACAGCATTCCTTGCGTGTCGGCACCTACTTCCCGGTGGGAACATTATGTACGTCTATATCGTTATATGTCCTAATCTAAGCCAACATAACATATCGGACGTGGTATTTTACAACATTCCTTGCGTGTCGGCACCTACTTCCCGGTGAGAACATTATATACGTCTATAACGTTATTTATATTATCCTAGGTGAACCTAACATCTCGGACGTTATATTTTACAACATTCGTGGCGTGTCGGCTCCTACTTCTCGGTGGGAACATTATATACGTCTATAACGTTATTTATATTATCCTAGGGTAAGCTAACATCTCGGACGTTATATTTTACAACATTCGTGGCCTGTCGGCGCCTACTTATCCGTGGGAACATTATGTACGTATATAACGTTATATGTCCTATGCTAAGGCAACCTAACATCTCGGATGTAATATTTTACAGTATTCCTTGCGTGTCGGCACCTACTTCTCGGTGGGAACATTATGTACGGTTATAACGTTATATGTCCTAACCTAAGGCAACCTAACACCTCGGATGTATTATTTAACAGCATTCGTGGCGTGTCGGCCTCTACTTCTCGGTTGGAACTTTATGTGCAGCTATAACGTAATATGTCCTAACCTAAGGCAACCTAACACCTCGGATGTATTATTTAACAGCATTCGTGGCGTGTCGGCCTCTACTTCTCGGTTGGAACTTTATGTGCAGCTATAACGTAATATGTCCTAACCTAAGGCAACCTAACATCTCGGATGTAATATTTAACAGCATTCTGGGCGTGTCGGCCTCTACTTCTCGGTTGGAACATTATGTGCAGCTATAACGTAATATGTCCTAACCTAAGGCAACCTAACATTTCGGATGTAATATTTTACAACATTCCTTGCGTCTCGGCGCATACTACTCCGTGGGAATATTATATACTTCTATAACGTTCTATATATTAACCGAAGGCAACATAACTTCTCGGACGTGATATTTTACAACATTCCTTGCGTGTCGTCACCTACTTCTCGGTGGGAACATTATGTACGTCTATAACGTTATATGTCCTATCCTAGGGAAACCTAACATCTCGGACGTAATATTATACAACATTCCTTGCGTTTCGGTGCATACTACTCCGTGGGAACATTATATACCTCTATAACGTTATATATCCTTACAAAAGGCAACATAACATCTCGGACGTGGTATTTTACAACATTCCTTGCGTGTCGGCTCCTACTTCTCGGTGGGAACATTATATACGTCTATAACGTTATTTATATTATCCTAGGGTAACCTAACATCTCGGACGTTATATTTTACAACATTCGTGGCGTGTCGGCGCCTACTTATCCGTGGGAACGTTATGTACGTATATAACGTTATATGTCCTATCCTAAGGCAACCTAACATCTCGGATGTAATAGTTTACAGCATTCGTGGCGTGTCGGCCCCTACTTCTCGGTGGGAACATTATGTACGACTCTAACGTTATACGTCCTAACCTAGGGCAACCTAACATCTCGGATGTAATATTTCACAACATTTGTGGCGTGTCTGCCCCTGCTTCTCGGTGGGAACATTATGTACGGATATAACGTTCTATGTCCTAACCGAAGACAACCATATCATCTCGGATGTAATATTTTACAGCATTCCTTGCGTGTCGGCACCTACTTCCTGGTGGGAACATTATGTACGTCTATATCGTTATATGTCCTAACCTAAGGCAACATAACATCTCGGACGTGGTATTTTACAACAATCCTTGCGTGTCGGCACCTACTTCCCGGTGAGAACATTATATACGTCTATAAAGTTATTTATATTATCCTAGGTGAACCTAACATCTCGGACGTTATATTTTACAACATTCGTGGCGTGTCGGCCCCCACTTCTTGGTGGGAACATTATGTACGTATATAACGTTATATGTCCTATCCTAAGGCAACCTAACATCTCGGATGTAACATTTTACAGCATTCCTTGCGTGTCGGCCCCTACTTCTCGGTGGGAACGTTATATACTTCTATAACGTTATTTATATTATCCTAGGGCAACCTAACATCTCGGACGTTATATTTTACAACATTCGTGGCGTGTTGGCCCCTACTTCTTTGTGGGAACATTATGTACGTATATAACGTTATATGTCCTATCCTAAGGCAACCTAACATCTCGGATGTAATATTTTTCAGCATTCCTTGCGTGTCGGCACTTACTTTTCGGTGGGAACATTATTTACGTCTATAACGTTATATGTACTATCCTAGGGCAACCTAACATCTCGGATGTAATATTTTACAACATTCCTTGCGCGTCGGGCACTACTTCTGGGTGGGAACATTATGTACGGCTATAACGTTATATGTCCTAATCTAAGGCAACCTAACACCTCGGATGTAATATTTAACAGCCTTCGTGGCGTGTCGGCCTCTACTTCTCGGTTGGAATATTATGTGCAGCTATAACGTAATATGTCCTAACCTAAGGCAACCTCACATTTCAGATGTAATATTTTACAACATTCCTTGCGTGTCGGCGCATACTACTCCGTGGGAATATTATATACGTCTATAACTTTATATATCCTAACCTAAGGCAACCTAACATCTCGGATGTAATATTTAACAGCATTCGTGGCGTGTCGGGCTCTACTTCTCGGTTGGAACATTATGTGCAGCTATAACGTAATATGTCCCAACCTAAGGCAACCTAACATTTCGGATGTAATATTTTACAACATTCCTTGCGTGTCGGCGCATACTACTCCGTGGGAATATTATATACTTCTATAACGTTCTATATCCTAACCGAAGGCAACATAACGTCTCGGACGTGATATTTTACAACATTCCTTGCGTGTCGTCACCTACTTCTCGGTGGGAACATTATGTACGTCTATAACGTTATATGTCCTATCCTAGGGAAACATAACATCTCGGACGTAATATTATACAACATTCCTTGCGTTTCGGTGCATACTACTCCGTGGGAACATTATATACCTCTATAACGTTATATATCCTTACAAAAGGCAACATAACATCTCGGACGTGGTATTTTACAACATTCCTTGCGTGTCGGCTCCGACTTCTCGGTGGGAACATTATATACGTCTATAACGTTATTTATATTATCCTAGGGTAACCTAGCATCTCGGACGTTATATTTTACAACATTCGTGGCGTGTCGGCGCCTACTTATCCGTGGGAACATTATGTACGTATATAACGTTATATGTCCTATCCTAAGGCAACCTAACATCTCGGATGAAATATTTTTCAGCATTCCTTGCGTGTCGGCACCTACGTTTCGGTGGGAACATTATATGCGTCTATAACGTTATATGTACTATACTAGGGCAACCTAACATCTCGGATGTAATATTTTACAACATTCCTTGCGCGTCGGCCCCTACTTCTCCGTGGGAACATTATGTACGGCTATAACGTTATATGTCCTAACCTAAGGCAACCTAACACCTCGGATGTAATATTTAACTGCCTTCGTGGCGTGTCGGCCTCTACTTCTCGGTTGGAACATTATGTGCAGCTATAACGTAATATGTCCTAACCTAAGGCAACCTCACATTTCAGATGTAATATTTTACAACATTCCTTGCGTGTCGGCGCCTACTATTCCGTGGGAATATTATGTACGTCTATAACGTTATATGTCCTATCCTAGGGAAACCTAACATCTCGGATGTAATATCTTACAACATTCCTTGCGAGTCGGCGCCTACTAATCGGTGGGAACATTACATACTTCTATAACGTTATATGTCCTAACCGAAGGCAACATAACATCTCGGACGTGATATTGTACAACATTCGTGACGTGTCGGCCTCTACTTCTCGGTGGGAACATTAAGTGCAGCTATAAGGTAATATGTCCTAACCTAAGGCAACCTAACATCTCGGACGCAATATTTTACAACATTTCATGCGTGTCGGCACCTACTTTTCGGTGGGAACATTATGCACGTCTATAACGTTATATATCCTAACATAAGGCAACCTAACAACCCGGATGTAATATTTGACAACATTCCTGGCGCTTCAGCCCCTACCTCTCTGTGGGAACATTATGCACTTCTATAACGTTATATGCCCTAACCTAAGGCAACCTAATAACTCGGATGTACTACATAATAATTATGATGTTATATGTCCTAACCTAAGGCCACCTAATTTCTCGGACGTAATATTTTACAACATTCCTTGCGTTTCGGTGCATACTACTCCGTGGGAGCATTATATACCTCTATAACGTTATATATCCTTACCAAAGGCAACATAACATCTCGGACGTGGTATTTTACAACATTCCTTGTGTGTCGGCTCCTACTTCTCCGTGGGAACATTATATACGTCTATAACGTTATTTATATTATCCTAGGGCAACCTAACATCTCGGTCCTTATATTTTACAACATTCGTGGCGTGTCGGCCCCTACTTCTTGGTGGGAACATTATGTACGACTATAACGTTATACGTCCTAACCTAAGGCAACCTAACATCTCGGATGTAATATTTTACAACATTTGTGGCGTTTCTGCCCCTACTTCTCGGTGGGAACATTATGTACGGATATAACGTTCTATGTCCTAACCGAAGACAACCATATTATCTCGGATCTAATATTTTACAGCATTCCTTGCCTGTCGGCACCTACTTCCCGGTGGGAACATTATGTACGTCTATATCGTTATATGTCCTAACCTAAGACAACATAACATCTCGGACGTGGTATTTTACAAGATTCCTTGCGTGTCGGCACCTACTTCCCGGTGGGAACATTATATACCTCTATAACGTTATATATCCTATCCTAGGGCAACCTAACATCACGAATGTAATATTTTACAACATTCCTTGCGTGTCGGCCCCTACTTCTTGGTGGGAACATTATGTACGTATATAACGTTATATGTCCTATCCTAAGGCAACCTAACATCTCGGATGTAATATTTTACAGCATTCGTGGCGTGTGGGCCCCTACTTCTCGGTGGGAACATTATGTACGACTCTAACGTTATACGCCCTAACCTAAGGTAACCTAACATCTCGGATGTAATATTTTACAACATTTGTGGCGTGTCTGCCCCTACTTCTCGGTGGGAACATTATATACGGATATAACGTTCTATGTCCTAACCGAAGACAACCATATCATCTCGGATGTAATACTTTACAGCATTCCTTGCGTGTCGGCACCTACTTCCCGGTGGGAACATTATGTACGTCTATATCGTTATATGTCCTAACCTAAAGCAACACAACATCTCGGACGTGGTATTTTACAACATTCCTTGCGTGCCGGCACCTACTTCCCGGTGGGAACATTATATACGTCTGTAACGTTATTTATATTATCCTAGGTGAACCTAACATCTCGGACGTTATATTTTACAACATTCGTGGCATGTCGGGCCCTACTTCTTGGTGGGAACATTATGTACGTATATAACGTTATATGTCCTATCCTAGGGCAACCTAACATCTCGGACCTTATATTTTACAACATTCGTGGCGTGTCGGCCCCTACTTCTTGGTGGGAACATTATGTACGACTATAACGTTATACGTCCTAACCTAAGGCAACCTAACATCTCGGACGTAATATTTTACAACATTCCTTGCGTGTCGGTCAGTACTTCTCGGTGGAAACATTATGTACGTCTATAACGTTATATGTCCTAACCTAAGGCATCCTAACACCTCGGATGTAATATTTTACAACATTCCTAGCGTGTCTTCGCCCACTTCTCGGTGGGTACATTAGATACGTCTATAATGCTATATATCCTAACCTAAGGAAACCTAACATCTCGGATGTAATATTTCACAACATTCGTGGCGTGTCGGCCTCTACTTCTCGGCGGGAACATTATGTACTGCTATAACGTTATATGTCCTAACAAAAGGCAATCTAACATCCCGGACGTAATATTTTAAACATTCCTTGCGTGTCGGCGCCTACTTCTCCGTGGGAACGTTATATATGTCTATATCGTTATATGTCCTGACCTAAGGCAACCTAACATCTCGGATGTAATATTTTACAACATTCCTTGCGTGTCGGCCCCTGCTTCTCGGAGGGAACATTATGTACGGCTATGACGTTATATGTCCTAACCTACGGCAACCTAACATCTCGGACGTGTTATTTTACAACATTCCTTGCGTGTCGGCCTCTACTTCTCGGTGGTAACATTATATACGTCTATAACGTTATATGTGCTATCCTAGGGCAACCTGACACCTCGGATGTAATATATTACAACATTCGTGGCCTGTCGGCCTCTAGCTCACGGTGGGAACATTATGTACGTCTATAGCGTTATATGTCATAACCTAAGGCAATCTAACATCCCGGACGTAATATTTTAAACATTCCTTGCGTGTCGGCGCCTACTTCTCCGTGGGAACGTTATATATGTCTATATCGTTATATGTCCTGACCTAAGGCAACCTAACATCTCGGATGTAATATTTTACAACATTCCTTGCGTGTCAGCCCCTACTTCTCGGTGGGAACATTATGTACGACTATAAAGTTATATGTCCTAACCTAAGGCAATCTAACATCTGGGATGTAATATTCTACAACATTTGTCTCGTGTCGGCCCCTACTTCTCGGTGGGAACATTATGTACGTCTATAACGTTATATGTCCAATCCCAGGGCAACCGAACATCTCGGATGTAATATCTTACAATATTCTTTGCGTGTCGGCGCCTACTTCTCCGCGGGAACATTATATACTTCTATAACGTATATTTCCTAACCGAAGGCAACATAACATCTCGGACGTGATATTTTACAACATTCCTTGCGTGTCGGCACCTACTTCTCGGTGGGAACATTATGTTCGTCTATAACGTTATGTGTCCTAACCTAAGGCAACCTAACATCTCGGACGCTATATTCTACAACATTGGAGGCGTGTCGGCCTCTACTTTTCGGTGGTAACATTATATACGTCTATAACGTTATATGTCCTATCCTAGGGCAATCTAACATCTGGGATGTAATATTCTACAACATTTGTCTCGTGTCGGCCCCTACTTCTCGGTGGGAACATTATGTACGTCTATAACGTTATATGTCCAATCCCAGGGCAACCTAACATCTCGGATGTAATATCTTACAATATTCTTTGCGTGTCGGCGCCTACTTCTCCGCGGGAACATTATATACTTCTATAACGTATATTTCCTAGCCGAAGGCAACATAACATCTCGGACGTGACATTTTACAACATTCCTTGCGTGTCGGCACCTACTTCTCGGTGTAAAAATTATATACGTCTATAACGTTGTTTATATTATCCTAGGGTAACCTAACATCTCGGACGTTATATTTTACAACATTCTTGGCGTGTCGGCCCCTACTTCTTGGTGGGAACATTATGTACGTATATAACGTTATATGTCCTATCCTAAGGCAACCTAGCATCTCGGATGTAATATTTTACAGCATTCCTTGCGTGTCGGCACCTACTTTTCGGTGGTAACATTATATACGTCTATATCGTTATATGTCCTAACCTAAGGCAACCTAACATCTCGGACGTAATATTTTACAACAGCCCTTGCGTATGGGCGCCTACGTCTCCGTGGGAACATTATATACTTCTATAACGTTATATATCCTAACCTAAGGCAACATAACATCTCGGACGTGATATTTTACAACATTCCTTGCGTGTCGGCGCCTACTTCTCCGTGGGAACATTATATACGTCTATAACGTTATATATCCTAACATAAGGCAACCTAACATCTCGGATGTAATAATTTACAACATTCGTGGCGTGTCGGCCCCTACTTCTCGGTGGGAACATTATGTACTGCTATAACGTTGTATGTCCTAACATAAGGCAATCTAACATCTCGGATGTAACATTTTACAACATTGGTGACGTGTCTGCCCCTACTTCTCGGCGGGAACATTATGTACTGCTATAACGTTATATGTCCTAACAAAAGGCAATCTAACATCTCGGACGTAATATTTTAAACATTCCTGGCGTTTCAGCACCTACTTCTCGGTGGTAACATTATAAACGTCTATAAGGTTATATATCGTAACATAAGGCATCCGAACAACTCGTATGTAATATTTCACAACATTCCTGGCGTTTCAGCACCTACTTCTCGTTCGTAACATTATAAACGTCTATAATGTTTTATGTCCTGACCTAAGGCAACCTAACATCTCGGACGTAATATTTTACAAAATTCCTTGCGTGTCGGTGCCTACTTCTCCGTGGGAACATTATATACGTCTATAACATTATATATCCTAACCTAAGCCAACCTAACATCTCGGATGTAATCTTTTACAACTTTCGTGGCGTGTCGGCCCCTACTTCTCGGTGGGAACATTATGTACTGCTATAACGTTATATGCCCTAACATGAGGCAATCTAACATCTCGCATGTAATATTTTAAAACATTCCTTGCGTGTCGGCACCTACTTCTCGGTGGGAACATTAGGTACTGCTATAACGTTTTATGTCCTAACCTAAGGCAACCTAACATCTCGGACGTAATATTTTACAACATTCGTGGCGTGTCGGCCCCTACTTCTCGGTAGGAACGTTATGTACGGCTATAACGTTATATGTCCTAACCTAAGGCAACCTAACATCTCGGACGTAATATTTTACAACATTACTTGCGTTTCGGCGCATACTACTCCGTGCGAACATTATATACTTCTATAACGATATATATCCTAACATAAGGCATCCTAACAACTCGTATATAATTTTTGACAACATTCCTGGTGTTTCAGCTCCTACTTCTCGGTGGTAACATTATAAACGTCTATAACGTTTTATGTCCTAACCTAAGGCAACCTAACATCTCGGACGTAATATTTTACAACATTCCTTGCGTGTCGGCGCCTACTTCTCCTTGGGAACGTTATGTACGACTATAACGCTGTATGTGATCACCTAAGGCAACCTAACATCTCGGATGTAATATTTTACAACATTCGTGACGTGTCGGCGCCTACTTCTCGGTGGGAACATTATGTACGTCTAGAACGTTATATATCCTAGCATACGGCATCCTAACAACTCCTATGTAATATTTGACGACATTCCTGGCGTTTCAGCCCCTACTTCTCTGTGGTAACATAATGTACGACTATAACGTTATATGTCCTAACCTAAGGCAACCTAACATCTCGGACGTAATATTTTAAACATTCCTTGCGTGTCGGCGCCTACTTCTCCGTGGGAACATTATATATGTCTATATCGTTATATGTCCTAACCTAAGGCAATCTAACATCTCGGATGTAATATTTTACAACATTCCTTGCGTCTCGGCACCTACTTCTCGGTGGGAACATTATGTACTGCCATAACGTTATATGTCCTAACATAAGGCAATCTAACATCTCGGATGTAACATTTTACAACATTCCTTGCGTGTCGGCACCTACTTCTCGGTGGGAACATTATGTACGACTATAACGTTATATATCCTATCCTAAGGCAAACTAATATCTCGGATGTAGTATTTTACAACATTCGTGGCGTATCGGCCCCTGCTTCCCGGTGGGAACACTATGTACGTCTATAACGTTATATATCCCAACATAAGGCATCCTAACAACTCGTATGTAATATTTTACATCATTCCTGGCGTTTCAGCACCTACTTCTCGGTGGTAACATTATAAACGTCTATAACGTTATATATCGTAACATAAGGCATCCGAACAACTCGTATGTAATATTTCACAACATTCCTGGCGTTTCAGCACCTACTTCTCGTTCGTAACATTATAAACGCCTATAATGTTTTATGTCCTGACCTAAGGCAACCTAACATCTCGGACGTAATATTTTACAACATTCCTTGCGTGTTGGCGCCTACTGCTCCGTGGGATCATTAAATACGTCTATAACGTTATATGTCCTAACCTAAGGCAACCTAACATCCCGGATGTAATATTTTACAACATTCTTTGCGTGTCGGCCCCTACTTCTTGTTGAGAACATTATGTACGTATATAACGTTATATGTCCTATCCTAAGCCAACATAACATCTCGGACGTGGTATTTTACAACATTCCTTGCGTGTCGGCGCCGACTTCTCGGTGGGTACATTATATACGTCTATATCGTTATATGTCCTAACCTAAGGAAACCTAACATCTCGGATGTAATATCTCACAACATTCGTGGCGTGTCGGCCCCTACTTCTCGGTGGGAACATTATGTACGACTATAAAGTTATATGTCCTAACCTAAGGCAATCTAACATCTGGGATGTAATATTCTACAACATTTGTCTCGTGTCGGCCCCTACTTCTCGGTGGGAACATTATGTACGTCTATAACGTTATATGTCCAATCCCAGGGCAACCTAACATCTCGGATGTAATATCTTAAAATATTCTTTGCGTGTCGGCGCCTACTTCTCCGCGGGAACATTATATACTTCTATAACGTATATTTCCTAACCGAAGGCAACATAACATCTCGGACGTGATATTTTACAACATTCCTTGCGTGTCGGCACCTACTTCTCGGTGTAAAAATTATATACGTCTATAACGTTATTTATATTATCCTAGGGCAACCTAACATCTCGGACGTTATATTTTACAACATTCTTGGCGTGTCGGCCCCTACTTCTTGGTGGGAACATTATGTACGTATATAACGTTATATGTCCTATCCTAAGGCAACCTAACATCTCGGATGTAATATTTTACAGCATTCCTTGCGTGTCGGCACCTACTTTTCGGTGGTAACATTATATACGTCTATAACGTTATATGTCTTATCCTAGGGCAACCTAACATATCGGATGTAATATTTTACAACATTCCTTGCGTGTCGGCCCCTACTTCTCGGTGGTAACATTATATACGTCTATAAAGTTATGTGTACAATCCTAGGGCAACCTAACATCTCGGATGTAATATTTTACAACATTCCTTGCGTGTCGGCCCCTACTTCTCCGTGCGAATATTATATACGTCTATAACGTTATATGTCCTAACCTAAGGCAACCTAACACCTCGGATGTAACATTTTACAACATTCCTTGCGTGTCGGCACCTACTTCTCGGTGCGAACATTATGTACTGCTATAACGTTATATGTCTTAACAAAAGGCAATCTAACATATCGCACGTAATATTTTACAACATTCCTCGCGTGTCGGCGCCTACTTCTCCGTGGGAACATTATATACGTCTATAACGTTATATATCCTAACATAAGGCAACCTAACATCTCGGATGTAATAATTTACAACATTCGTGGCGTGTCGGCCCCTACTTCTCGGTGGGAACATTATGTACTGCTATAACGTTGTATGTCCTAACATAAGGCAATCTAACATCTCGGATGTAACATTTTACAACATTGGTGACGTGTCTGCCCCTACTTCTCGGCGGGAACATTATGTACTGCTATAACGTTATATGTCCTAACAAAAGGCAATCTAACATCTCGGACGTAATATTTTAAACATTCCTGGCGTTTCAGCACCTACTTCTGGGTGGTAACATTATAAACGCCTATAAGGTTATATATCGTAACATAAGGCATCCGAACAACTCGTATGTAATATTTCACAACATTCCTGGCGTTTCAGCACCTACTTCTCGTTCGTAACATTATAAACGTCTATAATGTTTTATGTCCTGACCTAAGGCAACCTAACATCTCGGACGTAATATTTTACAAAATTCCTTGCGTGTCGGTGCCTACTTCTCCGTGGGAACATTATATACGTCTATAACATTATATATCCTAACCTAAGCCAACCTAACATCTCGGATGTAATATTTTACAACTTTCGTGGCGTGTCGGCCCCTACTTCTCGGTGGGAACATTATGTACTGCTATAACGTTATATGCCCTAACATGAGGCAATCTAACATCTCGCATGTAATATTTTAAAACATTCCTTGCGTGTCGGCACCTACTTCTCGGTGGGAACATTAGGTACTGCTATAACGTTTTATGTCCTAACCTAAGGCAACCTAACATCTCGGACGTAATATTTTACAACATTCGTGGCGTGTCGGCCCCTACTTCTCGGTAGGAACGTTATGTACGGCTATAACGTTATATATCCTAACCTAAGGCAACCTAACATCTCGGATGTAATAATTTACAACATTCGTGGCGTGTCGACCCCTACTTCTCGGTGGGAACATTATATACGTCTAAAACGTTATATGTCCTAACCTAAGGCAACCTATCATCTCGGACGTAATATTTTACAAAATTCCTTGCGTGTCGGTGCCTACTTCTCCGTGGGAACATTATATACGTCTGTAACGTTATATATCCTAACCTAAGCCAACCTAACATCTCGGACGTAATATTTTACAACATTCGTGGCGTGTCGGCCCCTACTTCTCGGTGGTAACATTATAAACGTCTATAACATTATGTGTACTAACCTAAGGCAACCTAATATCTCGGACGTAATATTTTACAACATTCCTTGCCTGCCGGCGCCTACTTCTCCGCGGGAACATTATATACGTCTATAGCGTTATATATCCTAGCCTAAGGCAACCTAACAACTCGTATGTAATATTTTACAACATTTGTGGCGTGTCGGCCCCTACTTCTCGGTGGTAACATTATAAACGTCTATAACGTTTTATGTCCTAACCTAAGGCAACCTAGCATCTCGGACGTAATATTTTACAACATTCGTGGCGTGTCGGCGCCTACTTCTCGGTGGGAACATTATGTACGGCTATAACGTTATATGTCCTAACCTAACGCAATATAACATCTCGGATGTAATATTTTACAACATTCCTTGCGTGTCCGCGCCTACGTCTCCCTGGGAAGACTATATACTTCTATAACGTTATATATCCTAACCTAAGGCAACATAACATTTCGGACGTGATTTTTTACAAACATCCTTGCGTGTCGACGCATACTACTCCGTGGGAACATTATATACTTCTATATAGCGTTGTGTATCCTAACATAAGGCATCCTAACACCTCGTATGTAATATTTGACAACATTCCTGGCGTTTCAGGCCCTACTTCCCGGTGGTAACATTATAAACGTCTATAACGTTTTAAGTCCTAACCTAAGGCAACCTAGCATCTCGGACGTAATATTTTACAACATTCGTGGCGTGTCGGCCCCTACTTCTCGGTAGGAACGTTATGTACGTCTATAACGTTATATGCCCTAACATGAGGCAATCTAACATCTCGGATGTAATATTTGACATCATTCCTGGCGTTTCAGCCCCTACTTCTCGGTGGTAGCGTTATAAACGTCTATAACGTTATGTGGCCTAACGTAAGGCAACCTAACATCTCGGACGTAATATTTTACAACATTACTTGCGTTTCGGCGCGTACTTCTCCGTGGGATCATTATATACGTCTATAACGTTATATATCCTAACCTAAGGCAACCTAACATCTCCGATGTAATATTTTACAACATTCCTCGCGTGTCGGCGCCTACTTCTCCGTGGGAAGACTATATACTTCTATAACGTTATATATCCTAATTTAAGGCAACATAACATCTCGGACGTGATTTTTTACAAACATCCTTGCGTGTCGGCGCATACTACTCCGTGGGAACATTATATACTTCTATAAAGTTGTATATCCTAACATAAGGCATCCTAACAACTCGTATCTAATATTTGACAACATTCCTTGCGTGTCGGCGCCTACTTCTCCGTGGGAACATTATGTACGTCTATAACGTTATATGTCCTAACCTAATGCAACCTTACATCTCGGATGTAATATTTTACAACATTACTTGCGTGTCGGTACCTACTTCTCGGTGGGACCATTATATACGTCTATAACCTTATATATCCTAACCTAAGGCAACCTAACATCTCGGATGTAATGTTATATAACATTCGTGGCGTGTCGGCCCCTACTTCTCGGTGGGAACGTTATGTATACAAATAACGTTATATGTCCTAGCTTAAGGCCACCTAACACCTCGGATGTAATATTTTACAACATTCGTGGCCTGTCGGCCCCTACTTCTCGTTGGGAACAATATGTACGGCTATAACGTTATATATCCTAACCTAAGGCAATCTAACACCTCGGATGTAATATTTTACAACATTCGTGACGTGTCGGCCCCTACTTCTCGGTAGGAACGTTATGTACGTCTATAACGTTATATGTCCTAACCTAAGGCAACCTAACTCCTCGGATGTAATATTTTACAACACTCGTGACGTGTCGTACCCTACTTCTCGGTGGGAACATTATGTACGGCTATAACGTTATATATCCTAACCTAAGGCAACCTAACATCTCGGACGTAATATTTTACAACATTACCTGCGTGTCGGCGCGTACTTCTCCGTGGGAACATTATATACGTCTATAACGTTATATGTCCTAACCTAAGGCAATCTAACATCTCGGATGTAATATTTTACAACATTCCTTGCGTGTCGGCAACTACTTCTCGGTGGGAACATTATATACGTCTATAATTTTATATATCCTAACCTAAGGCAACCTAACATCTCGGATGTAATATTTTACTAAAATTCGTGGCGTGTCGGCCCCTACTTCTCGGTGGAAACATTATGTACGGCTATAACGTTATATGTCCTAACCTAAGGCAACGTTACATCTCGGATGTAATATTTTACAACATTCCTTGCGTGTCGGTACCTACTTCTCGGTGGGATCATTATATACGTCTATAACTTTAGATATCCTAACCTAAGGCAACCTAACATCTCGGATGTAATATTTTATAACATTCGTGGCGTGTCGGCCCCTACTTCTCGTTGGGAACAATATGTACGGCTATAACGTTATATATCATAACATACGGCAACCTAACTACTCGGATGTAATATTTGACATCATTCCTGGCGTTTCAGCCCCTACTTCTCGGTGGTAGCGTTATAAACGTCTATAACGTTATGTGTCCTAACTTAAGGCAACCTAACATCTCGGACGTAATATTTTACAACATTACTTGCGTTTCGGCGCGTACTTCTCCGTGGGATCATTATATACGTCTATAACGTTATATACCCTAACCTAAGGCAACCTAACATCTCGGATGTAATATTTTACAACATTCCTCGCGTGTCGGCGCCTTCTTCTCGGTGGGAACATTATGTACGGCTTTAACGTTATATGTCCTAACCTAAGGCAATCTAACATCTCGGATGTAATATTTCACAACATTCCTTGCGTGTCGGCACCTACTTCTCGGTGGGAACATTATGTACTGCTATAACGTTATATGTCCTAACATGAGGCAATCTAACATCTCGGATGTAATATTTTACAACATTCGTGGCGTGTCGGCCCCTACTTCTCGGTGGGAACATTATGTACTGCTATAACGTTATATGTCCTAACATGAGGCAATCTAACATCTCGGATGTAATAATTTACAACATTCGTGGCGTGTCGTCCCCTACTTCTCGGTGGGAACATTATATACGTCTAAAACGTTATATGTCCTAACCTAAGGCAACCTATCATCTCGGACGTAATATTTTACAATATTCCTTGCGTGTCGGTGCCTACTTCTCCGTGCGAACATTATCTACGTCTATAACGTTATATATCCTAACCTAAGCCAACCTAACATCTCGGACGTAATATTTTACAACATTCGTGGCGTGTCGGCCCCTACTTCTCGGTGGTAACATTATAAACGTCTATAACATTATGTGTACTAACCTAAGGCAACCTAATATCTCGGACGTAATATTTTACAACATTCCTTGCTTGTCGGCGCCTACTTCTCCGCGGGAACATTATATACGTCTATAGCGTTATACATCCTAGCCTAAGGCAACCTAACAACTCGTATGTAATATTTGACAACATTCCTGGCGTTTCAGGCCCTACTTCTCGGTGGTAACATTATAAATGTCTATAACGTTTTATGTGCTAACCTAAGGCAACCTAACATCTCGTACGTAATATTTTACAACATTCGTGGCGTGTCGGCTCCTCCTTCTCGGTGGGAACATTAAGTACGGCTATAACGTTATATATCCTAACATAAGGCAACCTAACATCTCGGATGTAATATTTGACATCATTCCTGGCGTTTCAGCCCCTACTTCTCGGTGGTAGCGTTATAAACGTCTATAACGTTATGTGTCCTAACCTAAGGCAACCTAACATCTCGGACGTAATATTTTACAACATTACTTGCGTTTCGGCGCGTACTTCTCCGTGGGATCATTATATACGTCTATAACGTTATATATCCTAACCTAAGGCAACCTAACATCTCCGATGTAATATTTTACAACATTCCTCGCGTGTCGGCGCCTACTTCTCCGTGGGAAGACTATATACTTCTATAACGTTATATATCCTAATTTAGGGCAACATAACATCTCGGACGTGATTTTTTACAAACATCCTTGCGTGTCGGCGCATACTACTCCGTGGGAACATTATATACTTCTATAAAGTTGTATATCCTAACATAAGGCATCCTAACAACTCGTATCTAATATTTGACAACATTCCTTGCGTGTCGGCGCCTACTTCTCCGTGGGAACATTATGTACGTCTATAACGTTATATGTCCTAACCTAAGGCAACGTTACATCTCGGATGTAATATTTTACAACATTCCTTGCCTGTCGGTACCTACTTCTCGGTGGGATCGTTATATACGTCTATAACTTTAGATATCCTAACCTAAGGCAACCTAAAATCTCGGATGTAATATTTTATAACATTCGTGGCGTGCCGGCCCCTACTTCTCGGTGGGAACGTTATGTACGCAAATAACGTTATATGTCCTAACCTAAGGCAACCTAGCACCTCGGATGTAATATTTTACAACATTCGTGGCCTGTCGGCCCCTACTTCTCGCTGGGAACAATTTGTACGGCTATAACGTTATATATCCCAACCTAAGGCAATCTAACAACTCGGATGTAATATTTTACAACATTCGTGGCGTGTCGTCTCCTCCTTCTCGGTGGGAACATTATGTACATCTATAACGTTATATGTCCTAAACTAAGGCAACCTTACATCTCGGATGTAATATTTTACAACATTACATGGGTGTCGGCGCCTACTTCTCCGTGGAAACATTGTAAACGTCTATATCGTTATATATCCTAACATAAGGCATCCTAACAACTCGGATGTAATATTTGACAACATTCCTGGCGTTTCAGCCCCTACTTCTCGGTGGAGACTTTATATACGTCTAAAACGTTATATGTCCTAACCTAAGACAACCTATCATCTCGGACGTAATATGTTAAAACATTCCTTGCGTGTCGGCACCTGCTTCTCCGTGGGAACGTTATGTACGACTATAACGCTGTATGTGATCACCTAAGGCAACCTAACATCTCGGATGTAATATTTTACAACATTCGTGACGTGTCGGCCCCTACTTCTCGGTAGGAACGTTATGTACGTCTATAACGTTATATGTCCTAACCTAAGGCAACCTAACTCCTCGGATGTAATATTTTACAACACTCGTGACGTGTCGTACCCTACTTCTCGGTGGGAACATTATGTACGGCTATAACGTTATATATCCTAACCTAAGGCAACCTAACATCTCGGACGTAATATTTTACAACATTACCTGCGTGTCGGCGCGTACTTCTCCGTGGGAACATTATATACGTCTATAACGTTATATGTCCTAACCTAAGGCAATCTAACATCTCGGATGTAATATTTTACAACATTCCTTGCGTGTCGGCAACTACTTCTCGGTGGGAACATTATATACGTCTATAATTTTATATATCCTAACCTAAGGCAACCTAACATCTCGGATGTAATATTTTACTAAAATTCGTGGCGTGTCGGCCCCTACTTCTCGGTGGAAACATTATGTACGGCTATAACGTTATATGTCCTAACCTAAGGCAACGTTACATCTCGGATGTAATATTTTACAACATTCCTTGCGTGTCGGTACCTACTTCTCGGTGGGATCATTATATACGTCTATAACTTTAGATATCCTAACCTAAGGCAACCTAACATCTCGGATGTAATATTTTATAACATTCGTGGCGTGTCGGCCCCTACTTCTCGTTGGGAACAATATGTACGGCTATAACGTTATATATCATAACATACGGCAACCTAACTACTCGGATGTAATATTTGACATCATTCCTGGCGTTTCAGCCCCTACTTCTCGGTGGTAGCGTTATAAACGTCTATAACGTTATGTGTCCTAACTTAAGGCAACCTAACAACTCGGACGTAATATTTTACAACATTACTTGCGTTTCGGCGCGTACTTCTCCGTGGGATCATTATATACGTCTATAACGTTATATACCCTAACCTAAGGCAACCTAACATCTCGGATGTAATATTTTACAACATTCCTCGCGTGTCGGCGCCTTCTTCTCGGTGGGAACATTATGTACGGCTATAACGTTATATGTCCTAACCTAAGGCAATCTAACATCTCGGATGTAATATTTCACAACATTCCTTGCGTGTCGGCACCTACTTCTCGGTGGGAACATTATGTACTGCTATAACGTTATATGTCCTAACATGAGGCAATCTAACATCTCGGATGTAATATTTTACAACATTCGTGGCGTGTCGGCCCCTACTTCTCGGTGGGAACATTATGTACTGCTATAACGTTATATGTCCTAACATGAGGCAATCTAACATCTCGGATGTAATAATTTACAACATTCGTGGCGTGTCGTCCCCTACTTCTCGGTGGGAACATTATATACGTCTAAAACGTTATATGTCCTAACCTAAGGCAACCTATCATCTCGGACGTAATATTTTACAATATTCCTTGCGTGTCGGTGCCTACTTCTCCGTGCGAACATTATCTACGTCTATAACGTTATATATCCTAACCTAAGCCAACCTAACATCTCGGACGTAATATTTTACAACATTCGTGGCGTGTCGGCCCCTACTTCTCGGTGGTAACATTATAAACGTCTATAACATTATGTGTACTAACCTAAGGCAACCTAATATCTCGGACGTAATATTTTACAACATTCCTTGCTTGTCGGCGCCTACTTCTCCGCGGGAACATTATATACGTCTATAGCGTTATACATCCTAGCCTAAGGCAACCTAACAACTCGTATGTAATATTTGACAACATTCCTGGCGTTTCAGGCCCTACTTCTCGGTGGTAACATTATAAATGTCTATAACGTTTTATGTGCTAACCTAAGGCAACCTAACATCTCGTACGTAATATTTTACAACATTCGTGGCGTGTCGGCTCCTCCTTCTCGGTGGGAACATTAAGTACGGCTATAACGTTATATATCCTAACATAAGGCAACCTAACATCTCGGATGTAATATTTGACATCATTCCTGGCGTTTCAGCCCCTACTTCTCGGTGGTAGCGTTATAAACGTCTATAACGTTATGTGTCCTAACCTAAGGCAACCTAACATCTCGGACGTAATATTTTACAACATTACTTGCGTTTCGGCGCGTACTTCTCCGTGGGATCATTATATACGTCTATAACGTTATATATCCTAACCTAAGGCAACCTAACATCTCCGATGTAATATTTTACAACATTCCTCGCGTGTCGGCGCCTACTTCTCCGTGGGAAGACTATATACTTCTATAACGTTATATATCCTAATTTAAGGCAACATAACATCTCGGACGTGATTTTTTACAAACATCCTTGCGTGTCGGCGCATACTACTCCGTGGGAACATTATATACTTCTATAAAGTTGTATATCCTAACATAAGGCATCCTAACAACTCGTATCTAATATTTGACAACATTCCTTGCGTGTGGGCGCCTACTTCTCCGTGGGAACATTATGTACGTCTATAACGTTATATGTCCTAACCTAAGGCAACGTTACATCTCGGATGTAATATTTTACAACATTCCTTGCCTGTCGGTACCTACTTCTCGGTGGGATCGTTATATACGTCTATAACTTTAGATATCCTAACCTAAGGCAACCTAAAATCTCGGATGTAATATTTTATAACATTCGTGGCGTGTCGGCCCCTACTTCTCGGTGGGAACGTTATGTACGCAAATAACGTTATATGTCCTAACCTAAGGCAACCTAGCACCTCGGATGTAATATTTTACAACATTCGTGGCCTGTCGGCCCCTACTTCTCGCTGGGAACAATTTGTACGGCTATAACGTTATATATCCCAACCTAAGGCAATCTAACAACTCGGATGTAATATTTTACAACATTCGTGGCGTGTCGTCTCCTCCTTCTCGGTGGGAACATTATGTACATCTATAACGTTATATGTCCTAAACTAAGGCAACCTTACATCTCGGATGTAATATTTTACAACATTACATGGGTGTCGGCGCCTACTTCTCCGTGGAAACATTGTAAACGTCTATATCGTTATATATCCTAACATAAGGCATCCTAACAACTCGGATGTAATATTTGACAACATTCCTGGCGTTTCAGCCCCTACTTCTCGGTGGAGACTTCATATACGTCTAAAACGTTATATGTCCTAACCTAAGGCAACCTATCATCTCGGACGTAATATGTTAAAACATTCCTTGCGTGTCGGCACCTGCTTCTCCGTGGGAACGTTATGTACGACTATAACGCTGTATGTGATCACCTAAGGCAACCTAACATCTCGGATGTAATATTTTACAACATTCGTGACGTGTCGGCCCCTACTTCTCGGTAGGAACGTTATGTACGTCTATAACGTTATATGTCCTAACCTAAGGCAACCTAACTCCTCGGATGTAATATTTTACAACACTCGTGACGTGTCGTCCCCTACTTCTCGGTGGGAACATTATGTACGGCTATAACGTTATATATCCTAACCTAAGGCAACCTAACATCTCGGACGTAATATTTTACAACATTACCTGCGTGTCGGCGCGTACTTCTCCGTGGGAACATTATATACGTCTATAACGTTATATGTCCTAACCTAAGGCAATCTAACATCTCGGATGTAATATTTTACAACATTCGTGGCGTGTCGGCCCCTACTTCTCGGTGGGAACATTATGTACTGCTATAACGTTATATGTCCTAACATGAGGCAATCTAACATCTCGGATGTAATATTTTACAACATTCCTTGCGTGTCGGTACCTACTTCTCGGTGGGAACATCATGTACTGTTATAACGTTATATGTCCTAACCTAATGCATTGTAACATCTCGGATGTAATATTTTACAACATTCCTTGCGTGTCGGCACCTACTTCTCGGTGGGAACATTATATACGTCTATAATTTTATATATCCTAACCTAAGGCAACCTAACATCTCGGATGTAATATTTTACTAAAATTCGTGGCGTGTCGGCCCCTACTTCTCGGTGGAAACATTATGTACGGCTATAACGTTATATGTCCTAACCTAAGGCAACGTTACATCTCGGATGTAATATTTTACAACATTCCTTGCCTGTCGGTACCTACTTCTCGGTGGGATCGTTATATACGTCTATAACTTTAGATATCCTAACCTAAGGCAACCTAAAATCTCGGATGTAATATTTTATAACATTCGTGGCGTGTCGGCCCCTACTTCTCGGTGGGAACGTTATGTACGCAAATAACGTTATATGTCCTAACCTAAGGCAACCTAGCACCTCGGATGTAATATTTTACAACATTCGTGGCCTGTCGGCCCCTACTTCTCGCTGGGAACAATTTGTACGGCTATAACGTTATATATCCCAACCTAAGGCAATCTAACAACTCGGATGTAATATTTTACAACATTCGTGGCGTGTCGTCTCCTCCTTCTCGGTGGGAACATTATGTACATCTATAACGTTATATGTCCTAAACTAAGGCAACCTTACATCTCGGATGTAATATTTTACAACATTACATGGGTGTCGGCGCCTACTTCTCCGTGGAAACATTGTAAACGTCTATATCGTTATATATCCTAACATAAGGCATCCTAACAACTCGGATGTAATATTTGACAACATTCCTGGCGTTTCAGCCCCTACTTCTCGGTGGAGACTTTATATACGTCTAAAACGTTATATGTCCTAACCTAAGACAACCTATCATCTCGGACGTAATATGTTAAAACATTCCTTGCGTGTCGGCACCTGCTTCTCCGTGGGAACGTTATGTACGACTATAACGCTGTATGTGATCACCTAAGGCAACCTAACATCTCGGATGTAATATTTTACAACATTCGTGACGTGTCGGCCCCTACTTCTCGGTAGGAACGTTATGTACGTCTATAACGTTATATGTCCTAACCTAAGGCAACCTAACTCCTCGGATGTAATATTTTACAACACTCGTGACGTGTCGTACCCTACTTCTCGGTGGGAACATTATGTACGGCTATAACGTTATATATCCTAACCTAAGGCAACCTAACATCTCGGACGTAATATTTTACAACATTACCTGCGTGTCGGCGCGTACTTCTCCGTGGGAACATTATATACGTCTATAACGTTATATGTCCTAACCTAAGGCAATCTAACATCTCGGATGTAATATTTTACAACATTCCTTGCGTGTCGGCAACTACTTCTCGGTGGGAACATTATATACGTCTATAATTTTATATATCCTAACCTAAGGCAACCTAACATCTCGGATGTAATATTTTACTAAAATTCGTGGCGTGTCGGCCCCTACTTCTCGGTGGAAACATTATGTACGGCTATAACGTTATATGTCCTAACCTAAGGCAACGTTACATCTCGGATGTAATATTTTACAACATTCCTTGCGTGTCGGTACCTACTTCTCGGTGGGATCATTATATACGTCTATAACTTTAGATATCCTAACCTAAGGCAACCTAACATCTCGGATGTAATATTTTATAACATTCGTGGCGTGTCGGCCCCTACTTCTCGTTGGGAACAATATGTACGGCTATAACGTTATATATCATAACATACGGCAACCTAACTACTCGGATGTAATATTTGACATCATTCCTGGCGTTTCAGCCCCTACTTCTCGGTGGTAGCGTTATAAACGTCTATAACGTTATGTGTCCTAACTTAAGGCAACCTAACATCTCGGACGTAATATTTTACAACATTACTTTCGTTTCGGCGCGTACTTCTCCGTGGGATCATTATATACGTCTATAACGTTATATACCCTAACCTAAGGCAACCTAACATCTCGGATGTAATATTTTACAACATTCCTCGCGTGTCGGCGCCTTCTTCTCGGTGGGAACATTATGTACGGCTATAACGTTATATGTCCTAACCTAAGGCAATCTAACATCTCGGATGTAATATTTCACAACATTCCTTGCGTGTCGGCACCTACTTCTCGGTGGGAACATTATGTACTGCTATAACGTTATATGTCCTAACATGAGGCAATCTAACATCTCGGATGTAATATTTTACAACATTCGTGGCGTGTCGGCCCCTACTTCTCGGTGGGAACATTATGTACTGCTATAACGTTATATGTCCTAACATGAGGCAATCTAACAACTCGTATCTAATATTTGACAACATTCCTTGCGTGTCGGCGCCTACTTCTCCGTGGGAACATTATGTACGTCTATAACGTTATATGTCCTAACCTAAGGCAACGTTACATCTCGGATGTAATATTTTACAACATTCCTTGCCTGTCGGTACCTACTTCTCGGTGGGATCGTTATATACGTCTATAACGTTATATATCCTAACCTAAGCCAACCTAACATCTCGGACGTAATATTTTACAACATTCGTGGCGTGTCGGCCCCTACTTCTCGGTGGTAACATTATAAACGTCTATAACATTATGTGTACTAACCTAAGGCAACCTAATATCTCGGACGTAATATTTTACAACATTCCTTGCTTGTCGGCGCCTACTTCTCCGCGGGAACATTATATACGTCTATAGCGTTATACATCCTAGCCTAAGGCAACCTAACAACTCGTATGTAATATTTGACAACATTCCTGGCGTTTCAGGCCCTACTTCTCGGTGGTAACATTATAAATGTCTATAACGTTTTATGTGCTAACCTAAGGCAACCTAACATCTCGTACGTAATATTTTACAACATTCGTGGCGTGTCGGCTCCTCCTTCTCGGTGGGAACATTAAGTACGGCTATAACGTTAAATATCCTAACATAAGGCAACCTAACATCTCGGATGTAATATTTGACATCATTCCTGGCGTTTCAGCCCCTACTTCTCGGTGGTAGCGTTATAAACGTCTATAACGTTATGTGTCCTAACCTAAGGCAACCTAACATCTCGGACGTAATATTTTACAACATTACTTGCGTTTCGGCGCGTACTTCTCCGTGGGATCATTATATACGTCTATAACGTTATATATCCTAACCTAAGGCAACCTAACATCTCCGATGTAATATTTTACAACATTCCTCGCGTGTCGGCGCCTACTTCTCCGTGGGAAGACTATATACTTCTATAACGTTATATATCCTAATTTAAGGCAACATAACATCTCGGACGTGATTTTTTACAAACATCCTTGCGTGTCGGCGCATACTACTCCGTGGGAACATTATATACTTCTATAAAGTTGTATATCCTAACATAAGGCATCCTAACAACTCGTATCTAATATTTGACAACATTCCTTGCGTGTCGGCGCCTACTTCTCCGTGGGAACATTATGTACGTCTATAACGTTATATGTCCTAACCTAAGGCAACGTTACATCTCGGATGTAATATTTTACAACATTCCTTGCCTGTCGGTACCTACTTCTCGGTGGGATCGTTATATACGTCTATAACTTTAGATATCCTAACCTAAGGCAACCTAAAATCTCGGATGTAATATTTTATAACATTCGTGGCGTGTCGGCCCCTACTTCTCGGTGGGAACGTTATGTACGCAAATAACGTTATATGTCCTAACCTAAGGCAACCTAGCACCTCGGATGTAATATTTTACAACATTCGTGGCCTGTCGGCCCCTACTTCTCGCTGGGAACAATTTGTACGGCTATAACGTTATATATCCCAACCTAAGGCAATCTAACAACTCGGATGTAATATTTTACAACATTCGTGGCGTGTCGTCTCCTCCTTCTCGGTGGGAACATTATGTACATCTATAACGTTATATGTCCTAAACTAAGGCAACCTTACATCTCGGATGTAATATTTTACAACATTACATGGGTGTCGGCGCCTACTTCTCCGTGGAAACATTGTAAACGTCTATATCGTTATATATCCTAACATAAGGCATCCTAACAACTCGGATGTAATATTTGACAACATTCCTGGCGTTTCAGCCCCTACTTCTCGGTGGAGACTTCATATACGTCTAAAACGTTATATGTCCTAACCTAAGGCAACCTATCATCTCGGACGTAATATGTTAAAACATTCCTTGCGTGTCGGCACCTGCTTCTCCGTGGGAACGTTATGTACGACTATAACGCTGTATGTGATCACCTAAGGCAACCTAACATCTCGGATGTAATATTTTACAACATTCGTGACGTGTCGGCCCCTACTTCTCGGTAGGAACGTTATGTACGTCTATAACGTTATATGTCCTAACCTAAGGCAACCTAACTCCTCGGATGTAATATTTTACAACACTCGTGACGTGTCGTCCCCTACTTCTCGGTGGGAACATTATGTACGGCTATAACGTTATATATCCTAACCTAAGGCAACCTAACATCTCGGACGTAATATTTTACAACATTACCTGCGTGTCGGCGCGTACTTCTCCGTGGGAACATTATATACGTCTATAACGTTATATGTCCTAACCTAAGGCAATCTAACATCTCGGATGTAATATTTTACAACATTCGTGGCGTGTCGGCCCCTACTTCTCGGTGGGAACATTATGTACTGCTATAACGTTATATGTCCTAACATGAGGCAATCTAACATCTCGGATGTAATATTTTACAACATTCCTTGCGTGTCGGTACCTACTTCTCGGTGGGAACATCATGTACTGTTATAACGTTATATGTCCTAACCTAATGCATTGTAACATCTCGGATGTAATATTTTACAACATTCCTTGCGTGTCGGCACCTACTTCTCGGTGGAAACATTATATACGTCTATAACTTTAGATATCCTAACCTAAGGCAACCTAACATCTCGGATGTAATATTTTATAACATTCGTGGCGTGTCGGCCCCTACTTCTCGTTGGGAACAATATGTACGGCTATAACGTTATATATCATAACATACGGCAACCTAACTACTCGGATGTAATATTTGACATCATTCCTGGCGTTTCAGCCCCTACTTCTCGGTGGTAGCGTTATAAACGTCTATAACGTTATGTGTCCTAACTTAAGGCAACCTAACATCTCGGACGTAATATTTTACAACATTACTTTCGTTTCGGCGCGTACTTCTCCGTGGGATCATTATATACGTCTATAACGTTATATACCCTAACCTAAGGCAACCTAACATCTCGGATGTAATATTTTACAACATTCCTCGCGTGTCGGCGCCTTCTTCTCGGTGGGAACATTATGTACGGCTATAACGTTATATGTCCTAACCTAAGGCAATCTAACATCTCGGATGTAATATTTCACAACATTCCTTGCGTGTCGGCACCTACTTCTCGGTGGGAACATTATGTACTGCTATAACGTTATATGTCCTAACATGAGGCAATCTAACATCTCGGATGTAATATTTTACAACATTCGTGGCGTGTCGGCCCCTACTTCTCGGTGGGAACATTATGTACTGCTATAACGTTATATGTCCTAACATGAGGCAATCTAACAACTCGTATCTAATATTTGACAACATTCCTTGCGTGTCGGCGCCTACTTCTCCGTGGGAACATTATGTACGTCTATAACGTTATATGTCCTAACCTAAGGCAACGTTACATCTCGGATGTAATATTTTACAACATTCCTTGCCTGTCGGTACCTACTTCTCGGTGGGATCGTTATATACGTCTATAACGTTATATATCCCAACCTAAGGCAATCTAACAACTCGGATGTAATATTTTACAACATTCGTGGCGTGTCGTCTCCTCCTTCTCGGTGGGAACATTATGTACATCTATAACGTTATATGTCCTAAACTAAGGCAACCTTACATCTCGGATGTAATATTTTACAACATTACATGGGTGTCGGCGCCTACTTCTCCGTGGAAACATTGTAAACGTCTATATCGTTATATATCCTAACATAAGGCATCCTAACAACTCGGATGTAATATTTGACAACATTCCTGGCGTTTCAGCCCCTACTTCTCGGTGGAGACTTCATATACGTCTAAAACGTTATATGTCCTAACCTAAGGCAACCTATCATCTCGGACGTAATATGTTAAAACATTCCTTGCGTGTCGGCACCTGCTTCTCCGTGGGAACGTTATGTACGACTTTAACGCTGTATGTGATCACCTAAGGCAACCTAACATCTCGGATGTAATATTTTACAACATTCGTGACGTGTCGGCCCCTACTTCTCGGTAGGAACGTTATGTACGTCTATAACGTTATATGTCCTAACCTAAGGCAACCTAACTCCTCGGATGTAATATTTTACAACACTCGTGACGTGTCGTCCCCTACTTCTCGGTGGGAACATTATGTACGGCTATAACGTTATATATCCTAACCTAAGGCAACCTAACATCTCGGACGTAATATTTTACAACATTACCTGCGTGTCGGCGCGTACTTCTCCGTGGGAACATTATATACGTCTATAACGTTATATGTCCTAACCTAAGGCAATCTGACATCTCGGATGTAATATTTTACAACATTCCTTGCGTGTCGGCAACTACTTCTCGGTGGTATCATTATATATGTCTATCACCTTATATATCCTAACAAAAGGCAACCTAACATCTCGGATGTAATAATTTACAACATTCGTGGCGTGTCGGCCCCTACTTCTCGGTGGGAACATTATGTATTGCTATAACGTTATATGTTCTAACATGAGGCAATCTAACATATCGGATGTAATATTTTAAAACATTCCTTGCGTGTCGGCGCCTACTTCTCCGTGGGAACATTATATACGTCTATAACGTTATATATCCTAATCTAAGGCAACCTAACATCTCGCACGTTATATTTTACAACATTCCTAGCGCGTCGGCGCCGACTTCCCAGTGGGTACATTATATACGTCTATAACGTTATATATCATAACCTAAGGCAACCTAACATCTCGGATGTAATATTTTACAACATTCCTTGCGTGTCGGCACCTACTTCTCGGTGGGAACATTATATACTTCTATAACGTTATATATCCTAACCTAAGGCAACCTAACATCTCGGACGTAATATTTTACAACATTTTTGGCGTGTCGGCCCCTACTTCTCGGTGGTAACATTATAAACGTCTATAAAGTTTTATGTCCTAACCTAAGGCAACCTAACATCTCGGACGTAATATTTTACAACATTCGTGGCGTGTCGGCTCCTCCTTCTCGGTGGGAACATTATGTACTGCTATAACGTTATATGTCCTAACATGAGGCAATCTAACATCTCGGATGTAATATTTTACATCATTCCTTGCGTGTCGGTACCTACTTCTCGGTGGGAACATCATGTACTGTTATAACGTCATATGTCCTAACCTAATGCATTCTAACATCTCGGATGTAATATTTTACAACATTCCTTGCGTGTCGGCACCTACTTCTCGGTGGAAACATTATGTACGGCTATAACGTTATATGTCCTAACCTAAGGCAACGTTACATCTCGGATGTAATATTTTACAACATTCCTTGCGTGTCGGTACCTACTTCTCGGTGGGATCATTATATACGTCTATAACTTTAGATATCCTAACCTAAGGCAACCTAACATCTCGGATGTAATATTTTATAACATTCGTGGCGTGTCGGCCCCTACTTCTCGGTGGGAACGTTATGTATACAAATAACGTTATATGTCCTATCTTAAGGCCACCTAACACCTCGGATGTAATATTTTACAAAATTCGTGGCCTGTCGGCCCCTACTTCTCGTTGGGAACAATATGTACGGCTATAACGTTATATATCATAACATACGGCAACCTAACTCCTCGGATGTAATATTTTACGACACTCGTGCCGTGTCGTCCCCTACTTCTCGGTGGGAACATTATGTACGTCTATAACGTTATATATCCTAATCTAAGGCAACCTAACATCTCGGATGTAATATTTAACTACATTCCTTGCGTGTCGGCGCCTACTTCTCCGTGGGAACATTATGTACGTCTATAACGTTATATGTCCTAACCTAAGGCAACCTTACATCTCGGATGTAATATTTTAAAACATTCCTTGCGTGTCGGTACCTACTTCTCGGTGGGATCATTATATACGTCTATAACTTTATATATCCTAACCTAAGGCAACCTAACATCTCGGATGTAATATTTTACAACACTCGTGGCGTGTCGTCCCCTACTTCACGGCGGGAACATTATAAACGTCTATAACGTTTTATGTCCTAACCTAAGGCAACCTAACATCTCGGACGTAATATTTTACAACATTCCTTGCGTGTCGGCGCCTACTTCTCCGTGGGAACGTTATGTACGACTATAACGCTGTATGTGATCACCTAAGGCAACCTAACATCTCGGATGTAATATTTTACAACATTCGTGACGTGTCGGCGCCTACTTCTCGGTGGGAACATTATGTACGTCTAGAACGTTATATATCCCAACATACGGCATCCTAACAACTCCTATGTAATATTTGACGACATTCCTGGCGTTTCAGCCCCTACTTCTCTGTGGTAACATAATGTACGACTATAACGTTATATGTCCTAACCTAAGGCAACCTAACATCTCGGATGTAATATTTTACAACATTCGTGACGTGTCGGCCCCTACTTCTCGGTGGTATAATTATGTACTGCTATAACGTTATATGTCCTAACATAAGGCAATCTAACATCTCGGATGTAACATTTTACAACATTCCTTGCGTGTCGGCACCTACTTCTCGGTGGGAACATTATGTACTGCTATAACGTTATATGTCCTAACATGAGGCAATCTAACATCTCGGATGTAATATTTTACAACATTCGTGGCGTGTCGGCCCCTACTCTTCGGTGGGAACATTATCTACTGCTATAACGTTATATGTCCTAACATGAGGCAATCTAACATCTCGGATGTAATATTTTACAACATTCCTTGCGTGTCGGTACCTACTTCTCGGTGGGAACATCATGTACTGTTATAACGTTATATGTCCTAACCTAATGCATTCTAACATCTCGGATGTAATATTTTACAACATTCCTTGCGTGTCGGCACGTACTTCTCGGTGGGAACATTATATAGGTCTATAATTTTATATATCCTAACCTAAGGCAACCTAACATCTCGGATGTAATATTTTACTAAAATTCGTGGCGTGTCGGCCCCTACTTCTCGGTGGGAACATTATGTACGGCTATAACGTTATATATCCTAACCTAAGGCAACCTAACATCTCGGACGTAATAATTTACAACATTCGTGGCGTGTCGTCCCCTACATCTCGGTGGGAACATTATATACGTCTAAAACGTTATATGTCCTAACCTAAGGCAACCTATCATCTCGGACGTAATATTTTACAATATTCCTTGCGTGTCGGTGCCTACTTCTCCGTGGGAACATTATCTACGTCTATAACGTTATATATCCTAACCTAAGCCAACCTAACATCTCGGACGTAATATTTTACAACATTCGTGGCGTGTCGGCCCCTACTTCTCGGTGGTAACATTATAAACGTCTATAACATTATGTGTACTAACCTAAGGCAACCTAATATCTCGGACGTAATATTTTACAACATTCCTTGCTTGTCGGCGCCTACTTCTCCGCGGGAACATTATATACGTCTATAGCGTTATACATCCTAGCCTAAGGCAACCTAACAACTCGTATGTAATATTTGACAACATTCCTGGCGTTTCAGGCCCTACTTCTCGGTGGTAACATTATAAATGTCTATAACGTTTTATGTCCTAACCTAAGGCAACCTAACATCTCGTACGTAATATTTTACAACATTCGTGGCGTGTCGGCTCCTCCTTCTCGGTGGGAACATTAAGTACGGCTATAACGTTATATATCCTAACATAAGGCAACCTAATATCTCGGATGTAATATTTGACATCATTCCTGGCGTTTCAGCCCCTACTTCTCGGTGGTAGCGTTATAAACGTCTATAACATTATGTGTCCTAACCTAAGGCAACCTAACATCTCGGACGTAATATTTTACAGCATTACTTGCGTTTCGGCGCGTACTTCTCCGTGGGATCATTATATACGTCTATAACGTTATATATCCTAACCTAAGGCAACCTAACATCTCCGATGTAATATTTTACAACATTCCTCGCGTGTCGGCGCCTTCTTCTCGGTGGGAACATTATGTACGGCTATAACGTTATATGTCCTAACCTAAGGCAACCTTACATCTCGGATGTAATATTTTAAAACATTCCTTGCGTGTCGGTACCTACTTCTCGGTGGGATCATTTTATACGTCTATAACTTTATATATCCTAACCTAAGGCAACCTAACATCTCGGATGTAATATTTTACAACACTCGTGGCGTGTCGTCCCCTACTTCACGGCGGGAACATTATAAACGTCTATAACGTTTTATGTCCTAACCTAAGGCAACCTAACATCTCGGACGTAATATTTTACAACATTCCTTGCGTGTCGGCGCCTACTTCTCCGTGGGAACGTTATGTACGACTATAACGCTGTATGTGATCACCTAAGGCAACCTAACATCTCGGATGTAATATTTTACAACATTCGTGACGTGTCGGCGCCTACTTCTCGGTGGGAACATTATGTACGTCTAGAACGTTATATATCCCAACATACGGCATCCTAACAACTCCTATGTAATATTTGACGACATTCCTGGCGTTTCAGCCCCTACTTCTCTGTGGTAACATAATGTACGACTATAACGTTATATGTCCTAACCTAAGGCAACCTAACATCTCGGATGTAATATTTTACAACATTCGTGACGTGTCGGCCCCTACTTCTCGGTGGTATAATTATGTACTGCTATAACGTTATATGTCCTAACATAAGGCAACCTAACATCTCGGATGTAATATTTTACTAAAATTCGTGGCGTGTCGGCCCCTACTTCTCGGTGGGAACATTATGTACGGCTATAACGTTATATATCCTAACCTAAGGCAACCTAACATCTCGGACGTAATAATTTACAACATTCGTGGCGTGTCGTCCCCTACATCTCGGTGGGAACATTATATACGTCTAAAACGTTATATGTCCTAACCTAAGGCAACCTATCATCTCGGACGTAATATTTTACAATATTCCTTGCGTGTCGGTGCCTACTTCTCCGTGGGAACATTATCTACGTCTATAACGTTATATATCCTAACCTAAGCCAACCTAACATCTCGGACGTAATATTTTACAACATTCGTGGCGTGTCGGCCCCTACTTCTCGGTGGTAACATTATAAACGTCTATAACATTATGTGTACTAACCTAAGGCAACCTAATATCTCGGACGTAATATTTTACAACATTCCTTGCTTGTCGGCGCCTACTTCTCCGCGGGAACATTATATACGTCTATAGCGTTATACATCCTAGCCTAAGGCAACCTAACAACTCGTATGTAATATTTGACAACATTCCTGGCGTTTCAGGCCCTACTTCTCGGTGGTAACATTATAAATGTCTATAACGTTTTATGTCCTAACCTAAGGCAACCTAACATCTCGTACGTAATATTTTACAACATTCGTGGCGTGTCGGCTCCTCCTTCTCGGTGGGAACATTAAGTACGGCTATAACGTTATATATCCTAACATAAGGCAACCTAATATCTCGGATGTAATATTTGACATCATTCCTGGCGTTTCAGCCCCTACTTCTCGGTGGTAGCGTTATAAACGTCTATAACATTATGTGTCCTAACCTAAGGCAACCTAACATCTCGGACGTAATATTTTACAGCATTACTTGCGTTTCGGCGCGTACTTCTCCGTGGGATCATTATATACGTCTATAACGTTATATATCCTAACCTAAGGCAACCTAACATCTCCGATGTAATATTTTACAACATTCCTCGCGTGTCGGCGCCTTCTTCTCGGTGGGAACATTATGTACGGCTATAACGTTATATGTCCTAACCTAAGGCAATCCAACATCTCGGATGTAATATTTCACAACATTCCTTGCGTGTCGGCGCCTACGTCTCCGTGGGAAGACTATATACTTCTATAACGTTATATATCCTAATTTAAGGCAACATAACATCTCGGACGTGATTTTTTACAAACATCCTTGCGTGTCGGCGCATACTACTCCGTGGGAACATTATATACTTCTATAAAGTTGTATATCCTAACATAAGGCATCCTAACAACTCGTATCTAGTATTTGACAACATTCCTTGCGTGTCGGCGCCTACTTCTCCGTGGGAACATTATGTACGTCTATAACGTTATATGTCCTAACCTAAGGCAACGTTACATCTCGGATGTAATATTTTACAACATTCCTTGCCTGTCGGTACCTACTTCTCGGTGGGATCGTTATATACGTCTATAACTTTAGATATCCTAACCTAAGGCAACCTAAAATCTCGGATGTAATATTTTATAACATTCGTGGCGTGTCGGCCCCTACTTCTCGGTGGGAACGTTATGTACGCAAATAACGTTATATGTCCTAACCTAAGGCAACCTAGCACCTCGGATGTAATATTTTACAACATTCGTGGCCTGTCGGCCCCTACTTCTCGCTGGGAACAATTTGTACGGCTATAACGTTATATATCCCAACCTAAGGCAATCTAACAACTCGGATGTAATATTTTACAACATTCGTGGCGTGTCGTCTCCTCCTTCTCGGTGGGAACATTATGTACATCTATAACGTTATATGTCCTAAACTAAGGCAACCTTACATCTCGGATGTAATATTTTACAACATTACATGGGTGTCGGCGCCTACTTCTCCGTGGAAACATTGTAAACGTCTATATCGTTATATATCCTAACATAAGGCATCCTAACAACTCGGATGTAATATTTGACAACATTCCTGGCGTTTCAGCCCCTACTTCTCCGTGGGAACATTATATACGTCTATAACGTTATATATCCTAATCTAAGGCAACCTAACATCTCGCACGTTATATTTTACAACATTCCTAGCGCGTCGGCGCCGACTTCCCAGTGGGTACATTATATACGTCTATAACGTTATATATCATAACCTAAGGCAACCTAACATCTCGGATGTAATATTTTACAACATTCCTTGCGTGTCGGCACCTACTTCTCGGTGGGAACATTATATACTTCTATAACGTTATATATCCTAACCTAAGGCAACCTAACATCTCGGACGTAATATTTTACAACATTTTTGGCGTGTCGGCCCCTACTTCTCGGTGGTAACATTATAAACGTCTATAAAGTTTTATGTCCTAACCTAAGGCAACCTAACATCTCGGACGTAATATTTTACAACATTCGTGGCGTGTCGGCTCCTCCTTCTCGGTGGGAACATTATGTACTGCTATAACGTTATATGTCCTAACATGAGGCAATCTAACATCTCGGATGTAATATTTTACATCATTCCTTGCGTGTCGGTACCTACTTCTCGGTGGGAACATCATGTACTGTTATAACGTCATATGTCCTAACCTAATGCATTCTAACATCTCGGATGTAATATTTTACAACATTCCTTGCGTGTCGGCACCTACTTCTCGGTGGAAACATTATGTACGGCTATAACGTTATATGTCCTAACCTAAGGCAACGTTACATCTCGGATGTAATATTTTACAACATTCCTTGCGTGTCGGTACCTACTTCTCGGTGGGATCATTATATACGTCTATAACTTTAGATATCCTAACCTAAGGCAACCTAACATCTCGGATGTAATATTTTATAACATTCGTGGCGTGTCGGCCCCTACTTCTCGGTGGGAACGTTATGTATACAAATAACGTTATATGTCCTAACTTAAGGCCACCTAACACCTCGGATGTAATATTTTACAAAATTCGTGGCCTGTCGGCCCCTACTTCTCGTTGGGAACAATATGTACGGCTATAACGTTATATATCATAACATACGGCAACCTAACTCCTCGGATGTAATATTTTACGACACTCGTGCCGTGTCGTCCCCTACTTCTCGGTGGGAACATTATGTACGTCTATAACGTTATATATCCTAATCTAAGGCAACCTAACATCTCGGATGTAATATTTAACTACATTCCTTGCGTGTCGGCGCCTACTTCTCCGTGGGAACATTATGTACGTCTATAACGTTATATGTCCTAACCTAAGGCAACCTTACATCTCGGATGTAATATTTTAAAACATTCCTTGCGTGTCGGTACCTACTTCTCGGTGGGATCATTTTATACGTCTATAACTTTATATATCCTAACCTAAGGCAACCTAACATCTCGGATGTAATATTTTACAACACTCGTGGCGTGTCGTCCCCTACTTCACGGCGGGAACATTATAAACGTCTATAACGTTTTATGTCCTAACCTAAGGCAACCTAACATCTCGGACGTAATATTTTACAACATTCCTTGCGTGTCGGCGCCTACTTCTCCGTGGGAACGTTATGTACGACTATAACGCTGTATGTGATCACCTAAGGCAACCTAACATCTCGGATGTAATATTTTACAACATTCGTGACGTGTCGGCGCCTACTTCTCGGTGGGAACATTATGTACGTCTAGAACGTTATATATCCCAACATACGGCATCCTAACAACTCCTATGTAATATTTGACGACATTCCTGGCGTTTCAGCCCCTACTTCTCTGTGGTAACATAATGTACGACTATAACGTTATATGTCCTAACCTAAGGCAACCTAACATCTCGGATGTAATATTTTACAACATTCGTGACGTGTCGGCCCCTACTTCTCGGTGGTATAATTATGTACTGCTATAACGTTATATGTCCTAACATAAGGCAATCTAACATCTCGGATGTAATATTTTACAACATTCCTTGCGTGTCGGTACCTACTTCTCGGTGGGAACATCATGTACTGTTATAACGTTATATGTCCTAACCTAATGCATTCTAACATCTCGGATGTAATATTTTACAACATTCCTTGCGTGTCGGCACGTACTTCTCGGTGGGAACATTATATACGTCTATAATTTTATATATCCTAACCTAAGGCAACCTAACATCTCGGATGTAATATTTTACTAAAATTCGTGGCGTGTCGGCCCCTACTTCTCGGTGGGAACATTATGTACGGCTATAACGTTATATATCCTAACCTAAGGCAACCTAACATCTCGGATGTAATAATTTACAACATTCGTGGCGTGTCGTCCCCTACATCTCGGTGGGAACATTATATACGTCTAAAACGTTATATGTCCTAACCTAAGGCAACCTATCATCTCGGACGTAATATTTTACAATATTCCTTGCGTGTCGGTGCCTACTTCTCCGTGGGAACATTATCTACGTCTATAACGTTATATATCCTAACCTAAGCCAACCTAACATCTCGGACGTAATATTTTACAACATTCGTGGCGTGTCGGCCCCTACTTCTCGGTGGTAACATTATAAACGTCTATAACATTATGTGTACTAACCTAAGGCAACCTAATACCTCGGACGTAATATTTTACAACATTCCTTGCTTGTCGGCGCCTACTTCTCCGCGGGAACATTATATACGTCTATAGCGTTATACATCCTAGCCTAAGGCAACCTAACAACTCGTATGTAATATTTGACAACATTCCTGGCGTTTCAGGCCCTACTTCTCGGTGGTAACATTATAAATGTCTATAACGTTTTATGTCCTAACCTAAGGCAACCTAACATCTCGTACGTAATATTTTACAACATTCGTGGCGTGTCGGCTCCTCCTTCTCGGTGGGAACATTAAGTACGGCTATAACGTTATATATCCTAACATAAGGCAACCTAATATCTCGGATGTAATATTTGACATCATTCCTGGCGTTTCAGCCCCTACTTCTCGGTGGTAGCGTTATAAACGTCTATAACGTTATGTGTCCTAACCTAAGGCAACCTAACATCTCGGACGTAATATTTTACAACATTACTTGCGTTTCGGCGCGTACTTCTCCGTGGGATCATTATATACGTCTATAACGTTATATATCCTAACCTAAGGCAACCTAACATCTCCGATGTAATATTTTACAACATTCCTCGCGTGTCGGCGCCTTCTTCTCGGTGGGAACATTATGTACGGCTATAACGTTATATGTCCTAACCTAAGGCAATCCAACATCTCGGATGTAATATTTCACAACATTCCTTGCGTGTCGGCGCCTACGTCTCCGTGGGAAGACTATATACTTCTATAACGTTATATATCCTAATTTAAGGCAACATAACATCTCGGTCGTGCTTTTTTACAAACATCCTTGCGTGTCGGCGCATACTACTCCGTGGGAACATTATATACTTCTATAAAGTTGTATATCCTAACATAAGGCATCCTAACAACTCGTATCTAATATTTGACAACATTCCTTGCGTGTCGGCGCCTACTTCTCCGTGGGAACATTATGTACGTCTATAACGTTATATGTCCTAACCTAATGCAACCTTACATCTCGGATGTAATATTTTACAACATTACTTGCGTGTCGGTACCTACTTCTCGGAGGGACCATTATATACGTCTATAACCTTATATATCCTAACCTAAGGCAACCTAACATCTCGGATGTAATGTTATATAACATTCGTGGCGTGTCGGCCCCTACTTCTCGGTGGGAACGTTATGTATACAAATAACGTTATATGTCCTAACTTAAGGCCACCTAACACCTCGGATGTAATATTTTACAACATTCGTGGCCTGTCGGGCCCTACTTCTCGTTGGGAACAATATGTACGGCTATAACGTTATATATCCTAACCTAAGGCAATCTAACACCTCGGATGTAATATTTAACTACATTCCTTGCGTGTCGGCGCCTACTTCTCCGTGGGAACATTATGTACGTCTATAACGTTATATGTCCTAACCTAAGGCAACCTTACATCTCGGATGTAATATTTTAAAACATTCCTTGCGTGTCGGTACCTACTTCTCGGTGGGATCATTATATACGTCTATAACTTTATATATCCTAACCTAAGGCAACCTAAAATCTCGGATGTAATATTTTATAACATTCGTGGCGTGTCGGCCCCTACTTCTCGGTGGGAACGTTATGTACGCAAATAACGTTATATGTCCTAACCTAAGGCAACCTAGCACCTCGGTTGTAATATTTTACAACATTCGTGGCCTGTCGGCCCCTACTTCTCGTTGGGAACAATTTGTACGGCTATAACGTTATATATCCCAACCTAAGGCAATCTAACAACTCGGATGTAATATTTTACAACATTCGTGGCGTGTCGTATCCTCCTTCTCGGTGGGAACATTATGTACATCTATAACGTTATATGTCGTAAACTAAGGCAACCTTACATCTCGGATGTAATATTTTACAACATTACATGGGTGTCGGCGCCTACTTCTCCGTGGAAACATTATATACGTCTATATCGTTATATATCCTAACATAAGGCATCCTAACAACTCGGATGTAATATTTGACAACATTCCTGGCGTTTCAGCCCCTACTTCTCGGTGGAGACTTTATATACGTCTAAAACGTTATATGTCCTAACCTAAGGCAACCTATCATCTCGGACGTAATATTTTAAAACATTCCTTGCGTGTCGGCGACTACTTCTCCGTGGGAACATTATGTACGTCTATGACGTTATATGTCCTAACCTAAGGCAACCTAACATCTCGGACGTAATATTTTACAACATTACCTGCGTGTCGGCGCGTACTTCTCCGTGGGAACATTATATACGTCTATAACGTTATATGTCCTAACCTAAGGCAATCTAACATCTCGGATGTAATATTTTACAACATTCCTTGCGTGTCGGCAACTACTTCTCGGTGGTATCATTATATATGTCTATCACCTTATATATCCTAACAAAAGGCAACCTAACATCTCGGATGTAATAATTTACAACATTCGTGGCGTGTCGGCCCCTACTTCTCGGTGGGAACATTATGTATTGCTATAACGTTATATGTTCTAACATGAGGCAATCTAACATATCGGATGTAATATTTTAAAACATTCCTTGCGTGTCGGCGCCTACTTCTCCGTGGGAACATTATATACGTCTATAACGTTATATATCCTAATCTAAGGCAACCTAACATCTCGCACGTTATATTTTACAAACATTCCTAGCGCGTCGGCGCCGACTTCCCAGTGGGTACATTATATACATCTATAACGTTATATATCATAACCTAAGGCAACCTAACATCTCGGATGTAATATTTTACAACATTCCTTGCGTGTCGGCACCTACTTCTCGGTGGGAACATTATATACTTCTATAACGTTATATATCCTAACCTAAGGCAACCTAACATCTCGGACGTAATATTTTACAACATTTTTGGCGTGTCGGCCCCTACTTCTCGGTGGTAACGTTATAAACGTCTATAAAGTTTTATGTCCTAACCTAAGGCAACCTAACATCTCGGACGTAATATTTTACAACATTCGTGGCGTGTCGGCTCCTCCTTCTCGGTGGGAACATTATGTACTGTTATAACGTCATATGTCCTAACCTAATGCATTCTAACATCTCGGATGTAATATTTTACAACATTCCTTGCGTGTCGGCACCTACTTCTCGGTGGGAACATTATATACGTCTATAATTTTATATATCCTAACCTAAGGCAACCTAACATCTCGGATGTAATATTTTACTAAAATTCGTGGCGTGTCGGCCCCTACTTCTCGGTGGAAACATTATGTACGGCTATAACGTTATATGTCCTAACATAAGGCAACGTTACATCTCGGACGTAATATTTTACAATATTCCTTGCGTGTCGGTGCCTACTTCTCCGTGCGAACATTATCTACGTCTATAACGTTATATATCCTAACCTAAGCCAACCTAACATCTCGGACGTAATATTTTACAACATTCGTGGCGTGTCGGCCCCTACTTCTCGGTGGTAACATTATAAACGTCTATAACATTATGTGTACTAACCTAAGGCAACCTAATATCTCGGACGTAATATTTTACAACATTCCTTGCTTGTCGGCGCCTACTTCTCCGCGGGAACATTATATACGTCTATAGCGTTATACATCCTAGCCTAAGGCAACCTAACAACTCGTATGTAATATTTGACAACATTCCTGGCGTTTCAGGCCCTACTTCTCGGTGGTAACATTATAAATGTCTATAACGTTTTATGTCCTAACCTAAGGCAACCTAACATCTCGTACGTAATATTTTACAACATTCGTGGCGTGTCGGCTCCTCCTTCTCGGTGGGAACATTAAGTACGGCTATAACGTTATATATCCTAACATAAGGCAACCTAACATCTCGGATGTAATATTTGACATCATTCCTGGCGTTTCAGCCCCTACTTCTCGGTGGTAGCGTTATAAACGTCTATAACGTTATGTGTCCTAACCTAAGGCAACCTAACATCTCGGACGTAATATTTTACAACATTACTTGCGTTTCGGCGCGTACTTCTCCGTGGGATCATTATATACGTCTATAACGTTATATATCCTAACCTAAGGCAACCTAACATCTCCGATGTAATATTTTACAACATTCCTCGCGTGTCGGCGCCTACTTCTCCGTGGGAAGACTATATACTTCTATAACGTTATATATCCTAATTTAAGGCAACATAACATCTCGGACGTGATTTTTTACAAACATCCTTGCGTGTCGGCGCATACTACTCCGTGGGAACATTATATACTTCTATAAAGTTGTATATCCTAACATAAGGCATCCTAACAACTCGTATCTAATATTTGACAACATTCCTTGCGTGTCGGCGCCTACTTCTCCGTGGGAACATTATGTACGTCTATAACGTTATATGTCCTAACCTAAGGCAACGTTACATCTCGGATGTAATATTTTACAACATTCCTTGCCTGTCGGTACCTACTTCTCGGTGGGATCGTTATATACGTCTATAACTTTAGATATCCTAACCTAAGGCAACCTAAAATCTCGGATGTAATATTTTATAACATTCGTGGCGTGTCGGCCCCTACTTCTCGGTGGGAACGTTATGTACGCAAATAACGTTATATGTCCTAACCTAAGGCAACCTAGCACCTCGGATGTAATATTTTACAACATTCGTGGCCTGTCGGCCCCTACTTCTCGCTGGGAACAATTTGTACGGCTATAACGTTATATATCCCAACCTAAGGCAATCTAACAACTCGGATGTAATATTTTACAACATTCGTGGCGTGTCGTCTCCTCCTTCTCGGTGGGAACATTATGTACATCTATAACGTTATATGTCCTAACCTAAGGCAACCTAACTCCTCGGATGTAATATTTTACAACACTCGTGACGTGTCGTCCCCTACTTCTCGGTGGGAACATTATGTATTGCTATAACGTTATATGTTCTAACATGAGGCAATCTAACATATCGGATGTAATATTTTAAAACATTCCTTGCGTGTCGGCGCCTACTTCTCCGTGGGAACATTATATACGTCTATAACGTTATATATCCTAATCTAAGGCAACCTAACATCTCGCACGTTATATTTTACAACATTCCTAGCGCGTCGGCGCCGACTTCCCAGTGGGTACATTATATACGTCTATAACGTTATATATCATAACCTAAGGCAACCTAACATCTCGGATGTAATATTTTACAACATTCCTTGCGTGTCGGCACCTACTTCTCGGTGGGAACATTATATACTTCTATAACGTTATATATCCTAACCTAAGGCAACCTAACATCTCGGACGTAATATTTTACAACATTCGTGGCTTGTCGGCTCCTCCTTCTCGGTGGGAACATTATGTACTGCTATAACGTTATATGTCCTAACATGAGGCAATCTAACATCTCGGATGTAATATTTTACATCATTCCTTGCGTGTCGGTACCTACTTCTCGGTGGGAACATCATGTACTGTTATAACGTCATATGTCCTAACCTAATGCATTCTAACATCTCGGATGTAATATTTTACAACATTCCTTGCGTGTCGGCACCTACTTCTCGGTGGGAACATTATATACGTCTATAATTTTATATATCCTAACCTAAGGCAACCTAACATCTCGGATGTAATATTTTACTAAAATTCGTGGCGTGTCGGCCCCTACTTCTCGGTGGAAACATTATGTATGGCTATAACGTTATATGTCCTAACCTAAGGCAACGTTACATCTCGGATGTAATATTTTACAACATTCCTTGCGTGTCGGTACCTACTTCTCGGTGGGATCATTATATACGTCTATAACTTTAGATATCCTAACCTAAGGCAACCTAACATCTCGGATGTAATATTTTATAACATTCGTGGCGTGTCGGCCCCTACTTCTCGGTGGGAACGTTATGTATACAAATAACGTTATATGTCCTAACTTAAGGCCACCTAACACCTCGGATGTAATATTTTACAAAATTCGTGGCCTGTCGGCCCCTACTTCTCGTTGGGAACAATATGTACGGCTATAACGTTATATATCATAACATACGGCAACCTAACTCCTCGGATGTAATATTTCACAACATTCCTTGCGTGTCGGCGCCTACGTCTCCGTGGGAAGACTATATACTTCTATAACGTTATATATCCTTATTTAAGGCAACATAACATCTCGGACGTGATTTTTTACAAACATCCTTGCGTGTCGGCGCATACTACTCCGTGGGAACATTATATACTTCTATAAAGTTGTATATCCTAACATAAGGCATCCTAACAACTCGTATCTAATATTTGACAACATTCCTTGCGTGTCGGCGCCGACTTCTCCGCGGGAACATTATATACGTCTATAGCGTTATACATCCTAGCCTAAGGCAACCTAACAACTCGTATGTAATATTTGACAACATTCCTGGCGTTTCAGGCCCTACTTCTCGGTGGTAACATTATAAATGTCTATAACGTTTTATGTCCTAACCTAAGGCAACCTAACATCTCGTACGTAATATTTTACAACATTCGTGGCGTGTCGGCTCCTCCTTCTCGGTGGGAACATTAAGTACGGCTATAACGTTATATATCCTAACATAAGGCAACCTAACATCTCGGATGTAATATTTGACATCATTCCTGGCGTTTCAGCCCCTACTTTTCGGTGGTAGCGTTATAAACGTCTATAACGTTATGTGTCCTAACCTAAGGCAACCTAACATCTCGGACGTAATATTTTACAACATTACTTGCGTTTCGGCGCGTACTTCTCCGTGGGATCATTATATACGTCTATAACGTTATATATCCTAACCTAAGGCAACCTAACATCTCCGATGTAATATTTTACAACATTCCTCGCGTGTCGGCGCCTTCTTCTCGGTGGGAACATTATGTACGGCTATAACGTTATATGTCCTAACCTAAGGCAATCCAACATCTCGGATGTAATATTTCACAACATTCCTTGCGTGTCGGCGCCTACGTCTCCGTGGGAAGACTATATACTTCTATAACGTTATATATCCTTATTTAAGGCAACATAACATCTCGGACGTGATTTTTTACAAACATCCTTGCGTGTCGGCGCATACTACTCCGTGGGAACATTATATACTTCTATAAAGTTGTATATCCTAACATAAGGCATCCTAACAACTCGTATCTAATATTTGACAACATTCCTTGCGTGTCGGCGCCTACTTCTCCGTGGGAACATTATGTACGTCTATAACGTTATATGTCCTAACCTAATGCAACCTTACATCTCGGATGTAATATTTTACAACATTACTTGCGTGTCGGTACCTACTTCTCGGAGGGACCATTATATACGTCTATAACCTTATATATCCTAACCTAAGGCAACCTAACATCTCGGATGTAATGTTATATAACATTCGTGGCGTGTCGGCCCCTACTTCTCGGTGGCAACGTTATGTATACAAATAACGTTATATGTCCTAACTTAAGGCCACCTAATACCTCGGATGTAATATTTTACAACATTCGTGGCCTGTCGGGCCCTACTTCTCGTTGGGAACAATATGTACGGCTATAACGTTATATATCCTAACCTAAGGCAATCTAACACCTCGGATGTAATATTTTACAACATTCGTGGCGTGTCGGACCCTACTTCTCGGTGGGAACATTATGTACTGCTATAACGTTATATGTCCTAACATGAGGCAATCTAACATCTCGGATGTAATATTTTACAACATTCCTTGCGTGTCGGTACCTACTTCTCGGTGGGAACATCATGTACTGTTATAACGTTATATGTCCTAACCTAATGCATTCTAACATCTCGGATGTAATATTTTACCACATTCCTTGCGTGTCGGCACCTACTTCTCGGTGGGAACATTATATACGTCTATAATTTTATATATCCTAACCTAAGGCAACCTAACATCTCGTATGTAATATTTTACTAAAATTCGTGGCGTGTCGGCCCCTACTTCTCGGTGGAAACATTATGTACGGCTATAACGTTATATATCCTAATCTAAGGCAACCTAACATCTCGGATGTAATATTTAACTACATTCCTTGCGTGTCGGCGCCTACTTCTCCGTGGGAACATTATGTACATCTATAACGTTATATGTCCTAACCTAAGGCAACCTTACATCTCGGATGTAATATTTTAAAACATTCCTTGCGTGTCGGTACCTACTTCTCGGTGGGATCATTATATACGTCTATAACTTTATATATCCTAACCTAAGGCAACCTAAAATCTCGGATGTAATATTTTATAACATTCGTGGCGTGTCGGCCCCTACTTCTCGGTGGGAACGTTATGTACGCAAATAACGTTATATGTCCTAACCTAAGGCAACCTAGCACCTCGGTTGTAATATTTTACAACATTCGTGGCCTGTCGGCCCCTACTTCTCGTTGGGAACAATTTGTACGGCTATAACGTTATATATCCCAACCTGAGGCAATCTAACAACTCGGATGTAATTTTTTACAACATTCGTGGCGTGTCGTCTCCTCCTTCTCGGTGGGAACATTATGTACATCTATAACGTTATATGTCGTAAACTAAGGCAACCTTACATCTCGGATGTAATATTTTACAACATTACATGGGTGTCGGCGCCTACTTCTCCGTGGAAACATTATATACGTCTATATCGTTATATATCCTAACATAAGGCATCCTAACAACTCGGATGTAATATTTGACAACATTCCTGGCGTTTCAGCCCCTACTTCTCGGTGGAGACTTTATATACGTCTAAAACGTTATATGTCCTAACCTAAGGCAACCTATCATCTCGGACGTAATATTTTAAAACATTCCTTGCGTGTCGGCAACTACTTCTCGGTGGTATCATTATATATGTCTATCACCTTATATATCCTAACAAAAGGCAACCTAACATCTCGGATGTAATAATTTACAACATTCGTGGCGTGTCGGCCCCTACTTCTCGGTGGGAACATTATATACTGCTATAACGTTATATGTCCTAACATGAGGCAATCTAACATATCGGATGTAATATCTTAAAACATTCCTTGCGTGTCGGCGCCTACTTCTCCGTGGGAACATTATATACGTCTATAACGTTATATATCCTAATCTAAGGCAACCTAACATCTCGGATGTAATATTTTACAACATTCGTGGCGTGTCGGCTCCTCCTTCTCGGTGGGAACATTATGTACGGCTATAACGTTATATATCCTAACCTAAGGCGTCCCAACAACTCGTATGTAATATTTGACAATATTCCTGGCGTTTCAGCCCCAACTTCTCGGTGGTAACATTATAAACGTCTATAACGTTTTATGTCCTAACCTAAGGCAACCTAACATCTCGGACGTAATATTTTACAACATTCGTGTCGTGTCGGCCCCTACTTCTCGGTGGTATCATTATATACGTCTATCACTTTATATATCCTAACAAAAGGCAACCTAACATCTCGGATGTAATATTTTACAACATTCGTTGCTTGTCGGCCGCTACTTCTTGGTGTGAACATTATGTAGTGCTATAACGTTATATGTCCTAACAAAAGGCAATCTAACATCTCGCACGTTATATTTTACAACATTCCTAGCGCGTCGGCGCCGACTTCCCAGTGGGTACATTATATACGTCTATAACGTTATATATCATAACCTAAGGCAACCTAACATCTCGGATGTAATATTTTACAACATTCGTGGCGTGTCGGCCCCTACTTCTCGGTGGGAACATTATGTACTGCTATAACGTTATATATCCTAACATAAGGCATCCTAACATCTCGGATGTAATATTTTACAACATTCGTGACGTTCCGGCCGCAACTTCTCGGTGGGAACATTATCTACTGCTATAACGTTATATGTCCTAACATAAGGCAATCTAACATTTCGGATGTAATATTTTACAACATTCCTTGCGTGTCGGCGCCTTCTTCTCGGTGGGAACATTATGTACGGCTATAACGTTATATGTCCTAACCTATGGCAATCTAACATCTCGGATGTAATATTTTACAACATACCTTGCGTGTCGGCGCCTACGTCTCCGTGGGAATATTATATACTTCTATAACGTTATATATCCTAACCTAAGGCAACGTAACATCTCGGACGTGATTTTTTACAAACATCGTTGCGTGTCGGCGCATACTACTCCGTGGAAACATTATATACTTCTATAGCGTTATATATCCTAACATAAGGCAAGCTAACAACTCGTATGTAATATTTGACAATATTCCTGGCGTTTCAGCCCCTACTTCTCGGTGGTAACATTATAAACGTCTACAACGTTTTATGTCCTAACCTAAGGCAACCTAACATCTCAGATGTTATATTTTACAACATTCGTGGCGTGTCGGCCCCTACTTCTCGGTGCGAACGTTATGTACTGCTATAACGTTATATGTCCTAACATGAGGCAATCTAACATCTCGGATGTAATATTTTACAGCATTCCTTGCGTGTCGGCACCTACTCCTCGGAGGGAATATCATGTACGACTATAAGCTTATATATCCTAATCTAAGGCAAACTAACATCTCGGATGTAATATTTTACAACATTCGTTGCTTGTCGGCCCCTACTTCTCGGTGGGAACATTATGTACTGCTATAACGTTATATGTCCTGACAAAAGGCAATCTAACATCTCGCACGTTATATTTTACAACATTCCTAGCGCGTCGGCGCCGACTTCCCAGTGGGTACATTATATACGTCTATAACGTTATATATCATAACCTAAGGCAACCTAACATCTCGGACGTAATATTTTACAACATTCGTTGCGTGTCGGTCCCTACTTCTCGGTAGGAACGTTATGTATGTCTATAACGTTATATGTCCTAACCTAAGGCAACCTAGCATCTCGGATGTAATATTTTACAACATTCGTGGCGTGTCGGCTCCTCCTTCTGGGTGGGAACAATATGTACGGCTATAACGTTATATATCCTAACCTAAGGCAACCTAACATCTCGGATGTAATAATTTACAACATTCGTGGCTTGTCGGCCCCTACTTCTCGGTGGGAACTTTATATACGCCTAAAACGTTATCCTAACCTAAGGCAACCTAACATCTCTGATGTAATATTTTACAACATTCGTGGCTTGTCGGCCCCTACTTCTCGGTGGGAACACTATGTACGTCTATAACGTTATATATCCTAACATAAGGCATCCTAACATCTCGGATGTAATATTTTACAACATTCGTGACGTTTCGGCCGCTACTTCTCGGTGGGAACATTATCTACTGCTATAACGTTATATGTCCTAACATAAGGCAATCTAACATTTCGGATGTAATATTTTACAACATTCCTTGCGTGTCGGCGCCCTCTTCTCGGTGGGAACATTATGTACGGCTATAACGCTATATGTCCTAACCTAAGGCAACCTAACATCTCGGATGTAATATTTTATAACATTCGTGACGTGTCGGCCCCTACTTCTCGGTGGGAACATTATGTACTGCTATAACGTTATATGTCCTAACAAAAGGCAATCTAACATCTCGCACGTAATATATTACGATATTCCTAGCGCGTCGGCGCCGACTTCACAGTGGGTACATTATATACGTCTATAACGTTATATATCCTAACCTAAGGCAACCTAACATCTCGGACGTAATATTTTACAACATTCGTGGCGTGTCGGTCCCTACTTCTCGGTAGGAACGTTATGTATGTCTATAACGTTATATGACCTAACCTAAGGCAATCTAACATCTCGGGTGTAATATTTTACAACATTCCTTGCGTGTCGGCACCTAGTTCTCGTTGGGTACATTGTGTACGATTATAACGCTATATGTCCTAACCTAAGGCAATCTAACATCTCGGGTGTAATATTTTACAACATTCCTTGCGTGTCGGCACCTAGTTCTCGTTGGGTACATTGTGTACGATTATAACGCTATATGTCCTAACCTAAGGCAACCTAACATCTCGGATGTAATATTTTTACAACATTCGTGGCGTGTCGGCCCCTACTTCTCGGTGGGAACATTATGTACTGCTATAACGTTATATGTCCTAACAAAAGGCAATCTAACATCTCGCACGTAATATTTTACGACATTCCTAGCGCGTCGGCGCCGACTTCCCAGTGGGTACATTATATACGTCTATAACGTTATATATCCTAACCTAAGGCAACCTAACATCTCGGACGTAATATTATACAACATTCGTGGCGTGTCGGCCCCTGCTTCTCGGTGGGAACACTATGTACGTCTATAACGTTATATGTCCTAACCTAAGGCAACCTAGCATCTCGGATGTAATATTTTACAACATTCGTGGCGTGTTGGCTCCTCCTTCTGGGTGGTAACAATATGTACGGCTATAACGTTATATATCCTAACCTAAGGCAACCTAACATCTCGGATGTAATAATTTACAACATTCGTGGCTTGTCGGCCCCTACTTCTCGGTGGGAACTTTATATACGTCTAAAACGTTATCCTAACCTAAGGCAACCTAACATCTCGGATGTAATATTTTACAACATTCGTGGCGTGTCGGCCCCTACTTCTCGGTGGGAACATTATGTACTGCTATAACGTTATATGTCCTAACATGAGGCAATCTAACATCTCGGATGTAATATTTTACAGCATTCCTTGCGTGTCGGCACCTACTCCTCGGAGGGAATATCATGTACGACTATAAGCTTATATATCCTAATCTAAGGCAAACTAACATCTCGGATGTAATATTTTACAACATTCGTTGCTTGTCGGCCCCTACTTCTCGGTGGCAACATTATGTACTGCTATAACGTTATATGTCCTAACATGAGGCAATCCAACATCTCGGATGTAATATTTTACAGCATTCCTTGCGTGTCGGCCGCTACTTCTCGGTGGGAACATTATCTACTGCTATAACGTTATATGTCCTAACATAAGGCAATCTAACATTTCGGATGTAATATTTTACAACATTCCTTGCGTGTCGGCGCCTTCTTCTCGGTGGGAACATTATGTACGGCTATAACGTTATATGTCCTAACCTAAGGCAATCTAACGTTTCGGATGTAATATTTTACAACATTCCTTGCGTGTCGGCGCCTACGTCTCCGTGGGAAGATTATATACTTCTATAACTTTATATATCCTAACCTAAGGCAACATAACATATCGGACGTGATTTTTTACAAACATCCTTGCGTGTCGGCGCATACTACTCCGTGGGAACATTATATACTTCTATAGCGTTATATATCCTAACATAAGGCATCCTAACAACTCGTATGTAATATTCGACCATATTCCTGGCGTTTCAGCCCCTACTTCTCGGTGGTAACATTATAAACGTCTACAACGTTTTATGTCCTAACCTAAGGCAACCTAACATCTCGGATGTTATATTTTACAACATTCGTGGCGTGTCGGCCCCTACTTCTCGGTGCGAACATTATGTACCGCTATAACGTTATATGTCCTAACATGAGGCAATCTAACATCTCGGATGTAATATTTTACAGCATTCCTTGCGTGTCGGCACCTACTCCTCGGAGGGAACATCATGTACGACTATATGGTTATATATCCTAATCTAAGGCAAACTAACATCTCGGATGTAATATTTTACAACATTCGTGGCGTGTCGGCCCCTACTTCTCGGTGGTATCATTATATACCTCTATCACTTTATATATCCTAACAAAAAGCAACCTAACATCTCGGATGTAATATTTTACAACATTCGTTGCGTGTCGGTCCCTACTTCTCGGTAGGAAAGTTATGTATGTCTATAACGTTATATGTCCTAACCTAAGGCAACCTAGCATCTCGGATGTAATATTTTACAACATTCGTGGCGTTTCGGCTCCTCCTTCTGGGTGGGAACAATATGTACGGCTATAACGTTATATATCCTAACCTAAGGCAACCTAACATCTCGGATGTAATAATTTACAACATTCGTGGCTTGTCGGCCCCTACTTCTCGGTGGGAACTTTATATACGCCTAAAACGTTATCCTAACCTAAGGCAACCTAACATCTCGGATGTAATATTTTACAACATTCGTGGCTTGTCGGCCCCTACTTCTCGGTGGGAACACTATGTACGTCTATAACGTTATATATCCTAACATAAGGCATCCTAACATCTCGGATGTAATATTTGCAACATTCGTGACGTTTCGGCCGCTACTTCTCGGTGGGAACATTATCTACTGCTATAACGTTATATGTCCTAACATAAGGCAATCTAACATTTCGGATGTAATATTTTACAACATTCCTTGCGTGTCGGCGCCCTCTTCTCGGTGGGAACATTATGTACGGCTATAACGTTATATGTCCTAACCTAAGGCAATCTAACATCTGGGATGTAATATTTCACACCATTCCTTGCGTGTCGGCACCTACGTATCCGTGGGAAGACTATATACTTCTATAACGTTATATATCCTAACCTAAGGCAACATAACATCTCGGACGTGATTTTTTACAAACATCCTTGCGTGTCGGCGCATACTACTCCGTGGAGACATTATATACTTCTGTAGCGTTATATATCCTAACATAAGGCATCCTAACAACTCGTATGTAATACTTGACAATAGTCCTGGCGTTTCAGCCCCTACTTCTCGGTGGTAACATTATAAACGTCTACAACGTTTTATGTCCTAACCTAAGGCAACCTAACATCTCGGATGTAATATTTTGCAACATTCGTGGCGTGTCGGCCCCTACTTCTCGGTCCGAACATTATGTACTGCTATAACGTTATATGTCCTAACATAAGGCAATCTAACATTTCGGATGTAATATTTTACAACATTCCTTGCGTGTCGGCACCTTCTTCTCGGTGGGAACATTATGTACGGCTATAACGTTTTATGTCCTAACCTAAGGCAACCTAACATCTCGGACGTAATATTTTACAACATTCGTGGCTTGTCGGCCCCTACTTCTCGGTGGGAACATTATATACTGCTATAACGTTATATGTCCTGACAAAAGGCAATCTAACATCTCGCACGTTATATTTTACAACATTCCTAGCGCGTCGGCGCCGACTTCCCAGTGGGTACATTATATACGTCTATAATGTTATATATCATAACCTAAGGCAACCTAACATCTCGGATGTAATATTTTACAACATTCGTTGCGTGTCGGTCCCTACTTCTCGGTAGGAACGTCATGTATGTCTATAACGTTATATGTCCTAACCTGAGGCAACCTAGCATCTCGGATGTCATATTTTACAACATTCGTGGCGTGTCGGCTCCTCCTTCTGGGTGGGTACAATATGTACGGCTATAACGTTATATATCCTAACCTAAGGCAACCTAACATCTCGGATATAATAATTTACAACATTCGTGGCTTGTCGGACCCTACTTCTCGGTGGGAACTTTATATACGCCTAAAACGTTATCCTAACCTAAGGCAACCTAACATCTCGGATGTAATATTTTACAACATTCCTTGCGTGTCGGCGCCTACGTCTCCGTGGGAATATTATATACTTCTATAACGTTATATATCCTAACCTAAGGCAACATAACATCTCGTACGTGATTTTTTACAAACATCCTTGCGTGTCGGCGCATACTACTCCGTGGGAACATTATATACTTCTATAGCGTTATATATCCTAACATAAGGCATCCTAACAACTCGTATGTAATATTTGACAATATTCCTGGCGTTTCAGCCCCTACTTCTCGGTGGTAACATTATAAACGTCTACAACGTTTTATGTCCTAACCTAAGGCAACCTATCATCTCAGATGTTATATTTTACAACATTCGTGGTGTGTCGGCCCCTACTTCTCGGTGCGAACATTATGTACTGCTATAACGTTATATGTCCTAACATGAGGCAATCTAACATCTCGGATGTAATATTTTACAGCATTCCTTGCGTGTCGGCACCTACTCCTCGGAGGGAACATCATGTACGACTATAAGCTTATATATCCTAATCTAAGGCAAACTAACATCTCGGATGTAATATTTTACCACATTCGTTGCTTGTCGGCCCCTACTTCTCGGTGGGAACATTATGTACTGCTATAGCGTTATATGTCCTGACAAAAGGCAATCTAACATCTCGCACGTTATATTTTACAACATTCCTAGCGCGTCGGCGCCGACTTCCCAGTGGGTACATTATATACGTCTATAACGTTATATATCATAACCTAAGGCAACCTAACATCTCGGACGTAATATTTTACAACATTCGTTGCGTGTCGGTCCCTACTTCTCGGTAGGAACGTTATGTATGTCTATAACGTTATATGTCCTAACCTAAGGCAACCTAGCATCTCGGATGTAATATTTTACAACATTCGTGGCGTGTCGGCTCCTCCTTCTGGGTGGGAACAATATGTACGGCTATAACGTTATATATCCTAACCTAAGGCAACCTAACATCTCGGATGTAATAATTTACAACATTCGTGGCTTGTCGGCCCCTACTTCTCGGTGGGAACTTTATATACTCTTAAAACGTTATCCTAACCTAAGGCAACCTAACATCTCGGATGTAATATTTTACAACATTCGTGGCGTGTCGGCCCCTAGTTTTCGGTGGCAACATTATGTACTGCTATAACGTTATATGTCCTAACATGAGGCAATCTAACATCTCGGATGTAATATTTTACAGCATTCCTTGCGTGTCGGCACCTACTCCTCGGAGGGAACATCATGTACGACTATAAGCTTATATATCCTAATCTAAGGCAAACTAACATCTCGGATGTAATATTTTACCACATTCGTTGCTTGTCGGCCCCTACTTCTCGGTGGGAACATTATGTACTGCTATAGCGTTATATGTCCTGACAAAAGGCAATCTAACATCTCGCACGTTATATTTTACAACATTCCTAGCGCGTCGGCGCCGACTTCCCAGTGGGTACATTATATACGTCTATAACGTTATATATCATAACCTAAGGCAACCTAACATCTCGGACGTAATATTTTACAACATTCGTTGCGTGTCGGTCCCTACTTCTCGGTAGGAACGTTATGTATGTCTATAACGTTATATGTCCTAACCTAAGGCAACCTAGCATCTCGGATGTAATATTTTACAACATTCGTGGCGTGTCGGCTCCTCCTTCTGGGTGGGAACAATATGTACGGCTATAACGTTATATATCCTAACCTAAGGCAACCTAACATCTCGGATGTAATAATTTACAACATTCGTGGCTTGTCGGCCCCTACTTCTCGGTGGGAACTTTATATACTCTTAAAACGTTATCCTAACCTAAGGCAACCTAACATCTCGGATGTAATATTTTACAACATTCGTGGCGTGTCGGCCCCTAGTTTTCGGTGGCAACATTATGTACTGCTATAACGTTATATGTCCTAACATGAGGCAATCCAACATCTCGGATGTAATATTTTACAGCATTCCTTGCGTGTCGGCCGCTACTTCTCGGTGGGAACATTATCTACTGCTATAACGTTATATGTCCTAACATAAGGCAATCTAACATTTCGGATGTAATATTTTACAACATTCCTTGCGTGTCGGCGCCTTCTTCTCGGTGGGAACATTATGTACGGCTATAACGTTATATGTCCTAACCTAAGGCAATCTAACATCTGGGATGTAATATTTTACAACATTCGTGGCGTGTCGGCCCCTACTTCTCGGTGGGAACATTATGTACTGCTATAACGTTATATGTCCTAACATGAGGCAATCTAACATCTCGGATGTAATATTTTACAACATTCCTTGCGTGTCGGCACCCACTCCTCGGAGGGAACATCATGTACGACTATAACGTTATATATCCTAATCTAAGGCAAACTAACATCTCGGATGTAATATTTTACAACATTCGTGGAGTGTCGGCCCCTGCTTCTCGGTGGGAACACTATGTACGTCTATAACGTTATATATCCTAACATAAGGCATCCTAACATCGCGGATGTAATATTTTACAACATTCGTGACGTTTCGGCCGCTACTTCTCGGTGGGAACATTATAAACGTCTATAACGTTTTATGTCCTAACCTAAGTCAACCTAACATCTCGGACGTGATATTCTACAACATTCGTGTCGTGTCGGCCCCTACTTCTCGGGGGTATCATTATATACGTCTATCACTTTATATATCCTAACAAAAGGCAACCTAACATCTCGGATGTAATATTTTACAACATTCGTTGCTTGTCGGCCCCTACTTCTCGGTGGGAACTTTATATACGTCTAAAACGTTACATGTCCTATCCTAAGGCAACCTATCATCTCGGACGTAATATTTTACAAAATTCGTTGCTTGTCGGCCCCTACTTCTCGGTGGGAACTTTATATACGTCTAAAACGTTATATGTCCTAACCTAAGGCAACCTATCATCTCGGACGTAATATTTTACAAAATTCCTTGCTTGTCGGTGCCTACTTCTCCGCGGGAACATTATATACGTCTATAACGTTATATATCCTAACCTAAGGCAACCTAACATCTCGGATGTAATATTTGAAAACATTCCTGGCGTTTCAGCCCCTACTTCTCGGTGGTAACGTTATAAACGTCTAAACGTTATGTGTCCTAACATGAGGCAATCTAACATCTCGGATGTAATATTTTACAACATTCCTTGCGTGTCGGCACCTACTCCTCGGAGGGAACATCATGTACGACTATAACGTTATATATCCTAATCTAAGGCAAACTCACATCTCGGATGTAATATTTTACAACATTCGTGGCGTGTCGGCCCCTGCTTCTCGTTGGGAACACTATGTACGTCTATAATGTTATATATCCTAACATAAGGCATCCTAACATCTCGGATGTAATATTTTACAACGTTCGTGACGTGTCGGCCGCTACTTCTCGGTGGGAACATTATCTACTGCTATAACGTAATATGTCCTAACAAAAGGCAATTTAACATCTCGCACGTTATATTTTACAACATTCCTAGCGCGTCGGCGCCGACTTCCCAGTGGGTATATTATATACGTCTATAACGTTATATATCCTAACCTAAGGCAATCTAACATCTCGGGTGTAATGTTTTACAACATTCCTTGCGTGTCTGCACCTACTTCTCGGTGGGTACATTGTGTATGATTATAACGTTATATGTCCTAACCTAAGGCAACCTAGCATCTCGGATGTAATATTTTACAACATTCTTGTCGTGTCGGCTCCTCCTTCTTGGTGGGAACATTGTGTACGGCTATAACGTTATATATCCTAACCTAAGGCAACCTAACATCTCGGATGTAATATTCTACAACATTCGTGGCGTGTCGGCCCCTACTTCTCGGTGGTAACGTTATAAACGTCTAAATGTTATGTGTCCTAACCTAAGGGAACCTAACATCTCGGACGTAATATTTTACAACATTACTTGCGTGTGGGTGCGTACTTCTCCGTGGAAACATTATACACGTCTATAACGTTATATATCCTAACCTAAGGCAACCTAACATCTCGGATGTAATATTTTACAACATTCGTGGCTTGTCGGCCCCTACTTCTCGGTGGTAACATTATAAACGTCTATAACGTTTTATGTCCTAACCTAAGGCAACCTAACATCTCGGACGTAATATTTTACAACATTCGTGTCGTGTAGGACCCTACTTCTCGGTGCGAACATTATGTACTGCTATAACGTTATATGTCCTAACATGAGGCAATCTAACATCTCGGATGTAATATTTTACAACATTCCTTGCGTGTCGGCACCTACTCCTCGGAGGGAACATCATGTACGACTATAACGTTATATATCCTAATCTAAGGCAAACTCACATCTCGGATGTAATATTTTACAACATTCGTGGCGTGTTGGCCCCTGCTTCTCGTTGGGAACACTATGTACGTCTATAACGTTATATATCCTAACATAAGGCATCCTAACATATCGGATGTAATATTTTACAACTTTCGTGACGTGTCGGCCGCTACTTCTCGGTGGGAACATTATCTACTGCTATAACGTGATATGTCCTAACAAAAGGCAATTTAACATCTCGCACGTTATATTTTACAACATTCCTAGCGCGTCGGCGCCGACTTCCCAGTGGGGAAGTATTATATACGTCTATAACGTTATATATCCTAACCTAAGGCAACATAACATCTCGGACGTGATTTTTTACAAACATCCTTGCGTGTCGGCGCATACTACTCCGTGGGAACATTATATAATTCTATAGCGTTATATATCCTAACATAAGGCATCCCAACAACTCGTATGTAATATTTGACAATATTCCTGGCGTTTCAGCCCCTACTTCTCGGTGGTAACATTATAAACGTCTATAACGTTTTATGTCCTAACCTAAGGCAACCTAACATCTCGGACGGAATATTTTACAACATTCGTGTCGTGTCAGCCCCTACTTCTCGGTGGTATCATTATATACGTCTATCACTTTATATATCCTAACAAAAGGCAACCTAACATCTCGGATGTAATATTTTACAACATTCGTTGCTTGTCGGCCCCTACTTCTCGGTGGGAACTTTATATACGTCTAAAACGTTATATGTCCCAACCTAAGGCAACCTAACATCTCGGATGTAATATTTTACAACATTCGTGACGTGTCGGCCCCTACTTCTCGGTGGGAACATTATGTACTGCTATAACGTTATATGTCATAACAAAAGGCAATCTAACATCTCGCACGTAATATTTTACGACATTCCTGGCGTTTCAGCCCCTACTTCTCGGTGGTAACGTTATAAACGTCTATAACGTTATGTGTCCTAACCTAAGGCAACTTAACATCTCGGACGTAATATTTTACAACATTACTTGCGTGTGGGTGCGTACTTCTCCGTGGAAACATTATATACGTCTATAACGTTATATATCCTAACCTAAGGCAACCTAACATCTCGGATGTAATATTTTACAACATTCGTGACGTGTCGGCCGCTACTTCTCGGTGGGAACATTATCTACTGCTATAACGTTATATGTCCTAACATAAGGCAATCTAACATTTCGGATGTAATATTTTACAACATTCCTTGCGTGTCGGCTCCTTCTTCTCGGTGGGAACATTATGTACGGCTATAACGTTATATGTCCTAACCTAAGGCAATCTAACATTTCGGATGTAACATTTTACAACATTCCTTGCGTCTCGGCGCCTACGTCTCCGTGGGAAGATTATATACTTCTATAACGTTATATATCCTAACCTAAGGCAACATAACATCTCGGACGTGATTTTTTACAAACATCCTTGCGTGTCGGCGCATACTACTCCGTGGGAACATTATATACTTCTATAGCGTTATATATCCTAACATAAGGCATCCCAACAACTCGTATGTAATATTTGACAATATTCCTGGCGTTTCAGCCCCTACTTCTCGGTGGTAACATTATAAACGTCCATAGCGTTTTATGTCCTAACCTAAGGCAACCTAACATCTCGGATGTTATATTTTACAACATTCGTGGCGTGTAGGCCCCTACTTCTCGGTGCGAACATTATGTACTGCTATAACGTTATATGTCCTAACATGAGGCAATCTAACATCTCGGATGTAATATTTTACAACATACCTTGCGTGTCGGCACCTACTCCTTGGAGGGAACATCATGTACGACAATAACGTTATATATCCTAATCTAAGGCAAACTAACATCTCGGATGTAATATTTTACAACATTCGTGGCGTGTCGGCCCCTGCTTCTCGTTGGGAACACTGTGTACGTCTATAATGTTATATATCCTAACATAAGGCATCCTAACATCTCGGATGTAATATTTTAGAACATTCGTGACGTGTCGGCCGCTACTTGTCGGTGGGAACATTATCTACTGCTATAACGTTATATGTCCTAACATAAGGCAATCTAACATTTCGGGTGTAATATTTTACAACATTCCTTGCGTGTCGGCGCCTTCCTCTCGGTGGGAACATTATGTACGGCTATAACGTTATATGTCCTAACAAAAGGCAATCTAACATCTCGCACGTAATATTTTACGACATTCCTAGCGCGTCGGCGCCGACTTCCCAGTGGGTACATTATATACGTCTATAACGTTATATATCCTAACCTAAGGCAACCTAACATCTCGGACGTAATATTTTACAACAATCGTGGCGTGTCGGTCCCTACTTCTCGGTGGTAACGTTATAAACGTCTAAATGTTATGTGTCCTAACCTAAGGGAACCTAACATCTCGGACGTAATATTTTACAACATTACTTGCGTGTGGGTGCGTACTTCTCCGTGGAAACATTATACACGTCTATAACGTTATATATCCTAACCTAAGGCAACCTAACATCTCGGATGTAATATTTTACAACATTCGTGGCTTGTCGGCCCCTACTTCTCGGTGGTAACATTATAAACGTCTATAACGTTTTATGTCCTAACCTAAGGCAACCTAACATCTCGGACGTAATATTTTACAACATTCGTGTCGTGTAGGACCCTACTTCTCGGTGCGAACATTATGTACTGCTATAACGTTATATGTCCTAACATGAGGCAATCTAACATCTCGGATGTAATATTTTACAACATTCCTTGCGTGTCGGCACCTACTCCTCGGAGGGAACATCATGTACGACTATAACGTTATATATCCTAATCTAAGGCAAACTCACATCTCGGATGTAATATTTTACAACATTCGTGGCGTGTTGGCCCCTGCTTCTCGTTGGGAACACTATGTACGTCTATAACGTTATATATCCTAACATAAGGCATCCTAACATATCGGATGTAATATGTTACAACGTTCGTGACGTGTCGGCCGCTACTTCTCGGTGGGAACATTATCTACTGCTATAACGTGATATGTCCTAACAAAAGGCAATTTAACATCTCGCACGTTATATTTTACAACATTCCTAGCGCGTCGGCGCCGACTTCCCAGTGGGTATATTATATACGTCTATAACGTTATATATCCTAACCTAAGGCAACATAACATCTCGGACGTGATTTTTTACACACATCCTTGCGTGTCGGCGCATACTACTCCGTGGGAACATTATATAATTCTATAGCGTTATATATCCTAACATAAGGCATCCCAACAACTCGTATGTAATATTTGACAATATTCCTGGCGTTTCAGCCCCTACTTCTCGGTGGTAACATTATAAACGTCTATAACGTTTTATGTCCTAACCTAAGGCAACCTAACATCTCGGACGGAATATTTTACAACATTCGTGTCGTGTCAGCCCCTACTTCTCGGTGGTATCATTATATACGTCTATCACTTTATATATCCTAACAAAAGGCAACCTAACATCTCGGATGTAATATTTTACAACATTCGTTGCTTGTCGGCCCCTACTTCTCGGTGGGAACTTTATATACGTCTAAAACGTTATATGTCCCAACCTAAGGCAACCTATCATCTCGGACGTAATATTTTACAAAATTCCTTGCGTGTCGGTGCCTACTTCTCCGTGGGAACATTATATACGTCTATAAAGTTATATGTCCTAACCTAAGGCAATCTAACATCTCGGGTGTAATATTTTACAACATTCCTTGCGTGTCGGCACCTACTTCTCGTTGGGTACATTGTGTACGATTATAACGCTATATGTCCTAACCTAAGGCAACCTAACATCTCGGATGTAATATTTTACAACATTCGTGACGTGTCGGCCCCTACTTCTCGGTGGGAACATTATGTACTGCTATAACGTTATATGTCATAACAAAAGGCAATCTAACATCTCGCACGTAATATTTTACGACATTCCTGGCGTTTCAGCCCCTACTTCTCGGTGGTAACGTTATAAACGTCTATAACGTTATGTGTCCTAACCTAAGGCAACTTAACATCTCGGACGTAATATTTTACAACATTACTTGCGTGTGGGTGCGTACTTCTCCGTGGAAACATTATATACGTCTATAACGTTATATATCCTAACCTAAGGCAACCTAACATCTCGGATGTAATATTTTACAACATTCGTGACGTGTCGGCCGCTACTTCTCGGTGGGAACATTATCTACTGCTATAACGTTATATGTCCTAACATAAGGCAATCTAACATTTCGGATGTAATATTTTACAACATTCCTTGCGTGTCGGCTCCTTCTTCTCGGTGGGAACATTATGTACGGCTATAACGTTATATGTCCTAACCTAAGGCAATCTAACATTTCGGATGTAACATTTTACAACATTCCTTGCGTCTCGGCGCCTACGTCTCCGTGGGAAGATTATATACTTCTATAACGTTATATATCCTAACCTAAGGCAACATAACATCTCGGACGTGATTTTTTACAAACATCCTTGCGTGTCGGGGCATACTACTCCGTGGGAACATTATATACTTCTATAGCGTTATATATCCTAACATAAGGCATCCCAACAACTCGTATGTAATATTTGACAATATTCCTGGCGTTTCAGCCCCTACTTCTCGGTGGTAACATTATAAACGTCCATAGCGTTTTATGTCCTAACCTAAGGCAACCTAACATCTCGGATGTTATATTTTACAACATTCGTGGCGTGTAGGCCCCTACTTCTCGGTGCGAACATTATGTACTGCTATAACGTTATATGTCCTAACATGAGGCAATCTAACATCTCGGATGTAATATTTTACAACATACCTTGCGTGTCGGCACCTACTCCTTGGAGGGAACATCATGTACGACAATAACGTTATATATCCTAACAAAAGGCAACCTAACATCTCGGATGTAATATTTTACAACATTCGTTGCTTGTCGGCCCCTACTTCTCGGTGGGAACTTTATATACGTCTAAAACGTTACATGTCCTATCCTAAGGCAACCTATCATCTCGGACGTAATATTTTACAAAATTCGTTGCTTGTCGGCCCCTACTTCTCGGTGGGAACTTTATATACGTCTAAAACGTTATATGTCCTAACCTAAGGCAACCTATCATCTCGGACGTAATATTTTACAAAATTCCTTGCGTGTCGGTGCCTACTTCTCCGCGGGAACATTATATACGTCTATAACGTTATATATCCTAACCTAAGGCAACCTAACATCTCGGATGTAATATTTGAAAACATTCCTGGCGTTTCAGCCCCTACTTCTCGGTGGTAACGTTATAAACGTCTAAACGTTATGTGTCCTAACATGAGGCAATCTAACATCTCGGATGTAATATTTTACAACATTCCTTGCGTGTCGGCACCTACTCCTCGGAGGGAACATCATGTACGACTATAACGTTATATATCCTAATCTAAGGCAAACTCACATCTCGGATGTAATATTTTACAACATTCGTGGCGTGTCGGCCCCTGCTTCTCGTTGGGAACACTATGTACGTCTATAATGTTATATATCCTAACATAAGGCATCCTAACATCTCGGATGTAATATTTTACAACGTTCGTGACGTGTCGGCCGCTACTTCTCGGTGGGAACATTATCTACTGCTATAACGTAATATGTCCTAACAAAAGGCAATTTAACATCTCGCACGTTATATTTTACAACATTCCTAGCGCGTCGGCGCCGACTTCCCAGTGGGTATATTATATACGTCTATAACGTTATATATCCTAACCTAAGGCAATCTAACATCTCGGGTGTAATATTTTACAACATTCCTTGCGTGTCTGCACCTACTTCTCGGTGGGTACATTGTGTATGATTATAACGTTATATGTCCTAACCTAAGGCAACCTAGCATCTCGGATGTAATATTTTACAACATTCTTGTCGTGTCGGCTCCTCCTTCTTGGTGGGAACATTGTGTACGGCTATAACGTTATATATCCTAACCTAAGGCAACCTAACATCTCGGATGTAATATTTTACAACATTCGTGGCGTGTCGGCCCCTACTTCTCGGTGGTAACGTTATAAACGTCTAAATGTTATGTGTCCTAACCTAAGGGAACCTAACATCTCGGACGTAATATTTTACAACATTACTTGCGTGTGGGTGCGTACTTCTCCGTGGAAACATTATACACGTCTATAACGTTATATATCCTAACCTAAGGCAACCTAACATCTCGGATGTAATATTTTACAACATTCGTGGCTTGTCGGCCCCTACTTCTCGGTGGTAACATTATAAACGTCTATAACGTTTTATGTCCTAACCTAAGGCAACCTAACATCTCGGACGTAATATTTTACAACATTCGTGTCGTGTAGGACCCTACTTCTCGGTGCGAACATTATGTACTGCTATAACGTTATATGTCCTAACATGAGGCAATCTAACATCTCGGATGTAATATTTTACAACATTCCTTGCGTGTCGGCACCTACTCCTCGGAGGGAACATCATGTACGACTATAACGTTATATATCCTAATCTAAGGCAAACTCACATCTCGGATGTAATATTTTACAACATTCGTGGCGTGTTGGCCCCTGCTTCTCGTTGGGAACACTATGTACGTCTATAACGTTATATATCCTAACATAAGGCATCCTAACATATCGGATGTAATATTTTACAACGTTCGTGACGTGTCGGCCGCTACTTCTCGGTGGGAACATTATCTACTGCTATAACGTGATATGTCCTAACAAAAGGCAATTTAACATCTCGCACGTTATATTTTACAACATTCCTAGCGCGTCGGCGCCGACTTCCCAGTGGGTATATTATATACGTCTATAACGTTATATATCCTAACCTAAGGCAACATAACATCTCGGACGTGATTTTTTACAAACATCCTTGCGTGTCGGCGCATACTACTCCGTGGGAACATTATATAATTCTATAGCGTTATATATCCTAACATAAGGCATCCCAACAACTCGTATGTAATATTTGACAATATTCCTGGCGTTTCAGCCCCTACTTCTCGGTGGTAACATTATAAACGTCTATAACGTTTTATGTCCTAACCTAAGGCAACCTAACATCTCGGACGGAATATTTTACAACATTCGTGTCGTGTCAGCCCCTACTTCTCGGTGGTATCATTATATACGTCTATCACTTTATATATCCTAACAAAAGGCAACCTAACATCTCGGATGTAATATTTTACAACATTCGTTGCTTGTCGGCCCCTACTTCTCGGTGGGAACTTTATATACGTCTAAAACGTTACATGTCCTATCCTAAGGCAACCTATCATCTCGGACGTAATATTTTACAAAATTCCTTGCGTGTCGGTGCCTACTTCTCCGTGGGAAAATTATATACGTCTATAAAGTTATATGTCCTAACCTAAGGCAATCTAACATCTCGGGTGTAATATTTTACAACATTCCTTGCGTGTCGGCACCTAGTTCTCGTTGGGTACATTGTGTACGATTATAACGCTATATGTCCTAACCTAAGGCAACCTAACATCTCGGATGTAATATTTTATAACATTCGTGACGTGTCGGCCCCTACTTCTCGGTGGGAACATTATGTACTGCTATAACGTTATATGTCCTAACAAAAGGCAATCTAACATCTCGCACGTAATATTTTACGACATTCCTAGCGCGTCGGCGCCGACTTCCCAGTGGGTACATTATATACGTCTATAACGTTATATATCCTAACCTAAGGCAACCTAACATCTCGGACGTAATATTTTACAACATTCGTGGCGTGTCGGCCCCTGCTTCTCGGTGGGAACACTATGTACGTCTATAACGTTATATGTCCTAACCTAAGGCAACCTAGCATCTCGGATGTAATATTTTACAACATTCGTGGCGTGTTGGCTCCTCCTTCTGGGTGGTAACAATATGTACGGCTATAACGTTATATATCCTCACCTAAGGCAACCTAACGTCTCGGATGTAATATTTTACAACATTCGTTGCTTGTCGGCCCCTACTTCTCGGTGGGAACTTTATATACGTCTAAAACGTTATATGTCCTAACCTAAGGCAACCTATCATATCGGACGTAATATTTTACAAAATTCCTTGCGTGTCGGTGCCTACTTCTCCGCGGGAACATTATATACATCTATAACGTTATATATCCTAACCTAAGGCAACCTAACATCTCGGATGTAATATTTGAAAACATTCCTGGCGTTTCAGCCCCTACTTCTCGGTGGTAACGTTATAAACGTCTAAACGTTATGTGTCCTAACATGAGGCAATCTAACATCTCGGATGTAATATTTTACAACATTCCTTGCGTGTCGGCACCTACTCCTCGGAGGGAACATCATGTACGACTATAACGTTATATATCCTAATCTAAGGCAAACTCACATCTCGGATGTAATATTTTACAACATTCGTGGCGTGTCGGCCCCTGCTTCTCGTTGGGAACACTATGTACGTCTATAATGTTATATATCCTAACATAAGGCATCCTAACATCTCGGATGTAATATTTTACAACGTTCGTGACGTGTCGGCCGCTACTTCTCGGTGGGAACATTATCTACTGCTATAACGTAATATGTCCTAACAAAAGGCAATTTAACATCTCGCACGTTATATTTTACAACATTCCTAGCGCGTCGGCGCCGACTTCCCAGTGGGTATATTATATACGTCTATAACGTTATATATCCTAACCTAAGGCAATCTAACATCTCGGGTGTAATATTTTACAACATTCCTTGCGTGTCTGCACCTACTTCTCGGTGGGTACATTGTGTATGATTATAACGTTATATGTCCTAACCTAAGGCAACCTAGCATCTCGGATGTAATATTTTACAACATTCTTGTCGTGTCGGCTCCTCCTTCTTGGTGGGAACATTGTGTACGGCTATAACGTTATATATCCTAACCTAAGGCAACCTAACATCTCGGATGTAATATTTTACAACATTCGTGGCGTGTCGGCCCCTACTTCTCGGTGGTAACGTTATAAACGTCTAAATGTTATGTGTCCTAACCTAAGGGAACCTAACATCTCGGACGTAATATTTTACAACATTACTTGCGTGTGGGTGCGTACTTCTCCGTGGAAACATTATACACGTCTATAACGTTATATGTCCTAACCTAAGGCAACCTAACATCTCGGCCGGAATATTTTACAACATTCGTGACGTGTCGGCCCCTACTTCTCGGTGGTATCATTATATACGTCTATCACTTTATATATCCTAACAAAAGGCAACCTAACATCTCGGATGTAATATTTTACAACATTCGTGGCGTGTCGGCTCCTCCTTCTGGGTGGGAACATTGCGTACGGCTATAACGTTATATATCCTAACCTAAGGCAACCTAACATCTCGGATGTAATAATTTACAACATTCGTGGTGTGTCGGCCCCTTCTTCTCGGTGGGAACATTATATACGTCTAAAACGTTATATGTTCTAACCTAAGGCAACCTATCATCTCGGACGTAATATTTTGCAAAATTCCTTGCGTGTCGGTGCCTACTTCTCCGTGGGAACATTATATACGTCTATAACGTTATATATCCTAACCTAAGGCAACCTAACATCTCGGATGTAATATTTTACAACATTCGTGGCGTGTCGGCCCCTACTTCTCGGTGGGAACATTATGTACTGCTATAACGTTATATGTCCTAACATGAGGCAATCTAACATCTCGGATGTAATATTTTACAACATTCCTTGCGTGTCGGCACCTACTCGTCGGAGGGAACATTATGTACGACTATAACTTTATATATCCTAACCTAAGGCAACCTAGCATCTCGGATGTAATATTTTACAACGTTCGTGACGCGTCGGCCGCTACTTATCGGTGGGAACATTATCTACTGCTATAACGCGATATGTCCTAACAAAAGGCAATTTAACATCTCGCACGTTATATTTTACAACATTCCTAGCGCGTCGGCGCCGACTTCCCAGTGGGTATATTATATACGTCTATAACGTTATATATCCTATCCTAAGGCAACCTAACATCTCGGATGTAATAATTTACAACATTCGTGGTGTGTCGGCCCCTGCTTCTCGTTGGGAACACTATGTACGTCTATAATGTTATATATCCTAACATAAGGCATCCTAACATCTCGGATGTAATATTTTACAACGTTCGTGACGTGTCGGCCGCTACTTCTCGGTGGGAACATTATCTACTGCTATAACGTGATATGTCCTAACAAAAGGCAATTTAACATCTCGCACGTTATATTTTACAACATTCCTAGCGCGTTGGCGCCGACTTCCCAGTGGGTATATTATATACGTCTATAACGTTATATATCCTAACCTAAGGCAACATAACATCTCGGACGTGATTTTTTACAAACATCCTTGCGTGTCGGCGCATACTACTCCGTGGGAACATTATATACTTCTATAGCGTTATATATCCTAACATAAGGCATCCCAACAACTCGTATGTAATATTTGACAATATTCCTGGCGTTTCAGCCCCTACTTCTCGGTGGTAACATTATAAACGTCCATAGCGTTTTATGTCCTAACCTAAGGCAACCTAACATCTCGGATGTTATATTTTACAACATTCGTGGCGTGTAGGCCCCTACTTCTCGGTGCGAACATTATGTACTGCTATAACGTTATATGTCCTAACATGAGGCAATCTAACATCTCGGATGTAATATTTTACAACATTCCTTGCGTGTCGGCACCTACTCCTTGGAGGGAACATCATGTACGACAATAACGTTATATATCCTAATCTAAGGCAAACTAACATCTCGGATGTAATATTTTACAACATTCGTGGCGTGTCGGCCCCTGCTTCTCGTTGGGAACACTGTGTACGTCTATAATGTTATATATCCTAACATAAGGCATCCTAACATCTCGGATGTAATATTTTAGAACATTCGTGACGTGTCGGCCGCTACTTGTCGGTGGGAACATTATCTACTGCTATAACGTTATATGTCCTAACATAAGGCAATCTAACATTTCGGGTGTAATATTTTACAACATTCCTTGCGTCTCGGCGCCTTCCTCTCGGTGGGAACATTATGTACGGCTATAACGTTATATGTCCTAACCTAAGGCAATCTAACATCTCGGATGTAATATTTTACAACATTCCTTGCGTCTCGGCGCCTACGTCTCCGTGGGAAGATTATATACTTCTATAACGTTATATATCCTAACCTAAGGCAACATAACATCTCGGACGTGATTTTTTACAAACATCCTTGCGTGTCGGCGCATACTACTCCGTGGGAACATTATATAATTCTATAGCGTTATATATCCTAACATAAGGCATCCCAACAACTCGTATGTAATATTTGACAATATTCCAGGCGTTTCAGCCCCTACTTCTCGGTGGTAACATTATAAACGTCTATAACGTTTTATGTCCTAACCTAAGGCAACCTAACATCTCGGACGTAATATTTTACAACATTCGTGTCGTGTCAGCCCCTACTTCTCGGTGGTATCATTATATACGTCTATCACTTTATATATCCTAACAAAAGGCAACCTAACATCTCGGATGTAATATTTTACAACATTCGTTGCTTGTCGGCCCCTACTTCTCGGTGGGAACTTTATATACGTCTAAAACGTTATATGTCCCAACCTAAGGCAACCTATCATCTCGGACGTAATATTTTACAACATTACTTGCGTGTGGGTGCGTACTTCTCCGTGGAAACATTATATACGTCTATAACGTTATATATCCTAACCTAAGGCAACCTAACATCTCGGATGTAATATTTTACAACATTCGTGGCGTGTCGGCCCCTGCTTCTCGTTGGGAACACTATGTACGTCTATAATGTTATATATCCTAACATAAGGCATCCTAACATCTCGGATGTAATATTTTACAACGTTCGTGACGTGTCGGCCGCTACTTCTCGGTGGGAACATTATCTACTGCTATAACGTGATATGTCCTAACAAAAGGCAATTTAACATCTCGCACGTTATATTTTACAACATTCCTAGCGCGTCGGCGCCGACTTCCCAGTGGGTATATTATATACGTCTATAACGTTATATATCCTAACCTAAGGCAACCTAACATCTCGGACGTAATATTTTACAACAATCGTGGCGTGTCGGTCCCTACTTCTCGCTAGGAACGTTATGTATGTCTATAACGTTATATGTCCTAACCTAAGGCAACCTATCATCTCGGATGTAATATTTTACAACATTCCTTGCGTCTCGGCGCCTACGTCTCCGTGGGAAAATTATATACTTCTATAACGTTATATATCCTAACCTAAGGCAACATAACATCTCGGACGTGATTTTTTACAAACATCCTTGCGTGTCGGCGCATACTACTCCGTGGGAACATTATATAATTCTATAGCGTTATATATCCTAACATAAGGCATCCCAACAACTCGTATGTAATATTTGACAATATTCCTGGCGTTTCAGCCCCTACTTCTCGGTGGTAGCATTATAAACGTCTATAACGTTTTATGTCCTACCCTAAGGCAACCTAACATCTCGGACTTAATATTTTACAACATTCGTGTCGTGTCGGCCCCTACTTCTCGGTGGTATCATTATATACGTCTATCACTTTATATATCCTAACAAAAGGCAACCTAACATCTCGGATGTAATATTTTACAACATTCGTGGCGTGTCGGCTCCTCCTTCTGGGTGGGAACATTGCGTACGGCTATAACGTTATATATCCTAACCTAAGGCAACCTAACATCTCGGATGTAATAATTTACAACATTCGTGGTGTGTCGGCCCCTTCTTCTCGGTGGGAACATTATATACGTCTAAAACGTTATATGTTCTAACCTAAGGCAACCTATCATCTCGGACGTAATATTTTGCAAAATTCCTTGCGTGTCGGTGCCTACTTCTCCGTGGGAACATTATATACGTCTATAACGTTATATATCCTAACCTAAGGCAACCTAACATCTCGGATGTAATATTTTACAACATTCGTGGCGTGTCGGCCCCTACTTCTCGGTGGGAACATTATGTACTGCTATAACGTTATATGTCCTAACATGAGGCAATCTAACATCTCGGATGTAATATTTTACAACATTCCTTGCGTGTCGGCACCTACTCGTCGGAGGGAACATTATGTACGACTATAACTTTATATATCCTAACCTAAGGCAACCTAGCATCTCGGATGTAATATTTTACAACGTTCGTGACGCGTCGGCCGCTACTTATCGGTGGGAACATTATCTACTGCTATAACGCGATATGTCCTAACAAAAGGCAATTTAACATCTCGCACGTTATATTTTACAACATTCCTAGCGCGTCGGCGCCGACTTCCCAGTGGGTATATTATATACGTCTATAACGTTATATATCCTATCCTAAGGCAACCTAACATCTCGGATGTAATAATTTACAACATTCGTGGTGTGTCGGCCCCTGCTTCTCGTTGGGAACACTATGTACGTCTATAATGTTATATATCCTAACATAAGGCATCCTAACATCTCGGATGTAATATTTTACAACGTTCGTGACGTGTCGGCCGCTACTTCTCGGTGGGAACATTATCTACTGCTATAACGTGATATGTCCTAACAAAAGGCAATTTAACATCTCGCACGTTATATTTTACAACATTCCTAGCGCGTTGGCGCCGACTTCCCAGTGGGTATATTATATACGTCTATAACGTTATATATCCTAACCTAAGGCAACATAACATCTCGGACGTGATTTTTTACAAACATCCTTGCGTGTCGGCGCATACTACTCCGTGGGAACATTATATACTTCTATAGCGTTATATATCCTAACATAAGGCATCCCAACAACTCGTATGTAATATTTGACAATATTCCTGGCGTTTCAGCCCCTACTTCTCGGTGGTAACATTATAAACGTCCATAGCGTTTTATGTCCTAACCTAAGGCAACCTAACATCTCGGATGTTATATTTTACAACATTCGTGGCGTGTAGGCCCCTACTTCTCGGTGCGAACATTATGTACTGCTATAACGTTATATGTCCTAACATGAGGCAATCTAACATCTCGGATGTAATATTTTACAACATTCCTTGCGTGTCGGCACCTACTCCTTGGAGGGAACATCATGTACGACAATAACGTTATATATCCTAATCTAAGGCAAACTAACATCTCGGATGTAATATTTTACAACATTCGTGGCGTGTCGGCCCCTGCTTCTCGTTGGGAACACTGTGTACGTCTATAATGTTATATATCCTAACATAAGGCATCCTAACATCTCGGATGTAATATTTTAGAACATTCGTGACGTGTCGGCCGCTACTTGTCGGTGGGAACATTATCTACTGCTATAACGTTATATGTCCTAACATAAGGCAATCTAACATTTCGGGTGTAATATTTTACAACATTCCTTGCGTCTCGGCGCCTTCCTCTCGGTGGGAACATTATGTACGGCTATAACGTTATATGTCCTAACCTAAGGCAATCTAACATCTCGGATGTAATATTTTACAACATTCCTTGCGTCTCGGCGCCTACGTCTCCGTGGGAAGATTATATACTTCTATAACGTTATATATCCTAACCTAAGGCAACATAACATCTCGGACGTGATTTTTTACAAACATCCTTGCGTGTCGGCGCATACTACTCCGTGGGAACATTATATAATTCTATAGCGTTATATATCCTAACATAAGGCATCCCAACAACTCGTATGTAATATTTGACAATATTCCAGGCGTTTCAGCCCCTACTTCTCGGTGGTAACATTATAAACGTCTATAACGTTTTATGTCCTAACCTAAGGCAACCTAACATCTCGGACGTAATATTTTACAACATTCGTGTCGTGTCAGCCCCTACTTCTCGGTGGTATCATTATATACGTCTATCACTTTATATATCCTAACAAAAGGCAACCTAACATCTCGGATGTAATATTTTACAACATTCGTTGCTTGTCGGCCCCTACTTCTCGGTGGGAACTTTATATACGTCTAAAACGTTATATGTCCCAACCTAAGGCAACCTATCATCTCGGACGTAATATTTTACAACATTACTTGCGTGTGGGTGCGTACTTCTCCGTGGAAACATTATATACGTCTATAACGTTATATATCCTAACCTAAGGCAACCTAACATCTCGGATGTAATATTTTACAACATTCGTGGCGTGTCGGCCCCTGCTTCTCGTTGGGAACACTATGTACGTCTATAATGTTATATATCCTAACATAAGGCATCCTAACATCTCGGATGTAATATTTTACAACGTTCGTGACGTGTCGGCCGCTACTTCTCGGTGGGAACATTATCTACTGCTATAACGTGATATGTCCTAACAAAAGGCAATTTAACATCTCGCACGTTATATTTTACAACATTCCTAGCGCGTCGGCGCCGACTTCCCAGTGGGTATATTATATACGTCTATAACGTTATATATCCTAACCTAAGGCAACCTAACATCTCGGACGTAATATTTTACAACAATCGTGGCGTGTCGGTCCCTACTTCTCGCTAGGAACGTTATGTATGTCTATAACGTTATATGTCCTAACCTAAGGCAACCTATCATCTCGGATGTAATATTTTACAACATTCCTTGCGTCTCGGCGCCTACGTCTCCGTGGGAAAATTATATACTTCTATAACGTTATATATCCTAACCTAAGGCAACATAACATCTCGGACGTGATTTTTTACAAACATCCTTGCGTGTCGGCGCATACTACTCCGTGGGAACATTATATAATTCTATAGCGTTATATATCCTAACATAAGGCATCACAACAACTCGTATGTAATATTTGACAATATTCCTGGCGTTTCAGCCCCTACTTCTCGGTGGTAGCATTATAAACGTCTATAACGTTTTATGTCCTACCCTAAGGCAACCTAACATCTCGGACTTAATATTTTACAACATTCGTGTCGTGTCGGCCCCTACTTCTCGGTGGTATCATTATATACGTCTATCACTTTATATATCCTAACAAAAGGCAACCTAACATCTCGGATGTAATATTTTACAACATTCGTGGCGTGTCGGCTCCTCCTTCTGGGTGGGAACATTGCGTACGGCTATAACGTTATATATCCTAACCTAAGGCAACCTAACATCTCGGATGTAATAATTTACAACATTCGTGGTGTGTCGGCCCCTTCTTCTCGGTGGGAACATTATATACGTCTAAAACGTTATATGTTCTAACCTAAGGCAACCTATCATCTCGGACGTAATATTTTGCAAAATTCCTTGCGTGTCGGTGCCTACTTCTCCGTGGGAACATTATATACGTCTATAACGTTATATATCCTAACCTAAGGCAACCTAACATCTCGGATGTAATATTTTACAACATTCGTGGCGTGTCGGCCCCTACTTCTCGGTGGGAACATTATGTACTGCTATAACGTTATATGTCCTAACATGAGGCAATCTAACATCTCGGATGTAATATTTTACAACATTCCTTGCGTGTCGGCACCTACTCGTCGGAGGGAACATTATGTACGACTATAACTTTATATATCCTAACCTAAGGCAACCTAGCATCTCGGATGTAATATTTTACAACGTTCGTGACGCGTCGGCCGCTACTTATCGGTGGGAACATTATCTACTGCTATAACGCGATATGTCCTAACAAAAGGCAATTTAACATCTCGCACGTTATATTTTACAACATTCCTAGCGCGTCGGCGCCGACTTCCCAGTGGGTATATTATATACGTCTATAACGTTATATATCCTATCCTAAGGCAACCTAACATCTCGGATGTAATAATTTACAACATTCGTGGTGTGTCGGCCCCTGCTTCTCGTTGGGAACACTATGTACGTCTATAATGTTATATATCCTAACATAAGGCATCCTAACATCTCGGATGTAATATTTTACAACGTTCGTGACGTGTCGGCCGCTACTTCTCGGTGGGAACATTATCTACTGCTATAACGTGATATGTCCTAACAAAAGGCAATTTAACATCTCGCACGTTATATTTTACAACATTCCTAGCGCGTTGGCGCCGACTTCCCAGTGGGTATATTATATACGTCTATAACGTTATATATCCTAACCTAAGGCAACATAACATCTCGGACGTGATTTTTTACAAACATCCTTGCGTGTCGGCGCATACTACTCCGTGGGAACATTATATACTTCTATAGCGTTATATATCCTAACATAAGGCATCCCAACAACTCGTATGTAATATTTGACAATATTCCTGGCGTTTCAGCCCCTACTTCTCGGTGGTAACATTATAAACGTCCATAGCGTTTTATGTCCTAACCTAAGGCAACCTAACATCTCGGATGTTATATTTTACAACATTCGTGGCGTGTAGGCCCCTACTTCTCGGTGCGAACATTATGTACTGCTATAACGTTATATGTCCTAACATGAGGCAATCTAACATCTCGGATGTAATATTTTACAACATTCCTTGCGTGTCGGCACCTACTCCTTGGAGGGAACATCATGTACGACAATAACGTTATATATCCTAATCTAAGGCAAACTAACATCTCGGATGTAATATTTTACAACATTCGTGGCGTGTCGGCCCCTGCTTCTCGTTGGGAACACTGTGTACGTCTATAATGTTATATATCCTAACATAAGGCATCCTAACATCTCGGATGTAATATTTTAGAACATTCGTGACGTGTCGGCCGCTACTTGTCGGTGGGAACATTATCTACTGCTATAACGTTATATGTCCTAACATAAGGCAATCTAACATTTCGGGTGTAATATTTTACAACATTCCTTGCGTCTCGGCGCCTTCCTCTCGGTGGGAACATTATGTACGGCTATAACGTTATATGTCCTAACCTAAGGCAATCTAACATCTCGGATGTAATATTTTACAACATTCCTTGCGTCTCGGCGCCTACGTCTCCGTGGGAAGATTATATACTTCTATAACGTTATATATCCTAACCTAAGGCAACATAACATCTCGGACGTGATTTTTTACAAACATCCTTGCGTGTCGGCGCATACTACTCCGTGGGAACATTATATAATTCTATAGCGTTATATATCCTAACATAAGGCATCCCAACAACTCGTATGTAATATTTGACAATATTCCAGGCGTTTCAGCCCCTACTTCTCGGTGGTAACATTATAAACGTCTATAACGTTTTATGTCCTAACCTAAGGCAACCTAACATCTCGGACGTAATATTTTACAACATTCGTGTCGTGTCAGCCCCTACTTCTCGGTGGTATCATTATATACGTCTATCACTTTATATATCCTAACAAAAGGCAACCTAACATCTCGGATGTAATATTTTACAACATTCGTTGCTTGTCGGCCCCTACTTCTCGGTGGGAACTTTATATACGTCTAAAACGTTATATGTCCCAACCTAAGGCAACCTATCATCTCGGACGTAATATTTTACAACATTACTTGCGTGTGGGTGCGTACTTCTCCGTGGAAACATTATATACGTCTATAACGTTATATATCCTAACCTAAGGCAACCTAACATCTCGGATGTAATATTTTACAACATTCGTGGCGTGTCGGCCCCTGCTTCTCGTTGGGAACACTATGTACGTCTATAATGTTATATATCCTAACATAAGGCATCCTAACATCTCGGATGTAATATTTTACAACGTTCGTGACGTGTCGGCCGCTACTTCTCGGTGGGAACATTATCTACTGCTATAACGTGATATGTCCTAACAAAAGGCAATTTAACATCTCGCACGTTATATTTTACAACATTCCTAGCGCGTCGGCGCCGACTTCCCAGTGGGTATATTATATACGTCTATAACGTTATATATCCTAACCTAAGGCAACCTAACATCTCGGACGTAATATTTTACAACAATCGTGGCGTGTCGGTCCCTACTTCTCGCTAGGAACGTTATGTATGTCTATAACGTTATATGTCCTAACCTAAGGCAACCTATCATCTCGGATGTAATATTTTACAACATTCCTTGCGTCTCGGCGCCTACGTCTCCGTGGGAAAATTATATACTTCTATAACGTTATATATCCTAACCTAAGGCAACATAACATCTCGGACGTGATTTTTTACAAACATCCTTGCGTGTCGGCGCATACTACTCCGTGGGAACATTATATAATTCTATAGCGTTATATATCCTAACATAAGGCATCACAACAACTCGTATGTAATATTTGACAATATTCCTGGCGTTTCAGCCCCTACTTCTCGGTGGTAGCATTATAAACGTCTATAACGTTTTATGTCCTACCCTAAGGCAACCTAACATCTCGGACTTAATATTTTACAACATTCGTGTCGTGTCGGCCCCTACTTCTCGGTGGTATCATTATATACGTCTATCACTTTATATATCCTAACAAAAGGCAACCTAACATCTCGGATGTAATATTTTACAACATTCGTGGCGTGTCGGCTCCTCCTTCTGGGTGGGAACATTGCGTACGGCTATAACGTTATATATCCTAACCTAAGGCAACCTAACATCTCGGATGTAATAATTTACAACATTCGTGGTGTGTCGGCCCCTTCTTCTCGGTGGGAACATTATATACGTCTAAAACGTTATATGTTCTAACCTAAGGCAACCTATCATCTCGGACGTAATATTTTGCAAAATTCCTTGCGTGTCGGTGCCTACTTCTCCGTGGGAACATTATATACGTCTATAACGTTATATATCCTAACCTAAGGCAACCTAACATCTCGGATGTAATATTTTACAACATTCGTGGCGTGTCGGCCCCTACTTCTCGGTGGGAACATTATGTACTGCTATAACGTTATATGTCCTAACATGAGGCAATCTAACATCTCGGATGTAATATTTTACAACATTCCTTGCGTGTCGGCACCTACTCGTCGGAGGGAACATTATGTACGACTATAACTTTATATATCCTAACCTAAGGCAACCTAGCATCTCGGATGTAATATTTTACAACGTTCGTGACGCGTCGGCCGCTACTTATCGGTGGGAACATTATCTACTGCTATAACGCGATATGTCCTAACAAAAGGCAATTTAACATCTCGCACGTTATATTTTACAACATTCCTAGCGCGTCGGCGCCGACTTCCCAGTGGGTATATTATATACGTCTATAACGTTATATATCCTATCCTAAGGCAACCTAACATCTCGGATGTAATAATTTACAACATTCGTGGTGTGTCGGCCCCTTCTTCTCGGTGGGAACATTATATACGTCTAAAACGTTATATGTTCTAACCTAAGGCAACATAACATCTCGGACGTGATTTTTTACAAACATCCTTGCGTGTCGGCGCATACTACTCCGTGGGAACATTATATACTTCTATAGCGTTATATATCCTAACATAAGGCATCCCAACAACTCGTATGTAATATTTGACAATATTCCTGGCGTTTCAGCCCCTACTTCTCGGTGGTAACATTATAAACGTCCATAGCGTTTTATGTCCTAACCTAAGGCAACCTAACATCTCGGATGTTATATTTTACAACATTCGTGGCGTGTAGGCCCCTACTTCTCGGTGCGAACATTATGTACTGCTATAACGTTATATGTCCTAACATGAGGCAATCTAACATCTCGGATGTAATATTTTACAACATTCCTTGCGTGTCGGCACCTACTCCTTGGAGGGAACATCATGTACGACAATAACGTTATATATCCTAATCTAAGGCAAACTAACATCTCGGATGTAATATTTTACAACATTCGTGGCGTGTCGGCCCCTGCTTCTCGTTGGGAACACTGTGTACGTCTATAATGTTATATATCCTAACATAAGGCATCCTAACATCTCGGATGTAATATTTTAGAACATTCGTGACGTGTCGGCCGCTACTTGTCGGTGGGAACATTATCTACTGCTATAACGTTATATGTCCTAACATAAGGCAATCTAACATTTCGGGTGTAATATTTTACAACATTCCTTGCGTCTCGGCGCCTTCCTCTCGGTGGGAACATTATGTACGGCTATAACGTTATATGTCCTAACCTAAGGCAATCTAACATCTCGGATGTAATATTTTACAACATTCCTTGCGTCTCGGCGCCTACGTCTCCGTGGGAAGATTATATACTTCTATAACGTTATATATCCTAACCTAAGGCAACATAACATCTCGGACGTGATTTTTTACAAACATCCTTGCGTGTCGGCGCATACTACTCCGTGGGAACATTATATAATTCTATAGCGTTATATATCCTAACATAAGGCATCCCAACAACTCGTATGTAATATTTGACAATATTCCAGGCGTTTCAGCCCCTACTTCTCGGTGGTAACATTATAAACGTCTATAACGTTTTATGTCCTAACCTAAGGCAACCTAACATCTCGGACGTAATATTTTACAACATTCGTGTCGTGTCAGCCCCTACTTCTCGGTGGTATCATTATATACGTCTATCACTTTATATATCCTAACAAAAGGCAACCTAACATCTCGGATGTAATATTTTACAACATTCGTTGCTTGTCGGCCCCTACTTCTCGGTGGGAACTTTATATACGTCTAAAACGTTATATGTCCCAACCTAAGGCAACCTATCATCTCGGACGTAATATTTTACAACATTACTTGCGTGTGGGTGCGTACTTCTCCGTGGAAACATTATATACGTCTATAACGTTATATATCCTAACCTAAGGCAACCTAACATCTCGGATGTAATATTTTACAACATTCGTGGCGTGTCGGCCCCTGCTTCTCGTTGGGAACACTATGTACGTCTATAATGTTATATATCCTAACATAAGGCATCCTAACATCTCGGATGTAATATTTTACAACGTTCGTGACGTGTCGGCCGCTACTTCTCGGTGGGAACATTATCTACTGCTATAACGTGATATGTCCTAACAAAAGGCAATTTAACATCTCGCACGTTATATTTTACAACATTCCTAGCGCGTCGGCGCCGACTTCCCAGTGGGTATATTATATACGTCTATAACGTTATATATCCTAACCTAAGGCAACCTAACATCTCGGACGTAATATTTTACAACAATCGTGGCGTGTCGGTCCCTACTTCTCGCTAGGAACGTTATGTATGTCTATAACGTTATATGTCCTAACCTAAGGCAACCTATCATCTCGGATGTAATATTTTACAACATTCCTTGCGTCTCGGCGCCTACGTCTCCGTGGGAAAATTATATACTTCTATAACGTTATATATCCTAACCTAAGGCAACATAACATCTCGGACGTGATTTTTTACAAACATCCTTGCGTGTCGGCGCATACTACTCCGTGGGAACATTATATAATTCTATAGCGTTATATATCCTAACATAAGGCATCCCAACAACTCGTATGTAATATTTGACAATATTCCTGGCGTTTCAGCCCCTACTTCTCGGTGGTAGCATTATAAACGTCTATAACGTTTTATGTCCTACCCTAAGGCAACCTAACATCTCGGACTTAATATTTTACAACATTCGTGTCGTGTCGGCCCCTACTTCTCGGTGGTATCATTATATACGTCTATCACTTTATATATCCTAACAAAAGGCAACCTAACATCTCGGATGTAATATTTTACAACATTCGTGGCGTGTCGGCTCCTCCTTCTGGGTGGGAACATTGCGTACGGCTATAACGTTATATATCCTAACCTAAGGCAACCTAACATCTCGGATGTAATAATTTACAACATTCGTGGTGTGTCGGCCCCTTCTTCTCGGTGGGAACATTATATACGTCTAAAACGTTATATGTTCTAACCTAAGGCAACCTATCATCTCGGACGTAATATTTTGCAAAATTCCTTGCGTGTCGGTGCCTACTTCTCCGTGGGAACATTATATACGTCTATAACGTTATATATCCTAACCTAAGGCAACCTAACATCTCGGATGTAATATTTTACAACATTCGTGGCGTGTCGGCCCCTACTTCTCGGTGGGAACATTATGTACTGCTATAACGTTATATGTCCTAACATGAGGCAATCTAACATCTCGGATGTAATATTTTACAACATTCCTTGCGTGTCGGCACCTACTCGTCGGAGGGAACATTATGTACGACTATAACTTTATATATCCTAACCTAAGGCAACCTAGCATCTCGGATGTAATATTTTACAACGTTCGTGACGCGTCGGCCGCTACTTATCGGTGGGAACATTATCTACTGCTATAACGCGATATGTCCTAACAAAAGGCAATTTAACATCTCGCACGTTATATTTTACAACATTCCTAGCGCGTCGGCGCCGACTTCCCAGTGGGTATATTATATACGTCTATAACGTTATATATCCTATCCTAAGGCAACCTAACATCTCGGATGTAATAATTTACAACATTCGTGGTGTGTCGGCCCCTTCTTCTCGGTGGGAACATTATATACGTCTAAAACGTTATATGTTCTAACCTAAGGCAACCTATCATCTCGGACGTAATATTTTGCAAAATTCCTTGCGTGTCGGTGCCTACTTCTCCGTGGGAACATTATATACGTCTATAACGTTATATATCCTAACCTAAGGCAACCTAACATCTCGGATGTAATATTTTACAACATTCGTGGCGTGTCGGCCCCTACTTCTCGGTGGGAACATTATGTACTGCTATAACGTTATATGTCCTAACATGAGGCAATCTAACATCTCGGATGTAATATTTTACAACATTCCTTGCGTGTCGGCACCTACTCGTCGGAGGGAACATTATGTACGACTATAACGTTATATATCCTAACCTAAGGCAACCTAGCATCTCGGATGTAATATTTTACAACGTTCGTGACGCGTCGGCCGCTACTTCTCGGTGGGAACATTATCTACTGCTATAACGCGATATGTCCTAACAAAAGGCAATTTAACATCTCGCACGTTATATTTTACAACATTCCTAGCGCGTCGGCGCCGACTTCCCAGTGGGTATATTATATACGTCTATAACGTTATATATCCTATCCTAAGGCAACCTAACATCTCGGACGTAATATTTTACAACATTCGTGTCGTGTCGGCCCCTACTTCTCGGTGGTATCATTATATACGTCTATCACTTTATATATCCTAACAAAAGGCAACCTAACATCTCGGATGTAATATTTTACAACATTCGTGGCGTGTCGGCTCCTCCTTCTGGGTCGGAACATTGCGTACGGCTATAACGTTATATGTCCTAACCTAAGGCAACCTAACATCTCGGATGTAATAATTTACAACATTCGTGGTGTGTCGGCCCCTTCTTCTCGGTGGGAACATTATATACGTCTAAAACGTTATATGTTCTAACCTAAGGCAACCTATCATCTCGGACGTAATATTTTGCAAAATTCCTTGCGTGTCGGTGCCTACTTCTCCGTGGGAACATTATATACGTCTATAACGTTATATATCCTAACCTAAGGCAACCTAACATCTCGGATGTAATATTTTACAACATTCGTGGCGTGTCGGCTCCTCCTTCTGTGTGGGATCATTGCGTACGGCTATAACGATATATATCCTAACCTAAGGCAACCTAATATCTCGGATGTAATAATTTACAACATTCGTGGTGTGTCGGCCCCTTCTTCTCGGTGGGAACATTATATACGTCTAAAACGTTATATGTTCTAACCTAAGGCAACCTATCATCTCGGACGTAATATTTTGCAAAATTCCTTGCGTGTCGGTGCCTACTTCTCCGTGGGAACATTATATACGTCTATAACGTTATATATCCTAACCTAAGGCAACCTAACATCTCGGATGTAATATTTTACAAAATTCGTGGCGTGTCGGCCCCTACTTCTCGGTGGGAACATTATGTACTGCTATAACGTTATATGTCCTAACATGAGGCAATCTAACATCTCGGATGTAATATTTTACAACATTCCTTGCGTGTCGGCACCTACTCGTCGGAGGGAACATTATGTACGACTATAACGTTATATATCCTAACCTAAGGCAACCTAGCATCTCGGATGTAATATTTTACAACGTTCGTGACGCGTCGGCCGCTACTTCTCGGTGGGAACATTATCTACTGCTATAACGCGATATGTCCTAACAAAAGGCAATTTAACATCTCGCACGTTATATTTTACAACATTCCTAGCGCGTCGGCGCCGACTTCCCAGTGGGTATATTATATACGTCTATAACGTTATATATCCTAACCTAAGGCAACCTAACATCTCGGACGTAATATTTTACAACAATCGTGGCGTGTCGGTCCCTACTTCTCGCTAGGAACGTTATGTATGTCTATAACGTTATATGTCCTAACCTAAGGCAACCTATCATCTCGGATGTAATATTTTACAACATTCCTTGCGTCTCGGCGCCTACGTCTCCGTGGGAAAATTATATACTTCTATAACGTTATATATCCTAACCTAAGGCAACATAACATCTCGGACGTGATTTTTTACAAACATCCTTGCGTGTCGGCACATACTACTCCGTGGGAACATTATATAATTCTATAGCGTTATATATCCTAACATAAGGCATCCCAACAACTCGTATGTAATATTTGACAATATTCCTGGCGTTTCAGCCCCTACTTCTCGGTGGTAGCATTATAAACGTCTATAACGTTTTATGTCCTACCCTAAGGCAACCTAACATCTCGGATGTTATATTTTACAACATTCGTGGCGTGTAGGCCCCTACTTCTCGGTGCGAACATTATGTACTGCTATAACGTTATATGTCCTAACATGAGGCAATCTAACATCTCGGATGTAATATTTTACAACATTCCTTGCGTGTCGGCACCTACTCCTTGGAGGGAACATCATGTACGACAATAACGTTATATATCCTAATCTAAGGCAAACTAACATCTCGGATGTAATATTTTACAACATTCGTGGCGTGTCGGCCCCTGCTTCTCGTTGGGGACACTGTGTACGTCTATAATGTTATATATCCTAACATAAGGCATCCTAACATCTCGGATGTAATATTTTAGAACATTCGTGACGTGTCGGCCGCTACTTGTCGGTGGGAACATTATCTACTGCTATAACGTTATATGTCCTAACATAAGGCAATCTAACATTTCGGGTGTAATATTTTACAACATTCCTTGCGTCTCGGCGCCTTCCTCTCGGTGGGAACATTATGTACGGCTATAACGTTATATGTCCTAACCTAAGGCAATCTAACATCTCGGATGTAATATTTTACAACATTCCTTGCGTCTCGGCGCCTACGTCTCCGTGGGAAGATTATATACTTCTATAACGTTATATATCCTAACCTAAGGCAACATAACATCTCGGACGTGATTTTTTACAAACATCCTTGCGTGTCGGCGCATACTACTCCGTGGGAACATTATATAATTCTATAGCGTTATATATCCTAACATAAGGCATCCCAACAACTCGTATGTAATATTTGACAATATTCCAGGCGTTTCAGCCCCTACTTCTCGGTGGTAACATTATAAACGTCTATAACGTTTTATGTCCTAACCTAAGGCAACCTAACATCTCGGACGTAATATTTTACAACATTCGTGTCGTGTCAGCCCCTACTTCTCGGTGGTATCATTATATACGTCTATCACTTTATATATCCTAACCAAATGCAACCTAACATCTCGGATGTAATATTTTACAACATTCGTTGCTTGTCGGCCCCTACTTCTCGGTGGGAACTTTATATACGTCTAAAACGTTATATGTCCCAACCTAAGGCAACCTATCATCTCGGACGTAATATTTTAAAAAATTCCTTGCGTGTCGGTGCCTACTTCTCCGTGGGAACATTATATACGTCTATAAAGTTATATGTCCTAACCTAAGGCAATCTAACATCTCGGGTGTAATATTTTACAACATTCCTTGCGTGTCGGCACCTACTTCCCGTTGGGTACATTGTGTACGATTATAACGCTATATGTCCTAACCTAAGGCAACCTAACATCTCGGATGTAATATTTTACAACATTCGTGACGTGTCGGCCCCTACTTCTCGGTGGGAACATTATGTACTGCTATCACGTTATATGTCACAACAAAAGGCAATCTAACATCTCGCACGTAATATTTTACGACATTCCTGGCGTTTCAGCCCCTACTTCTCGGTGGTAACGTTATAAACGTCTATAACGTTATGTGTCCTAACCTAAGGCAACTTAACATCTCGGACGTAATATTTTACAACATTACTTGCGTGTGGGTGCGTACTTCTCCGTGGAAACATTATATACGTCTATAACGTTATATATCCTAACCTAAGGCAACCTAACATCTCGGATGTAATATTTTACAACATTCGTGGCGTGTCGGCCCCTGCTTCTCGTTGGGAACACTATGTACGTCTATAATGTTATATATCCTAACATAAGGCATCCTAACATCTCGGATGTAATATTTTACAACGTTCGTGACGTGTCGGCCGCTACTTCTCGGTGGGAACATTATCTACTGCTATAACGTGATATGTCCTAACAAAAGGCAATTTAACATCTCGCACGTTATATTTTACAACATTCCTAGCGCGTCGGCGCCGACTTCCCAGTGGGTATATTATATACGTCTATAACGTTATATATCCTAACCTAAGGCAACCTAACATCTCGGACGTAATATTTTACAACAATCGTGGCGTGTCGGTCCCTACTTCTCGCTAGGAACGTTATGTATGTCTATAACGTTATATGTCCTAACCTAAGGCAACCTATCATCTCGGATGTAATATTTTACAACATTCCTTGCGTGTCGGCACCTACTCGTCGGAGGGAACATTATGTACGACTATAACGTTATATATCCTAACCTAAGGCAACCTAGCATCTCGGATGTAATATTTTACAACGTTCGTGACGCGTCGGCCGCTACTTCTCGGTGGGAACATTATCTACTGCTATAACGCGATATGTCCTAACAAAAGGCAATTTAACATCTCGCACGTTATATTTTACAACATTCCTAGCGCGTCGGCGCCGACTTCCCAGTGGGTATATTATATACGTCTATAACGTTATATATCCTATCCTAAGGCAACCTAACATCTCGGACGTAATATTTTACAACATTCGTGTCGTGTCGGCCCCTACTTCTCGGTGGTATCATTATATACGTCTATCACTTTATATATCCTAACAAAAGGCAACCTAACATCTCGGATGTAATATTTTACAACATTCGTGGCGTGTCGGCTCCTCCTTCTGGGTCGGAACATTGCGTACGGCTATAACGTTATATGTCCTAACCTAAGGCAACCTAACATCTCGGATGTAATAATTTACAACATTCGTGGTGTGTCGGCCCCTTCTTCTCGGTGGGAACATTATATACGTCTAAAACGTTATATGTTCTAACCTAAGGCAACCTATCATCTCGGACGTAATATTTTGCAAAATTCCTTGCGTGTCGGTGCCTACTTCTCCGTGGGAACATTATATACGTCTATAACGTTATATATCCTAACCTAAGGCAACCTAACATCTCGGATGTAATATTTTACAACATTCGTGGCGTGTCGGCTCCTCCTTCTGTGTGGGATCATTGCGTACGGCTATAACGATATATATCCTAACCTAAGGCAACCTAATATCTCGGATGTAATAATTTACAACATTCGTGGTGTGTCGGCCCCTTCTTCTCGGTGGGAACATTATATACGTCTAAAACGTTATATGTTCTAACCTAAGGCAACCTATCATCTCGGACGTAATATTTTGCAAAATTCCTTGCGTGTCGGTGCCTACTTCTCCGTGGGAACATTATATACGTCTATAACGTTATATATCCTAACCTAAGGCAACCTAACATCTCGGATGTAATATTTTACAACATTCGTGGCGTGTCGGCCCCTACTTCTCGGTGGGAACATTATGTACTGCTATAACGTTATATGTCCTAACATGAGGCAATCTAACATCTCGGATGTAATATTTTACAACATTCCTTGCGTGTCGGCACCTACTCGTCGGAGGGAACATTATGTACGACTATAACGTTATATATCCTAACCTAAGGCAACCTAGCATCTCGGATGTAATATTTTACAACGTTCGTGACGCGTCGGCCGCTACTTCTCGGTGGGAACATTATCTACTGCTATAACGCGATATGTCCTAACAAAAGGCAATTTAACATCTCGCACGTTATATTTTACAACATTCCTAGCGCGTCGGCGCCGACTTCCCAGTGGGTATATTATATACGTCTATAACGTTATATATCCTAACCTAAGGCAACCTAACATCTCGGACGTAATATTTTACAACAATCGTGGCGTGTCGGTCCCTACTTCTCGCTAGGAACGTTATGTATGTCTATAACGTTATATGTCCTAACCTAAGGCAACCTATCATCTCGGATGTAATATTTTACAACATTCCTTGCGTCTCGGCGCCTACGTCTCCGTGGGAAAATTATATACTTCTATAACGTTATATATCCTAACCTAAGGCAACATAACATCTCGGACGTGATTTTTTACAAACATCCTTGCGTGTCGGCACATACTACTCCGTGGGAACATTATATAATTCTATAGCGTTATATATCCTAACATAAGGCATCCCAACAACTCGTATGTAATATTTGACAATATTCCTGGCGTTTCAGCCCCTACTTCTCGGTGGTAGCATTATAAACGTCTATAACGTTTTATGTCCTACCCTAAGGCAACCTAACATCTCGGACTTAATATTTTACAACATTCGTGTCGTGTCGGCCCCTACTTCTCGGTGGTATCATTATATACGTCTATCACTTTATATATCCTAACAAAAGGCAACCTAACATCTCGGATGTAATATTTTACAACATTCGTGGCGTGTCGGCTCCTCCTTCTGGGTGGGAACATTGCGTACGGCTATAACGTTATATATCCTAACCTAAGGCAACCTAACATCTCGGATGTAATAATTTACAACATTCGTGGTGTGTCGGCCCCTTCTTCTCGGTGGGAACATTATCTACTGCTATAACGTGATATGTCCTAACAAAAGGCAATTTAACATCTCGCACGTTATATTTTACAACATTCCTAGCGCGTCGGCGCCGACTTCCCAGTGGGTATATTATATACGTCTATAACGTTATATATCCTAACCTAAGGCAACATAACATCTCGGACGTGATTTTTTACAAACATCCTTGCGTGTCGGCGCATACTACTCCGTGGGAACATTATATACTTCTATAGCGTTATATATCCTAACATAAGGCATCCCAACAACTCGTATGTAATATTTGACAATATTCCTGGCGTTTCAGCCCCTACTTCTCGGTGGTAACATTATAAACGTCCATAGCGTTTTATGTCCTAACCTAAGGCAACCTAACATCTCGGATGTTATATTTTACAACATTCGTGGCGTGTAGGCCCCTACTTCTCGGTGCGAACATTATGTACTGCTATAACGTTATATGTCCTAACATGAGGCAATCTAACATCTCGGATGTAATATTTTACAACATTCCTTGCGTGTCGGCACCTACTCCTTGGAGGGAACATCATGTACGACAATAACGTTATATATCCTAATCTAAGGCAAACTAACATCTCGGATGTAATATTTTACAACATTCGTGGCGTGTCGGCCCCTGCTTCTCGTTGGGGACACTGTGTACGTCTATAATGTTATATATCCTAACATAAGGCATCCTAACATCTCGGATGTAATATTTTAGAACATTCGTGACGTGTCGGCCGCTACTTGTCGGTGGGAACATTATCTACAGCTATAACGTTATATGTCCTAACATAAGGCAATCTAACATTTCGGGTGTAATATTTTACAACATTCCTTGCGTCTCGGCGCCTTCCTCTCGGTGGGAACATTATGTACGGCTATAACGTTATATGTCCTAACCTAAGGCAATCTAACATCTCGGATGTAATATTTTACAACATTCCTTGCGTCTCGGCGCCTACGTCTCCGTGGGAAGATTATATACTTCTATAACGTTATATATCCTAACCTAAGGCAACATAACATCTCGGACGTGATTTTTTACAAACATCCTTGCGTGTCGGCGCATACTACTCCGTGGGAACATTATATAATTCTATAGCGTTATATATCCTAACATAAGGCATCCCAACAACTCGTATGTAATATTTGACAATATTCCAGGCGTTTCAGCCCCTACTTCTCGGTGGTAACATTATAAACGTCTATAACGTTTTATGTCCTAACCTAAGGCAACCTAACATCTCGGACGTAATATTTTACAACATTCGTGTCGTGTCAGCCCCTACTTCTCGGTGGTATCATTATATACGTCTATCACTTTATATATCCTAACCAAATGCAACCTAACATCTCGGATGTAATATTTTACAACATTCGTTGCTTGTCGGCCCCTACTTCTCGGTGGGAACTTTATATACGTCTAAAACGTTATATGTCCCAACCTAAGGCAACCTATCATCTCGGACGTAATATTTTAAAAAATTCCTTGCGTGTCGGTGCCTACTTCTCCGTGGGAACATTATATACGTCTATAAAGTTATATGTCCTAACCTAAGGCAATCTAACATCTCGGGTGTAATATTTTACAACATTCCTTGCGTGTCGGCACCTACTTCCCGTTGGGTACATTGTGTACGATTATAACGCTATATGTCCTAACCTAAGGCAACCTAACATCTCGGATGTAATATTTTACAACATTCGTGACGTGTCGGCCCCTACTTCTCGGTGGGAACATTATGTACTGCTATCACGTTATATGTCACAACAAAAGGCAATCTAACATCTCGCACGTAATATTTTACGACATTCCTGGCGTTTCAGCCCCTACTTCTCGGTGGTAACGTTATAAACGTCTATAACGTTATGTGTCCTAACCTAAGGCAACTTAACATCTCGGACGTAATATTTTACAACATTACTTGCGTGTGGGTGCGTACTTCTCCGTGGAAACATTATATACGTCTATAACGTTATATATCCTAACCTAAGGCAACCTAACATCTCGGATGTAATATTTTACAACATTCGTGGCGTGTCGGCCCCTGCTTCTCGTTGGGAACACTATGTACGTCTATAATGTTATATATCCTAACATAAGGCATCCTAACATCTCGGATGTAATATTTTACAACGTTCGTGACGTGTCGGCCGCTACTTCTCGGTGGGAACATTATCTACTGCTATAACGTGATATGTCCTAACAAAAGGCAATTTAACATCTCGCACGTTATATTTTACAACATTCCTAGCGCGTCGGCGCCGACTTCCCAGTGGGTATATTATATACGTCTATAACGTTATATATCCTAACCTAAGGCAACCTAACATCTCGGACGTAATATTTTACAACAATCGTGGCGTGTCGGTCCCTACTTCTCGCTAGGAACGTTATGTATGTCTATAACGTTATATGTCCTAACCTAAGGCAACCTATCATCTCGGATGTAATATTTTACAACATTCCTTGCGTGTCGGCACCTACTCGTCGGAGGGAACATTATGTACGACTATAACGTTATATATCCTAACCTAAGGCAACCTAGCATCTCGGATGTAATATTTTACAACGTTCGTGACGCGTCGGCCGCTACTTCTCGGTGGGAACATTATCTACTGCTATAACGCGATATGTCCTAACAAAAGGCAATTTAACATCTCGCACGTTATATTTTACAACATTCCTAGCGCGTCGGCGCCGACTTCCCAGTGGGTATATTATATACGTCTATAACGTTATATATCCTATCCTAAGGCAACCTAACATCTCGGACGTAATATTTTACAACATTCGTGTCGTGTCGGCCCCTACTTCTCGGTGGTATCATTATATACGTCTATCACTTTATATATCCTAACAAAAGGCAACCTAACATCTCGGATGTAATATTTTACAACATTCGTGGCGTGTCAAACCCTGCTTCTCGGTGGGAACACTATGTACGTCCATAACGTTATATATCATAACATAAGGCATCCTAACAAATCGTACGTAATATTTTACAACATTCCTGGCGTTTCAGCCCCTACTTCTCGGTGGTAACGTTATAAACGTCTATAACGTTATATATCCTAACCTAAGGCAACCTAACATCTCGGACGTAATATTTTACAACATTCGTGGCGTGTTCGGTCCCTACTTCTCGGTGGTATCATTATATACGTCTATCACGTTATATATCCTAACCTAAGGCAACCTAGCATCTCGGATGTAATATTTTACAACATTCGTGTCGTGTCGGCTCCTCCTTCTGGGTGGGAACATTGTGTACGGCTATAACGTTATATATCCTAACCTAAGGCAACCTAACATCTCGGATGTAATATTTTACAACATTCGTGGCGTGTCGGCCCCTACTTCTCGGTGGTAACGTTATAAACGTCTAAACGTTATGTGTCCTAACCTAAGGCAACCTAACATCTCGGACGTAATATTTTACAACATTACTTGCGTGTGGGTGCGTACTTCTCCGTGGAAACATTATACACGTCTATAACGTTATATATCCTAACCTAAGGCAACCTAACATCTCGGATGTAATATTTTACAACATTCGTGGCTTGTCGGCCCCTACTTCTCGGTGGGAACTTTATATACGTCTAAAACGTTATCCTAACCTAAGGCAACCTAACATCTCGGATGTAATATTTTACAACATTCGTGGCGTGTCGGCTCCTACTTCTCGGTGGGAACATTATGTACTGCTATAACTTTATATGTCCTGACATGAGGCAATCTAACATCTCGGATGTAATATTTTACAACATTCCTTGCGTGTCGGCACCTACTCCTCGGAGGGAACATTATGTACGACTATAACGTTATATATCCTAACCTAAGGCAAACTAACATCTCGGATGTAATATTTTACAACATTCGTGGCGTGTCAAACCCTGCTTCTCGGTGGGAACACTATGTACGTCTATAACGTTATATATCATAACATAAGGCATGCTAACAACTCGTACGTAATATTTTACAACATTCCTGGCGTTTCAGCCCCTACTTCTCGGTGGTAACGTTATAAACGTCTATAACGTTATATATCCTAACCTAAGGCAACCTAACATCTCGGACGTAATATTTTACAACATTCGTGGCTTGTCGGCCCCTACTTCTCGGTGGGAACTTTATATACGTCTAAAACGTTATCCTAACCTAAGGCAACCTAACATCTCGGATGTAATATTTAACAACTTTCGTGGCGTGTCGACACCTACTCCTCGGAGGGAACATCATGTACGACTATAACGTTATATATCCTAATATAAGGCAAACTCACATCTCGGATGTAATATTTTACAACATTCGTGGCGTGTCGGCCCCTGCTTCTCGTTGGGAACACTATGTACGTCTATAATGTTATATATCCTAACATAAGGCATCCTAACATCTCGGATGTAATATTTTACAACGTTCGTGACGTGTCGGCCGCTACTTCTCGGTGGGAACATTATCTACTGCTATAACGTGATATGTCCTAACAAAAGGCAATTTAACATCTCGCACGTTATATTTTACAACATTCCTAGCGCGTCGGCGCCGACTTCCCAGTGGGTATATTATATACGTCTATAACGTTATATATCCGAACCTAAGGCAACCTAACATCTCGGACGTAATATTTTACAACATTCGTGGCGTGTCGGTCCCTACTTCTCGGTAGGAACGTTATGTATGTCTATAACGTTATATGTCCTAACCTAAGGCAACCTATCATCTCGGATGTAATATTTTACAACATTCCTTGCGTCTCGGCGCCTACGTCTCCGTGGGAAAATTATATACTTCTATAACGTTATATATCCTAACCTAAGGCAACATAACATCTCGGACGTGATTTTTTACAAACATCCTTGCGTGTCGGCGCATACTACTCCGTGGGAACATTATATAATTCTATAGCGTTATATATCCTAACATAAGGCATCCCAACAACTCGTATGTAATATTTGACAATATTCCTGGCGTTTCAGCCCCTACTTCTCGGTGGTAACATTATAAACGTCTATAACGTTTTATGTCCTAACCTAAGGCAACCTAACATCTCGGACGTAATATTTTACAACATTCGTGTCGTGTCGGCCCCTACTTCTCGGTGGTATCATTATATACGTCTATCACTTTATATATCCTAACAAAAGGCAACCTAACATCTCGGATGTAATATTTTGCAACATTCGTGGCGTGTCGGCTCCTCCTTCTGGGTGGGAACATTGCGTACGGCTATAACGTTATATATCCTAACCTAAGGCAACCTAACATCTCGGATGTAATAATTTACAACATTCGTGGCGTGTCGGCCCCTTCTTCTCGGTGGGAACATTATATACGTCTAAAACGTTATATGTCCTAACCTAAGGCAACCTATCATCTCGGACGTAATATTTTACAAAATTCCTTGCGTGTCGGTGCCTACTTCTCCGTGGGAACATTATATACGTCTATAACGTTATATATCCTAACCTAAGGCAACCTAACATCTCGGATGTAATATTTTACAACATTCGTGGCGTGTCGGCCCCTACTTCTCGGTGGGAACATTATGTACTGCTATAACGTTATATGTCCTAACATGAGGCAATCTAACATCTCGGATGTAATATTTTACAACATTCCTTGCGTGTCGGCACCTACTCGTCGGAGGGAACATTATGTACGACTATAACGTTATATATCCTAACCTAAGGCAACCTAGCATCTCGGATGTAATATTTTACAACGTTCGTGACGCGTCGGCCGCTACTTCTCGGTGGGAACATTATCTACTGCTATAACGCGATATGTCCTAACAAAAGGCAATTTAACATCTCGCACGTTATATTTTACAACATTCCTAGCGCGTCGGCGCCGACTTCCCAGTGGGTATATTATATACGTCTAGAACGTTATATATCCTATCCTAAGGCAACCTAACATCTCGGACGTAATATTTTACAACATTCGTGTCGTGTCGGCCCCTACTTCTCGGTGGTATCATTATATACGTCTATCACTTTATATATCCTAACAAAAGGCAACCTAACATCTCGGATGTAATATTTTACAACATTCGTGGCGTGTCGGCTCCTCCTTCTGGGTCGGAACATTGCGTACGGCTATAACGTTATATATCCTAACCTAAGGCAACCTAACATCTCGGATGTAATAATTTACAACATTCGTGGTGTGTCGGCCCCTTCTTCTCGGTGGGAACATTATATACGTCTAAAACGTTATATGTTCTAACCTAAGGCAACCTATCATCTCGGACGTAATATTTTGCAAAATTCCTTGCGTGTCGGTGCCTACTTCTCCGTGGGAACATTATATACGTCTACAACGTTATATATCCTAACCTAAGGCAACCTAACATCTCGGATGTAATATTTTACAACATTCGTGGCGTGTCGGCCCCTACTTCTCCGTGGGAACATTATATACGTCTATAAAGTTATATGTCCTAACCTAAGGCAATCTAACATCTCGGGTGTAATATTTTACAACATTCCTTGCGTCTCGGCGCCTACGTCTCCGTGGGAAAATTATATACTTCTATAACGTTATATATCCTAACCTAAGGCAACATAACATCTCGGACGTGATTTTTTACAAACATCCTTGCGTGTCGGCGCATACTACTCCGTGGGAACATTATATAATTCTATAGCGTTATATATCCTAACATAAGGCATCCCAACAACTCGTATGTAATATTTGACAATATTCCTGGCGTTTCAGCCCCTACTTCTCGGTGGTAACATTATAAACGTCTATAACGTTTTATGTCCTAACCTAAGCCAACCTAACATCTCGGACGTAATATTTTACAACATTCGTGTCGTGTCGGCCCCTACTTCTCGGTGGTATCATTATATACGTCTATCACTTTATATATCCTAACAAAAGGCAACCTAACATCTCGGATGTAATATTTTACAACATTCGTGGCGTGTCGGCTCCTCCTTCTGGGTGGGAACATTGCGTACGGCTATAACGTTATATATCCTAACCTAAGGCAACCTAACATCTCGGATGTAATAATTTACAACATTCGTGGCGTGTCGGCCCCTTCTTCTCGGTGGGAACATTATATACGTCTAAAACGTTATATGTCCTAACCTAAGGCAACCTATCATCTCGGACGTAATATTTTACAAAATTCCTTGCGTGTCGGTGCCTACTTCTTCGTGGGAACATTATATACGTCTATAACGTTATATATCCTAACCTAAGGCAACCTAACATCTCGGACGTAATATTTTACAACATTCGTGGCGTGTTCGGTCCCTACTTCTCGGTGGTATCATTATATACGTCTATCACGTTATATATCCTAACATAAGGCAACCTAACATCTCGGATGTAATATTTTACAACATTCGTGGCGTGTCGGCCCCTACTTCTCGGTGGTAACGTTATAAACGTCTAAACGTTATGTGTCCTAACCTAAGGCAACCTAACATCTCGGACGTAATATTTTACAACATTACTTGCGTGTGGGTGCGTACTTCTCCGTGGAAACATTATACACGTCTATAACGTTATATATCCTAACCTAAGGCAACCTAACATCTCGGATGTAATATTTTACAACATTCGTGGCTTGTCGGCCCCTACTTCTCGGTGGGAACTTTATATACGTCTAAAACGTTATCCTAACCTAAGGCAACCTAACATCTCGGATGTAATATTTTACAACATTCGTGGCGTGTCGGCTCCTACTTCTCGGTGGGAACATTATGTACTGCTATAACTTTATATGTCCTGACATGAGGCAATCTAACATCTCGGATGTAATATTTTACAACATTCCTTGCGTGTCGGCACCTACTCCTCGGAGGGAACATTATGTACGACTATAACGTTATATATCCTAACCTAAGGCAAACTAACATCTCGGATGTAATATTTTACAACATTCGTGGCGTGTCAAACCCTGCTTCTCGGTGGGAACACTATGTACGTCTATAACGTTATATATCATAACATAAGGCATGCTAACAACTCGTACGTAATATTTTACAACATTCCTGGCGTTTCAGCCCCTACTTCTCGGTGGTAACGTTATAAACGTCTATAACGTTTTATATCCCAACCTAAGGCAACCTAACATCTCGGACGTAATATTTTACAACATTCGTGGCGTGTCGGTCCCTACTTCTCGGTAGGAACGTTATGTATGTCTATAACGTTATATGTCCTAACCTAAGGCAACCTATCATCTCGGATGTAATATTTTACAACATTCCTTGCGTCTCGGCGCCTACGTCTCCGTGGGAAAATTATATACTTCTATAACGTTATATATCCTAACCTAAGGCAACATAACATCTCGGACGTGATTTTTTACAAACATCCTTGCGTGTCGGCGCATACTACTCCGTGGGAACATTATATAATTCTATAGCGTTATATATCCTAACATAAGGCATCCCAACAACTCGTATGTAATATTTGACAATATTCCTGGCGTTTCAGCCCCTACTTCTCGGTGGTAACATTATAAACGTCTATAACGTTTTATGTCCTAACCTAAGGCAACCTAACATCTCGGACGCAATATTTTACAACATTCGTGTCGTGTCGGCCCCTACTTCTCGGTGGTATCATTATATACGTCTATCACTTTATATATCCTAACAAAAGGCAACCTAACATCTCGGATGTAATATTTTGCAACATTCGTGGCGTGTCGGCTCCTCCTTCTGGGTGGGAACATTGCGTACGGCTATAACGTTATATATCCTAACCTAAGGCAACCTAACATCTCGGATGTAATAATTTACAACATTCGTGGCGTGTCGGCCCCTTCTTCTCGGTGGGAACATTATATACGTCTAAAACGTTATATGTCCTAACCTAAGGCAACCTATCATCTCGGACGTAATATTTTACAAAATTCCTTGCGTGTCGGTGCCTACTTCTTCGTGGGAACATTATATACGTCTATAACGTTATATATCCTAACCTAAGGCAACCTAACATCTCGGATGTTATATTTTACAACATTCGTGGCGTGTCGGCCCCTACTTCTCGGTGGGAACATTATGTACTGCTATAACGTTATATGTCCTAACATGAGGCAATCTAACATCTCGGATGTAATATTTTACAACATTCCTTGCGTGTCGGCACCTACTCCTCGGAGGGAACATTATGTACAACTATAACGTTATATATCCAAACCTAAGGCAAACTAACATCTCGGATGTAATATTTTACAACATTCGTGGCGTGTCAAACCCTGCTTCTCGGTGGGAACACTATGTACGTCCATAACGTTATATATCATAACATAAGGCATCCTAACAACTCGTACGTAATATTTAACAACATTCCTGGCGTTTCAGCCCCTACTTCTCGGTGGTAACGTTATAAACGTCTATAACGTTATATATCCTAACCTAAGGCAACCTAACATCTCGGACGTAATATTTTACAACATTCGTGGCGTGTTCGGTCCCTACTTCTCGGTGGTATCATTATATACGTCTATCACGTTATATATCCTAACCTAAGGCAACCTAACATCTCGGACGTAATATTTTACAACATTCGTGGCGTGTCGGCCCCTGCTTCTCGTTGGGAACACTATGTACGTCTATAATGTTATATATCCTAACATAAGGCATCCTAACATCTCGGATGTAATATTTTACAACGTTCGTGACGTGTCGGCCGCTACTTCTCGGTGGGAACATTATCTACTGCTATAACGTGATATGTCCTAACAAAAGGCAATTTAACATCTCGCACGTTATATTTTACAACATTCCTAGCGCGTCGACGCCGACTTCCCATTGGGTATATTATATACGTCTACAACGTTATATATCCTAACCTAAGGCAACCTAACATCTCGGACGTAATATTTTACAACATTCGTGGCGTGTCGGTCCCTACTTCTCGGTAGGAACGTTATGTATGTCTATAAAGTTATATGTCCTAACCTAAGGCAACCTATCATCTCGGATGTAATATTTTACAACATTCCTTGCGTCTCGGCGCCTACGTCTCCGTGGGAACATTATATACGTCTATAAAGTTATATGTCCTAACCTAAGGCAATCTAACATCTCGGGTGTAATATTTTACAACATTCCTTGCGTGTCGGCACCTACTTCTCGGTGGGTACATTGTGTATGATTATAACGTTATATGTCCTAACCTAAGGCAACCTAGCATCTCGGATGTAATATTTTACAACATTCGTGTCGTGTCGGCTCCTCCTTCTGGGTGGGAACATTGTGTACGGCTATAACGTTATATATCCTAACCTAAGGCAACCTAACATCTCGGATGTAATATTTTACAACATTCGTGGCGCGTCGGCCCCTACTTCTCGGTGGTAGCGTTATAAACGTCTAAACGTTATGTGTCCTAACCTAAGGCAACCTAACATCTCGGACGTAATATTTTACAACATTACTTGCGTGTGGGTGCGTACTTCTCCGTGGAAACATTATACACGTCTATAACGTTATATATCCTAACCTAAGGCAACCTAACATCTCGGATGTAATATTTTACAACATTCGTGGCTTGTCGGCCCCTACTTCTCGGTGGGAACTTTATATACGTCTAAAACGTTATCCTAACGTAAGGCAACCTAACATCTCGGATGTAATATTTAACAACATTCGTGGCGTGTCGGCTCCTACTTCTCGGTGGGAACATTATGTACTGCTGTAACTTTATATGTCCTAACATGAGGCAATCTAACGTTTCGGATGTAATATTTTACAACATTCCTTGCGTGTCGGCACCTACTCCTCGGAGGGAACATCATGTACGACTATAACGTTATATATCCTAACCTAAGGCAAACTAACATCTCGGATGTAATATTTTACTAAAATTCGTGGCGTGTCGGCCCCTACTTCTCGGTGGAAACATTATGTATGGCTATAACGTTATATATCCTAACCTAAGGCAACCTAACATCTCGGACGTAATATTTTACAACATTCGTGGCGTGTTCAGTCCCTACTTCTCGGTGGTATCATTATATACGTCTATCACGTTATATATCCTAACCTAAGGCAACCTAACATCTCGGACGTAATATTTTACAACATTCGTGGCGTGTTCGGTCCCTACTTCTCGGTGGTATCATTATATACGTCTATCACGTTATGTATCCTAACAAAAGGCAACCAAACATCTCGGATGTAATATTTTACAACATTCGCTGCTTGTCGGCCCCTACTTCTCGGTGGGAACTTTATATACGTCTAAAACGTTATATGTCCTAACCTAAGGCAACCTATCTTCTCGGACGTAATATTTTACAAAATTCCTTGCGTGTCGGTGCCTACTTCTCTGTGGGAACATTATGTACGTCTATAAAGTTATATGTCCTAACCTAAGGCAATCTAACGTCTCGGGTGTAATATTTTACAACATTCCTTGCGTGTCGGCACCTACTTCTCCGTGGGAGCATTATATACGTCTATATCGTTATATATCCTAACATAAGGCATCCTAACAACTCGGATATAATATTTGACAACATTCCTGGCGTTTCAGCCCCTACTTGTCGGTGGTAACGTTATAAACGTCTATAACGTTGTGTGTCCCAACCAAAGGCAACCTAACATCTCGGACGTAATATTTTACAACATTACTTGCGTGTGGGCGCGTACTTCTCCGTGGAAACATTTTATACGTCTATAACGTTATATATCCTAACATAAGGCAACCTAACATCTCGGATGTAATATTTTACAACATTCGTGGCGTGTCGGCCCCTGCTTCTCGGTGGGAACACTATGTACGTCTATAACGTTATATATCCTAATCTAAGGCAACCTACCATCTCGGATGTAATATTTTACAACATTCGTGGCCTGTCGGCCCCTACTTCTCGGTGGGAACATCATGTACTGCTATAACGTTATATGTCCTAACCTAAGGCATTCTAACATCTCCGATGTAATATTTTACAACATTCCTTGCGTGTCGGCACCTACTTCTCGGTGGGAACATTATGTACGACTATAACGTTGTATATCCTAACCTAAGGCAACCTAACATCTCGGATGTAATATTTTACAACAATCGTGGCCTGTCGGCCCCTACTTCTCGTTGGGAACAATATGTACGGCTATAACGTTATATATCCTAATCTAAGGCAACCTAACATCTCGGATGTAATATTGTACAACATTCGTGGCGTGTCGGCCCCTACTTCTCGGTGGGAACACTATGTACGTCTATAACGTTATATATCCTAACATAAAGCATCCTAACAACTCGTATGTAATATTTTACAACATTCCTGGCGATTCAGCCCCTACTTCTCGGTGGTAACATTATAAACTTCTATAATGTGTTATGTCCTGACCTAAGGCAACCTAACATCACGGATGTAATATTTTACATCATTCCTTGCGTGTCGGCGCCAACTTCTCGGTGGGAACATTATGTACGGCTATAACGTTATATGTCCTAACCTAAGGCATCTTACATACCGGATGTAATATTTTACAACATTCGTGGCGTGTCGGCTACTGCTTCGCGGTGGGAACACTATGTACGTCTATAACGTTATATATCCTAACATAAGGCATCCTAACAACACGTATGTAATATTTGACAACATTCCTGGCGTTTCAGGCCCTACTTCTCGGTGGTAACATTATAAACTTCTATAATGTTTTATGTCCTGACCTAAGGCAACCTAACATCTCGGATGTAATATTTTACAACATTCCTTGCGTGTCGGCGCCATCTTCTCGGTGTGAACATTATGTACGGCTATAACGTTATATGTCCTAACCTAAGGCAATCTAACACCTCGGATGTAATATTTTACAACATTCCTTGCGTGTCGGCGCCTACGTCTCCGTGGGAAGATTATATACTTCTATAACGTTATATATCCTAACCTAAGGCAACATAACATCTCGGACGTGATTTTTTAGAAACATCCTTGCGTGTCGGCGCATATTACTCCGTGGGAACAATATATACTTCTATAACGTTACATACCCTTACATAAGGCATCCTAACAACTCGTATGTAATATTTGACAACAATCCTGGCGTTTCAGCCCCTACTTCTCGGTGGTAACATTATAAACGTCTATAACGTTGTATGCCCTAACCTAATGCAATCTAACATGTCGGACGTAATATTTTACAACATTCCTTGCGTGTCGGCGCCTACCTCTCCGCGGGAACATTATATACGTCTATAGCGTTATATATCCTAGCCTATGGCAACCTAACATCTCGGATGTAATATTTTACAACATCCGTGGCGTGTCGGCCTCTACTTCTCAGTAGGAACGTTATGTACGTCTAGAACGTTGTATATCCTAGCATACAACATCCTAACAACTCGTATGTATTATTTGACAACATTCCTGGCGTGTTAGGTCCTACTTCTCGGTGCTAACATTATAAACGTCTATCACGTTGTATGTCCTAACCCAATGCAATCTAACATCTCGGACGTAATATTTTACAACAGTCCTTGCGTGTCGGCGCCTACCTCTCCGCGGGAACATTATATACGTCTATAGCGTTATATATCCTAGCCTAAGGCAACCTAACATCTCGGATGTAATATTTTACAACATTCGTGGCGTGTCAGCCCCTACTTCTCCGTGGGAACATTATATACTTCCATAACGTTATATATCCTAACATAAGGCATCCTAACAACCCGTATGTAATATTTGACAACATTCCTGGCGTTTCAGCCCCTACTTCTCGGTGGTAACGTTATAAACGTCAATAACGTTTTATGTCCTAACCTCAGGCAACCTAACTGCTCGGATGTAATATTCTACAACATTCGTGGCGTGTCGGCCCCTGCTTCTCGGTGGGAACATTATGTACTGCTATAACGTTCTATGTCCTAACATAAGGCAATCTAACATCTCGGATGTAACATTTTACAACATTCCTTGCGTGTCGGCACCTACTTCTCGGTGGGAACGTTATGTACGCCTATAACATTATATGTCCTAACCTAAGGCAACCTAACACCACGGATGTAATATTTTACAACATTCGCGGCGTGTCGGCCCCTACTTCTCGGTAGGAACGTTATGTACGTCTATAACGTTATATGTCCTAACCTAAGGCAACATAACTCCTCTGATGTAATATTTTACAACATTCGTGGCGTGTCGGCCCCTACTTCTCGGTGGGAACATAATGTATTGCTATAACGTTATGTCCTAACATAAGGCAATCTAACATCTCGGATGTAACATTTTACAACATTCCTTGCGTGTCGGCGCCTTCTTCTCGGTGGGAACATTATGTACGTCTATAACGTTGTATGTCCTAACCTAAGGCCACCTAACATCTCAAACGCAATATTATACAACATTCGTGGCGTGTCGGCCCCTGCTGCTCGGTGGGAACACTATGTACGTCTATAACGTTATATATCCTAACATAAGGCAACCTAACATCTCCGATGAAATATTTTACAACATTCGTGGCGTGTCGGCCCCTACTTCTCGGTGGGAACGTTATGTACGCCTATAACGTTAGATGTCCTAACCTAAGGCAACCTAACTCGTCGGATGTAGTATTTTACAACATTCGTGGCGTGTCGGCCCCTGCTTCTCGGTGGCAACACTATGTACGTCTATAACGTTATATATCCTAACATAAGGCAACCTAACTCCTTGGATGTAATATTTTACAACATTGGTGGCGTGTCGGCCCCTACTTCTCGGTGGGAACATTATGTACTGCTATAACGATATATGTCCTAACATAAGGCAATCTAACATCTCGGATGTAACATTTTACAAAATTCCTTGCGTGTCGGTACCTACTTCTCGGAGGGAACATCATGTACTGCTATAACGTTATATGTCCTAACCTAAGGCATTCTAACTTCTCGGATGTAATATTTTACAACATTCCTTGCGTGTCGGCACCTACTTCTAGGTGGGAACATTATGTACGACTATAACGTTATATATCCTAACCTAAGGCAAACTAACATTTCGTATGTAATATTTTACAAAAATTCGTGGCGTGTCGGCCCCTACTTCTCCGTGGGAATATTATATACTTCCATAACGTTATATATCCTAACATAAGGCATCCTAACAACTCGTATGTAATATTTGACAATATTCCTGGCGTGTCGGTGCCGACTTCCCAGTGGGTACATCATATACGTCTATAACGTTATATATCCCAACCTGAGGCAACCTAACATCTCGAATGTAATATTTTACAACATTCCTTGCGTGTCGGCGCCAACTTCTCGGTGGGAACATTATGTACGGCTATAACGTTATATGTCCTAACCTAAGGCAATCTAACACCTCGGATGTAATATTTTACAACATTCCTTGCGTGTCGGCGCCTACGTCTCCGTGGGAAGATTATATACTTCTATAACGTTATATATCCTAACCTAAGGCAACATAACATCTCGGACGTGATTTTTTACAAACATTCTTGCGTGTCGGCGCATACCACCCCGTGGGAACATTATATACTTCTATAACGTTACATACCCTAACATAAGGCATCCTAACAACTCGTATGTAATATTTGACAACATTCCTGGCGTTTCAGCCCCTACTTCTCGGTGGTAACATTATAAACGTCTATAACGTTGTATGTCCGAACATAAGGCAATCTAACATCTCGGATGTAACATTTTACAACATTCCTTGCGTGTCGGCACCTACTTCTCGGTGGGAACGTTATGTACGCCTATAACATTATATGTCCTAACCTAAGGCAACCTAACACCACGGATGTAATATTTTACAACATTCGCAGCGTGTCGGCCCCTACTTCTCGGTAGGAACGTTATGTACGTCTATAACGTTGTACGTCCTAACCTAAGGCAACATAACTCCTCTGATGTAATATTTTACAACATTCGTGGCGTGTCGGCCCCTACTTCTCGGTGGGAACATAATGTATTGCTATAACGTTATGTCCTAACATAAGGCAATCTAACATCTCGGATGTAACATTTTACAACATTCCTTGCGTGTCGGCGCCTTCTTCTCGGTGGGAACATTATGTACGGCTATAACGTTACATGTCCTAACCTAAGGCAACCTTACATCTCGGATGTAATATTTTACAACATTCCTTGCGTGTCGGCACCTACTTCTAGGTGGGAACATTATGTACGACTATAACGTTATATATCCTAACCTAAGGCAAACTAACATCTCGGATGTAATATTTTACAAAAATACGCGGCGTGTCGGCCCCTACTTCTCCGTGGGAACATTATATACTTCCATAACGTTATATATCCTAACATAAGGCATCCTAACAACTCGGATGTAATACTTTACAACATTCGTGGCGTGTCGGCAGCTACTTCTCGGCGGGAACGTTATGTACGATTATAACGTTATATGTCCTAACATAAGTACACCTAACATCTCGGACGTAATATTACACAACATTCCTAGCGTGTCGGCACCTACTTCTTGGTGGGAACGTTATGTACGTCTATAACGTTGTATGTCCTAACCTAAGGCCACCTAACATCTCAAACGCAATATTATACAACATTCGTGGCGTGTCGGCCCCTGCTGCTCGGTGGGAACACTATGTACGTCTATAACGTTATATATCCTAACATAAGGCAACCTAACATCTCCGATGAAATATTTTACAACATTCGTGGCGTGTCGGCCCCTACTTCTCGGTGGGAACGTTATGTACGCCTATAACGTTAGATGTCCTAACCTAAGGCAACCTAACTCGCCGGATGTAGTATTCTACAACATTCGTGGCGTGTCGGCCCCTGCTTCTCGGTGGCAACACTATGTACGTCTATAACGTTATATATCCTAACATAAGGCAACCTAACTCCTTGGATGTAATATTTTACAACATTGGTGGCGTGTCGGCCCCTACTTCTCGGTGGGAACATTGTGTACTGCTATAACGATATATGTCCTAACATAAGGCAATCTAACATCTCGGATGTAACATTTTACAAAATTCCTTGCGTGTCGGTACCTACTTCTCGGAGGGAACATCATGTACTGCTATAACGTTATATGTCCTAACCTAAGGCATTCTAACTTCTCGGATGTAATATTTTACAACATTCCTTGCGTGTCGGCACCTACTTCTAGGTGGGAACATTATGTACGACTATAACGTTATATATCCTAACCTAAGGCAAACTAACATCTCGGATGTAATATTTTACAAAAATTCGTGGCGTGTCGGCCCCTACTTCTCCGTGGGAATATTATATACTTCCATAACGTTATATATCCTAACATAAGGCATCCTAACAACTCGTATGTAATATTTGACAACAATCCTGGCGTGTCGGTGCCGACTTCCCAGTGGGTACATCATATACGTCTATAACGTTATATATCCCAACCTGAGGCAACCTAACATCTCGAATGTAATATTTTACAACATTCCTTGCGTGTCGGCGCCAACTTCTCGGTGGGAACATTATGTACGGCTATAACGTTATATGTCCTAACCTAAGGCAATCTAACACCTCGGATGTAATATTTTACAACATTCCTTGCGTGTCGGCGCCTACGTCTCCGTGGGAAGATTATATACTTCTATAACGTTATATATCCTAACCTAAGGCAACATAACATCTCGGACGTGATTTTTTACAAACATTCTTGCGTGTCGGCGCATACCACCCCGTGGGAACATTATATACTTCTATAACGTTACATACCCTAACATAAGGCATCCTAACAACTCGTATGTAATATTTGACAACATTCCTGGCGTTTCAGCCCCTACTTCTCGGTGGTAACATTATAAACGTCTATAACGTTGTATGTCCTAACATAAGGCAATCTAACATATCGGATGTAACATTTTACAACATTCCTTGCGTGTCGGCACCTACTTCTCGGTGGGAACGTTATGTACGCCTATAACATTATATGTCCTAACCTAAGGCAACCTAACACCACGGATGTAATATTTTACAACATTCGCAGCGTGTCGGCCCCTACTTCTCGGTAGGAACGTTATGTACGTCTATAACGTTATACGTCCTAACCTAAGGCAACATAACTCCTCTGATGTAATATTTTACAACATTCGTGGCGTGTCGGCCCCTACTTCTCGGTGGGAACATAATGTATTGCTATAACGTTATGTCCTAACATAAGGCAATCTAACATCTCGGATGTAACATTTTACAACATTCCTTGCGTGTCGGCGCCTTCTTCTCGGTGGGAACATTATGTACGGTTATAACGTTATATGTCCTAACCTAAGGCAACCTTACATCTCGGATGTAATATTTTACAACATTCCTTGCGTGTCGGCACCTACTTCTAGGTGGGAACATTATGTACGACTAAAACGTTATATATCCTAACCTAAGGCAAACTAACATCTCGGATGTAATATTTTACAAAAATTCGCGGCGTGTCGGCCCCTACTTCTCCGTGGGAACATTATATACTTCCATAACGTTATATATCCTAACATAAGGCATCCTAACAACTCGTATGTAATATTTGACAACATTCCTGGCGTGTCGGTGCCGACTTCCCAGTGGGTACATCATATACGTCTATAACGTTATATATCCCAACCTGAGGCAACCTAACATCTCGAATGTAATATCTTACAACATTCCTTGCGTGTCGGCGCCAACTTCTCGGTGGGAACATTATGTACGGCTATAACGTTATATGTCCTAACCTAAGGCAATCTAACACCTCGGATGTAATATTTTACAACATTCCTTGCGTGTCGGCGCCTACGTCTCCGTGGAAGATTATATACTTCTATAACGTTATATATCCTAACCTAAGGCAATCTAACATCTCGGATGTAACATTTTACAAAATTCCTTGCCTGTCGGTACCTACTTCTCGGAGGGAACATCATGTACTGCTATAACGTTATAGGTCCTAACCTAAGGCATTCTAACATCTCGGATGTAATATTTTACAACATTTCTTGCGTGTCGGCACCTACTTCTAGGTGGGAACATTATGTACGACTCTAACGTTATATATCTTAACCTAAGGCAAACTAACATCTCGGATGTAATATTTTACAAAAATTCGTGGCGTGTCGGCCCCTAATTCTCGGTGGAAACGTTATGTACGGCTATAACGTTATGTGTCCTAACCTAAGGCAACCTTACATCTGGGATGTAATATTTTACAACATTCCTTGCGTGTCGGTACCTACTTCTCGGTGGGATCATTACATACGTCTATAACTTTATATACACTAACCTAAGGCAACCTAACATCTCGGATGTAATATTTTACAACATTCCTGACGTGTCGGCCCCCACTTCTCGGTGGAAACATTATGTACGGCTATAACGTTATATATCCTAACAAAAGGCAACCTAACATCTCGGAGGTAATACTTTACAACATTCGGTGCGTGTCGGCCCCTACTTCTCGATGGGAACGTTATGTACGCCTATAACGTTATATGTCTTAACCTAAGGCAACCTAACACTACGGATGTAATATTTTACAACATTCCTTTCGTGTCGGCACCTACTTCCCGGTGGGAACATTATGTACGGCTATATCGTTATGTGTCCTAACCTAAGGCAACCTAGCATCTCGGATGTAATATTTTACAACATTCCTTGCGTGTCGGCAGCTACTTCTCGGTGGGAACGTTATGTACGATTATAACGTTATATGTCCTAACCTAAGTACACCGAACATCTCGGACGTAATATTACACAACATTCCTAGCGTGTCGGGACCTACTTCTTGGTGGGAACGTTATGTACGTCTATAACGTTGTATGTCCTAACCAAGGCAATCTAACATCTCGGACGTAATATTTTAAACATTCATGGCGTTTCAGCCCCTACATCTCGGTGGTAACATTATAATCGTCTGTAACGTTTTATGTCCTGACCTAAGGCAACCTAACATCTCGGACGTAATATTTTACAACATTCCTAGCGTGTCGGTGCCGACTTCCCAGTGGGTACATCATATACGTCTATAACGTTGTATATCCCAACCTGAGGCAACCTAACATCTCGGATGTAATATTTTACAACATTCCTTGCGTGTCGGCGCCTACGTCTCCGTTGGAAGGTTATATACTTCTATAACTTTATATATCCTAACCTAAGGCAACATAACATCTCGGACGTGATATTTTACAACATTCCTTGCGTGTCGGCGCCTACTTCCCCGTGGGAACATTATATACGTCTATAACGTTATATGTCCTAACCTAAGGCAATCTATCATACCGGATGTAATATTTTACAACATTCGTGGCGTGTCGGCCACTACTTCTCCGTGGAAACATTATATACTTCCACAACGTTATATATCCTAACATAAGGCATCCTAACTACCCGTATGTATTATTTGACAACATTCCCGGCGTGTCGGCGCCTACTTCTCCGTGGGAACACTATGTACGTCTATAACGTTATATATCCTAACATAAGGCAACCTAACTCCTCGGATGTAATATTTTACAACATTCGTGGCGTGTCGGCCCCTACTTCTCGGTGGGAACATTATGTATGGCTATAACGTTATATGTCCTAACCTAAGGCAACCTTACGTACCGGATGTAATATTTTACAACATTCGTGGCGTGTCGGCTACTGCTTCGCGGTGGGAACACTATGTACGTCTATAACGTTATATATCCTAACATAAGGCATCCTAACAACTCGTATGTAATATTTGACAACATTCCTGGCGTTTCAGCCCCTACTTCTCGGTGGTAACATTATAAACATCTATAATGTTTTATGTCCTAACATAAGGCATCCTAACTACCCGTATGTATTATTTGACAACATTCCCGGCGTGTCGGCGCCTACTTCTCCGTGGGAACACTATGTACGTCTATAACGTTATATATCCTAACATAAGGCAACCTAACTCCTCGGATGTAATATTTTACAACATTCGTGGCGTGTCGGCCCCTACTTCTCGGTGGGAACATTATGTATGGCTATAACGTTATATGTCCTAACCTAAGGCAACCTTACATACCGGATGTAATATTTTACAACATTCGTGGCGTGTCGGCTACTGCTTCGCGGTGGGAACACTATGTACGTCTATAACGTTATATATCCTAACATAAGGCATCCTAACAACTCGTATGTAATATTTGACAACATTCCTGGCGTTTCAGCCCCTACTTCTCGGTGGTAACATTATAAACATCTATAATGTTTTATGTCCTGACCTAAGGCAACCTAACATCTCGGATGTAATATTTTACAACATTCCTTGCGTGTCGGCGCCATCTTCTCGGTGTGAACATTATGTACGGCTATAACGTTATATGTTCTAACCTAAGGCAATCCAACACCTCGGATGTAATATTTTACAACATTCCTTGCGTGCCGGCGCCTACGTCTCCGTGGGAAGATTATATACCTCTATAACGTTATATATCCTAACCTAAGGCAACATAACATCTCGGACGTGATTTTTTAGAAACATCCTTGCGTGTCGGCGCATACTACACCGTGGGAACAATATATACTTCTATAACGTTACATACCCTAACATAAGGCATCCTAACAACTCGTATGTAATATTTGACAACATTCCTGGCGTTTCAGCCCCTACTTCTCGGTGGTAACATTATAAACATCTATAATGTCTTATGTCCTGACCTAAGGCAACCTAACATCTCGGATGTAATATTTTACAACATTCCTTGCGTGTCGGCGCCATCTTCTCGGTGTGAACATTATGTACGGCTATAACGTTATATGTCCTAAGCTAAGGCAATCCAACACCTCGGATGTAATATTTTACAACATTCCTTGCGTGCCGGCGCCTACGTCTCCGTGGGAAGATTATATACTTCTATAACGTTGTATGTCCTAACCTAATGCAATCTAACATCTCGGACGTAATATTTTACAACATTCCTTGCGTGTCGGCGCCTGCCTCTCCGCGGGAACATTACATACGTCTATAGCGTTATATATCCTAGCCTAAGGCAACCTAACATCTCGGATGTAATATTTTACAACATTCGTGGCGTGTCAGCCCCTACTTCTCCGTGGGAACATTATATACTTCCATAACGTTATATATCCTAACATAAGGTATCCTAACAACCTGTATGTAATATTTGACAACATTCCTGGCGTTTCAGCCCCTACTTCCCGGTGGTAACGTTATAAACGTCTATAACGTTTTATGTCCTATCCTAAGGCAACCTAACATCTCGGACGTAATATTTTACAACATTTGTGGCGTGTCGGCCTCCACTTCTCTGTACGAACGTTATGTACGTCTAGAACGTTATATATCCTAACATACAGCATCCTAACAACTCGTATGTAATATTTTACAACATTCGTGGCGTGTCGGCGCCTACTTCTCGGTGGGAACATTATGTACCGCTATAACGTTATATGTCCTAACATAAGGCAATCTAACATCTCGGATGTAACATTTTACAACATTCCTTGCGTGTCGGCACCCACTTCCCGGTGGGAACATTATGTACGATTATAACGTTATATATCCTAACCTAAGGCAACCTAACATCTCGGATGTAATATTTTACAACATTCGTGGCGAGTCGGCCCCTACTTCTCCGTGGGAACATCATATACTACGATAACGTTATATATCCTAACCTAAGGCAATCTAACATCTCGGATGTATTATTTTACAACATTCCTTGCGTGTCGGCACCTATTTCTCGGTGGGAACATTATGTACGACTATTACGTTATATGTTCTAACCTAAGGCAACCTAACACCTCGCATGTAATATTTTACAACATTCGTGGCCTGTCGGCCCCTACTTCTCCGTGGGAACATTATATACGTCTATAACGTTATATATCCTAACATAAGGCACCCTAACAACCCGTATGGAATATTTGACAACATTCCTGGCGTTTCAGCCCCTACTTCTCGGTGGTAACGTTATAAACGTCAATAACGTTTTATGTCCTAACCTCAGGCAACCTAACTCCTCGGATATAATATTCTACAACATTCGTGGCGTGTCGGCCCCTGCTTCTCGGTGGGAACATTATGTACTGCTATAACGTTATATGTCCTAACATAAGGCAATCTAACATCTCGGATGTAACATTTTACAACATTCCTTGCGTGTCGGCACCTACTTCTCGGTGGGAACGTTATGTACGCCCATAACTTTATATGTCCTAACCTAAGGCAACCTAACACCACGGATGTAACATTTTACAACATTCCTTGCGTGTCGGCGCCTTCTTCTCGGTGGGAACACTATGTACGTCTATAACGTTATATATCCTAACATAAGGCAACCTAACTCCTCGGACGTAATATTTTACAACATTCGTGGCGTGTCGGCCCCTACTTCTCGGTGGGAACATTAAGTACTGCTATAACGTTATATGTCCTAACATAAGGCAATCTAACATCTCGTATGTAACATTTTACAAAATTCCTTGCTTGTCGGCACCTACTTCTCGGTGGGTACATTGTGTACGATTATAACGCTATATGTCCTAACCTAAGGCAACCTAAAATCTCGGATGTAATATTTTACAACATTCCTTGCGTGTCGGCACCTACTTCTAGGTGGGAACATTATGTACGACTATAACGTTATATATCCTAACCTAAGGCAAACTAACATCTCGGATGTAATATTTTACAAAAATTCGTGGCGTGTCGGCCCCTACTTCTCCGTGGGAATATTATATACTTCCATAACGTTATATATCCTAACATAAGGCATCCTAACAACTCGTATGTAATATTTGACAACATTCCTGGCGTGTCGGTGCCGACTTCCCAGTGGGTACATCATATACGTCTATAACGTTATATATCCCAACCTGAGGCAACCTAACATCTCGAATGTAATATTTTACAACATTCCTTGCGTGTCGGCGCCAACTTCTCGGTGGGAACATTATGTACGGCTATAACGTTATGTGTCCTAACCTAAGGCAATCTAACACCTCGGATGTAATATTTTACAACATTCCTTGCGTGTCGGCGCCTACGTCTCCGTGGGAAGATTATATACTTCTATAACGTTATATATCCTAACCTAAGGCAACATAACATCTCGGACGTGATTTTTTACAAACATTCTTGCGTGTCGGCGCATACTACTCCGTGGGAACATTATATACTTCTATAACGTTACATACCCTAACATAAGGCATCCTAACAACTCGTATGTAATATTTGACAACATTCGTGGCGTGTCGGCCCCTGCTTCTCGGTGGCAACACTATGTACGTCTATAACGTTATATATCCTAACATAAGGCAACCTAGCTCCTCGGATGTAATATTTTACAACATTCATGGCGTGTCGGCCCCTACTTCTCGGTGGAAACATTATGTACGGCTATAACGTTATATATCCTAACAAAAGGCAACCTAACATCTCGGAGGTAATACGTTACAACATTCGTGGCGTGTCGGCCCCTACTTCTCGGTGGGAACATTATGCACTGCTATAACGATATATGTCCTAACATAAGGCAATCTAACATCTCGGATGTAACATTTTACAAAATTCCTTGCGTGTCGGTACCTACTTCTCGGAGGGAACATCATGTACTGCTATAACGTTATAGGTCCTAACCTAAGGCATTCTAACATCTCGGATGTAATATTTTACAACATTTCCTGCGTGTCGGCACCTACTTCTAGGTGGGAACATTATGTACGGCTATAACGTTATATATCCCAACATAAGGCAACCTAACACCACGGATGTAATATTTTACAACATTCCTTTCGTGTCGGCACCTACTTCTCGGTGGGAACATTATGTATGCCTATAACGTTATATGTCCTAACCTAAGGCAACCTAAAACTACGGATGTAATATTTTACAACATTCCTTTCGTGTCGGCACCTACTTCTCGGTGGAAACGTTATGTACGGCTATAACGTTATATGTCCTAACCTAAGGCAACCTTACCTCTGGGATGTAATATTTTACAACATTCCTTGCGTGCCGGGGCCTACTTCTCGGTGGGAACATTATATACGTCTATAACGTTATATATCCTAACCTAAGGTCATCTAACATCCCGGATGTAATATTTTACAACATTCCTTGCGTGTCGGCACCGACTTCCCAGTGGGTACATTATATACGTCTATAACGTTATATATCCTAACCTAAGGCAACCTAACATCTCGGATGTAATATTTTACAACATTCGTGGCGTGTCGGCCCCTACATCTCCCTGGGAAAATTATATACTTCTATAACGTTATATATCCTCACCCAAGGCAACCTAACATCTCGGATGTAATATATTACAACATTCGTGGCGTGTCGGCCACCACTTCTCGGTGGGAACGTTATGTACGCCTATAACGTTATATGTCCAAACCTAAGGCAACCTAACACCTCGGATGAAATATTATACAACATTCGTGGCCTGTCGGCCCCTACTTCTCGGTGGAAACATTATGTACGGCTATAACGTTAAATGTCCTAACCTAAGGCAACCTAACACCTCGGATGTAATATTTTACAACATTCCTGGCGTTTCAGCCCCTACTTCTCGGTGGTAACATTAGAAACGTCTATAACGTGTTATGTCCTAATCTAAGGCAACCTAACATCTCGGATGTAATATTTTACAAGATTCGTGACGTGTCGGCCCCTACTTCTCGGTGGCAACATTATGTACGGCTATAGCGTTATATATCCTAACCTAAGGCAAACTAACATCTCGTATGTAATATTTTACAAACATTCGTCGCGTGTCGGCCCCTACTTCTCGGTGGGTACATCATGTACTGCTATCGCGTTATATGTCCTAACCTAAGGCAATCTAACATCTCGGATGTAATATTTTACAACATTCCTCGCGTGTCGGCACCTACTTCTCGTTGGGAACGTTATGTACGCCTATAACGTTATATGTACTAACCTAAGGCAACCTAACACCTCAGATGTTATATTTTACAACATTCCTTGCGTGTCGGCAGCTACTTCTCGGTGGGAACGTTATGTACGATTGTAACGTTATATGTCCTAACCTAAGTACACCTAACATCTCGGACGTAATATTATACAACATTCCTAGCGTTTCGGCACCTACTTCTTGGTGGGAACGTTATGTACGCCTATAACGTTATATGTCCTAACCTAAGGCAACCTAACACATCGGATGTAATATTTTACAACATTCGTGGCGTGTCGGCCCCTACTTCTCGATGGGAACAATATGTACTGCTATAACGTTATATGTCCTAACATAAGGCAATCTAACATCTCGGATGTAACATTTTACAACATTCCTTGCGTGTCGGCACCTACTTCTCGGTGGGAACATTATGAACGACTATAACGTTATATATCCTAACCTAAGGCAAGCTAACATCTCGTACGTAATATTTTACAACATTCCTTGCGTGTCGGCAGCTACTTCTCGTTGGGAACGTTATGTACGATTGTAACGTTATATGTCCTAACCTAAGTACACCTAACATCTCGGACGTAATATTATACAACATTCCTAGCGTTTCGGCACCTACTTCTTGGTGGGAACGTTATGTACGCCTATAACGTTATATGTCCTAACCTAAGGCAACCTAACATCTCGGATGTAATATTTTACAACATTCCTGGCGTGTCGGCCCGTAGTTCTCGGTGGGAACATTATATACGTCTATAACGTTGTATATCCTAACCAGAGGTAACCTAAGAGCTCTGTTGAAATATTTTACAACATTCCTGGCGTGTCGGCGCCTACATCTCGGCGGGGACATTATATACGTCTATAATGTTATATATCCTAACCAAAGGGTACCTATCATCTCGGGTGTAATATTTGACAACATTCCTGGTGTGTCGGCCTCTGCTTCTCGGTGGGAACATCATATACGTCTATAACGTTATGTATCCCAACCGAAGGCAACCTAACATCTCGGATGTAATATTTTACAATATTCCTGGCATACCGTTCCCTACTTCTCGGTGGGAACATTATATACGTCTATAACGTTATACATCCTAGCCTGAGGCATCCTAACACGTCCGATGTAACATTTTACAACATTCCTGGCGTGTCGGCGCCTACATCTCGGTGGGGGCATTATAAACGTCTATAACGTTGTATATCCTAACCTAAGGCAACCTAACATCTCGGATTTACTATTTTACAACATTCCTGTCATGTAGGGTCCTACTTCTCGGTGGGAACATTATAGACGTCTATAACGTTGTATATGCTGACCTAAGGAAACCTAACATCTCGGATGTAATATTTTACAACATTCCTGGCGTGTCGGGCCCTACTTCTCGGTGGGGACATTATAAACGGCCATATCATTGTATATCCTAACCTAAGGAAAAATAACATCTCGGAAGTAATATATCACAACGTTCCTGGCTTGTCGGCCGCTACTTCTCGGTGGGAACATTATATACATCAATAACGTTATATATGCTAACCTGAGGCATCCTAACAAGTCGGATGTAATATTTTACAACATTCCTGGCGTGTCGGCGGCTACATCTCGGTGGGGACATTATAAACGTCTATAACGTTGTATATCCTAACCTAAGGCAACCTAGCATCTCGGATGTAATATTTTACAACATTCCTGGCATCTCGGTCCCTACTTCTTAGTGGGAACATTATATACGTCTATAACGTTGTATATCCTAACCTTCGGCAACCTAACACATTCCTGGCATCTCGGTCCCTACTTCTTAGTGGGAACATTATATACGTCTATAACGTTGTATATCCTAACCTTCGGCAACCTAACACCTCGGATGTAATATTTGACAACATTCCTGGCGTGTCGGCCTCTACTTCTCGGTGGGAACATCATATACGTCTATAACGTTATATACCAAAACCTGAGGCATCCTAACACCTCGGATATTTTACAACATTCCTGGGGTGTCGGCCCCTACATCTCGGTGGGAACATCATATATGTCTATGACGTTGTATATCCTAGCCTAAGGCAATCTAACATCTCGGATGTAATATTTTACAACATCCCTGGCATGTCGGTCCCTACTTCTTAGTGGGAACATTATATACGTCTATAACATTGTATATCCTAACCTTCGGCAACCTAACACCTCGGATGTAGTATTTGACAACATTCCTGGCGTGTCGGCCTCTACTTCTCGGTGGGAACATCATATACGTCTATAACGTTATATACCAAAACCTGAGGCATCCTAACACCTCGGATATTTTACAACATTCCTGGGGTGTCGGCCCCTACATCTCGGTGGGAACATCATATATGTCTATGACGTTGTATATCCTAGCCTAAGGTAACCTAACATCTCGGATGTAATATTTTACAACATTTCTGTCGTGACGGCCCGTAGTTTTCTGTGGGAACATTATATACGTCTATAACGCTATATATCCTAATCTAAGGCAACATAACATCTCGGCTGTAACATTTTACAACATTCCTGGCGTGTCGGCCCCTATTTCGCGGTGGGGACATTATATACGTCTATAACGTTGTATATCCTAACGTAACGAAAAATAACATCTCGGATGTAATATTTGACAAGGTTCCTGGCTTGTCGGCCGCTACTTCTCGGTGGGAACATTATATACGTCTATAACGTTATATATCCTAACCTAAGGCAACATAACATCTCGGCTGTAACATTTTACAACATTCCTGCCGTGTCGGCGCCTACATCTCGGTGGGGACATTATAAACGTCTATATCGTTGTATATCCTAACCTAAGGAAAAATAACATCTCGGATGTAATACTTGACAAGGTTCCTGGCTTGTCGGCCGCTGCTTCTCGGTGGGAACATTATATACATCAATAACGTTATATATGCTAACCTGAGGCATCCTAACACTTCGGATGTAATATTTTACAACATTCCTGGCCTGTCGGCGCCTACATCTCGATGGGGACATTATATACGTCTATAACGTTGTATATCCTAACCTAAGGAAACCTAACATCTCGGATGTAATATTTGACAACATTCCTGGCGTGTCGGCCTCTACTTCTCGGTGGGAACATCATATACGTCTATAACGTTACGTATCCCAACCTAAGGCAACCTAACATCTCGGATGTAATATTTTACAATATTCCTGGCATACCGTTCCCTACCTCTCGGTGGGAACATTATATACGTCTATGACGTTATATATCCTAGCCTGAGGCATCCTAACACCTCGGATGTAATATTTTACAACATTCCTGCCGTGTCGGCGCCTACATCTCGGTGGGGACATTATAAACGTCTATAACGTTGTATATCCTAACCTAAGGAAACCTAACACCTCGGATGTAGTATTTGAAAACATTCCTGGCCTGTCGGCGCCTACATCTCGGTGGGGACATTATATACGTCTATATCGTTGTATATCCTAACGTAAGGAAAAATAACATCTCGGATGTAATATTTGACAAGGTTCCTGGCTTGTCGGCCGCTACTTCTCGGTGGGAACATTATATACGTCTATAACGTTATATATCCTAACCTAAGGAAACATAACATCTCGGCTGTAACATTTTACAACATTCCTGGCGTGTCGGCCCCTATTTCTCGGTGGGGACATTATATACGTCTATAACGTTGTATATCCTAACCTAAGGCAACCTAACATCTCGGATGTAATATTTTACAACATTCCTGGCATGTCGGTCCCTACTTCTTAGTGGGAACATTATATACGTCTATAACGTTGTATATCCTAACCTTCGGCAGCCTAACATCTCGGATGTAATATTTCACAACATTATTGGCGTGTCGACCGCTACTTCTCGGTGGGGACATTATATACGTCTATAACGTTGTATATCCTAACCTGAGGTAACCTAAGAGCTCGGGTGAAATATTTTACAACATTCCTGGCGTGTGGGCGCCTACATCTCGGCGTGGACATTATATACGTCTATAACGTTATATATCCTAACCTAAGGCAACCTAACACCTCGGATGTATTAATTTACAACATTCCTGCCGTGTCGGCGCCTACATCTCGGTGGGGACATTATAAACGTCTATATCGTTGTATACCCTAACCTAAGGAAAAATAACATCTCGGATGTAATATATGACAACGTTCCTGGCTAGTCGCCGGCTACTTCTCGGTGGGAACATTATATACATCAATAATGTTATATATGCTAACCTGAGGCATCCTAACTCTTCGGACGTAATATTTCACAACATTCCTGGCCTGTAGGCGCCTACATCTCGGTGGGGACATTATATACGTCTATAACGTTGTATATCCTAACCTAAGGAAGCATAACATCTCAGATGTAATATTTGACAACATTCCTGGTGTGTCGGCCTCTACTTCTCGGTGGGAACATCATATACGTCTATAACGTTACGTATCCCAACCGAAGGCAACCTAACATCTCGGATGTAATATTTTACAATATTCCTGGCATACCGTTCCCTACTTCTCGGTGAGAACATTATATACGTCTATAACGTTATATATCCTAGCCTGAGGCATCCTAACACGTCGGATGTAACATTTTACAACATTCCTGGCGTGTCGGCGCCTACATCTCGGTGGGGACATTATAAACGTCTATAACGTTGTATATCCTAACCTAAGGAAACCTAACATCTCGCATGTAATATTTGACAAAATTCCTGGCTTGTCGGCCTCTGCTGCTCCGTGGGAACATTATATACGTCTATAACGTTATATATCCCAACCTAAGGCGACCTAACACCTCGGATGTAATATTTTACAACATTCCTGGCGTGTCGGGGCTACATCTCGGTGGGGACATTATAAACGTCTATAACGTTGTATATCCTAACCTAAGGCAACCTAACATCTCGGATTTAATATTTTACAACATTCCTGGCGTGTCGGCCTCTACTTCTCGGTGGGAACATCATATACGTCTATATCGTTATATATCCTAACCTAAGGATACCTAACATCTCGGGTGTAATATTTTACAACATTCCTGGCATGTCGGGCCCTACTTCTTATTGGGAACGTTATATACGTCTATAACATTGTATATCCTAACCTTCGGCAACCTAACACCTCGGATGTAGTATTTGACAACATTCCTGGCCTGTCGGCGCCTACATCTCGGTGGGGACATTATATACGTCTATAACGTTGTATATCCTAACGTAAGGAAAAATAACATCTCGGATGTAATATTTGACAAGGTTCCTGGCTTGTCGGCCGCTACTTCTCGGTGGGAACATTATATACGTCTATAACGTTATATATCCTAACCTAAGGCAACCTAATATCTCGGATGTAATATTTCACAACATTACTGGCGTGTCGGCCGCTACTTCTCGGTGGGGACATTATATACGTCGATAACGTTGTATATCCTAACCAGAGGTAACCTAAGAGCTCTGTTGAAATATTTTACAACATTCCTGGCGTGTCGGGCCCTACTTCTCGGTGGGAACATTATATACGTCTATAACGTTATATATCCCAACCTAAGGCAACCTAACACCTCGGATGTAATATTTTACAACATTCCTGGCATGTCGGCCCCTACTTCTTGGTGGGAACATTATATACGTCTATAACGTTGTATATCCTAACCTTCGGCAACCTAACACCTCGGATGTAATATTTGACCACATTCCTGGCGTGTCGGCCCCTACTTCTCGGTGGGAACATCATACACGTCTATAACGTTATATACCAAAACCTGAGGCATCCTAACACCTCGGATATTTTACAACATTCCTGGGGTGTCGGCCCCTACATCTCGGTGGGAACATCATATATGTCTATGACGTTGTATATCCTAGCCTAAGGTAACCTAACATCTCGGATGTAATATTTTACAACATTTCTGTCGTGACGGCCCGTAGTTTTCTGTGGGAACATTATATACGTCTATAACGCTATATATCCTAACCTAAGGCAACATAACATCTCGGCTGTAACATTTTACAACATTCCTGGCGTGTCGGCCCCTATTTCGCGGTGGGGACATTATATACGTCTATAACGTTGTATATCCTAACCTAAGGAAAAATATCATCTCGGATGTAATATTTGACAAGGTTCCTGGCTTGTCGGCCGCTACTTCTCGGTGGGAACATTTCATACATCAATAACGTTATATATGCTAACCTGAGGCATCCTAACACTTCGGATGTAATATTTTACAACATTCCTGGCCTGTCGGCGCCTACATCTCGGTGGGGACATTATATACGTCTATAACGTTGTATATCCTAACCTAAGGAAACCTAACATCTCGGATGTAATATTTGACAACATTCCTGGCGAGTCGGCCTCTACTTCTCGGTGGGAACATCATATACGTCTATAACGTTATGTATCCCAACCTAAGGCAACCTAACATCTCGGATGTAATATTTTACAATATTCCTGGCATACCGTTCCCTACCTCTCGGTGGGAACATTATATACGTCTATAACGTTATATATCCTAACCTAAGGCAACCTAACACCTCGGATGTATTAATTTACAACATTCCTGCCGTGTCGGCGCCTACATCTCGGTGGGGACATTATATATGTCTATAACGTTGTATATCCTAACCTAAGGAAACCTAATATCTCGGATGTAATATTTGACAACATTCCTGGCGAGTAGGCCTCCACGTCTCCGTGGAAACTTTATATACATCAATAACGTAATATAACCTAACTCAGACCAAGCTATCTCCTCGGCGGTTATATTTGACAACATTCCTGGCGAGTTGGCCTCTACGTCTCCGTGGGACCTTTATACACATCAATAACGTAACATAACCTAACTTAAACCAACCTATCCTTTCGGCGGTAATATTTGACAACATTCCTGGCGAGTTGGCCTCTACGTGTCCGTGGGCCCTTTATATACATCAATGACGTAACATTACATAACCTAACCCAACCTAACGTCTCGCCAGTAATATCTGGCAACATTCCTGTCGAGTTGGCATCTACGTATACGTGGGACCTTCATATATATCAATAACGTAATATATCCTAACCTATCCCAACGTATCATCTCGGCGGTAATATTTGACAACATTCCTGGCGAGTTGGCCTCTACGTATCCGTGAGCCCTTTATATACATCAATAACGTAATATAACATAACCTAACCCAACCTAACCTCTCGGCGGTAATATTTAACAACATTCCTGGCGAGTTGCACTCTCCTTCTCCGTGGGAACATCATATGCGACAGTAACGTAATATAACCTAACCTAACCCAATCTAACCTCTCGGGGTACCATTTAACCAAATTCCTTGATTGTCGGCCCCTATTTCTCGGTGGGAACACTGTATACGTCTATGACTTAATACAACCTAACACCTAAGCGGTAATATTGGCAACATTCCTGGCGAGATTGCATCTACGTCTCCGTGGGACATTCATATACGTCAATAACGTAATATAACCTAACCTAACACAACCTATCCTCTCGGAGGTATTATTTGACAACATTCCTGGCGAGTTGGCCTCTACGTCTCCGTGGGACATTTATATACGTGAATAACGTAATACAACCTAACCTGACCCACTCTATCATCTCGGCGGTAATATTTTACAACATTCCTGGCAAGTTGCCCTCTATGTCTCCGTGGGACCTTTATATACATCAATAACGTAATTGAACCTAACCTAATCCAAACTAACCCCTCGATGGTAATATTTAACATCATTCCTGGCGAGTTAGCCGCTAGTTCTCCGTGTGACCATTATATACATAAATAACGTAATGTAACCTAACCTAACCCAACCTAACATCTCGGCGGTAATATTTGACTACATTCCTGGCAAGTTGGCCTCTAATTCTCCGTGTGACCATTATATACATAAATAACGTAATGTAACCTAACCTAACCCAACCTAACATCTCGGCGGTAATATTTGACTACATTCCTGGCAAGTTGGCCTCTAATTCTCCGTGTGACCATTATATACATAAATAACGTAATGTAACTTAACCTAACCCAACCTAACTTCTCGGCGGTAATATTTGACAACATTCCTGGCTAGTTCGCTTCTACGTCTCCGTGGGTCCTTTATATACATCAATAACGTAATGTAAATTAACCTAACCCAAACTAACCTCTCGGGGAACCATTTTACCAAATTCCTTGTTTGTCGGCCCCTAGTTCTCGGTGGGAACACTGCATACGTCTATGACGTAATAAAACCTAACCTAACCCAACCTAACCTCTCGGCGGTAACATTTGAAAACATTCCTGGCGAATTGGCCTCTACGTCTCCGTGGGACCATTATATACATAAATAACGTAATGTAACCTAACATAACTCAACATAACGTCTCAGCGGTAATATTTGTCAACATTCCTGGCGTGTTGGATTCTACTTCCCCGTGAGACCATTATATACATTAATAACGTAATGTAAAATGACCTAACCCAAACTTACCTCTCGGCGGTAATATTTGACATCATTCCTGGCGAGTTAGCCTCTACTTTTCCGTGTGACCATTATATACGTAAATAACGTAATGTAACCTAACCGATTCCAACCTAACATCTCGCCGGTAATATTTGACAACACTCCTGCCGAGTTGTCGTCTGCTTCTCCGTGGGAACATTATATGCGTCAGTAACGTAATATAACATAACCGAACCCAACCTAACCTCTCGGCGGTAATATTTGACAACATTCCTGGCGTGCTGGCCTTTACTTCCGCGTGTAACCATTATATGCATCAGTAACGTAATATAACCTTTCCTAACCCAACCTAACCTCTCGGAGTACCATTTCACCACATTCCTCGATTGTCGGCCCCTACTTCTCGGTGGGAACGCTGTATACGTCTATGACGTAATACAACTTAACTTAACACAAACTAACATCTCGGGGGTAATATTTGACAACATTCCTGGCGAGTTGGCCTCTGCTTCTCCGTGGGAACATTATATGCGTCAGTAACGTAATATAACCTAACCTAACCCAACCTAACATCTCGGGGGTAATATTTGACAACATACCTGGCGAGTTGGCCTCTACTTCTCCGTGTGAACATTATATATATAAGTAACGTAATGTAACATAACCTAACCCGACCTAACCTCTCGGCGGTAATATTTGACAACACTCCTGCCGGGTTGTCCTCTGCTTCTCCGTGGGAACATTATATGCGTCAGTAACGTAATTTAACCTAACCTAACCCGAACACAACTTCTCGGCGTTGTTACTTGACAACATTCCTGGCGAGTTGGCCTCTACTGCTCCGTGTGACCATTAGTACATAAACAACGTAATGTAACCTAACCTAGCCCAACCTAACTTCTCGGCGGTAATATTTGACAACATTCATGGCGAGTTCGCTTCTTCGTCTCCGTGGGTCCTTTATATACATCAATAACGTAATGTAACCTAACCTAACCCAAACTTACCTCTCGGCGGTAATATTTGACATCATTCCTGGCGAGTTGGCCTCTACTTCTCCGTGTGACCATTATATACATAAATAACGTAATGTAACCTAACCTATCCGAACCTAACCTCTCGGCGGTAATATTTGACAACATTCCTGTCGTGCTGGCCTTTACTTCCGCGTGTAACCATTATATGCATCAGTAACGTAATATAAACTTTCCTAACCCAACCTAACCTCTCGGGGTACCATTTCACCACATTCCTTGATTGTCGGCCCCTACTTCTCGGTGGGAACGCTGTATACGTCTATGACGTAATACAACTTAACCTAACACAACCTAACATCTCGGCGGTAATATTTGACAACATTCCTGGCGAGTTGGCCTCTGCTTCTCCGTGTGAACATTATATATATAAGTAACGTAATGTAACATCACCTAACCGGACCTAACCTCTCGGCGGTAATATTTGACAACACTCCTGCCGGGTTGTCCTCTGCTTCTCCGTGGGAACATTATATGCGTCAGTAACGTAATTTAACCTAACCTAACCCGAACCCAACTTCTCGGCGTTGTTACTTGACCACATTCCTGGCGAGTTGGCCTCTACTGCTCCGTGTGACCATTAGTACATAAATAACGTAATGTAACCTAATCTAACCCAACCCAACTTCTCGGCGGTAATATTTGACAACATTCCTGGCGAGTTCGCTTCTACGTCCCCGTGGGTCCTTCATATACATCAATAACGTAATGTAACTTGACTTAATCCAAACTTACCTCTCGGCGGTAATATTTGACATCATTCCTGGCGAGTTAGCCTCTAGTTCTGCGTGTGACCATTATATACATAAATAACGTAATGTAACCTAACCTAACCCAACCTATCATCTCGGCGGTAATATTTGACAACATTCCTGGCGAGTTGGCCCCTACGTCTCCGTGGGACCTTCTTATACATCAATAACGTAATATAACGTAACCCAAACCAAACTAACCTCTCGGCGGTTATATTTGACATCATTCCTGGCGAGTTGGCATCTACTTCTCCGTGTGAATATTATATACACAAATAACGTAATGTAACCTAACCTAACCCAACCTAACCTCTCGGCGGTAATATTTGACAACATTCCTGGCGTGTTGGCCTCTACTTCACCGTGAGACCATTATATGCATCAGTAACGTAATATAACCTAACCTAACCCAACCTAACCTCTCGGCGGTAATATTTGGCAACATTCCTGGCGAGTTCGCTTCTACGTCCCCGTGGGTCCTTTATATACATCAATAACGTAATGTAACCTAACTTAAGCCAGACTAACCTCTCGGGGTACCATTTAACCAAATTCCTTGTTTGTCGGCCCCTAGTTCTCGGTGGGAACACTGTATACGTCTATGACGTAATAAAACCTAACCTAACCCAACCTAACATCTCGGCGGTAACATCTGATAACATTCCTGGCGAGTTGGCCTCTACGTCTCCGTGGGACCTTCATGTACATCAATAACGTAATGTAACATAACCTAACCCAACCTTACCTCTCGGCGGTAATATTTGACAACATTCCTGGCGAGTTGGCCTCATCATTTCCGTGTGACCATTATATACATCAATAACGTAATATAACCTAACCTAACCCAACCTAACATCTCGGCGGTAATATTTGACAACATTCCTGGCGAGATGGCCTCTAATTCTCCGTGTGACCATTATATACATAAATAACGTAATGTAACCTAACCTAACCCAACCTAACCTCTCGGTCGTAATATTTGACAACATTCCTGGCGAGTTGGCCTCTACGTTTCCGTGGAACGTTTATATACATCAATAACGTAATATAACATAACCTAACCCAACCTAACCTCTCGGCGGTAATATTTGACAACATTCCTGGCGAGTTGGCCTCTACGTCTTCGTGGAATCTTTATATACATCAATAACGTAATGTAACCTAACCTAACCCAACCTAACATCTCGGTGGTAATATTCGACAACATTCCTGGCGAGTTGGCCTCTATTTCTCCGTGTGACCATTATATACATAAATAACGTAATGTAATCTAACCAAACCCAAGCTAACTTCTCGGCGGTAATATTTGGCAACATTCCTGGCGAGTTGGCTTCTACGTCTCCGTGGGACCTTTATATACATCAATAACGTAATATAACCTAACATGACCCAAACTAACTTCTCGGCGGTATTTGACAACACTCCTGCCGAGTTGTCCTCTGCTTCTCCGTGGGACCATTATATACATCAATAACGTAATGTAAACTAACCTAATCCAAACTAACCTATCGGGGTACCATTTAACCAAATTCCTTGTTTGTCGGCCCCTAGTTTTCGGTGGGAACACTGTATACTTCTGTGACGTAATAGAACCTAACCTAACCCAACCTGACCTCTCGGCGGTAACATTTGACAACATTCCTGGCAAGTTGGCCTCTAATTCTCCTTGTGACCATTATATACAAAATAACGTAATGTAACCTAACCTACCCGAACCTAATCTATCGGCGGTAATATTGGACAACATTCCTGGCGAGTTGGCCTCTGCGTCTCCGTGGAACCTTTGTGTGCATAAATAACGTAATGTAACCTAACCTAACACAACCTAACCTCTCGGCGGTAATATTTGACAACATTCCTGGAGAGTTGGCCTCTACGTTTCCGTGGAACAATTATATACATTAATAACGTACTATAACCTAACCTAACCCAAACTAACCTCTCGCGGTACCATTTAACCACAATCCTTTATTGTCGGCCCCTACTTCTCGGTGGGAACACTGTATATGTCTATGAAGTAATACAACATTACCTAAACTAACATAACGTCTCGGCGGTAATATTTGTCAACATTCCTGGCGTGCTGGCCTTTACTTCCGCGTAAAACCATTATATGCATCAGTAACGTAATATAATCTTTCCTAACCCAACCTAACCTCTCGGGGTATCATTTCACCACATTCCTTGATTGTCGGCCCCTACTTCTCGGTGGGAACGCTGTATACGTCTATGACGTAATACAACATAACCTAACCTAACATAACGTCTCGGCGGTAATATTTGTCAACATTCCTGGCGTTTTGGACTCTACTTCCCCGTGAGACCATTATATGCATCAGTAACGTAATATAACCTAACCTAACCTAACCTAACCTCTCGGGGTACCATATAACCATATTCCTTGTTTGTCGGCACGTAGTTCTCGGTGGGAACACTGTATACGTCTATGACGTTATGCAACCTAACTTAACCCAACCTAACCTCTCGGCGGTAATATTTGACAACATTCCTGGCAAGTTGGCCTCTAATTCTCCTTGTGACCATTATATACAAAATAACGTAATGTAACCTAACCTAACCCAACATAACTTCTCGGCTGTAATGTTTGACAAAATTCCTGGCGAGTTGGCCTCTACTTCTCCGTGTGACCATTATATACATAAATATCGTAATGTAACCTAACCTAACTCAACCTAACCTCTCGGCGGTAATGTTGGACAACATTCCTGGCGAGGTAGCCTCTACATCTTCGTGTGACCATTATGTACATAAATAACGTAATGTAACCTAACCTAACCGAACCTAACCTATCGGCGGTAATATTGGACAACATTCCTGGCGAGTTGGCCTCTACGTCTCCGTGGAACCTTTATATACATAAATAACGTAATGTAGCCTAACCTAACACAACCTAACATCTCAGCGGTAATATTTGACAACATTCCTGGCGAGTTGGCCTCTACGTTTCCGTGGAACAATTATATACATTAATAACGTACTATAACCTAACCTAACCCAAACTAACCTCTCGGGGTACCATTTAACCACATTCCTTTATTGTCGCCTCCTACTTCTCGGTGGGAACACTGTATATGTCTATGACGTAATACAACATATCCTAACCTAACATAACGTCTCGGCGGTAATATTTGTCAACATTCCTGGCGTGTTGGCCTCTACTTCCCCGTGAGACTATTATATGCATCAGTAACGTAATATAACCTAACCTAACCTAACCTAACCTCTCGGGGTACCATATAACCATATTCCTTGTTTGTCGGCCCGTAGTTCTCGGTGGGAACACTGTATACGTCTATGACGTTATACAACCTAACTTAACCCAACCTAACCTCTCGGCGGTAATATTTGACAACATTCCTGGCAAGTTGGCCTCTAATTCTCCTTGTGACCATTATATACAAAATAACGTAATGTAACCTAACCTAACCCAACATAACTTCTCGGTTGTAATGTTTGACAAAATTCCTGGCGAGTTGGCCTCTACTTCTCCGTGTGACCATTATATACATCAATAACGTAATATAACCTAACCTAACCCAACCTATCATTTCGGCGGTAATATTTAACAACATTCCTGGCGAGTTGGCCTCTACTTCGCCGTGAGACCATTATATGCATCAGTAACGTAATACAACCTAACCTAACGCAACCTAACATCTCGGCGGTAATATTTGACAACATTCCTGGAGAGTTGGCCTCTACGTCTCCGTGGGACCCTTATATACATCAATAACGTAATATAACATAACATAACCCAACCTAACCTATCGGCGGTAATAATTGACAACATTCCTGGCGAGTTGGTCCCTAGTTCTCCGTGTGACCATTATATACATAAATAACGTAATGTAACCTAACCTAACCCAACCTAACCTCTCGGCGGTAATATTTGACAACAGTCCTGGCGAGTTAGCCTCTACATCTCCGTGTGACCATTATGTACATAAATAACGTAATGTAACCTAACCTAACCCAACCTAACATCTCGGCGGTAATATTTGACAACATTCCTGGCGAGTTGGCCTCTAATTCTCCGTGTGACCATTATATACATAATTATCGTAATGTAACCTAACCTAACACAACCTAACCTCTCGGCGGTAATATTTGACAACATTCCTGGCGAGTTGGCCTCTACGTCTCCGTGGAATCTTTATATACATCAATAACGTAATATAACCTAACCTAACCCAACCTAACCTCTCGGCGGTAATATTTGACAACATTCCTGGCAAGTTGGCCTCTAATTCTCCTTGTGACCATTATATACAAAATAACGTAATGTAACCTAACCTAACCCAACATAACTTCTCGGCTGTAATGTTTGACAAAATTCCTGGCGAGTTGGCCTCTACTTCTCCGTGTGACCATTATATACATAAATATCGTAATGTAACCTAACCTAACTCAACCTAACCTCTCGGCGGTAATGTTGGACAACATTCCTGGCGAGGTAGCCTCTACATCTCCGTGTGACCATTATGTACATAAATAACGTAATGTAACCTAACCTAACCGAACCTAACCTATCGGCGGTAATATTGGACAACATTCCTGGCGAGTTGGCCTCTACGTCTCCGTGGAACCTTTATATACATAAATAACGTAATGTAGCCTAACCTAACACAACCTAACATCTCAGCGGTAATATTTGACAACATTCCTGGCGAGTTGGCCTCTACGTCTCCGTGGAATCTTTATATACATCAATAACGTAATATAACCTAACCTAACCCAACCTAACCTCTCGGCGGTAATATTTGACAAAATTCCGGGCGAGTTGGCCTCTACTTCTCCGTGTGACCATTATATACATAAATAACGTTATGTAACCTAAGCTAACCCAACCTAACCTCTCGGTGGTAATATTTGACAACATTCCTTGCGAGTTGGCCTCTACGTCTCCGTGGAACCTTTATGTACATCAATAACTTAATATAACATAACCTAACCCAAACTAACCTCTCGGGGTACCATTTAACCACATTCCTTTATTGTCGGCCCGTACTTCTCGGTAGGAACAGTGTATACGTCTATGGCGTAATACAACCTAACCTAACCCAACCTAACATCTCGGCGGTAATATTTGACAACATTCCTGGCGAGTTGGCCTCTACTTCTCCGTGTGACCATTATATACATAAATAACGTAATGTAATCTAACCAAACCCAAGCTAACTTCTCGGCGGTAATATTTGACAACATTCCTGGCGAGTTGGCTTCTACGTCTCCGTGGGACCTTTATATACATCAATAACGTAATATAACCTAACCTAACCCAAACTAACTTCTCGGCGGTAATATTTGACAACACTCCTGCCGAGTTGTGCTCTGCTTCTCCGTGGGAACATTATATGCGTCAGTAACGTCATATAACCTAACCTAACCCAACATAACTTCTCGGCTGTAATGTTTGACAAAATTACTGGCGTGTTGGCCTCTACTTCTCCGTGTGACCATTATATACATAAATAACGTAATGTAACCTAACCTAACACAACCTAACCTCTCGGTCGTAATATTTGACAACATTCCTGGCGAGTTGGCCTCTACGTCTCCGTGGAACGTTTATATACATCAATAACGTAATATAACATAACCTAACCCAACCTAACCTCTCGGCGGTAATATTTGACAACATTCCTGGCGATTTGGCCTCTACGTCTCCGTGGAATCTTTATATACATCAATAACGTAATGTAACCTAACCTAACCCAACCTAACATCTCGGCGGTAATATTCGACAACATTCCTGGAGAGTTGGCCTCTACTTCTCCGTGTGACCATTATATACATAAATAACGTAATGTAACCTAACCTAATCCAACTTAACCTCTCGGCGGTAATATTTGACAACATTCCTGGCGAGTTAGCCTCTACATCTCCGTGTGACCATTATGAACATAAATAACGTAATGTAACCTAACCTAACCCAACCTAACATCTCGGCGGTAATATTTGACAACATTCCTGGCGAGTTGGCCTCTAGTTCTCCGTGTGACCATTATATACATAAATAACGTAATGTAACCTAACCTAACACAACCTAACCTCTCGGTCGTAATATTTGACAACATTCCTGGCGAGTTGGCCTCTACGTCTCCGTGGAACGTTTATATACATCAATAACGTAATATAACATAACCTAACCCAACCTAACCTCTCGGCGGTAATATTTGACAACATTCCTGGCGAGTTGGCCTCTACGTCTCCGTGGAATCTTTATATACATCAATAACGTAATGTAACCTAACCTAACCCAACCTAACATCTCGGCGGTAATATTCGACAACATTCCTGGCGAGTTGGCCTCTACTTCTCCGTGTCACCATTATATACATAAATAACGTAATGTAACCTAACCTAACCCAACCTAACCTCTCGGCGGTAATATTTGACAACATTCCTGGCGAGTTAGCCTCTACATCTCCGTGTGACCATTATGTACATAAATCACGTAATGTAACCTAACCTAACCCAACCTAACATCTCGGCGGTAATATTTGACAACATTCCTGGCCTGTTGGCCTCTACGTGTCCGTGGGACCTTCATATACATCAATAACGTAATATTACCTAACCTAACCCAACCTAACCTCTCGGTGGTAATATTTGACAACATTCCTTGCGAGTTGGCCTCTACGTCTCCGTGGAACATTTATGTACATCAATAACGTAATATAACATAACCTAACCCAAACTAACCTCTCGGGGTACCATTTAACCACATTCCTTTATTGTCGGCCCGTACTTCTCGGTAGGAACACTGTATACGTCTATGGCGTAATACAACCTAACCTAACCCAACCTAACATCTCGGTGGTAATATTTGACAACATTCCTGGCGAGTTGGCCTCTACTTCTCCGTGTGACCATTATATACATAAATAACGTAATGTAATCTAACCAAACCCAAGCTAACTTCTCGGCGGTAATATTTGACAACATTCCTGGCGAGTTGGCTTCTACGTCTCCGTGGGACCTTTATATACATCAATAACGTCATATAACCTAACCTAACCCAAACTAACTTCTCGGCGGTAATATTTGACAACACTCCTGCCGAGTTGTGCTCTGCTTCTCCGTGGGAACATTATATGCGTCAGTAACGTCATATAACCTAACCTAACCCAACCTATCATTTCGGCGGTAATATTTAACAACATTCCTGGCGAGTTGGCCTCTACTTCTCCGTGTTACCATTATATACATAAATAACGTAAAGTAACCTAACCTAACCCAACATAACCTCTCGGCGGTAATATTTCACAACATTCCTGGCGAGTTAGCCTCTACATCTCCGTGTGACCATTATGTACATAAATAACGTAATGTAACCTAACCTAACCCAACCTAACCTCTCGGCGGTAATATTTGACAAAATTCCCGGCGAGTTAGCCTCTACATATCCGTGGCCAATATATACATAAATAACGTAATATAATCTAACCTAACCCTACCTAACCACTCGGCGGTAATATTTGACATCACTCCTGCCGAGTTGTCCTCTGCTTCCCCGTGAGACCATTATATACATAAATAACGTAATGTAATCTAACCAAACCCAAGCTAACTTCTCGGGGGTAATATTTGGCAACATTCCTGGCGAGTTGGATTCTACGTCGCCGTGGGACCTTTATATACATCAATAACGTAATATAACCTAACCTAACCCAAACAAACTTCTCGGCGGTAATATTTGACAACACTCCTGCCGAGTTGTCCTCTGCTTCTCCGTGGGAACATTATACGTGTCAGTAACGTAATATAACCTAACCTAACCCAACATAACTTCTCGGCTGTAATGTTTCACAAAATTACTGGCGTGTTGGCCTCTACTTCTCCGTGTGACCATTATATACATAAATAACGTAATGTAACCTAAGCTAACCCAACCTAACATCTCGGCGGTAATATTTGACAACATTCCTGGCGAGTAGGCCTCTACGTCTCCGTGGAATCTTTATATACATCAATAACGTAATATAACCCAACCTAACCCAAATTAACCTCTCGGGGTACCATTTAACCACATTCCTTTATTGTCGGCTCCTCCTTCTCGGTAGGAACACGGTATACGTCTATGACGTAATAGAACCTAACCTAACCCAACCTAACATCTAGGCGGTAATATTTGACAACATTCCTGGCGAGTAGGCCTCTACGTCTCTGTGGGACCTTCATGTACATCAAGAACGTAATATAACCTAACCTAACCCAACCTAACCTCTCGGCGGTAACATTTGAAAACATTCCTGGCGAGTTGGCCGCTACGTCTCCGTGGAATCTATATATACCTCAATAACGTAATGTAACATAACCTAACCCAACCTAACCTCTCGGCGGTAATATTTGACAACATTCCTGGCGAGTTGGCCTCATCATTTCCGTCTGACCATTATATACATCAATAACGTAATATAACCTAACCTAACCCAACCTATCATTTCGGCGGTAATATTTAACAACATTCCTGTCGAGTTAGCCTCTACATCTCCGTGTGACCATTATGTACATAAATAACGTAATTCTAACCTAACCTAACCCAACCTAACATCTCGGCGGTAATATTTGACAACATTCCTGGCGAGTTGGCCTCTAATTCTCCGTGTGACCATTATATACATAAATAACGTAATGTAACCTAACCTAACACAACCTAACCTCTCGGTCGTAATATTTGACAACATTCCTGGCGAGTTGGCCTCTACGTCTCCGTGGAACGTTTATATACATCAATAACGTAATATAACATAACCTAACCCAACCTAACCTCTCGGCGGTAATATTTGACAACATTCCTGGCGATTTGGCCTCTACGTCTCCGTGGAATCTTTATATACATCAATAACGTAATGTAACCTAACCTAACCCAACCTAACATCTCGGCGGTAATATTCGACAACATTCCTGGCGAGTTGGCCTCTACTTCTGCGTGTGACCATTATATACATAAATAACGTAATGTAACCTAACCTAATCCAACCTAACCTCTCGGCGGTAATATTTGACAACATTCCTGGCGAGTTGGCCTCTACGTCTCCGTGGAACCTTTATGTACATCAATAACGTAATATAACATAACCTAACCCAAACTAACCTCTCGGGGTACCATTTAACCACATTCCTTTATTGTCGGCCCGTACTTCTCGGTAGGAACACTGTATACGTCTATGGCGTAATACAACCTAACCTAACCCAACCTAACATCTCGGCGGTAATATTTGACAACATTCCTGGCGAGTTGGCCTCTACTTCTCCGTGTGACCATTATATACATAAATAACGTAATGTAATCTAACCAAACCCAAGCTAACTTCTCGGCGGTAATATTTGACAACATTCCTGGCGAGTTGGCTTCTACGTCTCCGTGGGACCTTTATATACATCAATAACGTAATATAACCTAACCTAACCCAAACAAACTTCTCGGCGGTAATATTTGACAACACTCCTGCCGAGTTGTCCTCTGCTTCTCCGTGGCAACATTATACGTGTCAGTTACGTAATATAACCTAACCTAAGCCAACATAACATCTCGGCTGTAATGTTTGACAAAATTACTGGCGTGTTGGCCTCTACTTCTCCGTGTGACCATTATATACATAAATAACGTAATGTAACCTAAGCTAACCCAACCTAACATCTCGGCGGTAATATTTGACAACATTCCTGGCGAGTAGGCCTCTACGTCTCCGTGGAATCTTTATATACATCAATAACGTAATATAACCCAACCTAACCCAAATTAACCTCTCGGGGTACCATTTAACCACATTCCTTTATTGTCGGCCCCTAGTTCTCGGTGGGAACACTGTATACGTCTATGACGTTATACAACCTAACCTAACCCAACCTAACATCTCGGCGGTAATATTTGACAACATTCCTGGCAAGTTGGCCTCTAATTCTCCTTGTGACCATTATATACAAAATAACGTAATATAACCTATCCTAACCCAACCTAACCTCTCGGCGGTAACATTTGAAAACATTCCCGGCGAGTTGGCCTCTACGTCTCCGTGGAATCTTTATATACATCAATCACGTAATATAACCTAACCTAACCCAACCTAACCTCTCAGCGGTAACATTTGAAAACATTCCTGGCGAGTTGGCTTCTACGTCTCCGTGGAATCTTTATATACATCACTAACGTAATGTAACATAACCTAACCCAACCTAACCTCTCGGCGGTAATATTTGACAACATTCCTGGCGAGTTGGCCTCATCTTTTCCGTGTGACCGTTATATACATAAATCACGTAATATAACCTCACCTAACCCTACCTAACCTCTCGGCGGTAATATTTGACATCACTCCTGCCGAGTTGTCCTCTGCTTCTCCGTGGGAACATTATATACATAAATAACGTAATGTAACCTAAGCTAACCCAACCTAACATCTCGGCGGTAAGATTTGACAACATTCCTGGCGAGTAGGGATCTACGCCTCCGTGGAACCTTTATAAACATCAATAACGTAATATAACCCAACCTAACCCAAACTAATCTCTCGGGGTACCATTTAACCACATTCCTTTATTGTCGGCTCCTACTTCTCGGTAGGAACACTGTATACGTCTATGACGTAATGCAACCTAACCTAACCCAACCTAACATCTCGGCGGTAATATTTGACAACATTCCTGGCGAGTTGGCCTCTACGTCTTCGTGGAATCTTTATATACATCAATAACGTAATGTAACCTAACCTAAGCCAACCTAACATCTCGGCGGTAATATTCTACATCATTCCTGGCGAGTTAGCCTCTACGTCTCCGTGGGACTTTTCTATACACCAGTAACGTAATTTAACCTAGCCTAACCCAACGTAACATCTCGGCGGTAATATTTGACAACATTCCTGGCTTGTTGGCCTCTACGTGTCCGTGGGACCTTCATATACATCAATAACGTAATATTACCTAACCTAACCCAACCTATCATCTCGGCGGTAATATTTGACAACATTCCTGGCGAGTTGGCCTCTACATCTCCGTGTGACCATTATATACATAAATAACGTAATTTAATCAAACCAAACCCAAGCTAACTTCTCGGCGGTAATATTCGACAACATTCCTGGCGAGTTGGCCTCTACTTCTCCGTGTGACCATTATATACATAAATAACGTAATGTAATCTAACCAAACCCAAGCTAACTTCTCGGCGGTAATATTTGTCAACATTCCTGGTGAGTTGGCTTCTACGTCTCCGTGGGACCTTTATATACATCAATAACGTAATATAACCTAACCTAACCCAACCTAACCTCTCGGCGGTAATATTTGACAACATTCCTGGCGAGTTGGCCTCTACTTCTCCGTGTGACCATTATATACATAAATAACGTAATGTAATCTAACCAAACCCAAGCTAACTTCTCGGCGGTGATATTTGGCAACATTCCTGGCGAGTTGGCTTCTACGTCTCCGTGGGACCTTTATATACATCAATAACGTAATATAACCTAACCTAACCCAAACTAACCTCTCGGCGGTAATATTTGACATAATTCCTGGCGAATTAGCCTCTACTTCTCCGTGACCATTATATACATAAATTACGAAATATAACTTAACCTAACCCTACCTAACCTCTCGGCGGTAATATTTGACATCACTCCTGCCGAGTTGTCCTCTGCTTCTCCGTGGGAACATTATATACATAAATAACGTAATGTAACCTAAACTAACCGAACCTAACATCTCGGCGGTAATATTTGACAACATTCCTGGCGAGTAGGCCTCTACGTCTCCGTGGAACCTTTATAAACATCAATAACGTAATATAACCCAACCTAACCCAAACTAACTTCTCGGGGTACCATTTAACCACATTCCTTGATTGACGGCCCCAACTTCTCGGTGGGAACACTGTATACGTCTATGACGTAATACAACCTAACCTAACGCAACCTAACATCTCGGCGGTAATATTTGACAACATTCATGGAGAGTTGGCCTCTACGTCTCCGTGGGAACCTTATATACATCAATAACGTAATATAACATAACCTAACCCAACCTAACCTATCGGCGGTAATAATTGACAACATTCCTGGCGAGTTGGCCTCTACTTCTCCGTGTCACCATTATATACATAAATAACGTAATGTAACCTAACCTAACCCAACCTAACCTCTCGGCGGTAATATTTGACAACATTCCTGGCGAGTTAGCCTCTACATCTGCGTGTGACCATTATGTACATAAATCACGTAATGTAACCTAACCTAACCCAACCTAACATCTCGGCGGTAATATTTGACAACATTCCTGGCCTGTTGGCCTCTACGTGTCCGTGGGACCTTCATATACATCAATAACGTAATATTACCTAACCTAACCCAACCTAACCTCTCGGTGGTAATATTTGACAACATTCCTTGCGAGTTGGCCTCTACGTCTCCGTGGAACATTTATGTACATCAATAACGTAATATAACATAACCTAACCCAAACTAACCTCTCGGGGTACCATTTAACCACATTCCTTTATTGTCGGCCCGTACTTCTCGGTAGGAACACTGTATACGTCTATGGCGTAATACAACCTAACCTAACCCAACCTAACATCTCGGTGGTAATATTTGACAACATTCCTGGCGAGTTGGCCTCTACTTCTCCGTGTGACCATTATATACATAAATAACGTAATGTAATCTAACCAAACCCAAGCTAACTTCTCGGCGGTAATACTTGACAACATTCCTGGCGAGTTGGCTTCTACGTCTCCGTGGGACCTTTATATACATCAATAACGTCATATAACCTAACCTAACCCAAACTAACTTCTCGGCGGTAATATTTGACAACACTCCTGCCGAGTTGTGCTCTGCTTCTCCGTGGGAACATTATATGCGTCAGTAACGTCATATAACCTAACCTAACCCAACCTATCATTTCGGCGGTAATATTTAACAACATTCCTGGCGAGTTGGCCTCTACTTCGCCGTGAGACCATTATATGCATCAGTAACGTAATACAACCTAATCCAACCCGACCTAACGTCTCGGGGTACCATTTAACCACATTCCTTGCTTGACAGCCCCTACTTCTCGGTGGGAACACTGTATACGTCTATGACGTAATACAACCTAACCTAACCCAACCTAACATCTCGGCGGTAATATTTGACAACATTCCTGGAGAGTTGGCCTCTACGTCTCCGTGGGACCCTTATATACATCAATAACGTAATATAACATAACCTAACCTAACCTAACCTATCGGCGGTAATAATTGACAACATTCCTGGCGAGTTGGCCTCTACTTCTCCGTGTGACAATTATATACATAAATAACGTAATGTAACCTAACCTAACCCAACCTAACCTCTCGGTGGTAATATTTGACAACATTCCTGGCTAGTTGGCCTCTACGTCTCCGTGGAACGTTTATATACATCAATAACGTAATATAACATAACCTAACCCAACCTAACCTCTCGGCGGTAATATTTCACAACATTCCTGGCGAGTTGGCCTCTACGTCTCCGTGGAATCTTTATATACATCAATAACGTAATGTAACCTAGCCTAACCCAACCTAACATCTCGGCGGTAATATTCGACAACATTCCGGGCGAGTTGGCCTCTACTTCTCCGTGTGACCATTATGTACATAAATAACGTAATGTAATCTAACCGAACACAAGCTAACTTCTCGGCGGTAATATTTGATAACATTCCTAGCGAGTTGGCTTCTACGTCTCCGTGGGATCTTTATATACATCAATAACGTAATATAACCTAACCTAACCCAAACTAACCTCTCGGCGGTAATATTTGACATAATTCCTGGCGAGTCAGCCTCTACTTCTCCGTGACCATTATATACTTAAATAACGTAATATAACCTAACCTAACCCTACCTAACCTCTCGGCTGTAATATTTGACATCACTCCTGCCGAGTTGTCCTCTGCTTCTCCGTGGGAACATTATATGCGTCAGTAACGTAATATAACCTATCCTAACCCAACATAACTTCTCGGCGGTAATATTTGACAAAATTCCGGGCGAGTTGGCCTCTACTTCTCCGTGTGACCATTATATACATAAATAACGTTATGTAACCTAAGCTAACCCAACCTAACCTCTCGGTGGTAATATTTGACAACATTCCTGGCGAGTTGGCCTCTACTTCGCCGTGAGACCATTATATGCATTAGTAACGTAATACAACCTAATCCAACCCAACCTAACGTCTCGGGGTACCATTTAACCACATTCCTTAATTGACAGCCCCTACTTCTAGGTGGGAACACTGTATACGTCTATGACGTAATACAACCTAACCTGACGCAACCTAACATCTCGGCGGTAATATTTGAAAACATTCCTGGCGAGTTGGCCTCTACTTCTCCGTGTTACCATTATATACATAAATAACGTAATGTAACCTAACCTAACCCAACCTAATCTCCCGGCGGTAATATTTGACAACATTCCTGGCGAGTTGGCCTCTAGTTCTCCGTGTGATCATTATGTACATAAATAACGTAAAGTAACCTAACCTAACGCAACATACCCTCTCGGCGGTAATATATCACAACATTCCTGGCTAGTTAGCCTCTACATCTCCGTGTGACCATTATGTACATAAATAACGTAATGTAACCTAACCTAACCCAACCTAACCTCCCGGCGGTAATATTTTACATCATTCCTGGCGAGTCGGACTCTACGTCTCGGTGGCACATTTATATCCATCAATAACGTAATATAACCTGACCTAACCCAACCTATCATCTCGGCGGTAATATTTGACAACATTCCTGACGATTTGGCATCTACGTCTCCGTGGGACCTTGATATACATCAGTAACGTAATATAACCTCACCTAGCCCAAACTAACCTCCCGGGGCACCATTTAAACAAATTCCTTGTTTGTCGGCCCCTAGTTCTCAGTGGGAACACTGTATACGACTATGGCGTAGTACAGTCCAGCCTAACCCATCCTAACATCTCGGCGGTAATGTTTGACAACATACCTGGCGAGTTGGCCTCTACGTATAAGTGGGATATTTATATACTTCAATAACGAAATATAACCTAACCTAACCCAAACTAACCTCTCGGGGTACCATTTAATCACATTCTTTTATTGTCGGCCCCTAGTTCTCGGTGGGAACACTGTATACGCCTATGATGTAATACAACCTAACCTAACCCCACCTAAAATCTAGGCGGTAATATTTGACAACATTCCTGGCGAGTTGGCCTCTACGTCTCTGTGTTACCATTATATACATCAATAACGTAATATAACCTAACCTAACCCAACCTATCATCTCGGCGGTAATATTTTACAACATTCCTGGCGAGTTAGCATCTGCGTCTCCGTGGGCCCTTTATATACATCAATAACGAAATGTAACCTAACTTAACCCAACCTAACCTCTTGGCGGTAATATTTAACAACACTCCTGCCGAGTTGTCCTCTGTTTCTTCTTGGGAACATTATATGTGTCAGTAGCTTAATATAACCTAACCTAACCCAAACTATGCTCTCGGGGAACCATTTAACCACATTCCTTGATTGACGGCCCCTACTTCTCGGTGGGAACACTGTATACGTCTTTGACGTAACAGAACCTGACCTAACGCAACCTAACAACTCGGCGGTAATATTTGACAACATTCCTGGCGAGTTGGCCTCTTCGTCACCGTGTTACCATTATATACATTAATAACGTAATATAACCTAACCTAACCCAACCTATCATTTCGGCGGTAATATTTGACTACATTCTTGGCAAGTTGGCCTCTACTTCGCCGTGGGACCTCCATGTAGATCAATAACGTAATATAACCTAACCTAACCCAACCTAACCTCTCGGCGGTAACATTTGGAAACATTCCGGGCGATTTGGCCTCTACGTCTCCGTGGGACCATTATAAACATAAATAACGTGTTGTAACCTAACCTAACCCAACATAACGTCTCGGTGGTAATATTTGTCAACATTCCTGGCGAGTTGGCATCTACTTCTCCGTGTGACCATTATATTCAACAATAACGTAATATAACCTAACATAACCCAACCTAACCTCTCGGGGTACCATTTCACCACATTCCTTGATTGTCGGCCCCTACTTCTCTGTGGGAATACTGTATACGTCTATGTCGTAATACAACCTAACCTAAACCAACATAACCTCTCGGCGGTTACATTTGACAACACGCCTTCCGAGTTGGCCCCTACTCCCCCGCGTGACCACTATATACATAAATACCGTAATGTAACCTAACCTAACCCAACCTAACAGCTCGGCGGTAATATTTGACGACATTCCTGGCGGATTGGCCTATACATCTCCGTGGGACCTTTATATACATCACTAACGTTATATAACCTAACCTAACCCAAACTAACAGCTCGGGGTACCGTTCAACGAAATTCCTTGATTGTCGGCCGCTATTTCTCGGTGGGAACACTGTATACGTCTATGATGAAGTTCAGCCCAACCTAACCCAACCTAACATCTCGGCGGTAATATTTGACAACTTTCCTGGCGAGTTGGCCTCTACGTCTCCGTGGAACGTTTATATACATCAATAACGTAATATAACATAACCTAACCCAACCTAACCTCTCGGCGGTAATATTTGACAACATTCCTGGCGAGTTGGCCTCTACGTCTCCGTGGAATCTTTATATAAATCAATAACGTAATATAACCTAACCTAACCCAACCTAACCTCTCGGCGGTAATATTTGACAAAATTCCGGGCGATTTGGCCTCTACTTCTCCGTGTGACCAATATATACATAAATAACGTTATGTAACCTAAGCTAACCCAACCTAACCTCTCGGTGGTAATATTTGACAACATTCCTTGCGAGTTGGACTCTACGTCTCCGTGGAACCTTTATGTACATCAATAACGTAATATAACATAACGTAACCCAAACTAACCTCTCGGGGTACCATTTAACCACATTCCTTTATTGTCGGCCCGTACTTCTCGGTAGGAACACTGTATACGTCTATGGCGTAATGCAACCTAACCTAACCCAACCTAACATCTCGGCGGTAATATTTGACAACATTCCTGGCGAGTTGGCCTCTACTTCTCCGTGTGACCATTATATACATAAATAACGTAATGTAATCTAACCAAACCCAAGCTAACTTCTCGGCGGTAATATTTGACAACATTCCTGGCGAGTTGGCTTCTACGTCTCCGTGGGACCTTTATATACATAAATAACGTTATATAACCTAACCTAACCCAAACTAACTTCTCGGCGGTAATATTTGACAACACTCCTGCCGAGTTGTGCTCTGCTTCTCCGTGGGAACATTATATGCGTCAGTAACGTCATATAACCTAACCTAACCCAACCTATCATTTCGGCGGTAATATTTAACAACATTCCTGGCGAGTTGGCCTCTACTTCTCCGTGTTACCATTATATACATAAATAACGTAAAGTAACCTAACCTAACCCAACATAACCTCTCGGCGGTAATATTTCACAACATTCCTGGCGAGTTAGCCTCTACATCTCCGTGTGACTATTATGTACATAAATAACGTAATGTAACCTAACCTAACCCAACCTAACCTCTCGGCGGTAATATTTGACAAAATTCCCGGCGAGTTAGCCTCTACATATCCGTGACCAATATATACATAAATAACGTAATATAATCTAACCTAACCCTACCTAACCACTCGGCGGTAATATTTGACATCACTCCTGCCGAGTTGTCCTCTGCTTCTCCGTGTGACCATTATATACATAAATAACGTAATGTAATCTAACCAAACCCAAGCTAACTTCTCGGGGGTAATATTTGGCAACATTCCTGGCGAGTTGGATTCTCCGTCTCCGTGGGACCTTTATATACATCAATAACGTAATATAACCTAACCTAACCCAAACAAACTTCTCGGCGGTAATATTTGACAACACTCCTGCCGAGTTGTCCTCTGCTTCTCCGTGGGAACATTATACGTGTCAGTAACGTAATATAACCTAACCTAACCCAACATAACTTCTCGGCTGTAATTTTTGACAAAATTACTGGCGTGTTGGCATCTACTTCTCCGTGTGACCATTATATACATAAATAACGTAATGTAACCTAAGCTAACCCAACCTAACATCTCGGCGGTAATATTTGACAACATTCCTGGCGAGTAGGCCTCTACGTCTCCGTGGAATCTTTATATACATCAATAACGTAATATAACCCAACCTAACCCAAATTAACCTCTCGGGGTACCATTTAACCACATTCCTTTATTGTCGGCTCCTACTTCTCGGTAGGAACACGGTATACGTCTATGACGTAATACAATCTAACCTAACCCAACCTAACACCTAGGCGGTAATATTTGACAACATTCCTGGCGAGTTGGCCTCTACGTCTCCGTGGGACCCTTATATACATAAATAACGTAATGTAACCTAACCTAACCCAACCTGACATCTCGGCGGTAATATTTGACGACATTCCTGGCGAGTTGGCCTCTAATTCTCCGTGTGACCATTATATACATAAATAACGTAATGTAACCTAACCTAACCCAACCTAACCTCTCGGCGGTAATATTTGACAACATTCCTGGCGAGTTAGCCTCTACATCTCCGTGTGACCATTATGTACATAAATAACGTAATTCTAACCTAACCTAACCCAACCTAACATCTCGGCGGTAATATTTGACAACATTCCTGGCGAGTTGGCCTCTAATTCTCCGTGTGACCATTATATACATAAATAACGCAATGTAACCTAACCTAACACAACCTAACCTCTCGGCGGTAATATTTGACAACATTCCTGGCGAGTTAGCCTCTACATCTCCGTGTGACCATTATGTACATAAATCACGTAATGTAACCTAACCTAACCCAACCTAACATCTCGGCGGTAATATTTGACAACATTCCTGGCCTGTTGGCCTCTACGTGTCCGTGGGACCTTCATATACATCAATAACGTAATATTACCTAACCTAACCCAACCTAACCTCTCGGTGGTAATATTTGACAACATTCCTTGCGAGTTGGCCTCTACGTCTCCGTGGAATCTTTATATACATCAATAACGTAATGTAACCTAACCTAACCCAACCTAACATCTCGGCGGTAATATTCGACAACATTCCTGGCGAGTTGGCCTCTACTTCTCCGTGTCACCATTATATACATAAATAACGTAATGTAACCTAACCTAACCCAACCTAACCTCTCGGCGGTAATATTTGACAACATTCCTGGCGAGTTAGCCTCTACATCTCCGTGTGACCATTATGTACATAAATCACGTAATGTAACCTAACCTAACCCAACCTAACATCTCGGCGGTAATATTTGACAACATTCCTGGCCTGTTGGCCTCTACGTGTCCGTGGGACCTTCATATACATCAATAACGTAATATTACCTAACCTAACCCAACCTAACCTCTCGGTGGTAATATTTGACAACATTCCTTGCGAGTTGGCCTCTACGTCTCCGTGGAACATTTATGTACATCAATAACGTAATATAACATAACCTAACCCAAACTAACCTCTCGGGGTACCATTTAACCACATTCCTTTATTGTCGGCCCGTACTTCTCGGTAGGAACACTGTATACGTCTATGGCGTAATACAACCTAACCTAACCCAACCTAACATCTCGGAGGTAATATTTGACAACATTCCTGGCGAGTTGGCCTCTACTTCTCCGTGTGACCATTATATACATAAATAACGTAATGTAATCTAACCAAACCCAAGCTAACTTCTCGGCGGTAATATTTGACAACATTCCTGGCGAGTTGGCTTCTACGTCTCCGTGGGACCTTTATATACATCAATAACGTCATATAACCTAACCTAACCCAAACTAACTTCTCGGCGGTAATATTTGACAACACTCCTGCCGAGTTGTGCTCTGCTTCTCCGTGGGAACATTATATGCGTCAGTAACGTCATATAACCTAACCTAACCCAACCTATCATTTCGGCGGTAATATTTAACAACATTCCTGGCGAGTTGGCCTCTACTTCTCCGTGTTACCATTATATACATAAATAACGTAAAGTAACCTTTTTTTTTTTTTTTTTTTTTTTTTTTTTTTCCGCAGGGAAATCCTCATGGATACCGTGGATTTTTTGGGAAATCCGCGGTTATGTCGGACTCTTACCGACTAAAACCCTGCGGTGGTCTTCCTACACTTGTAGCGGGTAGCCGGGAACTCTTTCGAACGCGTCCAGCATCCCGCCTCGTGTCTGAGTTCTTTGAACTCCCTGTTCATAGCTGGCGTGCGATTTCATACTTTAGATTGGCAACGACTGCAACCACCACAGTCGTTTGCCTCTCCTCGGTCGAGCGCGTGCCGGATAGACTTGACCCAAACCCTGTCTATCCGGCGCTCGGCTGCTCTTTCTGTTTTTTCTTATTTACTTTTTCTTTGCGCAATCTTTTCTATTACGCTTGTGTGCGAATGCATGCATTCCTCACGCGTACCTCTTTGTCGAATTTCTTGCGCCTGTCTTCGATCTTCGAAGTCGTCTTCCTCTTCTCCCGCTTGCGGCGTTTGAGATGGACGGCGGCAGCGAAGCTCCGCTCCCCGGTGGGTACTTTGGAGCGACTCTCGCGCCCTGACGGACGAGAGTCCCCTACCTTGGAGTGGAACGTGGCAAACGTCTACAACGCCGACCACGTAAGGCTCGTCGAGCAGAAAGCGTGCGCTCTCTTTCGCGCTCGGCGGCTTCCTTCGCAGCCATCACTTTGTCGCAAAACAAGGTAACGGCTCGCCAGTATCTCTCCCCTTCCAGCATCTTCGGCAGGATGCTTGTCGCCGAGAGATCCCGTCCGATCTCTGCCACGAGAGCGTGGCGCAGCGTTTGCCACGCTGGACAGCGTTCCAACGTGTGCTGCGCAGAGTCGTCTCCGTCTCCGCAATGGTGACATTCAGCCGTGGCCTCTTTTCCGATCTTGCAGAGGTACTGACCGAAGCATCCATGTCCAGTCAGCACCTGCGTCACTCTGAAGGTGAGCTGCCCTCTCCTGTTTTCTACCCAGTTTTCCAAGATGGGTAGAATCGCTCCCACGATCCTGTGATTGGTCGCAGGTGCGAGTTTCTCCTTCCATTTAGAGAAAGTGAAGCGTCTCGCTTCTCTTCTAATCTCGTCCCTTGTCGGAGCAGGTGCACCTTCTTCTTCTACCTGGCGCGTTGTGCGTAGGGTTTCGTACACTATGAGGTCTTCCTGCGCCAGGTATTCCAGGGGTGCGAGACCCGCCAGCATTGTTGCCGCGTCGTAGGATATCGTGCGATATCCTCTTATGACCCGAATGGCTATTCTTCGCCACGCGCTTCGCAGCAGCTGCAGCTTTCTGCCTCCTTTGTTAAGCGCGTCGCTCCATACCGGGGCTCCGTAAAGCGCAATGCTTTTTATCACCCCAGCATAGACTTTCCTTACTTTCTCGTCCGGTCCGTGCAGATTCGGCATGATGCGGCTTAGATAATTTGCCGCAGCATCCAGTCGAACGGCCTGACGAGCGAAGTGGAGACCAAAGTTCCATTTATCGTCGAGGAGCAGTCCGAGATACTTCATCTCGCTCCCCACTGTAACTTTGGATGGTCCGATGTTGACCACTTCGTTTCCTCCTCGCGGGTCTCTTCTTCGTCCCTTGAAGCACAGGATTTCAGATTTCTCCGGTGCCATCTGGAGCCCCATCTTCTTGATCGTATTAGCCACGACCGCAACTGCCACTTCGGCCCGGCAGATTGCGCGTTGCCGGCACGTGTCGACTGCCAACACCATCGTGTCATCCGCGTAGCACGTGAGATGCACGCCAGACGGCATTGGCAGCTTCAGGACCGCGTCGTACCCGAGATACCAGAGAAGCGGTCCGAGGACCGATCCCTGGGGAACGCCGCGATCAATCTTCTTTTTCTCGATTCCATGCCGGCTATCGTAGAGAACCGCGCGGTCGCTCAGGTAATTTTCCACGACCCTTCGCAGGTATCGCGGAATCCCGTGCTTTTCAAGCGCTCTACGTATCGTACTCCATTCGAGGGAGTTGAACGCATTCTTAATATCTAAAGATATCGCGATTACGACACCCCCGGCGGCGATCGCGTTTTCGGCGAAACTTTTCACTTGTCGAATGGCGTCAATCGTCGATCGTCCTTCTCGGAAGCCGAATTGGTTCTCGGCTAAGTTCGGCCCGGTTCGCGACAGGTGCTCGACGAGGCGGTTGTGGATTATCCTTTCAAATAATTTTCCGACCTCGTCGAGCAAAACTATCGGCCTGTACGCTGCCGGTGAATCCTCCGGTTTTCCCGGCTTTCGGAGCAACACTAATCTGCCGGTTTTCCATCTTGCTGGCAACGTACCCGTCTTCAAGCATGCTGTAAATAACTTCCGCAATCTTGAATTCAGGACACTGAGTGCCATCGACCAGGCACGGCCGGGAATTCCGTCCGGTCCGGGCGCGGTGTTCTTCTTTGTCATGCGCTTTATGGCGCGAGCCATTTCCTCCTCGGTGACGTCGTTGTCCTGCGACCAGATGATCGGGTCGATGTGTGCTGAAATTTGCGAGTTGCTCGCCGACGTGGCCTCTTCCGGTGGGAAGAGCGTGTCGACAACTCGCTTCAAGAACGGCGTCTCCATCGTCTCCGTTAACGGGGGCGCCCACGGTCGTAATTTATTCATTACTATCTTGTACGGCCGCCCCCACGGATCCTCGCGCAGTGTTTCCAGCAGCCCGTCCCATGCTCGTGCCTTTGATGTCTTTATGGCGGCCTGCAGCTCTATTTTCTTCTCCTTGTAAGCTTCATAGAGCTGCGCTTTCCTCACCGAATCGGGATTCCTCCGTTTCCGGTATCTCGTATATTGCCTCCGTGCGTTTGTGCTCTCCGCACGGAGAAGAGCGATCTCGTTCCTCCACCAATATACGGGTTTACGAGTGGGGTTCGACCTTATTTTCGACATGCTTGCGTTGCACACCGATGTCAACGTCCTCGTAAACCATTCTGCTTCTCGCTCGACTACGGCCGCTTCGGTCGGCTCGCTCGGCCAGGTAGCGGCGAGGGTTGCCGCCATAAACATATCTTCGTCGATTTTTCGCAACGACCATCTATTTTGCTTCTGGTCCGCTGCCCTTCTTCCTTGTACCGTGGATATGTCGATCCTTATATATAAGTGATCAGATAAAGTTTCGATCGGATCCACTTTCCAGCTCGTGACTCTTCGAGATGCTGCGTCGTTCGCGAACGAGAGGTCGACCTTGCTCTCGCTCTGTGGACGCACGCACGTACTGGCAGATCCTTGATTCAACAGTCTGAGATTCGCGGATGCTGCCCAGTCCATCGTCGAATGTCCACGCTGAGTCGTTCTGGAAGAGCGCCACATAGTCGCGTGCGCGTTGAAATCTCCCAGTACGAATGTCGGTTGCGAGGCGTGATTTCGCACTACACCCTCCACTTCGTCCAGGAGCTGATCGAAATCTTGCAACGACCAACTCGGCGGCGCGTATATTCCAATGACGACGCAATCCGACCACGATACTGCGACGTAACCACGCCCTTGCGCGATGAGTGTGATCGGTCGGATGCGTGTCGGCGTCGCCTGAATTATTGCAACCGTCTTCTCCCTGTTTGCTATCCATGACGGCTTGTCGTGGATTAAATACGGCTCCGCGGCAACCACTAATTCAACCACGCCGCTTTGCAGGCTTTCGAGCATAAGATCTTGTGCTCTCGCGGCGTGATTTAAATTAGTTTGCAGGATCTGGCATTTCATATTGAAAGTTACGCCAGATCCATCGCCTCCTCGCGGCTGGTGCTCGCCTTCAGAGTTTCGCGCTCCTTCTCCTCTTCGTGGTTGTGTTTGGCTGCTGCTGCAGCTTTTTCCTTCTTTTCCTCAGGTTTCTTATCCTTACCTGAGGATTTAGCGCTCGATTGAGTAGCGTTCTTCTGTCCTTTTTTTGCCGGCGGCGGGACAGTGCAGGCTTTGCTACCTGCTCTGTGTCCATGCGGGCGGTTCGCCGACTTGCATACCGGGCACGTCGGTGCCTTCTCATTGCATTCCGCAGCGCGGTGTCCCTTCTCACCGCACCGGTAACACGCCTCCGTTCGGTCCACGGTCGCGGAGCATTTCGCGATTACGTGCCCGATTTCCCAACATTTGAAGCAGGTAAGTTGTCGTGCTTCGATGGGTTCAACGCGGACGGACGTCCATCCGACCTTTACTTTACCGTTTTCGGTAACCTTCTTTGCGGCGGCGACCGGGCATTGCATAAGCATCGTGCCCATGCCGTTATACGCCGTCCTCCTGGGAACGTAAAGTAACCTAACCTAACCCAACATAACCTCTCGGCGGTAATATTTCACAACATTCCTGGCGAGTTAGCCTCTACATCTCCGTGTGACCATTATGTACATAAATAACGTAATGTAACCTAACCTAACCCAACCTAACCTCTCGGCGGTAATATTTGACAAAATTCCCGGCGAGTTAGCCTCTACATATCCGTGACCAATATATACATAAATAACGTAATATAATCTAACCTAACCCTACCTAACCACTCGGCGGTAATATTTGACATCACTCCTGCCGAGTTGTCCTCTGCTTCCCCGTGAGACCATTATATACATAAATAACGTAATGTAATCTAACCAAACCCAAGCTAACTTCTCGGGGGTAATATTTGGCAACATTCCTGGCGAGTTGGATTCTACGTCGCCGTGGGACCTTTATATACATCAATAACGTAATATAACCTAACCTAACCCAAACAAACTTCTCGGCGGTAATATTTGACAACACTCCTGCCGAGTTGTCCTCTGCTTCTCCGTGGGAACATTATACGTGTCAGTAACGTAATATAACCTAACCTAACCCAACATAACTTCTCGGCTGTAATGTTTGACAAAATTACTGGCGTGTTGGCCTCTACTTCTCCGTGTGACCATTATATACATAAATAACGTAATGTAACCTAAGCTAACCCAACCTAACATCTCGGCGGTAATATTTGACAACATTCCTGGCGAGTAGGCCTCTACGTCTCCGTGGAATCTTTATATACATCAATAACGTAATATAACCCAACCTAACCCAAATTAACCTCTCGGGGTACCATTTAACCACATGCCTTTATTGTCGGCTCCTCCTTCTCGGTAGGAACACGGTATACGTCTATGACGTAATAGAACCTAACCTAACCCAACCTAACATCTAGGCGGTAATATTTGACAACATTCCTGGCGAGTAGGCCTCTACGTCTCTGTGGGACCTTCATGTACATCAAGAACGTAATATAACCTAACCTAACCCAACCTAACCTCTCGGCGGTAACATTTGAAAACATTCCTGGCGAGTTGGCCGCTACGTCTCCGTGGAATCTATATATACCTCAATAACGTAATGTAACATAACCTAACCCAACCTAACCTCTCGGCGGTAATATTTGACAACATTCCTGGCGAGTTGGCCTCATCATTTCCGTCTGACCATTATATACATCAATAACGTAATATAACCTAACCTAACCCAACCTATCATTTCGGCGGTAATATTTAACAACATTCCTGTCGAGTTAGCCTCTACATCTCCGTGTGACCATTATGTACATAAATAACGTAATTCTAACCTAACCTAACCCAACCTAACATCTCGGCGGTAATATTCGACAACATTCCTGGCGAGTTGGCCTCTACTTCTCCGTGTGACCATTATATACATAAATAACGTAATGTAACCTAACCTAATCCAACCTAACCTCTCGGCGGTAATATTTCACAACATTCCTGGCGAGTTAGCCTCTACATCTCCGTGTGACCATTATGTACATAAATAACGTAATGTAACCTAACCTAACCCAACCTAACCTCTCGGCGGTAATATTTGACAAAATTCCCGGCGAGTTAGCCTCTACATATCCGTGACCAATATATACATAAATAACGTAATATAATCTAACCTAACCCTACCTAACCACTCGGCGGTAATATTTGACATCACTCCTGCCGAGTTGTCCTCTGCTTCCCCGTGAGACCATTATATACATAAATAACGTAATGTAATCTAACCAAACCCAAGCTAACTTCTCGGGGGTAATATTTGGCAACATTCCTGGCGAGTTGGATTCTACGTCGCCGTGGGACCTTTATATACATCAATAACGTAATATAACCTAACCTAACCCAAACAAACTTCTCGGCGGTAATATTTGACAACACTCCTGCCGAGTTGTCCTCTGCTTCTCCGTGGCAACATTATACGTGTCAGTAACGTAATATAACCTAACCTAACCCAACATAACATCTCGGCTGTAATGTTTGACAAAATTACTGGCGTGTTGGCCTCTACTTCTCCGTGTGACCATTATATACATAAATAACGTAATGTAACCTAAGCTAACCCAACCTAACATCTCGGCGGTAATATTTGACAACATTCCTGGCGAGTAGGCCTCTACGTCTCCGTGGAATCTTTATATACATCAATAACGTAATATAACCCAACCTAACCCAAATTAACCTCTCGGGGTACCATTTAACCACATTCCTTTATTGTCGGCTCCTCCTTCTCGGTAGGAACACGGTATACGTCTATGACGTAATAGAACCTAACCTAACCCAACCTAACATCTAGGCGGTAATATTTGACAACATTCCTGGCGAGTAGGCCTCTACGTCTCTGTGGGACCTTCATGTACATCAAGAACGTAATATAACCTAACCTAACCCAACCTAACCTCTCGGCGGTAACATTTGAAAACATTCCTGGCGAGTTGGCCGCTACGTCTCCGTGGAATCTATATATACCTCAATAACGTAATGTAACATAACCTAACCCAACCTAACCTCTCGGCGGTAATATTTGACAACATTCCTGGCGAGTTGGCCTCATCATTTCCGTCTGACCATTATATACATCAATAACGTAATATAACCTAACCTAACCCAACCTATCATTTCGGCGGTAATATTTAACAACATTCCTGTCGAGTTAGCCTCTACATCTCCGTGTGACCATTATGTACATAAATAACGTAATTCTAACCTAACCTAACCCAACCTAACATCTCGGCGGTAATATTTGACAACATTCCTGGCGAGTTGGCCTCTAATTCTCCGTGTGACCATTATATACATAAATAACGTAATGTAACCTAACCTAACACAACCTAACCTCTCGGTCGTAATATTTGACAACATTCCTGGCGAGTTGGCCTCTACGTCTCCGTGGAACGTTTATATACATCAATAACGTAATATAACATAACCTAACCCAACCTAACCTCTCGGCGGTAATATTTGACAACATTTCTGGCGATTTGGCCTCTACGTCTCCGTGGAATCTTTATATACATCAATAACGTAATGTAACCTAACCTAACCCAACCTAACATCTCGGCGGTAATATTCGACAACATTCCTGGCGAGTTGGCCTCTACTTCTCCGTGTGACCATTATATACATAAATAACGTAATGTAACCTAACCTAATCCAACCTAACCTCTCGGCGGTAATATTTGACAACATTCCTGGCGAGTTGGCCTCTACGTCTCCGTGGAACCTTTATGTACATCAATAACGTAATATAACATAACCTAACCCAAACTAACCTCTCTGGGTACCATTTAACCACATTCCTTTATTGTCGGCCCGTACTTCTCGGTAGGAACACTGTATACGTCTATGGCGTAATACAACCTAACCTAACCCAACCTAACATCTCGGCGGTAATATTTGACAACATTCCTGGCGAGTTGGCCTCTACTTCTCCGTGTGACCATTATATACATAAATAACGTAATGTAATCTAACCAAACCCAAGCTAACTTCTCGGCGGTAATATTTGACAACATTCCTGGCGAGTTGGCTTCTACGTCTCCGTGGGACCTTTATATACATCAATAACGTAATATAACCTAACCTAACCCAAACAAACTTCTCGGCGGTAATATTTGACAACACTCCTGCCGAGTTGTCCTCTGCTTCTCCGTGGCAACATTATACGTGTCAGTAACGTAATATAACCTAACCTAACCCAACATAACATCTCGGCTGTAATGTTTGACAAAATTACTGGCGTGTTGGCCTCTACTTCTCCGTGTGACCATTATATACATAAATAACGTAATGTAACCTAAGCTAACCCAACCTAACATCTCGGCGGTAATATTTGACAACATTCCTGGCGAGTAGGCCTCTACGTCTCCGTGGAATCTTTATATACATCAATAACGTAATATAACCCAACCTAACCCAAATTAACCTCTCGGGGTACCATTTAACCACATTCCTTTATTGTCGGCTCCTCCTTCTCGGTAGGAACACGGTATACGTCTATGACGTAATAGAACCTAACCTAACCCAACCTAACATCTAGGCGGTAATATTTGACAACATTCCTGGCGAGTAGGCCTCTACGTCTCTGTGGGACCTTCATGTACATCAAGAACGTAATATAACCTAACCTAACCCAACCTAACCTCTCGGCGGTAACATTTGAAAACATTCCTGGCGAGTTGGCCGCTACGTCTCCGTGGAATCTATATATACCTCAATAACGTAATGTAACATAACCTAACCCAACCTAACCTCTCGGCGGTAATATTTGACAACATTCCTGGCGAGTTGGCCTCATCATTTCCGTCTGACCATTATATACATCAATAACGTAATATAACCTAACCTAACCCAACCTATCATTTCGGCGGTAATATTTAACAACATTCCTGGCGAGTTGGCCTCTACTTCGCCGTGAGACCATTATATGCATCAGTAACGTAATACAACCTAATCCAACCCAACCTAACCTCTCGGCGGTAATATTTTAAAACATTCCTGGCGAGTTGGCCTTAGTTCTCCGTGTGATCATTATATACATAAATAACGTAAAGTAACCTAACCTAACCCAACATAACCTCTCGGCGGTAATATTTCACAACATTCCTGGCGAGTTAGCCTCTACATCTCCGTGTGACCATTATGTACATAAATAACGTAATGTAACCTAACCTAACCCAACCTAACCTCTCGGCGGTAATATTTGACAAAATTCCTGGCGAGTTAGCCTCTACATCTCCGTGACCAATATATACATAAATAACGTAATATAATCTAACCTAACCCTACCTAACCTCTCGGCGGTAATATTTGACAACACTCCTGCCGAGTTGTGCTCTGCTTCTCCGTGGGAACATTATATGCGTCAGTAACGTCATATAACCTAACCTAACCCAACCTAACCTCTCGGCGGTAATATTTGACAACATTCCGGGCGTGTTAGCCTCATTTTTCCGTGCGACCATTATATACATCAATAACGTAACATAACCTAACCTAACCCAACCTATCATTTCGTCGGTATATTTAACAACATTCCTGGCGAGTTGGCCTCTACTTCGCCGTGAGACCATTATATGCATCAGTAACGTAATACAACCTAATCCAACCCGACCTAACGTCTCGGGGTACCATTTAACCACATTCCTTGCTTGACAGCCCCTACTTCTCGGTGGGAACACTGTATACGTCTATGACGTAATACAACCTAACCTAACCCAACCTAACATCTCGGCGGTAATATTTGACAACATTCCTGGAGAGTTGGCCTCTACGTCTCCGTGGGACCCTTATATACATCAATAACGTAATATAACATAACCTAACCTAACCTAACCTATCGGCGGTAATAATTGACAACATTCCTGGCGAGTTGGCCTCTACTTCTCCGTGTGACAATTATATACATAAATAACGTAATGTAACCTAACCTAACCCAACCTAACCTCTCGGTGGTAATATTTGACAACATTCCTGGCTAGTTGGCCTCTACGTCTCCGTGGAACGTTTATATACATCAATAACGTAATATAACATAACCTAACCCAACCTAACCTCTCGGCGGTAATATTTCACAACATTCCTGGCGAGTTGGCCTCTACGTCTCCGTGGAATCTTTATATACATCAATAACGTAATGTAACCTAGCCTAACCCAACCTAACATCTCGGCGGTAATATTCGACAACATTCCGGGCGAGTTGGCCTCTACTTCTCCGTGTGACCATTATATACATAAATAACGTAATGTAATCTAACCGAACACAAGCTAACTTCTCGGCGGTAATATTTGATAACATTCCTAGCGAGTTGGCTTCTAGGTCTCCGTGGGATCTTTATATATATCAATAACGTAATATAACCTAACCTAACCCAAACTAACCTCTCGGCGGTAATATTTGACATAATTCCTGGCGAGTCAGCCTCTACTTCTCCGTGACCATTATATACTTAAATAACGTAATATAACCTAACCTAACCCTACCTAACCTCTCGGCTGTAATATTTGACATCACTCCTGCCGAGTTGTCCTCTGCTTCTCCGTGGGAACATTATATGCGTCAGTAACGTAATATAACCTATCCTAACCCAACATAACTTCTCGGCGGTAATATTTGACAAAATTCCGGGCGAGTTGGCCTCTACTTCTCCGTGTGACCATTATATACATAAATAACGTTATGTAACCTAAGCTAACCCAACCTAACCTCTCGGTGGTAATATTTGACAACATTCCTGGCGAGTTGGCCTCTACTTCGCCGTGAGACCATTATATGCATTAGTAACGTAATACAACCTAATCCAACCCAACCTAACGTCTCGGGGTACCATTTAACCACATTCCTTAATTGACAGCCCCTACTTCTAAGTGGGAACACTGTATACGTCTATGACGTAATACAACCTAACCTGACGCAACCTAACATCTCGGCGGTAATGTTTGACAACATACCTGGCGAGTTGGCCTCTACGTATAAGTGGGATATTTATATACTTCAATAACGAAATATAACCTAACCTAACCCAAACTAACCTCTCGGGGTACCATTTAATCACATTCTTTTATTGTCGGCCCCTAGTTCTCGGTGGGAACACTGTATACGCCTATGATGTAATACAACCTAACCTAACCCAACCTAAAATCTAGGCGGTAATATTTGACAACATTCCTGGCGAGTTGGCCTCTACGTCTCTGTGTTACCATTATATACATCAATAACGTAATATAACCTAACCTAACCCAACCTATCATCTCGGCGGTAACATTTGGAAACATTCCGGGCGATTTGGCCTCTACGTCTCCGTGGGACCATTATAAACATAAATAACGTATTGTAACCTAACCTAACCCAACATAACGTCTCGGCGGTAATATTTGTCAACATTCCTGGCGAGTTGGCATCTACTTCTCCGTGTGACCATTATATTCAACAATAACGTAATATAACCTAACATAACCCAACCTAACCTCTCGGGGTACCATTTCACCACATTCCTTGATTGTCGGCCCCTACTTCTCTGTGGGAATACTGTATACGTCTATGTCGTAATACAACCTAACCTAAACCAACATAACCTCTCGGCGGTTACATTTGACAACACGCCTTCCGAGTTGGCCCCTACTCCCCCGCGTGACCACTATATACATAAATACCGTAATGTAACCTAACCTAACCCAACCTATCGTCTCGGCGGTAATATTTGACAACATTCCTGGCTAGTTGGCCTCTACGCCTCCGTGGAACCTTTATATACATCACTAACGTTATATAACCTAACCTAACCCAAACTAACAGCTCGGGGTACCGTTCAACGAAATTCCTTGATTGTCGGCCGCTATTTCTCGGTGGGAACACTGTATACGTCTATGACGAAGTACAGCCCAACCTAACCCTAACTAACATCTCGGCGGTAATATTTGATACCTTCCTGGCGAGTTGGCCTCTACTTCTCCGTGAGACCATTATATGCATCAGTAACGTAGTATAAACTAATCTAACCCAAACTAACCTCTCGGGGTACCATTTAACCACATTCCTTGCTTGACAGCCCCTACTTCTCGGTGGGAACACTGTATACGTATATGACGTTATACAACCTAACCTAACCCAACCTAACAGCTCGGCGGTAATATTTGACGACATTCCTGGCGGATTGGCCTATACATCTCCGTGGGACCTTTATATACATCACTAACGTTATATAACCTAACCTAACCCAAACTAACAGCTCGGGGTACCGTTCAACGAAATTCCTTGATTGTCGGCCGCTATTTCTCGGTGGGAACACTGTATACGTCTATGATGAAGTTCAGCCCAACCTAACCCAACCTAACATCTCGGCGGTAATATTTGACAACTTTCCTGGCGAGTTGGCCCCTACGTCACCGTGTAACCTTTATATACATCAATAACGTAATATAACCTAACCTAACCCAACATATCACCTCGTCGGTAATATTTGACAACATTCCTGGCGAGTTGGTCTCCACGTCTCCGTGGAACCTTTGTATATATCAATAACGCAATATAACCTAACCTAACCCAAACTAACATGTCGGGGTACCATTTAACCAAATTCCTTGATTGCCGGCCCCTAGCTCTCGGTGGGAACACTGTATACGTCTATGACGAAGTACAGCCCAACCTAACCCTAACTAACATCTCGGCGGTAATATTTGATACCTTCCTGGCGAGTTGGCCTCTACTTCTCCGTGAGACCATTATATGCATCAGTAACGTAGTATAAACTAATCTAACCCAAACTAACCTCTCGGTGTACCATTTAATCACATTCCTTGATTGGCGGCATCTACTTCTCGGTGGGAACACTGTATACGTATATGACGTTATACAACCTAACCTAACCCAACCTAACATCTCGGCGGTAATATTGGACAACATTCCTGGCGATTTGGCTTCGTCGTCTCCGTGGTACCTTTATATACATAATTAACGTAATATAACCTAAGCTAAACCAACCTATCCTCTCGGGGTACCAGTTAACCACATTCCGTGACTGTCGGCACCTACTTCTCGGTGGGAACACGGTATACGTCTACGACGTTATACAACCTAACCTAACCCAACCTAACATCTCGGCGGTAATATTTTACAACATTCCTGGCGAGTTGGCCTTTACGTCTCCGTGGGACCTTTATATACATCAATAACGTAATATAACCTAACCTAACCCAACCTATCATCTCGGCGGTAATATTTTACAACATTCCTGGCGAGTTAGCATCTGCGTCTCCGTGGGCCCTTTATATACATCAATAACGAAATGTAACCTAACTTAACCCAACCTAACCTCTTGGCGGTAATATTTAACAACACTCCTGCCGAGTTGTCCTCTACTTCTCCGTGTGACCACTATAAACATAAATAACGTAATGTAACCTAACCAAACCCAACCTAACTTCTCGGCGGTAATATTTGACAACATTCCTGGCGAGTTGGACTCTACCAGTCCGTGATAATTTTATATACATCAATTACGTTATATAACCTAACCTAACCCAACCTAACCTCTCGTCGGTAATATTTGACAACATTCCTGGCGAGTTGGCCTCTACTTCCCCGTGAGACCATTATATGCATCAGTAACGTAATATAAACTAACCTAACCCAACCTAACCTCTCGGGGTACCATTTAATAACATTCCTTGATTGTCGGCCCCTACTTCTCGGTGGGAACACTGTATACGTCTATGACGCAATACAACCTAACCTAACCCAACATAACGTCTCGGGGTACCATTTAACCAAACTCCTTGATTGTCGGCCCCTAGTTCTCGGTGGGAACACTGTATACATCTATGACGAAGCACAGCCCAACCTAAGCCAATGTGACATCTCGGCGGTAATGTTTGACAACATTCCCGGCGAGTTGGCCTCTTCGTCTCCGTGGGACCTTTATATACATCAATAACGTAATATAACATAACCGAACCTAGCCTAACCTCTCGGCGGTAATATTTGACAACATTCCTGGCGAGTTGGCCTCTACGTCTCCGTGGAACGTTTATATACATCAATAACGTAATATAACATAACCTAACCCAACCTAACCTCTCGGCGGTAATATTTGACAACATTCCTGGCGACTTGGCCTCTACGTCTCCGTGGAATCTTTATATACATCAATAACGTAATATAACCTAACCTAACCCAACCTAACCTCTCGGCGGTAATATTTGACAAAATTCCGGGCGAGTTGGCCTCTAATTCTCCGTGTGACCATTATATACATAAATAACGTAATGTAACCTAACCTAACACAACCTAACCTCTCGGTCGTAATATTTGACAACATTCCTGGCGAGTTGGCCTCTACGTCTCCGTGGAACGTTTATATACATCAATAACGTAATATGACATAACCTAACCCAACCTAACCTCTCGGCGGTAATATCTGACAACATTCCTGGCGAGTTGGCCTCTACGTCTCCGTGGAATCTTTATATACATCAATAACGTAATGTAACCTAACCTAACCCAACCTAACATCTCGGCGGTAATATTCGACAACATTCCTGGCGAGTTGACCTCTACTTCTCCGTGTGACCATTATATACATAAATAACGTAATGTAACCTAACCTAAACCAACCTAACCTCTCGGCGGTAATATTTGACAACATTCCTGGCGAGTTAGCCTCTACATCTCCGTGTGACCATTATGTACATAAATAACGTAATGTAACCTAACCTAACCCAACCTAACATCTCGGCGGTAATATTTGACAACACTCCTGGCGAGTTGGCCTCTAATTCTCCGTTTGACCATTATATACATAAATAACGTAATGTAACCTAACCTAACACAACCTAACCTCTCGGTCGTAATATTTGACAACATTCCTGGCGAGTTGGCCTCTACGTCTCCGTGGAACGTTTATATACATCAATAACGTAATATAACATAACCTAACCCAACCTAACCTCTCGGCGGTAATATTTGACAACATTCCTGGCGAGTTGGCCTCTACGTCTCCGCGGAATCTTTATATACATCAATAACGTAATATAACCTAACCTAACCCAACATAACCTCTCGGCGGTAATATTTCACAACATTCCTGGCGAGTTAGCCTCTACATCTCCGTGTGACCATTATGTACATAAATAACGTAATGTAACCTAACCTAACCCAACCTAACCTCTCGGCGGTAATATTTGACAAAATTCCCGGCGAGTTAGCCTCTACATATCCGTGACCAATATATACATAAATAACGTAATATAATCTAACCTAACCCTACCTAACCACTCGGCGGTAATATTTGACATCACTCCTGCCGAGTTGTCCTCTGCTTCCCCGTGAGACCATTATATACATAAATAACGTAATGTAATCTAACCAAACCCAAGCTAACTTCTCGGGGGTAATATTTGGCAACATTCCTGGCGACTTGGATTCTACGTCGCCGTGGGACCTTTATATACATCAATAACGTAATATAACCTAACCTAACCCAAACAAACTTCTCGGCGGTAATATTTGACAACACTCCTGCCGAGTTGTCCTCTGCTTCTCCGTGGGAACATTATACGTGTCAGTAACGTAATATAACCTAACCTAACCCAACATAACTTCTCGGCTGTAATGTTTGACAAAATTACTGGCGTGTTGGCCTCTACTTCTCCGTGTGACCATTATATACATAAATAACGTAATGTAACCTAAGCTAACCCAACCTAACATCTCGGCGGTAATATTTGACAACATTCCTGGCGAGTAGGCCTCTACGTCTCCGTGGAATCTTTATATACATCAATAACGTAATATAACCCAACCTAACCCAAATTAACCTCTCGGGGTACCATTTAACCACATTCCTTTATTGTCGGCTCCTCCTTCTCGGTAGGAACACGGTATACGTCTATGACGTAATAGAACCTAACCTAAACCAACCTAACATCTAGGCGGTAATATTTGACAACATTCCTGGCGAGTATGCCTCTACGTCTCTGTGGGACCTTCATGTACATCAAGAACGTAATATAACCTAACCTAACCCAACCTAACCTCTCGGCGGTAACATTTGAAAACATTCCTGGCGAGTTGGCCGCTACGTCTCCGTGGAATCTATATATACCTCAATAACGTAATGTAACATAACCTAACCCAACCTAACCTCTCGGCGGTAATATTTGACAACATTCCTGGCGAGTTGGCCTCATCATTTCCGTCTGACCATTATATACATCAATAACGTAATATAACCTAACCTAACCCAACCTATCATTTCGGCGGTAATATTTAACAACATTCCTGGCGAGTTGGCCTCTACTTCTCCGTGAGACCATTATATGCATCAGTAACGTAATACAACCTAATCCAACCCAACCTAACGTCTCGGAGTACCATTTAACCACATTCCTTGAATGACGGCCCCTACTTCTCGGTGGGAACACTGTATACGTCTATGACGTAATACAACCTAACCTAACCCAACCTAACATCTCGGCGGTAATATTTGACAACATTCCTGGCAAGTTGGCCTCTAATTCTCCTTGTGACCATTATATACAAAATAACGTAATATAACCTATCCTAACCCAACCTAACCTCTCGGTGGTAATATTTGACAACATTCCTTGCGAGTTGGCCTCTAATTCTCCGTGTGACCATTATATACATAAATAACGTAATGTAACCTAACCTAACCCAACCTAACTTCTCGGTCGTAATATTTGACAACATTCCTGGCGAGTTGGCCTCTACGTTTCCGTGGAGCGTTTATATACATCAATAACGTAATATGACATAACCTAACCCAACCTAACCTCTCGGCGGTAATATCTGACAACATTCCTGGCGAGTTGGCATCTACGTCTCCGTGGAATCTTTATATACATCAATAACGTAATGTAACCTAACCTAACCCAACCTAACATCTCGGCGGTAATATTCGACAACATTCCTGGCGAGTTGACCTCTACTTCTCCGTGTGACCATTATATACATAAATAACGTAATGTAACCTAACCTAAACCAACCTAACCTCTCGGCGGTAATATTTGACAACATTCCTGGCGAGTTAGCCTCTACATCTCCGTGTGACCATTATGTACATAAATAACGTAATGTAACCTAACCTAACCCAACCTAACATCTCGGCGGTAATATTTGACAACACTCCTGGCGAGTTGGCCTCTAATTCTCCGTTTGACCATTATATACATAAATAACGTAATGTAACCTAACCTAACACAACCTAACCTCTCGGTCGTAATATTTGACAACATTCCTGGCGAGTTGGCCTCTACGTCTCCGTGGAACGTTTATATACATCAATAACGTAATATAACATAACCTAACCCAACCTAACCTCTCGGCGGTAATATTTGACAACATTCCTGGCGAGTTGGCCTCTACGTCTCCGCGGAATCTTTATATACATCAATAACGTAATATAACCTAACCTAACCCAACCTAACCTCTCGGCGGTAATATTTGACAAAATTCCGGGCGATTTGGCCTCTACTTCTCCGTGTGACCATTATATACATAAATAACGTTATGTAACCTAAGCTAACCCAACCTAACCTCTCGGTGGTAATATTTGACAACATTCCTTGCGAGTTGGCCTCTACGTCTCCGTGGAACCTTTATGTACATCAATAACGTAATATAACATAACCTAACCCAAACTAACCTCTCGGGGTACCATTTAACCACATTCCTTTATTGTCGGCCCGTACTTCTCGGTAGGAACACTGTATACGTCTATGGCGTAATGCAACCTAACCTAACCCAACCTAACATCTCGGCGGTAATATTTGACAACATTCCTGGCGAGTTGGCCTCTACTTCTCCGTGTGACCATTATATACATAAATAACGTAATGTAATCTAACCAAACCCAAGCTAACTTCTCGGCGGTAATATTTGACAACATTCCTCCGAGTTGGCTTCTACGTCTCCGTGGGACCTTTATATACATCAATAACGTTATATAACCTAACCTAACCCAAACTAACGTCTCGGCGGTAATATTTGACAACACTCCTGCCGAGTTGTGCTCTGCTTCTCCGTGGGAACATTATATGCGTCAGTAACGTCATATAACCTAACCTAACCCAACCTATCATTTCGGCGGTAATATTTAACAACATTCCTGGCGAGTTGGCCTCTACTTCTCCGTGTTACCATTATATACATAAATAACGTAAAGTAACCTAACCTAACCCAACATAACCTCTCGGCGGTAATATTTCACAACATTCCTGGCGAGTTAGCCTCTACATCTCCGTGTGACCATTATGTACATAAATAACGTAATGTAACCTAACCTAACCCAAACTAACCTCTCGGGGTACCATTTAACCACATTCCTTTATTGTCGGCCCGTACTTCTCGGTAGGAACACTGAATACGTCTATGGCGTAATACAACCTAACCTAACCCAACCTAACATCTCGGCGGTAATATTTGACAACATTCCTGGCGAGTTGGCCTCTACTTCTCCGTGTGACCATTATATAAATAAATAACGTAATGTAACCTAACCTAACCCAACCTAACCTCTCGGCGGTAATATTTAACAACATTCCTGGCGAGTTGGCCTCTACTTCTCCGTGAGACCATTATATGCATCAGTAACGTAATACAACCTGATCCAACCCAACCTAACGTATCGGAGTACCATTTAACCACATTCCTTGAATGACGGCCCCTACTTCTCGGTGGGAACACTGTATACGTCTATGACGTAATACAACCTAACCTAACGCAACCTAACATCTCGGCGGTAATATTTGACAACATTCCTGGCGATTTGGCCTCTACGTCTCCGTGGAACCTTTATATACATCAATAACGTAATGTAACCTAACCTAACCCAACCTAACATCTCGGCGGTGATATTTGACAACATTCCTGGCCTGTTGGCCTCTACGTGTCCGTGGGACCTTCATATACATCAATAACGTAATATTACCTCACCTAACCCAACCTAACCTCTCGGTGGTAATATTTGACAACATTCCTTGCGAGTTGGCATCTACGTCTCCGTGGAACATTTATGTACATCAATAACGTAATATAACATAACCTAACCCAAACTAACCTCTCGGGGTACCATTTAACCACATTCCTTTATTGTCGGCCCGTACTTCTCGGTAGGAACACTGAATACGTCTATGGCGTAATACAACCTAACCTAACCCAACCTAACATCTCGGTGGTAATATTTGACAACATTCCTGGCGAGTTGGCCTCTACTTCTCCGTGTGACCATTATATACATAAATAACGTAATGTAATCTAACCAAACCCAAGCTAACTTCTCGGGGGTAATATTTGGCAACATTCCTGGCGACTTGGATTCTACGTCGCCGTGGGACCTTTATATACATCAATAACGTAATATAACCTAACCTAACCCAAACAAACTTCTCGGCGGTAATATTTGACAACACTCCTGCCGAGTTGTCCTCTGCTTCTCCGTGGGAACATTATACGTGTCAGTAACGTAATATAACCTAACCTAACCCAACATAACTTCTCGGCTGTAATGTTTGACAAAATTACTGGCGTGTTGGCCTCTACTTCTCCGTGTGACCATTATATACATAAATAACGTAATGTAACCTAAGCTAACCCAACCTAACATCTCGGCGGTAATATTTGACAACATTCCTGGCGAGTAGGCCTCTACGTCTCCGTGGAATCTTTATATACATCAATAACGTAATATAACCCAACCTAACCCAAATTAACCTCTCGGGGTACCATTTAACCACATTCCTTTATTGTCGGCTCCTCCTTCTCGGTAGGAACACGGTATACGTCTATGACGTAATAGAACCTAACCTAAACCAACCTAACATCTAGGCGGTAATATTTGACAACATTCCTGGCGAGTAGGCCTCTACGTCTCTGTGGGACCTTCATGTACATCAAGAACGTAATATAACCTAACCTAACCCAACCTAACCTCTCGGCGGTAACATTTGAGAACATTCCTGGCGAGTTGGCCGCTACGTCTCCGTGGAATCTATATATACCTCAATAACGTAATGTAACATAACCTAACCCAACCTAACCTCTCGGCGGTAATATTTGACAACATTCCTGGCGAGTTGGCCTCATCATTTCCGTCTGACCATTATATACATCAATAACGTAATATAACCTAACCTAACCCAACCTATCATTTCGGCGGTAATATTTAACAACATTCCTGGCGAGTTGGCCTCTACTTCTCCGTGAGACCATTATATGCATCAGTAACGTAATACAACCTAATCCAACCCAACCTAACGTCTCGGAGTACCATTTAACCACATTCCTTGAATGACGGCCCCTACTTCTCGGTGGGAACACTGTATACGTCTATGACGTAATACAACCTAACCTAACCCAACCTAACATCTCGGCGGTAATATTTGACAACATTCCTGGCAAGTTGGCCTCTAATTCTCCTTGTGACCATTATATACAAAATAACGTAATATAACCTATCCTAACCCAACCTAACCTCTCGGCGGTAACATTTGAAAACATTCCCGGCGAGTTGGCCTCTACGTCTCCGTGGAATCTTTATATACATCAATAACGTAATATAACCTAACCTAACCCAACCTAACCTCTCAGCGGTAACATTTGAAAACATTCCTGGCGAGTTGGCTTCTACGTCTCCGTGGAATCTTTATATACATCACTAACGTAATGTAACATAACCTAACCCAACCTAACCTCTCGGCGGTAATATTTGACAACATTCCTGGCGAGTTGGGCTCATCTTTTCCGTGTGACCATTATATACATAAATCACGTAATATAACCTAACCTAACCCTACCTAACCTCTCGGCGGTAATATTTGACATCACTCCTGCCGAGTTGTCCTCTGCTTCTCCGTGGGAACATTATATACATAAATAACGTAATGTAACCTAAGCTAACCCAACCTAACATCTCGGCGGTAATATTTGACAACATTCCTGGCGAGTAGGGATCTACGCCTCCGTGGAACCTTTATAAACATCAATAACGTAATATAACCCAACCTAACCCAAACTAATCTCTCGGGGTACCGTTTAACCACATTCCTTTATTGTCGGCTCCTACTTCTCGGTAGGAACACTGTATACGTCTATGACGTAATACAACCTAACCTAACCCAACCTAACATCTCGGCGGTAATATTTGACAACATTCCTGGCGAGTTGGCCTCTACGTCTCCGTGGAATCTTTATATACATCAATAACGTAATGTAACCTAACCTAAGCCAACCTAACATCTCGGCGGTAATATTCGACATCATTCCTGGCGAGTTAGCCTCTACGTCTCCGTGGGACTTTTATATACATCAATAACGTAATTTAACCTAGCCTAACCCAACGTAACATCGCGGGGGTAATATTTGACAACATTCCTGGCTTGTTGGCCTCTACGTGTCCGTGGGACCTTCATATACATCAATAACGTAATATTACCTAACCTAACCCAACCTATCATCTCGGCGGTAATATTTGACAACATTCCTGGCGAGTTGGCCTCTACATCTCCGTGTGACCATTATATACATAAATAACGTAATTTAATCAAACCAAACCCAAGCTAACATCTCGGCGGTAATATTCGACATCATTCCTGGCGAGTTAGCCTCTACGTCTCCGTGGGACTTTTATATACATCAATAACGTAATTTAACCTAGCCTAACCCAACGTAACATCGCGGCGGTAATATTTGACAACATTCCTGGCTTGTTGGCTTCTACGTCTCCGTGGGACCTTTATATACATCAATAACGTAATATAACCTAACCTAACCCAACCTAACCTCTCGGCGGTAATATTTGACAACATTCCTGGCGAGTTGGCCTCTACTTCTCCGTGTGACCATTATATACATAAATAACGTAATGTAATCTAACCAAACCCAAGCTAACTTCTCGGCGGTGATATTTGGCAACATTCCTGGCGAGTTGGCTTCTACGTCTCCGTGGGACCTTTATATACATCAATAACGTAATATAACCTAACCTAACCCAAACTAACCTCTCGGCGGTAATATTTGACATAGTTCCTGGCGAATTAGCCTCTACTTCTCCGTGACCATTATATACATAAATAACGAAATATAACTTAACCTAACCCTACCTAACCTCTCGGCGGTAATATTTGACATCACTCCTGCCGAGTTGTCCTCTGCTTCTCCGTGGAAACATTATATACATAAATAACGTAATGTAACCTAAACTAACCGAACCTAACATCTCGGCGGTAATATTTGACAACATTCCTGGCGAGTTGGCTTCTACGTCTCCGTGGGACCTTTATATAGATCAATAACGTAATATAACCTAACCTAACCCAAACAAACTTCTCGGCGGTAATATTTGACAACACTCCTGCCGAGTTGTCCTCTGCTTCTCCGTGGCAACATTATACGTGTCAGTAACGTAATATAACCTAACCTAACCCAACATAACTTCTCGGCTGTAATGTTTGACAAAATTACTGGCGTGTTGGCCTCTACTTCTCCGTGTGACCATTATATACATAAATAACGTAATGTAACCTAAGCTAACCCAACCTAACATCTCGGCGGTAATATTTGACAACATTCCTGGCGAGTTGGCTTCTACGTCTCCGTGGAATCTTTATATACATCACTAACGTAATGTAACATAACCTAACCCAACCTAACCTCTCGGCGGTAATATTTGACAACATTCCTGCCGAGTTGGCCTCATCTTTTCCGTGTGACCATTATATACATAAATCACGTAATATAACCTAACCTAACCCTACCTAACCTCTCGGCGGTAATATTTGACATCACTCCTGCCGAGTTGTCCTCTGCTTCTCCGTGGGAACATTATATACATAAATAACGTAATGTAACCTAAGCTAACCCAACCTAACATCTCGGCGGTAATATTTGACAACATTCCTGGCGAGTAGGGATCTACGCCTCCGTGGAACCTTTATAAACATCAATAACGTAATATAATCCAACCTAACCCAAACTAATCTCTCGCGGTACCATTTAACCACATTCCTTTATTGTCGGCTCCTACTTCTCGGTAGGAACACTGTATACGTCTATGACGTAATACAACCTAACCTAACCCAACCTAACATCTCGGCGGTAATAATTGACAACATTCCTGGCGAGTTGGCCTCTACTTCTCCGTGTGACCATTATATACATAAATAACGTAATGAAACCTAACCTAACCCAACCTAACCTCTCGGCGGTAATATTTGTCAACATTCCCGGCGAGTTGGCCTGTACTTCTCCATGTGACCATTATATACATAAATAACGTAATGTAAGCTATCCAAACCCAACCTAACTTCTCGTCGTTAATATTTTATAACATTCCTGGCGAGTTGGCCTCTAGGTCTCCGTGTGATCATTATATACATAAATAAAGTAAAGTAACCTAACCTAACCCAACATAACCTCTCGGCGGTAATATTTCCCAACATTCCTGGCGAGTTAGCCTCTACATCTCCGTGTGACCATTATATACATAAATAACGTAAAGTATCCTAACCTAACCCAACATAACCTCTCGGCGGTAATATTTCACAACATTCCTGGCGAGTTAGCCTCTACATCTCCGTGTGACCATTATGTACATAAATAACGTAATGTAACCTAACCTAACCCAACCTAACCTCTCGGCGGTAATATTTGACCAAATTCCCGGCGAGTTAGCCTCTACATATCCGTGACCAATATATACATAAATAACGTAATATAATCTAACCTAACCCTACCTAACCACTCGGCGGTAATATTTGACATCACTCCTGCCGAGTTGTCCTCTGCTTCTCCGTGTGACCATTATATACATAAATAACGTAATGTAATCTAACCAAACCCAAGCTAACTTCTCGGGGGTAATATTTGGCAACATTCCTGGCGAGTTGGATTCTACGTCTCCGTGGGACCTTTATATACATCAATAACGTAATATAACCTAACCTAACCCAAACAAACTTCTCGGCGGTAATATTTGACAACACTCCTGCCGAGTTGTCCTCTGCTTCTCCGTGGCAACATTATACGTGTCAGTAACGTAATATAACCTAACCTAACCCAACATAACTTCTCGGCTGTAATGTTTGACAAAATTACTGGCGTGTTGGCCTCTACTTCTCCGTGTGACCATTATATACATAAATAACGTAATGTAACCTAAGCTAACGCAACCTAACATCTCGGCGGTAATATTTGACAACACTCCTGCCGAGTTGTGCTCTGCTTCTCCGTGGGAACATTATATGCGTCAGTAACGTCATATAACCTAACCTAACCCAACCTAACCTCTCGGCGGTAATATTTGACAACATTCCGGGCGTGTTAGCCTCATTTTTCCGTGCGACCATTATATACATCAATAACGTAACATAACCTAACCTAACCCAACCTATCATTTCGTCGGTATATTTAACAACATTCCTGGCGAGTTGGCCTCTACTTCGCCGTGAGACCATTATATGCATCAGTAACGTAATACAACCTAATCCAACCCGACCTAACGTCTCGGGGTACCATTTAACCACATTCCTTGCTTGATAGCCCCTACTTCTCGGTGGGAACACTGTATACGTCTATGACGTAATACAACCTAACCTAACCCAACCTAACATCTCGGCGGTAATATTTGACAACATTCCTGGAGAGTTGGCCTCTACGTCTCCGTGGGACCCTTATATACATCAATAACGTAATATAACATAACCTAACCTAACCTAACCTATCGGCGGTAATAATTGACAACATTCCTGGCGAGTTGGCCTCTACTTCTCCGTGTGACAATTATATACATAAATAACGTAATATAACATAACCTAACCCAACCTAACCTCTCGGCGGTAATATTTGACAACATTCCTGGCGAGTTGGCCTCTACGTCTCCGTGGCATCTTTATATACATCAATAACGTAATATAACCTAACCTAACCCAAACTAACCTCTCGGCGGTAATATTTGACATAATTCCTGGCGAGTCAGCCTCTACTTCTCCGTGACCATTATATACATAAATAACGTAATATAACCTAACCTAACCCTACCTAATCTCTCGTCGGTAATATTTGACATCACTCCTGTCGCGTTGTCCTCTGCTTCTCCGTGGGAACATTATATGCGTCAGTAACGTCATATAACCTAACCTAACCCAACCTAACCTCTCGGCGGTAATATTTGACAACATTCCGGGCGTGTTAGCCTCATTTTTCCGTGCGACCATTATATACATCAATAACGTAACATAACCTAACCTAACCCAACCTATCATTTCGTCGGTATATTTAACAACATTCCTGGCGAGTTGGCCTCTACTTCGCCGTGAGACCATTATATGCATCAGTAACGTAATACAACCTAATCCAACCCGACCTAACGTCTCGGGGTACCATTTAACCACATTCCTTGCTTGATAGCCCCTACTTCTCGGTGGGAACACTGTATACGTCTATGACGTAATACAACCTAACCTAACCCAACCTAACATCTCGGCGGTAATATTTGACAACATTCCTGGAGAGTTGGCCTCTACGTCTCCGTGGGACCCTTATATACATCAATTACGTAATATAACATAACCTAACCTAACCTAACCTATCGGCGGTAATAATTGACAACATTCCTGGCGAGTTGGCCTCTACTTCTCCGTGTGACAATTATATACATAAATAACGTAATGTAACCTAACCTAACCCAACCTAACCTCTCGGTGGTAATATTTGACAATATTCCTGGCTAGTTGGCCTCTACGTCTCCGTGGAACGTTTATATACATCAATAACGTAATATAACATAACCTAACCCAACCTAACCTCTCGGCGGTAATATTTGACAACATTCCTGGCGAGTTGGCCTCTACGTCTCCGTGGCATCTTTATATACATCAATAACGTAATATAACCTAACCTAACCCAAACTAACCTCTCGGCGGTAATATTTGACATAATTCCTGGCGAGTCAGCCTCTACTTCTCCGTGACCATTATATACATAAATAACGTAATATAACCTAACCTAACCCTACCTAATCTCTCGTCGGTAATATTTGACATCACTCCTGTCGAGTTGTCCTCTGCTTCTCCGTGGGAACATTATATGCGTCAGTAACGTAATATAACCTAACCTAACCCAACATAACTTCTCGGCGGTAATATTTGACAAAATTCCGGGCGAGTTGGCCTCTACTTCTCCGTGTGACCATTATATACATAAATAACGTAAAGTAACCTAACCTAACCCAACATAACCTCTCGGCGGTAATATTTCACAACATTCCTGGCGAGTTAGCCTCTACATCTCCGTGTGACCATTATGTACATAAATAACGTAATGTAACCTAACCTAACCCAACCTAACCTCTCGGCGGTAATATTTGACAACACTCCTGCCGAGTTGTGCTCTGCTTCTCCGTGGGAACATTATATGCGTCAGTAACGTCATATAACCTAACCTAACCCAACCTAACCTCTCGGCGGTAATATTTGACAACATTCCGGGCGTGTTAGCCTCATTTTTCCGTGCGACCATTATATACATCAATAACGTAACATAACCTAACCTAACCCAACCTATCATTTCGTCGGTATATTTAACAACATTCCTGGCGAGTTGGCCTCTACTTCGCCGTGAGACCATTATATGCATCAGTAACGTAATACAACCTAATCCAACCCGACCTAACGTCTCGGGGTACCATTTAACCACATTCCTTGCTTGATAGCCCCTACTTCTCGGTGGGAACACTGTATACGTCTATGACGTAATACAACCTAACCTAACCCAACCTAACATCTCGGCGGTAATATTCGACTACATTCCTGGCGAGTTGGCCTCTACTTCTCCGTGTGACCATTATATACATAAATAACGTAATGTAATCTAACCAAACCCAAGCTAACTTCTCGGCGGTAATATTTGACAACATTCCTGGTGAGTTGGCTTCTACGTCTCCGTGGGACCTTTATATACATAAATAACGTAATGAAACCTAACCTAACCCAACCTAACCTCTCGGCGGTAATATTTGTCAACATTCCTGGCGAGTTGGCCTGTACTTCTCCATGTGACCATTATATACATAAATAACGTAATGTAAACTATCCAAACCCAACCTAACTTCTCGTCGTTAATATTTTATAACATTCCTGGCGAGTTGGCCTCTAGGTCTCCGTGTGATCATTATATACATAAATAAAGTAAAGTAACCTAACCTAACCCAACATAACCTCTCGGCGGTAATATTTCCCAACATTCCTGGCGAGTTAGCCTCTACATCTCCGTGTGACCATTATGTACATAAATAACGTAATGTAACCTAACCTAACCCAACCTAACCTCTCGGCGGTAATATTTGACAAAATTCCTGGCGAGTTAGCCTCTACATCTCCGTGACCAACATATACATAAATAACGTTATGTAACCTAAGCTAACCCAACCTAACCTCTCGGTGGTAATATTTGACAACATTCCTTGCGAGTTGGCCTCTACGTCTCCGTGGAACCTTTATGTACATCAATAACGTAATATAACATAACCTAACCCAAACTAACCTCTCGGGGTACCATTCAACCACATTTCTTTATTGTCGGCCCGTACTTCTCGGTAGGAACACTGTATACGTCTATGGCGTAATACAACCTAACCTAACCCAACCTAACATCTCGGCGGTAATATTTGACAACATTCCTGGCGAGTTGGCCTCTACTTCTCCGTGTGACCATTATATACATAAATAACGTAATGTAATCTAACCAAACCCAAGCTAACTTCTAGGCGGTAATATTTGACAACATTCCTGGCGAGTTGGCTTCTACGTCTCCGTGGGACCTTTATATACATCAATAACGTAATATAACCTAACCTAACCCAAACTAACTTCTCGGCGGTAATATTTGACAACACTCCTGCCGAGTTGTGCTCTGCTTCTCCGTGGGAACATTATATGCGTCAGTAACGTCATATAACCTAACCTAACCCAACCTATCATTTCGGCGGTAATATTTAACAACATTCCTGGCGAGTTGGCCTCTACTTCTCCGTGTTACCATTATATACATAAATAACGTAAAGTAACCTAACCTAACCCAACATAACCTCTCGGCGGTAATATTTCACAACATTCCTGGCGAGTTAGCCTCTACATCTCCGTGTGACCATTATGTACATAAATAACGTAATGTAACCTAACCTAACCCAACCTAACCTCTCGGCGGTAATATTTGACCAAATTCCCGGCGAGTTAGCCTCTACATATCCGTGACCAATATATACATAAATAACGTAATATAATCTAACCTAACCCTACCTAACCACTCGGCGGTAATATTTGACATCACTCCTGCCGAGTTGTCCTCTGCTTCTCCGTGTGACCATTATATACATAAATAACGTAATGTAATCTAACCAAACCCAAGCTAACTTCTCGGGGGTAATATTTGGCAACATTCCTGGCGAGTTGGATTCTACGTCTCCGTGGGACCTTTATATACATCAATAACGTAATATAACCTAACCTAACCCAAACAAACTTCTCGGCGGTAATATTTGACAACACTCCTGCCGAGTTGTCCTCTGCTTCTCCGTGGCAACATTATACGTGTCAGTAACGTAATATAACCTAACCTAACCCAACATAACTTCTCGGCCGTAATGTTTGACAAAATTACTGGCGTGTTGGCCTCTACTTCTCCGTGTGACCATTATATACATAAATAACGTAATGTAACCTAAGCTAACCCAACCTAACATCTCGGCGGTAATATTTGACAACATTCCTGGCGAGTAGGCCTCTACGTCTCCGTCGAATCTTTATATACATCAATAACGTAATATAACCCAACCTAACCCAAATTAACCTCTCGGGGTACCATTTAACCACATTCCTTTATTGTCGGCCCCTAGTTCTCGGTGGGAACACTGTATACGTCTATGACGTTATACAACCTAACCTAACCCAACCTAACATCTCGGCGGTAATATTTGACAACATTCCTCGCAAGTTGGCCTCTAATTCTCCTTGTGACCATTATATACAAAATAACGTAATATAACCTATCCTAACCCAACCTAACCTCTCGGCGGTAACATTTGAAAACATTCCCGGCGAGTTGGCCTCTACGTCTCCGTGGAATCTTTATATACATCAATAACGTAATATAACCTAACCTAACCCAACCTAACCCCTCAGCGGTAACATTTGAAAACATTCCTGGCGAGTTGGCTTCTACGTCTCCGTGGAATCTTTATATACATCACTAACGTAATGTAACATAACCTAACCCAACCTAACCTCTCGGCGGTAATATTTGACAACATTCCTGGCGAGTTGGCCTCATCTTTTCCGTGTGACCATTATATACATAAATAACGTAATATAACCTAACCTAACCCTACCTAATCTCTCGTCGGTAATATTTGACATCACTCCTGCCGAGTTGTCCTCTGCTTCTCCGTGGGAACATTATATGCGTCAGTAACGTAATATAACCTAACCTAACCCAACATAACTTCTCGGCGGTAATATTTGACAAAATTCCGGGCGAGTTGGCCTCTACTTCTCCGTGTGACCATTATATACATAAATAACGTAAAGTAACCTAACCTAACCCAACATAACCTCTCGGCGGTAATATTTCACAACATTCCTGGCGAGCTAGCCTCTACATCTCCGTGTGACCATTATGTACATAAATAACGTAATGTAACCTAACCTAACCCAACCTAACCTCTCGGCGGTAATATTTGACAACACTCCTGCCGAGTTGTGCTCTGCTTCTGCGTGGGAACATTATATGCGTCAGTAACGTCATATAACCTAACCTAACCCAACCTAACCTCTCGGCGGTAATATTTGACAACATTCCGGGCGTGTTAGCCTCATTTTTCCGTGCGACCATTATATACATCAATAACGTAACATAACCTAACCTAACCCAACCTATCATTTCGTCGGTATATTTAACAACATTCCTGGCGAGTTGGCCTCTACTTCGCCGTGAGACCATTATATGCATCAGTAACGTAATACAACCTAATCCAACCCGACCTAACGTCTCGGGGTACCATTTAACCACATTCCTTGCTTGATAGCCCCTACTTCTCGGTGGGAACACTGTATACGTCTATGACGTAATACAACCTAACCTAACCCAACCTAACATCTCGGCGGTAATATTTGACAACATTCCTGGAGAGTTGGCCTCTACGTCTCCGTGGGACCCTTATATACATCAATAACGTAATATAACATAACCTAACCTAACCTAACCTATCGGCGGTAATAATTGACAACATTCCTGGCGAGTTGGCCTCTACGTCTCCGTGGCATCTTTATATACATCAATAACGTAATGTAACCTAGCCTAACCCAACCTAACATCTCGGCGGTAATATTCGACAACATTCCGGGCGAGTTGGCCTCTACTTCTCCGTGTGACCATTATATACATAAATAACGTAATGTAATCTAACCGAACACAAGCTAACTTCTCGGCGGTAATATTTGATAACATTCCTAGCGAGTTGGCTTCTACGTCTCCGTGGGATCTTTATATACATCAATAACGTAATATAACCTAACCTAACCCAAACTAACCTCTCGGCGGTAATATTTGACATAATTCCTGGCGAGTCAGCCTCTACTTCTCCGTGACCATTATATACATAAATAACGTAATATAACCTAACCTAACCCTACCTAACCTCTCGTCTGTAATATTTGATATCACTCCTGCCGAGTTGTCCTCTGCTTCTCCGTGGGAACATTATATGCGTCAGTAACGTAATATAACATATCCTAACCCAACATAACCTCTCGGCGGTAATATTTGACAAAATTCCGGGCGAGTTGGCCTCTACTTCTCCGTGTGACCATTATATACATAAATAACGTTATGTAACCTAAACTAACCCAACCTAACCTCTCGGTGGTAATATTTGACAACATTCCTGGCGAGTTGGCCTCTACTTCGCCGTGAGACCATTATATGCATTAGTAACGTAATACAACCTAATCCAACCCAACCTAACGTCTCGGGGTACCATTTAACCACATTCCTTAATTGACAGCCCCTACTTCTCGGTGGGAACACTGTATACGTCTATGACGTAATACAACCTAACCTAACGCAACCTAACATCTCGGCGGTAATATTTGAAAACATTCCTGGCGAGTTGGCCTCTACTTCTCCGTGTTACCATTATATACATAAATAACGTAATGTAACCTAACCTAACCCAACCTAATCTCCCGGCGGTAATATTTGACAACATTCCTGGCGAGTTGGCCTCTAGTTCTCCGTGTGATCATTATGTACATAAATAACGTAAAGTAACCTAACCTAACGCAACATACCCTCTCGGCGGTAATATATCACAACATTCCTGGCTAGTTAGCCTCTACATCTCCGTGTGACCATTATGTACATAAATAACGTAATGTAACCTAACCTAACCCAACCTAACCTCCCGGCGGTAATATTTTACATCATTCCTGGCGAGTCGGACTCTACGTCTCGGTGGCACATTTATATCCATCAATAACGTAATATAACCTGACCTAACCCAACCTATCATCTCGGCGGTAATATTTGACAACATTCCTGACGATTTGGCATCTACGTCTCCGTGGGACCTTCATATACATCAGTAACGTAATATAACCTAACCTAGCCCAAACTAACCTCCCGGGGCACCATTTAAACAAATTCCTTGTTTGTCGGCCCCTAGTTCTCAGTGGGAACACTGTATACGACTATGGCGTAGTACAGTCCAGCCTAACCCATCCTAACATCTCGGCGGTAATGTTTGACAACATACCTGGCGAGTTGGCCTCTACGTATAAGTGGGATATTTATATACTTCAATAACGAAATATAACCTAACCTAACCGTACCATTTAATCACATTCTTTTATTGTCGGCCCCTAGTTCTCGGTGGGAACACTGTATACGTCTATGATGTAATACAACCTAACCGAACCCAACTTAACATCTAGGCGGTAATATTTGACAACATTCCTGGCGAGTTGGCCTCTACGTCTCTGTGTTACCATTATATACATCAATAACGTAATATAACCTAAGTAATAGTAACACAGATTAGTATAAACTAATCTAACCCAAACTAACCTCTCGGGGTACCATTTAATCACATTCCTTGATTGTCGGCACCTACTTCTCGGTGGGAACACTGTATACGTATATGACGTTATACAACCTAACCTAACCCAACCTAACAGCTCGGCGGTAATATTTGACGACATTCCTGGCGGATTGGCCTATACATCTCCGTGGGACCTTTATATACATCACTAACGTTATATAACCTAACCTAACCCAAACTAACAGCTCGGGGTACCGTTCAACGAAATTCCTTGATTGTCGGCCGCTATTTCTCGGTGGGAACACTGTATACGTCTATGATGAAGTTCAGCACAACCTAACCCAACCTAACATCTCGGCGGTAATATTTGACAACTTTCCTGGCGAGTTGGCCCCTGCGTCACCGTGTAACCTTTATATACATCAATAACGTAATATAACCTAACCTAACCCAACATATCACCTCGGCGGTAATATTTGACAACATTCCTGGCGAGTTGGCCTCCACGTCTCCGTGGAACCTTTGTATATATCAATAACGCAATATAACCTAACCTAACCCAAACTAACATGTCGGGGTACCATTTAACCAAATTCCTTGATTGCCGGCCCCTAGCTCTCGGTGGGAACACTGTATACGTCTATGACGAAGTACAGCCCAACCTAACCCTAACTAACATCTCGGCGGTAATATTTGATACCTTCCTGGCGAGTTGGCCTCTACTTCTCCGTGAGACCATTATATGCATCAGTAACGTAATACAACCTAATCCAACCCGACCTAACGTCTCGGGGTACCATTTAACCACATTCCTTGCTTGACAGCCCCTACTTCTCGGTGGGAACACTGTATACGTCTATGACGTAATACAACCTAACCTAACCCAACCTAACAGCTCGGCGGTAATATTTGACGACATTCCTGGCGGATTGGCCTATACATCTCCGTGAGACCTTTATATACATCAACAACGTTTTATAACCTAACCTAAGCCAACCTAACATCTCGCCGGTAATATTTTACAACATTCCTGGCGAGTTAGCCTCTGCATCTCCGTGGAACATTTATATACATCAATAAAGTAATATTCCCTAACCTAACCCAAACTAACCGCTCGGGGTACCATTTAAACACATTCCTTTATTGTCGGCCCCTAATTCTCGGTGGGAACACTGTATACGTCTATGACGTTATACAACCTAACCTAACCCAACCTAACATCTCGGCGGTAATATTGCACAACATTCCTGGCGATTTGGCTTCGTCGTCTCCGTGGTACCTTTATATACAAAATTAACGTAATATAACCTAAGCTAACCCAACCTATCCTCTCGGGGTACCAGTTAACCACATTCCGTGACTGTCGGCACCTACTTCTCGGTGGGAACACGGTATACGTCTACGACGTTATACAACCTAACCTAACCCAACCTAACATCTCGGCGGTAATATTTTACAACATTCCTGGCGAGTTGGCCTTTACGTCTCCGTGGGACCTTTATATACATCAATAACGTAATATAACCTAACCTAACCCAACATATCATCTCGGCGGTAATATTTTACAACATTCCTGGCGAGTTAGCATCTGCGTCTCCGTGGGCCCTTTATATACATCAATAACGAAATGTAACCTAACTTAACCCAACCTAACCTCTTGGTGGTAATATTTAACAACACTCCTGCCGAGTTGTCCTCTGTTTCTTCTTGGGAACATTATATGTGTCAGTAACTTAATATAACCTAACCTAACCCAAACTATGCTCTCGGGGAACCATTTAACCACATTCCTTTATTGTCGGCCCCTACTTCTCGGTGGGAACACTGTATACGTCTATGACGTAGTACAGCCCAGCCTCACCCAACCTAACAGCTCGGCGGTAATACTTGACGACATTCCTGGCGAGTTAGCCTCTACATCTCCGTGTGACCGTTATGTACATAAATAACGTAATGTAACCTAACCTAACCCAACCCAACCTCTCGGCGGTAATATTTGACAACATTCCTGGCGAGTTGGCCTGTACTTCTCCATGTGACCATTATATACATAAATAACGTAATGTAACCTATCCAAACCCAACCGAACATCTCGACGATAATATTTGACAACATTCCTGCCGAGTTGCCCTCAGTTTCTCCTTGGGAACATTATATGTGTCAGTAACTTAATATAACCTAACCTAACCCAAACTATCCTCTCGGGGAACCATTTAAACACATTCCTTTATTGTCGGCCCCTACATCTCGGTGGGAACACTGTATACGTCTATGACGTTATACAACCTAACCTAACCCAACCTAACATCTCGGCGATAATATTTTACAACATTCCGGGCGAGTCGGCCTCTACGTCACCGTGGGACCTTTATATACATCAATAACGTAATATAACCTAACCTAACCCAACCTATCATCTCGGCGGTAATATTTGACAACATTGCTGGCGAGTTGGCCTCTACGTCTCCGTGGGACCTTCATGTACATCAATAACGTAATATAACATAACCTAACCCAACCTAACCTCTCGTCGGTAATATTTTACGACATTCCTGGAGAGTTGGCCTTTACATTTCCGCGGGACCTTCATGAACATCAATAACGTAATATAACTAAACCTAACCCAACCTAACCAGCCGGCGGTAATATTTGACAACATTCCTGTCGAGTTGGCCTCTACTTCTCCGTGTGACCACTATAAACATAAATAACGTAATGTAACCTAACCAAACCCAACCTAACTTCTCGGCGGTAATATTTGACAACATTCCTGGCGAGTTGGACTCTACCAGTCCGTGATAATTTTATATACATCAATTACGTTATATAACCTAACCTAACCCAACCTAACCTCTCGTCGGTAATATTTGACAACATTCCTGGCGAGTTGGCCTCTACTTCCCCGTGAGACCATTATATGCATCAGTAACGTAATATAAACTAACCTAACCCAACCTAACCTCTCGGGGTACCATTTAATAACATTCCTTGATTGTCGGCCCCTACTTCTCGGTGGGAACACTGTATACGTCTATGACGCAATACAACCTAACCTAACCCAACATAACGTCTCGGGGTACCATTTAACCAAACTCCTTGATTGTCGGCCCCTAGTTCTCGGTGGGAACACTGTATACATCTATGACGAAGCACAGCCCAACCTAAGCCAATGTGACATCTCGGCGGTAATGTTTGACAACATTCCCGGCGATTTGGCCTCTTCGTCTCCGTGGGACCTTTATATACATCAATAACGTAATATAACATAACCGAACCTAGCCTAACCTCTCGGCGGTAATATTTGACAACATTCCTGTCGAGTAGGACTCTGCGGCTCCGTGGAACCTTTATATACATCAATAACGTAATACAACCTAACCTAACCCAAACTAACATCTCGTGGTACCATTTAAACAAATTCCTTGATTGCAGGTCCCTAGTTCTCGGTGGGAACACTGTATACGTCTATGACGTTATACAACATAACCTAACCCGACATAACATCTCGGCGATAATATTTGACAACATTCCTGGCGAGTTGGCCTCTACGTCTCCGTATGACATTCATATACATCTGTAACGTAATATAACCTAACCTAACGCAACCTAATATCTCGGCGGTAAAATATGACAACATTCCTGTCTAGTTGGCCTCTACGTCTCCGTGGGGCATTCATACACATCAGTAACGTAATATAACTTAACCTAACACAACCTACTCTCTCGGCGGTAATAATTTACGACATTCCTGGCCAGTTGGCCTCTACTTCTCCGTGTGACAATTATATACATAAACAACTTAATGTAACCTAACCTAACACAACCTATCATCTCGGCGGTAATATTTGACAACATTCCTAGCGAGTTGGCCTCTACGTCTCCGTATTACATTCATATACATCTGTAACGTTATATAACCTAACCTAACGCAACCTAATATCTCGGCGGTAAAATTTGACAACATTCCTGGCGAGTTGGCCTCTACGTCTCCGTGGAACCTTTATATACATCAATATCGTAATATAACCTAACCTAATCCTAACTAACACCTCGTGGCACCATTTAAACAAATTCCTTGATTGCAGGTCCCAAGTTCTCGGTGGGAACACTGTATACGTCTATGACGTTATACAACATAACCTAACCCGACCTAACATCTCGGCGATAATATTTGACAACATTCCTGGCGAGTTGGCCTCTACGTCTCCCTGGGGCATTCATATACATCAGTAACGTAATATAACCTAACCTAACCCAACCTACTCTCTCGGCGGTAATATTTGACGACATTCCTGGCGAGTTGGGCTCTACTTCTCCGCGTACCATTATATACGTAAATAACCTAATGTAACCTAACCTAACACAACCTATCATCTCGGCTGTAATATCTGACAACATTCCTGGCGAGTTGGCTTCTACGTCTCCGTGGGACCTCCATGTACATCAGTAACGTAATATAACATAACCTAACCCAACCTAACCTCTCGGCGGTAATATTTTACAACATTCCTGGAGATTTGGCCTCTACTTCACCGTGAGACCATTATATGCATCAGTAACGTAATATAAACTAACCTAACTAAAACTAACCTCTCGGGGTACCAGTTAACCACATTCCTTGACTGTCGGCCCCTACTTCTCGGCGGGAACACTGTACTCGTCTATAACAAAGCACAGCCCAACCTAACCCATCCTAACAGCTCGGCGGTAATATTTGACAACATTCCTGGCGAGTTGGCCTCTACGTCTCCGTGGGACCTTCATGTACATCAATAACGTAATATAACATAACCTAACCCAACCTAACCTCTCGGCGGTAATATTTGACAACATTCCTGGCGAGTAGGCCTCTGCGGCTCCGTGGAACCTTTATATACATCAATAACGTAATACAACCTAACCTAACCCAAACTAACATCTCGTGGTACCATTTAAACAAATTCCTTGATTGCAGGTCCCTAGTTCTCGGTGGGAACACTGTATACGTCTATGACGTTATACAACATAACCTAACCCGACCTAACATCTCGGCGATAATATTTGACAACATTCCTGGCGAGTTGGCCTCTACGTCTCCCTGGGGCATTCATATACATCAGTAACGTAATATAACCTAACCTAACCCAACCTACTCTCTCGGCGGTAATATTTGACGACATTCCTGGCGAGTTGCGCTCTACTTCTCCGCGTACCATTATATACGTAAATAACCTAATGTAACCTAACCTAACACAACCTATCATCTCGGCTGTAATATCTGACAACATTCCTGGCGAGTTGGCTTCTACGTCTCCGTGGAACCTTTATATACATCATTAACGTAATATAACCTAACCTAACCCAACCTACTCTCTCGGCGGTAATATTTGACGACACTCCTGGCGTGTTGGCCTCTACGTCTCCGTGGAAACTTTAAATACGTCATTAACGTAATATAACCTAATATGACCCAAACTAACCTCTCGGTGTACCAGTTAACCACATTCCTTGACTGTCGGCCCCTACTTCTCGGTGTGAACACTGTGTACGTCTATGACGTTATACAACTTTACCTAACCCAACCTAACATCTCGGCGCTAATATTTGACAACATTCCTGGCGAGTTGGCCTCTACGTCTCCGTGGGGCATTCATACACATCAGTAACGTAATATAACCTAACCTAACCTAACCTACTCTCTCGGCGGTAATATTTGACGACATTCCTGGCGAGTTGGACTCTACTTCTCCGCGTACCATTATATACGTAAATAACGTAATGTAACCTAACCTAACCCAACCTAACATCTCGGCGGTAATATTTTACAACATTCCTGCAGAGTTGGCCTCTACTTCCCCGTGAGACAATTATGTGCATCAGTAACGTAATATAAACTAACGTAAACCAACCTAACCTTGCGGGGTACCAGTTAACCACGTTCCTTGACTGTCGGCCCCTACTTCTCGGCGGGAACACTGTATACGTCTATAACGAAGCACAGCCCAACCTAAGCCAACCTAACAACTCGGCGGTAATATTTGACAACATTCCTGTCGAGTTGGCCTCTACGTCTCCGTGGGACCTCCATGTACATCAGTAACGTAATATAACAAAACCTAACCCAACCTAACCTCTCGGCAGTAATATTTTACAACATTCCTGGAGAGTTGGCCTCTACTTCCCCGTGAGACCATTATATCCATCAGTAACGTAGTATAAACTAACCTAACCCAACCTAACCTCTCGGGCCACCATTTAACCACATTCCTTGATTGTCCGCCCCTACTTCTCGGTGGGAACACTGTATACGTCTATGACGTAATACAGCCTAGACTCACCCAACCTAACATCCCGGCGGTAATATTTGACGACATTCCTGGCGAGTTGGACTCTACTTCTCCGCGTACCATTATATACGTAAATAACGTAATGTAACCTAACCTAACACAACCTATCATCTCGGCGGTAATATTTGACAACATTCCTGGCGAGTTGGCCTCTACGTCTCCGTGGAACCTTTATACACATCAATAGCGTAATATAACCTAACCTAACCCAAAGCATCATCTCGGCGGTAATATTTGAAAACATTCCTGTCGAGTTGGCCTCTACGTCTCCGTGGGACTTTTATATAGATCAATAACGTAATTTAACCTAACCCAACGTAACATCTCGGCGGTAATATGTTACAACATTCCTGGCTTGTTGGCCTCTTCGTCTCCGTGGGGCATTCATACACATCAGTAACGTAATATAACTTAACCTAACCCAACCTACGCTCTCGGCGGTAATAATTTACGACATTCCTGGCCAGTTGGCCTCTACTTCTCCGTGTGACAATTATATACATAAATAACGTAATGTAACCTAACCTAACACAACCTATCATCTCGGCGGTAGTATTTGACAACATTCCTGGCGTGTTGGCCTCTACATCTCCGTGGAACCTTTATATACATCAATAATGTAATATAACCTAACCTAACCCAAACTAACATCTCGTGGTACCATTTAACCAAATTCCTTGAAGGCCGGTCCCTAGTTCTCGGTGGGAACACTGTATACGCCTATGACGTTATACAACATAACCTAACCCGACCTAACATCTCGGCGGTAATATTTGACAACATTCCTGGCGAGTTGGCCTCTACGTCTCCGTATGACATTCATATATATCTGTAACGTAATATAACCTAACCTAACGCAAACTGATATCTCGGCGGTAAAATTTGACAACATTCCTGGTGAGTTGGCCTCTACTTCTCCGCGTACCATTATATACGTAAATAACCTAATGTAACCTAACCTAACACAACCTATCATCTCGGCTGTAATATTTGACAACATTCCTGGCGAGTTGGCTTCTACGTCTCCGTGGAACCTTTATATACATCATTAACGTAATATAACCTAACCTAAACCAACCTAACCTCTCGGCGGTAATATTTGACAACACTCCTGGCGTGTTGGCCTCTACGTCTCCGTGGAAACTTTAAATACGTCATTAACGTAATATAACCTAATATGACCCAAACTAACCTCTCGGTGTACCAGTTAACCACATTCCTTGACTGTCGGCCCCTACTTCTCGGTGTGAACACTGTGTACGTCTATGACGTTATACAACTTTACCTAACCCGACCTAACATCTCGGCGGTAATATATGACAACATTCCTGGCGAGTTGGCCTCTACGTCTCCGTGGAAACTTTAAATACGTCATTAACGTAATATAACCTAATATGACCCAAACTAACCTCTCGGTGTACCAGTTAACCACATTCCTTGACTGTCGGCCCCTACTTCTCGGTGTGAACACTGTGTACGTCTATGAAGTTATACAACTTAACCTAACCCAACCTAACATCTCGGCGGTAATATTTGACAACATTCCTGGCGAGTTGGCCTGTACGTCTCCGTGGGAACTTCATATACATCAATAACGTTATATAACCTAACCTAACCCAACCTATTATCTCGGCGGTGATATTTGACAACATTCCTGGCGAGTTGGCCTGTACGTCTCCGTGGGGCGTTCATATATATCAATAACGTAATATAACCTAACCTAAACCAACGTAACGTCTCGGAGGAAATATTTAACCACATTCCTGCCTTGTTGGCCTCTACTTCCCCGTGAGACCATTATATGCATCAGTAACGTAATATAAACTAACCTAACCCAGCCTAAACTCTCGGGGTACCATTTAATTACATTCCTTGATTGTCGGCCCCTACTTCTCGGTGGGAACACTGTATACGTCTATGACGCAATACAACCTAACCTAACAGAACATAACGTCTCGGGGTACCATTTAACCAAATTCCTTGATTGCCGGCCCCTAGTCCTCGGTGGGAACACTGTATACATCTATGACGAAGTACAACCCAACCTAAGCCAATGTAACATCTCGGCGGTAATGTTTGACAACATTCCTGGCGAGTAGGCCTCTGCGGCTCCGTGGAACCTTTATATACATCAATATCGTAATATAAGCTAACCTAATCCTAACTAACACCTCGTGGCACCATTTAAACAAATTCCGTGATTGAGGGTCCCTAGTTCTCGGTGGGAACACTGTATACGTCTATGACGTTATACAACATAACCTAACCCGACCTAACATCTCGGCGGTAATATTTGACAACATTCCTGGCGAGTTGGCCTCTACGTCTCCGTATGACATTCATATACATCTGTAACGTAATATAACCTAACCTAACGCAACCTGATATCTCGGCGGTAAAATTTGACAATATTCCTGGCGAGTTGGCCTCTACGTCTCCGTGGGGCATTCATATACTTCAGAAACGTAATATAACCTAACCTAACCCAATCTACTCTCTCGGCGGTAATATTTGACGACATTCCTGGCGAGTTGGACTCTACATCTCCGTGGAACCTTTATATACATCAATAATGTAATATAACCTAACCTAACCCAAACTAACATCTCGTGGTACCATTTAACCAAATTCCTTGATTGCCGGTCCCTAGTTCTCGGTGGGAACACTGTATACGTCTATGACGTTATACAACATAACCTAACCCGAACTAACATCTCGGCGGTAATATTTGACAACATTCCTGGCGAGTTGGCCTCTACGGCTCCGTATGACATTCATATACATCTGTAACGTAATATAACCTAACCTAACGCCACCTGATATCTCGGCGGTAAAATTTGACAACTTTCCTGGCGAGTGGGCCTCTACGTCTCCGTGGGGCATTCATATACATCAGTAACGTAATATAACCTAACCTAACCCAACCTACTCTCTCGGCGGTAAAATTTGACAACATTACTGGTGAGTTGTCCTCTACGTCTCCGTGGGGCATTCATATACATCAGTAACGTAATATAACCTAACCTAACCCAACCTACTCTCTCAGCGGTAATATTTGACGACATTCCTGGCGAGTTGGGCTCTACTTCTCCGCGTACCATTATATACGTAAATAACCTAATGTAACCTAACCTAACACAACCTATCATCTCGGCTGTAATATTTGACAACATTCCTGGCGAGTTGGCTTCTACGTCTCCGTGGAACCTTTATATACATCATTAACGTAACATAACCTAACCTAAACCAACCTAACCTCTCGGCGGTAATATTTGACAACACTCCTGGCGTGTTGGCCTCTACGTCACCGTGGGACCTTTATACACAACAATAGCGTAATATAACCTAACCTAACCCAACGCATCATCTCGGCGGTAATATTTGAAAACATTCCTGTCGAGTTGGCCTCTACGTCTCCGTGGGACTTTTATATAGATCAATAACGTAATTTAACCTAACCCAACGTAACATCTCGGCGGTAATATTTTACAACATTCCTGGCTTGTTGGCCTCTTCGTCTCCGTGGGAACTTCATATACATCAATAACGTAATATAACCTTATATAACCCAACATAACCACTCCGCGCTATTATTTGACATCATTCCTGGCGAGTTGGCCTCTACGTCACCGTGGGACTTTCACATACATCAATAACGTAATCTAACCTAACCTAACCCAACCTAACCTTTCGGCGCTATTATTTGACAACATTCCTGTCGAGTTGGCCTCTAGGTCTCCGTGGGGCCTTTATATACATCAATAACGTAATATAACGTAAACTAACCCAACCCAACCTCTCGGCACTAATATTTAACATTTCTGGCGAGTTGGCATCTACGTCTCCGTGGGGCTTTTATATACATCAATAACGTAATACAACCTAACCTAAACCAACGTAACGTCTCGGAGGTAATATTTAACCACATTCCTGGCTTGTTGGCCTCTACGTTTCCGTGAGACCTTTATATAAATCAATAACTTAATATAACCTAACCTAACCCAACCTAACCTTTCGCCGCTATTATTTGACAACATTCCTGACGAGTTGGCCTCTACATCTCCGTGGGACTTTTATATACATCAATAACATAATATAACCTAACCTAACCCAACCTAACATTCCGCCGGTAATATTTGACAACATTCCTGGCGAGTTGGCCTGTACGTCTCCGTGGGACCTTCATAAACATCAATAACGTAATATAACCTAACCTAACCCAACCTAATATCTCGGCGGTAATATTAGACAACAATCCTGGCGAATTGGCCTCTACGTCTCCGTGGGACCTTTATATACATCAATAACGTAATATAACATAACCGAACCTAGCCTAACCTCTCGGCGGTAATATTTGACAACATTCCTGGCGAGTAGGCCTCTGCGGCTCCGTGGAACCTTTATATACATCAATAACGTAATACAACCTAACCTAACCCAAACTAACATCTCGTGGTACCATTTAAACAAATTCCTTGATTGCAGGTCCCTAGTTCTCTGTGGGAACACTGTATACGTCTATGACGTTATACAACATAACCTAACCCGACCTAACATCTCGGCGATAATATTTGACAACATTCCTGGCGAGTTGGCCTCTACGTCTCCGTATGACATTCATATACATCTGTAACGTAATATAACCTAACCTAACGCAAACTGATATCTCGGCGGTAAAATTTGACAACATTACTGGTGAGTTGGCATCTACGTCTCCGTGGGGCATTCATATACATCAGTAACGTAATATAACCTAACCTAACCCAACCTACTCTCTCAGCGGTAATATTTGACGACATTCCTGGCGAGTTGGGCTCTACTTCTCCGCGTACCATTATATACGTAAATAACCTAATGTAACCTAACCTAACACAACCTATCATCTCGGCTGTAATATTTGACAACATTCCTGGCGAGTTGGCTTCTATGTCTCCGTGGGACTTTTATATACATCAATAACGTAATATAACCCAACCTAACCCAACGTAACATCTCGGCGGTAATATTTGACAACATTCCTGGCTTGTTGGCATCTACGTCACCGTGGGACCTTTATACACATCAATAGCGTAATATAACCTAACCTAACCCAACGCATCATCTCGGCGGTAATATTTGAAAACATTCCTGTCGAGTTGGCCTCTACGTCTCCGTGCGACTTTTATATAGATCAATAACGTAATTTAACCTAGCCCAACGTAACATCTCGGCGGTAATATTTTACAACATTCCTGGCTTGTTGGCCTCTTCGTCTCCGTGGGAACTTCATATACATCATAACGTAAGATAACCTAACCTAACCCAACCTATAATCTCGGCGGTGATATTTGACAACATTCCTGGCGAGTTGGCCTCTACGTATCCTTGGGACTTTTATATACATCAATAACGTAATATAACCTAACCTAACTCAACCTAACATCTCGGCGGTAATATTTGACAACATTCCTGGCATGTTGGCCTCTACCTCTCCGTGGGACCTTCATAAACATCAATAACGTAATATAACCTAACCTAACCCAACCTAATATCTCGGCGGTAATATTTGACAACAATCCTGGCGAATTGGCCTCTACGTCTACGTGGGACTTTTATATACATCAATAACGTAATTTAACCTAGCCTAACCCAACGCAACATCTCGGCGGTTATATTTGACAACATTCCTGGCGAGTTAGCTTCTACGTCTCCGTGAGACCTTCATATCCATCAATAACGTAATATAACCTTATATAACCCAACCTAACCACTCCGCGCTATTATTTGACATCATTCCTGGCGAGTTGGCCTCTACGTCTCCGTGGGACTTTCATATACATCAATAACGTAATATAACCTAACCTAACCCAACGTAACATGTCGGCGGTAATATTTGAATACATTCCTGTCGAGTTGGCCTCTACGTCTCCGTGGGACTTTTATATACATCAATAACGTAATTTAACCTAACCTAACCCAACGTAACATCTCGGCGGTAATATTTGACAACATTCCTGGCGAGTTGGCCTGTACGTCTCCGTGGGAACTTCATATACATCAATAACGTTATATAACCTAACCTAACCCAACCTATTATCTCGGCGGTGATATTTGACAACATTCCTGGCGAGTTGGCCTGTACGTCTCCGTGGGACCTTCATATACATCAATAACGTAATATAACCTAACCTAAACCAACGTAACGTCTCGGAGGAAATATTTAACCACATTCCTGCCTTGTTGGCCTCTACGTTTCCGTGAGACCTTTATATACATCAATAACTTAATATAACCTAATCTAACCTTTCGGCACTATTATTTGACAACATTCCTGGCGAGTTGGCCTCTACGTCTCCGTGGGACTTTTATATACATCAATAATGTAATATATCCTAACCTAACCCAACCTAACATCTCGGCGGTAATATTTGACAACATTGCTGTCGAGTTGGCCTCTACGTCTCCGTGAGACCTTCATATCCATCAATAACGTAATATAACACTATATAACCCATCCTAGCCTCTCGGCGCTATTATTTGACAACATTCCTGTCGAGTTGGCCTCTACGTCTCCGTGGGAACTTCATATACATCAGTAACGTAATATTACCTAACCTAACCCAACCTAAACTTTCGGCGCTATTATTTGACAACATTCCTGGCTTGTTGGCATCTACGTCACCGTGGGACCTTTATACACATCAATAGCGTAATATAACCTAACCTAACCCAACGCATCATCTCGGCGGTAATATTTGAAAACATTCCTCTCTAGTTGGCCTCTACGTCTCCGTGGGAACTTCATATACATCAGTAACGTAATATTACCTAACCTAACCCAACCTAACCTTTCGGCGCTATTATTTGACAACATTCCTGGTGAGTTGGCCTCTACGTCTCCGTGGGGCACTCATATACATCAGTAACGTAATATAACCTAACCTAACCCAACCTACTCTCTCAGCGGGAATATTTGACGACATTCCTGGCGAGTTGGGCTCTACTTCTCCGCGTACCATCATATACGTAAATAACCTAATGTAACCTAACCTAACACAACCTATCATCTCGGCTGTAATATTTGACAACATTCCTGGCGAGTTGGCTTCTATGTCTCCGTGGAACCTTTATATACATCATTAACGTAATATAACCTAACCTAAACCAACCTAACCTCTCGGCGGTAATATTTGACAACACTCCTGGCGTGTTGGCCTCTACGTCTCCGTGGGGCTTTTATGTACATCAATAACCTAATATAACGTAACCTAAACCAACGTAACGTCTCGGAGGTAATATTTAACCACATTCCTGGCTTGTTGGCCTCTACGTTTCCGTGAGACCTTTATATACGTCAATAACTTAATATAACCTAACCTAACCCAACCTAATTTTTCGGCGCTATTATTTGACAACATTCCTGGCGAGTTGGCCTCTACGTATCCGTGGGACTTTTATATACATCAATAACGTAATATAACCTAACCTAACCCAACGTAACATCTCGGCGGTAATATTTGACAACATTCCTGGCTTGTTGGCCTCTACGTCACCGTGGGACCTTTATACACATCAATAGCGTAATATAACCTAACCTAACCCAACGCATCATCTCGGCGGTAACATTTGAAAACATTCCTGGCGAGTTGGCCTCTACGTCACCGTGGGACCTTCACATACATCAATAACGTAATATAACCTAACCTAACCCAACCTAACCTTTCGGCGCTATTATTTGACAACATTCCTGTCGAGTTGGCCTCTAGGTCTCCGTGGGACTTTTATATACATCAATAACGTAATTTAACCTAGCCTAACCCAACGCAACATCTCGGCGGTTAAATTTGACAACATTCCTGGCGAGTTAGCTTCTACGTCTCCGTGAGACCTTCATATCCATCAATAACGTAATATAACCTAACCTAACCCAACCTAACCTTTCGGCGCTATTATTTGACAACATTCCTGGCATATTGGCCTCTACCTCTCCGTGGGACCTTCATAAACATCAATAACGTTATATAACCTAACCTAACACAACCTAACATCTCGGCGGTAATATTTTACAACATTCCTGGAGAGTTGGCCTCTACTTCCACGTGAGACAATTATATGTATCAGTAACGTAATATAAACTAACGTAAACCAACCTAACCTTGCGGGGTACCAGTTAACCACATTCCTTGACTGTCGGCCCCTACTTCTCGGCGGGAACACTTTATACGTCTATAACGAAGCACAGCCCAACCTAAGCCAACCTAACAACTCGGCGGTGATATTTGACAACATTCCTGTCGAGTTGGCCTCTACGTCTCCGTGGGACCTTCATACACATCAACAACGTAATATAACCTAACCTAAACCAACGTAACGTCTCGGAGGTAATATTTAACCACATTCCTGGCTTGTTGGCCTCTACGTTTCCGTGAGACCTTTATATACATCAATAACTTAATATAACCTAACCTAACCCAACCTAACCTTTCGGCGCTATTATTTGACAACATTCCTGGCGAGTTGGCCTCTACGTATCCGTGGGACTTTTATATACATCAATAACGTAATATAACCTAACCTAACCCAACCTAACATCTCGGCGGTAATATTTGACAACATTCCTGGCATGTTGGCCTCTGCCTCTCCGTGGGACCTTCATAAACATCAATAACGTAATATAACCTAACCTAACCCAACCTAATATCTCGGCGGTAATATTTGACAACAATCCTTGCGAATTGGCCTCTACGTCTCCGTGGGACTTTTATATACATCAATAACGTAATTTAACCTAGCCTAACCCAACGCAACATCTCGGCGGTTATATTTGACAACATTCCTGGCGAGTTAGCTTCTACGTCTCCGTGAGACCTTCATATCCATCAATAACGTAATATAACCTAACCTAACCCAACCTAACCTTTCGGCGCTATTATTTGACAACATTCCTGGCATATTGGCCTCTACCTCTCCGTGGGACCTTCATAAACATCAATAACGTAATATAACCTAACCTAACACAACCTAACATCTCGGCGGTAATATTTTACAACATTCCTGGAGTGTTGGCCTCTACTTCCACGTGAGACAATTATATGCATCAGTAACGTAATATAAACTAACGTAAACCAACCTAACCTTGCGGGGTACCAGTTAACCACATTCCTTGGCTGTCGGCCCCTACTTCTCGGCGGGAACACTTTATACGTCTATAACGAAGCACAGCCCAACCTAAGCCAACCTAACAACTCGGCGGTAATATTTGACAACATTCCTGTCGAGTTGGCCTCTACGTCTCCGTGGGACCTTCATACACATCAACAACGTAATATAACCTAACCTAAACCAACGTAACATCTCGGAGGTAATATTTAACCACATTCCTGGCTTGTTGGCCTCTACGTTTCCGTGAGACCTTTATATACATCAATAACTTAATATAACCAAACCTAACCCAACCTTACATTTCGGCGCTATTATTTGACAACATTCCTGGCGAGTTGGCCTCTACGTATCCGTGGGACTTTTATATACATCAATAACGTAATATAACCTAACCTAACCCAACCTAACATCTCGGCGGTAATATTTGACAACATTCCTGGCATGTTGGCCTCTACCTCTCCGTGGGACCTTCATAAACATCAATAACGTAGTATAACCTAACCTAACCCAACCTAATATCTCGGCGGTAATATTTGACAACAATCCTGGCGAATTGGCCTCTACGTCTCCGTGGGACCTTTATATACATCAATAACGTAATATAACATAACCGAACCTAGCCTAACCTCTCGGCGGTAATATTTGACAACATTCCTGGCGAGTAGGCCTCTACGGCTCCGTGGAACCTTTATATACATCAATAACGTAATACAACCTAACCTAACCCAAACTAACATCTCGTGGTACCATTTAAACAAATTCCTTGATTGCAGGTCCCTAGTTCTCGGTGGGAACACTGTATACGTCTATGAAGTTATACAACATAACCTAACCCGACCTAACATCTCGGCGATAATATTTGACAACATTCCTGCCGAGTTGGCCTCTACGTCTCCGTATCACATCATATTCATCTGTAACGTAATATAACCTAACCAAACTCAACGTAATATCTCGGCGGTAAAATATGACAACATTCCTGTCTAGTTGGCCTCTACGTCTCCGTGGGGCATTCATACACATCAGTAACGTAATATAACTTAACCTAACCCAACCTACTCTCTCGGCGGTAATAATTTACGACATTCCTGGCCAGTTGGCCTCTACTTCTCCGTGTGACAATTATATACATAAATAACGTAATGTAACATAACCTAACACAACCTATCATCTCGGCGGTAGTATTTGACAACATTCCTGGCGAGTTGGCCTCTACATCTCCGTGGAATCTTTATATACATCAATAATGTAATATAACCTAACCTAACCCAAACTAACATCTCGTGGTACCATTTAACCAAATTCCTTGATGGCCGGTCCCTAGTTCTCGGTGGGAACACTGTATACGCCTATGACGTTATACAACATAACCTAACCCGACCTAACATCTCGGCGGTAATATTTGGCAACATTCCTGGCGAGTTGGCCTCTACGTCTCCGTATGACATTCATATACATCTGTAACGTAATATAACCTAACCTAACGCAAACTGATATCTCGGCGGAAAAATTTGACAACATTCCTGGTGAGTTGGCCTCGACGTCTCCGTGGGGCATTCATATACATCAGTAACGTAATATAACCTAACCTAACCCAACCTACTCTCTCAGCGGTAATATTTGACGACATTCCTGGCGAGTTGGGCTCTACATCTCCGCGTACCATTATATACGTAAATAACCTAATGTAACCTAACCTAACACAACCTATCATCTCGGCTGTAATATTTGACAACATTCCTGGCGAGTTGGCTTCTATGTCTCCGTGGAACCTTTATATACATCAATAACGTAATATAACCTAACCTAAACCAACGTAACGTCTCGGAGGTAATATTTAACCACATTCCTGGCTTGTTGGCCTCTACGTTTCCGTGAGACCTTTATATACATCAATAACTTAATATAACCTAACCTAACCCAACCTAACCTTTCGCCGCTATTATTTGACAACATTCCTGACGAGTTGGCCTCTACATCTCCGTGGGACTTTTATATACATCAATAACATAATATAACCTAACCTAACCCAACCTAACATCTCGGCGGTAATATTTGACAACATTCCTGGCATGTTGGCCTCTACCTCTCCGTGGGACCTTCATAAACATCAATAACGTAATATAACCTAACCTAACCCAACCTAATATCTCGGCGGTAATATTTGACAACAATCCTGGCGAATTGGCCTCTACGTCTCCGTGGGACTTTTATATACATCAATAACGTAATTTAACCTAGCCTAACCCAACGCAACATCTCGGCGGTTATATTTGACAACATTCCTGGCGAGTTAGCTTCTACGTCTCCGTGAGACCTTCATATCCATCAATAACGTGATATAACCTTATATAACCCAACCTAACCACTCCGCGCTATTATTTGACATCATTCCTGGCGAGTTGGCCTCTACGTCACCGTGGGACCTTCACATACATCAATAACGTAATATAACCTAACCTAACCCAACCTAACCTTTCGGCGCTATTATTTGACAACATTCCTGTCGAGTTGGCCTCTAGGTCTCCGTGGGGCCTTTATGTACATCAATAACGTAATATAACGTAAACTAACCCAACCCAACCTCTCGGCACTAATATTTAACAACATTTCTGGCGAGTTGGCCTCTACGTCTCCGTGGGGCTTTTAGATACATCAATAACGTAATATAACCTAACCTAAACCAACGTAACGTCTCGGAGGTAATATTTAACCACATTCCTGGCTTGTTGACCTCTACGTTTCCGTGAGACCTTTATATACATCAATAACTTAATATAACCTAACCTAACCCAACCTAACCTTTCGCCGCTATTATTTGACAACATTCCTGACGAGTTGGCCTCTACATCCCCGTGGGACTTTTATATACATCAATAACATAATATAACCTAACCTAACCCAACCTAACATTCCGGCGGTAATATTTGACAACATTCCTGGCGAGTTGGCCTGTACGTCTCCGTGGGAACGTCATAAACACCAATAACGTAATATAACCTAACCTAACCCAACGTAACGTCTCAGAGGTAATATTTAACCACATTCCTGGCTTGTTGGCTTCTACGTCTCCGTGGGAACTTCATATACATCAATAACGTAATATAACCTAACCTAACCCAACCTATCATTTCGGCGGTGATATTTGACAACATTCCTGGAGAGTTGGCCTCTCCGTCTCCGTGGGACCTTCATATACATCAATAACGTAATATAACCTAGCCTAACCCAACGTAACATCTCGGCGGTAATATTTTAAAACATTCCTGGCGAGTTGGCCTCTACGTCTCCGTGGGACTTTCATATACATCAATAACGTTATATAACCTAGCCTAACCCAACCTATTATCTCGGCGGTGATATTTGACAACATTCCTGGCGAGTTGGCCTGTACGTCACCGTGGGACCTTCATATACATTAATAACGTAATATAACCTAACCTAAACCAACGTAACGTCTCGGAGGAAATATTTAACCACATTCCTTCCTTGTTGGCCTCTACGTTTCCGTGAGACCTTTATATACATCAATAACTTAATATAACCTAATCTAACCTTTCGGCGCTATTATTTGACAACATTCCTGGCGAGTTGGCCTCTACGTCTCCGTGGGACTTTTATATACATCAATAATGTAATATATCCTAACCTAACCCAACCTAACATCTCGGCGGTAATATTTGACAACATTGCTGTCGAGTTGGCCTCTACGTCTCCGTGAGACCTTCATATCCATCAATAACGTAATATAACATTATATAACCCATCCTAACCTCTCGGCGCTATTATTTGACAACATTCCTGTCGAGTTGGCCGCTACGTCTCCGTGGGAACTTCATATACATCAGTAACGTAATATTACCTAACCTAACCCAACCTAACCTTTGGGCGCTATTATTTGACAACATTCCTTGCTTGTTGGCATCTACGTCACCGTGGGACCTTTATACACATCAATAGCGTAATATAACCTAACCTAACCAAACGCATCATCTCGGCGGTAATATTTGAAAAAATTCCTGTCGAGTTGGCCTCTACGTCTCCGTGGGACTTTTATATAGATCAATAACGTAATTTAACCTAACCCAACGTAACATCTCGGCGGTAATATTTTACAACATTCCTGGCTTGTTGGCCTCTTCGTCTCCGTGGGAACTTCATATACATCAATGACGTAATATAACCTAACCTAACCCAACCTATAATCTCGGCGGTGATATTTGACAACATTCCTGGCGAGTTGGCCTGTACGTCTCCGTGGGACCTTCATATACATCAACAACGTAATATAACCTAACCTAAACCAACGTAACGTCTCGGAGGTAATATTTAACCACATTCCTGGCTTGTTGGCTTCTACATCTCCGTGGGAACTTCATATACATCAATAACGTAATATAACCTAACCTAACCCAACCTAACCTTTCGGCGCTATTATTTGACAACATTCCTGGCGAGTTGGCCTCTACGTATCCGTGGGACTTTTATATACATCAATAACGTAATATAACCTAACCTAACCCAACCTAACATCTCGGCGGTAATATTTGACAACATTCCTGGCATGTTGGCCTCTGCCTCTCCGTGGGACCTTCATAAACATCAATAACGTAATATAACCTAACCTAACCCAACCTAATATCTCGGCGGTAATATTTGACAACAATCCTGGCGAATTGGCCTCTACGTCTCCGTGGGACTTTTATATACATCAATAACGTAATTTAACCTAGCCTAACCCAACGCAACATCTCGGCGGTTATATTTGACAACATTCCTGGCGAGTTAGCTTCTACGTCTCCGTGAGACCTTCATATCCATCAATAACGTAATATAACCTTATATAACCCAACCTAACCACTCCGCGCTATTATTTGACATCATTCCTGGCGAGTTGGCCTCTACGTCACCGTGGGACCTTCACATACATCAATAGCGTAATATAACCTAACCTAACCCAACCTAACCTTTCGGCGCTATTATTTGACAACATTCCTGTCGAGTTGGCCTCTAGGTCTCCGTGGGGCCTTTATATACATCAATAACGTAATATAACGTAAACTAACCCAACCCAACCTCTCGGCACTAATATTTAACAACATTTCTGGCGAGTTGGCCTCTACGTCTCCGTGGGGCTTTTATATACATCAATAACGTAATATAACCTAACCTAAACCAACGTAACGTCTCGGAGGTAATATTTAACCACATTCCTGGCTTGTTGGCCTCTACGTTTCCGTGAGACCTTTATATACATCAATAACTTAATATAACCTAACCTAACCCAACCTAACCTTTCGCCGCTATTATTTGACAACATTCCTGACGAGTTGGCCTCTACATCTCCGTGGGACTTTTATATACATCAATAACATAATATAACCTAACCTAACCCAACCTAACATGCCGGCGGTAATATTTGACAACATTCCTGGCGAGTTGGCCTGTACGTCTCCGTGGGAACTTCATAAACACCAATAACGTAATATAACCTAACCTAACCCAACGTAACGTCTCAGAGGTAATATTTAACCACATTCCTGGCTTGTTGGCTTCTACATCTCCGTGGAAACTTCATATACATCAATAACGTAATATAACCTAACCTAACCCAACCTATCATTTCGGCGGTGATATTTGACAACATTCCTGGAGAGTTAGCCTCTCCGTCTCCGTGGGACCTTCATATACATCAATAACGTAATATAACCTAGCCTAACCCAACGTAACATCTCGGCGGTAATATTTTAAAACATTCCTGGCGAGTTGGCCTCTACGTCTCCGTGGGACTTTCATATACATCAATAACGTAATATAACCTAACCTAACCCAACGTAACATGTCGGCGGTAATATTTGAATACGTTCCTGTCGAGTTGGCCTCTACGTCTCCGTGGGACTTTTATATACATCAATAACGTAATTTAACCTATCCTAACCCAACGTAACATCTCGGCGGCAATATTTGACAACATTCCTGGCGAATTGGCCTCTACGTCTCCGTGGGACTTTTATATACATCAATAACGTAATATAACCTAACCTAAACCAACGTAACGTCTCGGAGGTAATATTTAACCACATTCCTGGCTTGTTGGCCTCTACGTTTCCGTGAGACCTTTATATACATCAATAACTTAATATAACCAAACCTAACCCAACCTTACATTTCGGCGCTATTATTTGACAACATTCCTGGCGAGTTGGCCTCTACGTATCCGTGGGACTTTTATATACATCAATAACGTAATATAACCTAACCTAACCCAACCTAACATCTCGGCGGTAATATTTGACAACATTCCTGGCATGTTGGCCTCTACCTCTCCGTGGGACCTTCATAAACATCAATAACGTAGTATAACCTAACCTAACCCAACCTAATATCTCGGCGGTAATATTTGACAACAATCCTGGCGAATTGGCCTCTACGTCTCCGTGGGACCTTTATATACATCAATAACGTAATATAACATAACCGAACCTAGCCTAACCTCTCGGCGGTAATATTTGACAACATTCCTGGCGAGTAGGCCTCTACGGCTCCGTGGAACCTTTATATACATCAATAACGTAATACAACCTAACCTAACCCAAACTAACATCTCGTGGTACCATTTAAACAAATTCCTTGATTGCAGGTCCCTAGTTCTCGGTGGGAACACTGTATACGTCTATGAAGTTATACAACATAACCTAACCCAACCTAACATCTCGGCGATAATATTTGACAACATTCCTGCCGAGTTGGCCTCTACGTCTCCGTATCACATCATATACATCTGTAACGTAATATAACCTAACCAAACTCAACGTAATATCTCGGCGGTAAAATATGACAACATTCCTGTCTAGTTGGCCTCTACGTCTCCGTGGGGCATTCATACACATCAGTAACGTAATATAACTTAACCTAACCCAACCTACTCTCTCGGCGGTAATAATTTACGACATTCCTGGCCAGTTGGCCTCTACTTCTCCGTGTGACAATTATATACATTCAATAACGTAATGTAACATAACCTAACACAACCTATCATCTCGGCGGTAGTATTTGACAACATTCCTGGCGAGTTGGCCTCTACATCTCCGTGGAATCTTTATATACATCAATAATGTAATATAACCTAACCTAACCCAAACTAACATCTCGTGGTACCATTTAACCAAATTCCTTGATGGCCGGTCCCTAGTTCTCGGTGGGAACACTGTATACGCCTATGACGTTATACAACATAACCTAACCCGACCTAACATCTCGGCGGTAATATTTGGCAACATTCCTGGCGAGTTGGCCTCTACGTCTCCGTATGACATTCATATACATCTGTAACGTAATATAACCTAACCTAACGCAAACTGATATCTCGGCGGAAAAATTTGACAACATTCCTGGTGAGTTGGCCTCTACGTCTCCGTGGGGCATTCATATACATCAGTAACGTAATATAACCTAACCTAACCCAACCTACTCTCTCAGCGGTAATATTTGACGACATTCCTGGCGAGTTGGGCTCTACATCTCCGCGTACCATTATATACGTAAATAACCTAATGTAACCTAACCTAACACAACCTATCATCTCGGCTGTAATATTTGACAACATTCCTGGCGAGTTGGCTTCTATGTCTCCGTGGAACCTTTATATACATCATTAACGTAATATAACCTAACCTAAACCTACCTAACCTCTCGGCGGTAATATTTGACAACACTCCTGGCGTGTTGGCCTCTACGTCTCCGTGGGGCTTTTATGTACATCAATAACGTAATATAACCTAACCTAACCCAACCTAACATCACGGCGGTAATATTTGACAACATTCCTGGCATGTTGGCCTCTACCTCTCCGTGGGACCTTCATAAACATCAATAACGTAATATAACCTAACCTAACCCAACCTAATATCTCGGCGGTAATATTTGACAACAATCCTGGCGAATTGGCCTCTACGTCTCCGTGGGACTTTTATATACATCAATAACGTAATATAACCTAACCTAAACCAACGTAACGTCTCGGAGGTAATATTTAACCACATTCCTGGCTTGTTGGCCTCTACGTTTCCGTGAGACCTTTATATACATCAATAACTTAATATAACCTAACCTAACCCAACCTAACCTTTCGCCGCTATTATTTGACAACATTCCTGACGAGTTGGCCTCTACATCTCCGTGGGACTTTTATATACATCAATAACATAATATAACCTAACCTAACCCAACCTAACATCTCGGCGGTAATATTTGACAACATTCCTGGCATGTTGGCCTCTACGTTTCCGTGAGACCTTTATATACATCAATAACTTAATATAACATAATCTAACCTTTCGGCGCTATTATTTGACAACAGTCCGGGCGAGTTGGCCTCTACGTATCCGTGGGACTTTTATATACATCAATAACGTAATATAACCTAACCTAACCCAACCTAACATCTCGGCGGTAATATTTGACAACATTCCTGGCATGTTGGCCTCTACCTCTCCGTGGGACCTTCATAAACATCAATAACGTAATATAACCTAACCTAACCCAACCTAATATCTCGGCGGTAATATTTGACAACAATCCTGGCGAATTGGCCTCTACGTCTCCGTGGGACTTTTATATACATCAATAACGTAATATAACCTAACCTAAACCAACGTAACGTCTCGGAGGTAATATTTAACCACATTCCTGGCTTGTTGGCCTCTACGTTTCCGTGAGACCTTTATATACATCAATAACTTAATATAACCTAACCTAACCCAACCTAACCTTTCGCCGCTATTATTTGACAACATTCCTGACGAGTTGGCCTCTACATCTCCGTGGGACTTTTATATACATCAATAACATAATATAACCTAACCTAACCCAACCTAACATCTCGGCGGTAATATTTGACAACATTCCTGGCATGTTGGCCTCTACCTCTCCGTGGGACCTTCATAAACATCAATAACGTAATATAACCTAACCTAACCCAACCTAATATCTCGGCGGTAATATTTGACAACAATCCTGGCGAATTGGCCTCTACGTCTCCGTGGGACTTTTATATACATCAATAACGTAATTTAACCTAGCCTAACCCAACGCAACATCTCGGCGGTTATATTTGACAACATTCCTGGCGAGTTAGCTTCTACGTCTCCGTGAGACCTTCATATCCATCAATAACGTGATATAACCTTATATAACCCAACCTAACCACTCCGCGCTATTATTTGACATCATTCCTGGCGAGTTGGCCTCTACGTCACCGTGGGACCTTCACATACATCAATAACGTAATATAACCTAACCTAACCCAACCTAACCTTTCGGCGCTATTATTTGACAACATTCCTGTCGAGTTGGCCTCTAGGTCTCCGTGGGGCCTTTATGTACATCAATAACGTAATATAACGTAAACTAACCCAACCCAACCTCTCGGCACTAATATTTAACAACATTTCTGGCGAGTTGGCCTCTACGTCTCCGTGGGGCTTTTAGATACATCAATAACGTAATATAACCTAACCTAAACCAACGTAACGTCTCGGAGGTAATATTTAACCACATTCCTGGCTTGTTGACCTCTACGTTTCCGTGAGACCTTTATATACATCAATAACTTAATATAACCTAACCTAACCCAACCTAACCTTTCGCCGCTATTATTTGACAACATTCCTGACGAGTTGGCCTCTACATCTCCGTGGGACTTTTATATACATCAATAACATAATATAACCTAACCTAACCCAACCTAACATTCCGGCGGTAATATTTGACAACATTCCTGGCGAGTTGGCCTGTACGTCTCCGTGGGAACGTCATAAACACCAATAACGTAATATAACCTAACCTAACCCAACGTAACGTCTCAGAGGTAATATTTAACCACATTCCTGGCTTGTTGGCTTCTACGTCTCCGTGGGAACTTCATATACATCAATAACGTAATATAACCTAACCTAACCCAACCTATCATTTCGGCGGTGATATTTGACAACATTCCTGGAGAGTTGGCCTCTCCGTCTCCGTGGGACCTTCATATACATCAATAACGTAATATAACCTAGCCTAACCCAACGTAACATCTCGGCGGTAATATTTTAAAACATTCCTGGCGAGTTGGCCTCTACGTCTCCGTGGGACTTTCATATACATCAATAACGTTATATAACCTAGCCTAACCCAACCTATTATCTCGGCGGTGATATTTGACAACATTCCTGGCGAGTTGGCCTGTACGTCACCGTGGGACCTTCATATACATTAATAACGTAATATAACCTAACCTAAACCAACGTAACGTCTCGGAGGAAATATTTAACCACATTCCTTCCTTGTTGGCCTCTACGTTTCCGTGAGACCTTTATATACATCAATAACTTAATATAACCTAATCTAACCTTTCGGCGCTATTATTTGACAACATTCCTGGCGAGTTGGCCTCTACGTCTCCGTGGGACTTTTATATACATCAATAATGTAATATATCCTAACCTAACCCAACCTAACATCTCGGCGGTAATATTTGACAACATTGCTGTCGAGTTGGCCTCTACGTCTCCGTGAGACCTTCATATCCATCAATAACGTAATATAACATTATATAACCCATCCTAACCTCTCGGCGCTATTATTTGACAACATTCCTGTCGAGTTGGCCGCTACGTCTCCGTGGGAACTTCATATACATCAGTAACGTAATATTACCTAACCTAACCCAACCTAACCTTTGGGCGCTATTATTTGACAACATTCCTGGCTTGTTGGCATCTACGTCACCGTGGGACCTTTATACACATCAATAGCGTAATATAACCTAACCTAACCAAACGCATCATCTCGGCGGTAATATTTGAAAAAATTCCTGTCGAGTTGGCCTCTACGTCTCCGTGGGACTTTTATATAGATCAATAACGTAATTTAACCTAACCCAACGTAACATCTCGGCGGTAATATTTTACAACATTCCTGGCTTGTTGGCCTCTTCGTCTCCGTGGGAACTTCATATACATCAATGACGTAATATAACCTAACCTAACCCAACCTATAATCTCGGCGGTGATATTTGACAACATTCCTGGCGAGTTGGCCTGTACGTCTCCGTGGGACCTTCATATACATCAACAACGTAATATAACCTAACCTAAACCAACGTAACGTCTCGGAGGTAATATTTAACCACATTCCTGGCTTGTTGGCTTCTACATCTCCGTGGGAACTTCATATACATCAATAACGTAATATAACCTAACCTAACCCAACCTAACCTTTCGGCGCTATTATTTGACAACATTCCTGGCGAGTTGGCCTCTACGTATCCGTGGGACTTTTATATACATCAATAACGTAATATAACCTAACCTAACCCAACCTAACATCTCGGCGGTAATATTTGACAACATTCCTGGCATGTTGGCCTCTGCCTCTCCGTGGGACCTTCATAAACATCAATAACGTAATATAACCTAACCTAACCCAACCTAATATCTCGGCGGTAATATTTGACAACAATCCTGGCGAATTGGCCTCTACGTCTCCGTGGGACTTTTATATACATCAATAACGTAATTTAACCTAGCCTAACCCAACGCAACATCTCGGCGGTTATATTTGACAACATTCCTGGCGAGTTAGCTTCTACGTCTCCGTGAGACCTTCATATCCATCAATAACGTAATATAACCTTATATAACCCAACCTAACCACTCCGCGCTATTATTTGACATCATTCCTGGCGAGTTGGCCTCTACGTCACCGTGGGACCTTCACATACATCAATAGCGTAATATAACCTAACCTAACCCAACCTAACCTTTCGGCGCTATTATTTGACAACATTCCTGTCGAGTTGGCCTCTAGGTCTCCGTGGGGCCTTTATATACATCAATAACGTAATATAACGTAAACTAACCCAACCCAACCTCTCGGCACTAATATTTAACAACATTTCTGGCGAGTTGGCCTCTACGTCTCCGTGGGGCTTTTATATACATCAATAACGTAATATAACCTAACCTAAACCAACGTAACGTCTCGGAGGTAATATTTAACCACATTCCTGGCTTGTTGGCCTCTACGTTTCCGTGAGACCTTTATATACATCAATAACTTAATATAACCTAACCTAACCCAACCTAACCTTTCGCCGCTATTATTTGACAACATTCCTGACGAGTTGGCCTCTACATCTCCGTGGGACTTTTATATACATCAATAACATAATATAACCTAACCTAACCCAACCTAACATTCCGGCGGTAATATTTGACAACATTCCTGGCGAGTTGGCCTGTACGTCTCCGTGGGAACTTCATAAACACCAATAACGTAATATAACCTAACCTAACCCAACGTAACGTCTCAGAGGTAATATTTAACCACATTCCTGGCTTGTTGGCTTCTACATCTCCGTGGAAACTTCATATACATCAATAACGTAATATAACCTAACCTAACCCAACCTATCATTTCGGCGGTGATATTTGACAACATTCCTGGAGAGTTGGCCTCTCCGTCTCCGTGGGACCTTCATATACATCAATAACGTAATATAACCTAGCCTAACCCAACGTAACATCTCGGCGGTAATATTTTAAAACATTCCTGGCGAGTTGGCCTCTACGTCTCCGTGGGACTTTCATATACATCAATAACGTAATATAACCTAACCTAACCCAACGTAACATGTCGGCGGTAATATTTGAATACGTTCCTGTCGAGTTGGCCTCTACGTCTCCGTGGGACTTTTATATACATCAATAACGTAATTTAACCTATCCTAACCCAACGTAACATCTCGGCGGCAATATTTGACAACATTCCTGGCGAATTGGCCTCTACGTCTCCGTGGGACTTTTATATACATCAATAACGTAATATAACCTAACCTAAACCAACGTAACGTCTCGGAGGTAATATTTAACCACATTCCTGGCTTGTTGGCCTCTACGTTTCCGTGAGACCTTTATATACATCAATAACTTAATATAACCTAACCTAACCCAACCTAACCTTTCGCCGCTATTATTTGACAACATTCCTGACGAGTTGGCCTCTACATCTCCGTGGGACTTTTATATACATCAATAACATAATATAACCTAACCTAACCCAACCTAACATCTCGGCGGTAATATTTGACAACATTCCTGGCATGTTGGCCTCTACCTCTCCGTGGGACCTTCATAAACATCAATAACGTAATATAACCTAACCTAACCCAACCTAATATCTCGGCGGTAATATTTGACAACAATCCTGGCGAATTGGCCTCTACGTCTCCGTGGGACTTTTATATACATCAATAACGTAATTTAACCTAGCCTAACCCAACGCAACATCTCGGCGGTTATATTTGACAACATTCCTGGCGAGTTAGCTTCTACGTCTCCGTGAGACCTTCATATCCATCAATAACGTGATATAACCTTATATAACCCAACCTAACCACTCCGCGCTATTGTTTGACATCATTCCTGGCGAGTTGGCCTCTACGTCACCGTGGGACCTTCACATACATCAATAGCGTAATATAACCTAACCTAACCCAACCTAACCTTTCGGCGCTATTATTTGACAACATTCCTGTCGAGTTGGCCTCTAGGTCTCCGTGGGGCCTTTATATACATCAATAACGTAATATAACGTAAACTAACCCAACCCAACCTCTCGGCACTAATATTTAACAACATTTCTGGCGAGTTGGCCTCTACGTCTCCGTGGGGCTTTTATATACATCAATAACGTAATATAACCTAACCTAAACCAACGTAACGTCTCGGAGGTAATATTTAACCACATTCCTGGCTTGTTGGCCTCTACGTTTCCGTGAGACCTTTATATACATCAATAACTTAATATAACCTAACCTAACCCAACCTAACCTTTCGCCGCTATTATTTGACAACATTCCTGACGAGTTGGCCTCTACATCTCCGTGGGACTTTTATATACATCAATAACATAATATAACCTAACCTAACCCAACCTAACATTCCGGCGGTAATATTTGACAACATTCCTGGCGAGTTGGCCTGTACGTCTCCGTGGGAACTTCATAAACACCAATAACGTAATATAACCTAACCTAACCCAACGTAACGTCTCAGAGGTAATATTTAACCACATTCCTGGCTTGTTGGCTTCTACATCTCCGTGGAAACTTCATATACATCAATAACGTAATATAACCTAACCTAACCCAACCTATCATTTCGGCGGTGATATTTGACAACATTCCTGGAGAGTTGGCCTCTCCGTCTCCGTGGGACCTTCATATACATCAATAACGTAATATAACCTAGCCTAACCCAACGTAACATCTCGGCGGTAATATTTTAAAACATTCCTGGCGAGTTGGCCTCTACGTCTCCGTGGGACTTTCATATACATCAATAACGTAATATAACCTAACCTAACCCAACGTAACATGTCGGCGGTAATATTTGAATACGTTCCTGTCGAGTTGGCCTCTACGTCTCCGTGGGACTTTTATATACATCAATAACGTAATTTAACCTATCCTAACCCAACGTAACATCTCGGCGGCAATATTTGACAACATTCCTGGCGAATTGGCCTCTACGTCTCCGTGGGACTTTTATATACATCAATAACGTAATATAACCTAACCTAAACCAACGTAACGTCTCGGAGGTAATATTTAACCACATTCCTGGCTTGTTGGCCTCTACGTTTCCGTGAGACCTTTATATACATCAATAACTTAATATAACCTAACCTAACCCAACCTAACCTTTCGCCGCTATTATTTGACAACATTCCTGACGAGTTGGCCTCTACATCTCCGTGGGACTTTTATATACATCAATAACATAATATAACCTAACCTAACCCAACCTAACATCTCGGCGGTAATATTTGACAACATTCCTGGCATGTTGGCCTCTACCTCTCCGTGGGACCTTCATAAACATCAATAACGTAATATAACCTAACCTAACCCAACCTAATATCTCGGCGGTAATATTTGACAACAATCCTGGCGAATTGGCCTCTACGTCTCCGTGGGACTTTTATATACATCAATAACGTAATTTAACCTAGCCTAACCCAACGCAACATCTCGGCGGTTATATTTGACAACATTCCTGGCGAGTTAGCTTCTACGTCTCCGTGAGACCTTCATATCCATCAATAACGTGATATAACCTTATATAACCCAACCTAACCACTCCGCGCTATTGTTTGACATCATTCCTGGCGAGTTGGCCTCTACGTCACCGTGGGACCTTCACATACATCAATAACGTAATATAACCTAACCTAACCCAACCTAACCTTTCGGCGCTATTATTTGACAACATTCCTGTCGAGTTGGCCTCTAGGTCTCCGTGGGGCCTTTATGTACATCAATAACGTAATATAACGTAAACTAACCCAACCCAACCTCTCGGCACTAATATTTAACAACATTTCTGGCGAGTTGGCCTCTAGGTCTCCGTGGGGCTTTTAGATACATCAATAACGTAATATAACCTAACCTAAACCAACGTAACGTCTCGGAGGTAATATTTAACCACATTCCTGGCTTGTTGACCTCTACGTTTCCGTGAGACCTTTATATACATCAATAACTTAATATAACCTAACCTAACCCAACCTAACCTTTCGCCGCTATTATTTGACAACATTCCTGACGAGTTGGCCTCTACATCTCCGTGGGAGTTTTATATACATCAATAACATAATATAACCTAACCTAACCCAACCTAACATTCCGGCGGTAATATTTGACAACATTCCTGGCGAGTTGGCCTGTACGTCTCCGTGGGAACGTCATAAACACCAATAACGTAATATAACCTAACCTAACCCAACGTAACGTCTCAGAGGTAATATTTAACCACATTCCTGGCTTGTTGGCTTCTACGTCTCCGTGGGAACTTCATATACATCAATAACGTAATATAACCTAACCTAACCCAACCTATCATTTCGGCGGTGATATTTGACAACATTCCTGGAGAGTTGGCCTCTCCGTCTCCGTGGGACCTTCATATACATCAATAACGTAATATAACCTAGCCTAACCCAACGTAACATCTCGGCGGTAATATTTTAAAACATTCCTGGCGAGTTGGCCTCTACGTCTCCGTGGGACTTTCATATACATCAATAACGTAATATAACCAAACCTAACCCAACGTAACATGTCGGCGGTAATATTTGAATACATTCCTGTCGAGTTGGCCTCTACGTCTCCGTGGGACTTTTATATACATCAATAACGTAATTTAACCTAACCTAACCCAACGTAACATATCGGCGGCAATATTTGACAACATTCCTGGCGAGTTGGCCTGTACGTCTCCGTGGGAACTTCATATACATCAATAACGTTATATAACCTAGCCTAACCCAACCTATTATCTCGGCGGTGATATTTGACAACATTCCTGGCGAGTTGGCCTGTACGTCACCGTGGGACCTTCATATACATTAATAACGTAATATAACCTAACCTAAACCAACGTAACGTATCGGAGGAAATATTTAACCACATTCCTTCCTTGTTGGCCTCTACGTTTCCGTGAGACCTTTATATACATCAATAACTTAATATAACCTAATCTAACCTTTCGGCGCTATTATTTGACAACATTCCTGGCGAGTTGGCCTCTACGTCTCCGTGGGACTTTTATATACATCAATAATGTAATATATCCTAACCTAACCCAACCTAACATCTCGGCGGTAATATTTGACAACATTGCTGTCGAGTTGGCCTCTACGTCTCCGTGAGACCTTCATATCCATCAATAACGTAATATAACATTATATAACCCATCCTAACCTCTCGGCGCTATTATTTGACAACATTCCTGTCGAGTTGGCCGCTACGTCTCCGTGGGAACTTCATATACATCAGTAACGTAATATTACCTAACCTAACCCAACCTAACCTTTGGGCGCTATTATTTGACAACATTCCTGGCTTGTTGGCATCTACGTCACCGTGGGACCTTTATACACATCAATAGCGTAATATAACCTAACCTAACCCAACGCATCATCTCGGCGGTAATATTTGAAAAAATTCCTGTCGAGTTGGCATCTACGTCTCCGTGGGACTTTTATATAGATCAATAACGTAATTTAACCTAACCCAACGTAACATCTCGGCGGTAATATTTTACAACATTCCTGGCTTGTTGCCCTCTTCGTCTCCGTGGGAACTTCATATACATCAATGACGTAATATAACCTAACCTAACCCAACCTATAATCTCGGCGGTGATATTTGACAACATTCCTGGCGAGTTGGCCTGTACGTCTCCGTGGGACCTTCATATACATCAACAACGTAATATAACCTAACCTAAACCAACGTAACGTCTCGGAGGTAATATTTAACCACATTCCTGGCTTGTTGGCTTCTACATCTCCGTGGGAACTTCATATACATCAATAACGTAATATAACCTAACCTAACCCAACCTAACCTTTCGGCGCTATTATTTGACAACATTCCTGGCGAGTTGGCCTCTACGTATCCGTGGGACTTTTATATACATCAATAACGTAATATAACCTAACCTAACCCAACCTAACATCTCGGCGGTAATATTTGACAACATTCCTGGCATGTTGGCCTCTACCTCTCCGTGGGACCTTCATAAACATCAATAACGTAATATAACCTAACCTAACCCAACGCATCATCTCGGCGGTAATATTTGAAAACATTCCTGTCGAGTTGGCCTCTACGTCTCCGTGGGACTTTCATATAGATCGATAACGTAATTTAACCTAACCCAACCTAACATTCCGGCGGTAATATTTGACAACATTCCTGGCGAGTTGGCCTGTACGTCTCCGTGGGAACTTCATAAACACCAATAACGTAACATAACCTATCCTAACCCAACGTAACGTCTCAGAGGTAATATTTAACCACATTCCTGGCTTGTTGGCTTCTACGTCTCCGTGGGAACTTCATATACATCAATAACGTAATATAACCTAACCTAACCCAACCTATCATTTCGGCGGTGATATTTGACAACATTCCTGGAGAGTTGGCCTCTCAGTCTCCGTGGGACCTTCATATACATCAATAACGTAATATAACCTAGCCTAACCCAAACTAACATCTCGTGGTACCATTTAAACAAATTCCGTGATTGCAGGTTCCTAGTTCTCGGTGGGAACACTGTATACGTCTATGACGTTATACAACATAACCTAACCCGACCTAACATCTCGGCGATAATATTTGACAACATTCCTGCCGAGTTGGCCTCTACGTCTCCGTATGACATTCATATACATCTGTAACGTAATATAACCTAACCTAACGCAAACTGATATCTCGGCGGTAAAATTTGACAACATTCCTGGTGAGTTGGCCTCTACGTCTCCGTGGGGCATTCATATACATCAGTAACGTAATATAACCTAACCTAACCCAACCTACTCTCTCGGCGGTAATATTTGACGACATACCTGGCGAGTTGGGCTCTACTTCTCCGCGTACCATTATATACGTAAATAACCTAATGTAACCTAACCTAACACAACCTATCATCTCGGCTGTAATATTTGACAACATTCCTGGCGAGTTGGCTTCTATGTCTCCGTGGAAACTTTATATACATCAATAACGTAATATAACCTAACCTAACCCTAACTAACATCTCGTGGCACCATTTAAACAAATTCCTTGATTGAGGGTCCCTAGTTCTCGGTGGGAACACTGTGTACGTCTATGACGTTATACATCATAACCTAACCCGACCTAACATCTCGGCGGTAATATTTGACAACATTCCTGGCGAGTTGTCCTCTACGACTCCGTGGAACCTTTAAATACATTATTAACGTAAGATAACCTAACATAACCCAAACTAACCTCTCGGTGTACCATTTAAACAAATTCCTTGATTGCAGGTCCCTAGTTCTCGGTGGGAACACTGTATACGTCTATGACGTTATACAACATAACCTAACCCGACCTAACATCTCGGCGGTAATATTTGACAACATTCCTGGCGAGTTGGCCTCTACGTCTCAATATGATATTCATGTACATCTGTAACGTAATATAACCTAACCTAACGCAACCTAATATTTCGGCGGTAAAATTTGACAACATTCCTGTCGAGTTGGCCTGTACGTCTCCGTGGAACCTTCATATACATCAATAACGTAATATAACCTAACCTAAACCAACGTAACGTCTCGGAGGAAATATTTAACCACATTCCTGGCTTGTTGGCCTCTACGTTTCCGTGAGACCTTTATATACATCAATAACTTAATATAACCTAACCTAACCTTTCGGCGCTATTATTTGACAACATTCCTGGCGAGTTGGCCTCTACGTCTCCGTGGGACTTTTATATACATCAATAACATAATATAACCTAACCTAACCCAACCTAATATCTCGGCGGTAATATTTGACAACAATCCTGGCGAATTGGCCGCTACGTCTCCGTGGGACTTTTATATACATCAATAACGTAATTTAACCTAGCCTAACCCAACGTAACATCTCGGCGATAATATTTTACAACATTCCTGGCTTGTTGGCCTCTACGTCTCCGTGGGACCTTCATATACATCAATAACGTAATATTACCTAACCTAACCCAACCTATCATCTGGGCGGTAATATTTGACAACATTCCTGGCGAATTGGCCTCTACGTCTCCGTGGGACCTTCATATACATCAATAACGTAATATAACCTAACCTAACCCAACCCAACCTCTCGGCATTAATATTTGACAACATTCCTGGCGAGTTGGCCTCTACGTCTCCGTGGGGCTTTTATATACATCAATAACGTAATTTAACCTAACCTAACCCAACGTAACATCTCGATGGTAATATTTTACAACATTCCTGGCTTGTTGGCCTCTTCGTCTCCGTGGGAACTTCATATACATCAATAACGTAATATAACCTAACCTAACCCAACCTATCATCTCGGCGGTAATATTTTAAAACATTCCTGTCGAGTCGGCCTCTACGCCACCGTGGGACTTTTATATACATCAATAACGTAATTTAACCTAACCTAACCCAACGTAACATCTCGATGGTAATATCTTACAACATTCCTGCCGTGTTGGCCTCTTCGTCTCCGTGGGAACTTCATATACATCAATAACGTAATATAACCTAATCTAACCTTTCGGCGCTATTATTTGACAACATTCCTGGCGAGTTGGCCTCTACGTCTCCGTGGGACTTTTATATACAGCAATAACGTAATATACGCTAACCTAACCCAACCTAACATCTCGGCGGTAATATTTGACAACATTGCTGTCGAGTTGGCCTCTACGTCTCCGTGAGACCTTCATATCCATCAATAACGTAATATAGCATTATATAACCCATCCTAACCTCTCGGCGCTATTATTTGACAACATTGCTGTCGAGTTGGCCTCTACGTCTCCGTGGGAACTTCATATACATCAGTAACGTAATATTACCTAACCTAAGCCAAGCTAACCTTTCGGCGCTATTATTTGACAACATTCCTGGCGAGTTGGCCCTACGTCACCGTGGGACTTTTATATACATCAATAACGTAATATAAGCTAACCTAACCCAACCCAACCGCTCGGCACTAATATTTGACAACATTCCTGGCGAGTTGGCCTGTACGTCTCCGTGGGACCTTCATATACATCAATAACGTAATATAACCTAACCTAAACCAACCTATCATCTCGGCGGTAATATTTGACAACATACCTGGCGAGTCGGCCTCTACGTCTCCGTGCGACCTTCATATACATCAATAACGTAATATAACGTAACCTAACCCAATCTATCATCTCGGCACTAATATTTGACAACATTCCAGGCGAGTTGTCCTCTACGTCTCCGTGGGAATTTTATATACATCAATAACGTAATGTAACCTAACCTAACCCAACCTAACCTCTCGGCGGTAATATTTGACAAAATTCCGGGCGAGATGGCCTCTACTTCTCCGTGTGACCATTATATACATAAATAACGTTATGTAACCTAAGCTAACCCAACCTAACCTCTCGGCGGTAATATTTGACAACGTTCCTTGCGAGTTGGCCTCTACGTCTCCGTGGAACCTTTATGTACATCAATAACGTAATATAACATAACCTAACCCAAACTAACCTCTCGGCGGTAACATTTGAAAACATTCCTGGCGAGTTGGCCGCTACGTCTCCGTGGAATCTATATATACCTCAATAACGTAATGTAACATAACCTAACCCAACCTAACCGCTCGGCGGTAATATTTGACAACATTCCTGGCGAGTTGGCCTCATCATTTCCGTCTGACCATTATATACATCAATAACGTAATATAACCTAACCTAACCCAACCAATCATTTCGGCGGTAATATTTAACAACATTCCTGGCGAGTTGGCCTCTACTTCTCCGTGAGACCATTATATGCATCAGTAACGTAATACAACCTAATCCAACCCAACCTAACGTCTCGGAGTACCATTTAACCACATTCCTTGAATGACGGCCCCTACTTCTCGGTGGGAACACTGTATACGTCTATGACGTAATACAACCTAACCTAACGCAACCTAACATCTCGGCGGTAATATTTGACAACATTCCTGGAGAGTTGGCCTCTACGTCTCCGTGGGACCCTTATATACATAAATAACGTAATGTAACCTAACCTAATCCAACCTAACATCTCGGCGGTAATATTTGACAACATTCCTGGCGAGTTGGCCTCTAATTCTCCGTGTGACCATTATATACATAAATAACGTAATGTAACCTAACCTAACCCAAACTAACCTCTCGTGGTACCATTTAACCACATTCCTTTATTGTCGGCTCCTACTTCTCGGTGGGTACACTGTATATGTCTATGACGTAATACAACATAACCTAACCTAACATAACGTCTCGGCGGTAATATTTGTCAACATTCCTGGCGTGTTGGCCTCTACTTCCCCGCGAGACCATTATATGCATCAGTAACGTAATATAACCTAACCTAACCTAACCTAACCTCTCGGGGTACCATATAACCATATTCCTTGTTTGTCGGCCCCTAGTTCTCGGTGGGAACACTGTATACGTCTATGACGTTATACAACCTAACTTAACCCAACCTAACCTCTCGGCGGTAATATTTGACAACATTCCTGGCAAGTTGGCCTCTAATTCTCCTTGTGACCATTATATACAAAATAATGTAATGTAACCTAACCTAACCCAACATAACTTCTCGGCTGTAATGTTTGACAAAATTCCTGGCGAGTTGACCTCTACTTCTCCGTGTGCACATTATATACAAAATAACGTAATGTAACCTTTTTTTTTTTTTCGCAGGGAAATCCTCATGGATACCGTGGATTTTTTGGGAAATCCGCGGTTATGTCGGACTCTTACCGACTAAAACCCTGCGGTGGTCTTCCTACACTTGTAGCGGGTAGCCGGGAACTCTTTCGAACGCGTCCAGCATCCCGCCTCGTGTCTGAGTTCTTTGAACTCTCTGTTCATAGCTGGCGTGCGAGTTCATACTTTAGATTGGCAACGACTGCAACCACCACAGTCGTTTGCCTCTCCTCGGTCGAGCGCGTGCCGGATAGACTTGACCCAAATCCTGTCTAGCCGGCGCTCGGCTGCTCTTTCTGTTTTTTCTTATTTACTTTTTCTTTGCGCAATCTTTTCTATTACGCTTGTGTGCGAATGCATGCATTCCTCACGCGTACCTCTTTGTCGAATTTCTTGCGCCTGTCTTCAATCTTCGAAGTCGTCTTCCTCTTCTCCCGCTTGCGGCGTTTGAGATGGACGGCGGCGGCGAAGCTCCGCTCCCCGGTGGGTACTTTGGAGCGACTCTCGCGCCCTGACGGACGAGAGTCCCCTACCTTGGAGTGGAACGTGGCAAACGTCTACAACGCCGACCACGTAAGGCTCGTCGAGCAGAAAGCGTGCGCTCTCTTTCGCGCTCGGCGGCTTCCTTCGCAGCCATCACTTTGTCGCAAAACCAGGTAACGGCTCGCCAGTATCTCTCCCCTTCCAGCATCTTCGGCAGGATGCTGGTCGGCGAGAGATCTCGTCCGATCTCTGCCACGAGAGCGTGGCGCAGCGTTTGCCACGCTGGACAGCGTTCCAACGTGTGCTGCGCAGAGTCGTCTCCGTCTCCGCAATGGTGACATTCAGCCGTGGCCTCTTTTCCGATCTTGCAGAGGTACTGACCGAAGCATCCATGTACAGTCAGCACCTGCGTCACTCTGAAGGTGAGCTGCCCTCTCCTGTTTTCTACCCAGTTTTCCAAGATGGGTAGAATCGCTCCCACGATCCTGTGATTGGTCGCAGGTGCGAGTTTCTCCTTCCATTTAGAGAAAGTGAAGCGTCTCGCTTCTCTTCTAATCTCGTCCCTTGTCGGAGCAGGTGCACCTTCTTCTTCTACCTGGCGCGTTGTGCGAAGGGTTTCGTACACTATGAGGTCTTCCTGCGCCAGGTATTCCAGGGGTGCGAGACCCGCCAGCATTGTTGCCGCGTCGTAGGAAATCGTGCGATATCCTCTTATGACCCGAATGGCTATTCTTCGCCACGCGCTTCGCAGCAGCTGCAGCTTTCTGCCTCCTTTGTTAAGCGCGTCGCTCCATACCGGGGCTCCGTAAAGCGCAATGCTTTTTATCACCCCAGCATAGACTTTCCTTACTTTCTCGTCCGGTCCGTGCAGATTCGGCATGATGCGGCTTAGATAATTTGCCGCAGCATCCAGTCGAACGGCCTGACGAGCGAAGTGGAGACCAAAGTTCCATTTATCGTCGAGGAGCAGTCCGAGATACTTCATCTCGCTCCCCACTGTAACTTTGGATGGTCCGATGTTGACCACTTCGTTTCCTCCTCGCGGGTCTCTTCTTCGTCCCTTGAAGCACAGGATTTCAGATTTCTCCGGTGCCATCTGGAGCCCCATCTTCTTGATCGTATTAGCCACGACCGCAACTGCCACTTCGGCCCGGCAGATTGCGCGTTGCCGACACGTGTCGACTGCCAACACCATCGTGTCATCCGCGTAGCACGTGAGATGCACGCCGGACGGCATTGGCAGCTTCAGGACCGCGTCGTACCCGAGATTCCAGAGAAGCGGTCCGAGGACCGATCCCTGGGGAACGCCGCGATCAATCTTCTTTTTCTCGATTCCATGCCGGCTATCGTAGAGAACCGCGCGGTCGCTCAGGTAATTTTCCACGACCCTTCGCAGGTATCGCGGAAACCCGTGATTTTCAAGCGCTCTACGAATCGTACTCCATTCGAGGGAGTTGAACGCATTCTTAATATCTAAAGATATCGCGATTACGACTCCCCCGGCGGCGATCGCGTTTTCGGCGAAACTTTTCACTTGTCGAATCGCGTCAATCGTCGATCGTCCTTCTCGGAAGCCGAATTGGTTCTCGGCTAAGTTCGGCCCGGTTCGCGACAGGTGCTCGATGAGGCGGTTGTGGATTATCCTTTCAAATAATTTTCCGACCTCGTCGAGCAAAACTATCGGCCTGTACGCTGCCGGTAAATCCTCCGATTTTCCCGGCTTTCGGAGCAACACTAATCTGCCGGTTTTCCATCTTGCTGGAAACGTACCCGTCTTCAAGCATGCTGTAAATAACTTCCGCAATCTTGAATTCAGGACACTGAGTGCCATCGACCAGGCACGGCCGGGAATTCCGTCCGGTCCGGGCGCGGTGTTCTTCTTTGTCATGCGCTTTATGGCGCGAGCCATTTCCTCCTCGGTGACGTCGTTGTCCAGCGACCAGATGATCGGGTCGATGTGTGCTGAAATTTGCGAGTTGCTCGCCGACGTAGCCTCTTCCGGTGGGAAGAGCGTGTCGACAACTCGCTTCAAGAACGGCGTCTCCATCGTCTCCGTTAACGGGGGCGTCCACGGTCGTAATTTATTCATTACTATCTTGTACGGCCGCCCCCACGGATCCTCGCGCAGTGTTTCCAGCAGCCCGTCCCATGCTCGTGCCTTTGATGTCTTTATGGCCGCCTGCAGCTCTATTTTCTTCTCCTTGTAAACTTCATAGAGCTGCGCTTTCCTCACCGAATCGGGATTCCTCCGTTTCCGGTATCTCGTATATTGCCTCCGTGCGTTTGTGCTCTCCGCACGGAGAAGAGCGATCTCGTTCCTCCACCAATATACGGGTTTACGAGTGGGGTTCGACCTTATTTTCGGCATGCTTGCGTTGCACACCGATGTCAACGTCCTCGTAAACCATTCTGCTTCTCGCTCGACTACGGCCGCTTCGGTCGGTTCGCTCGGCCAGGTAGCGGCGAGGGTTGCCGCCATAAACATATCTTCGTCGATTTTTCGCAACGACCATCTATTTTGCTTCTGGTACGCTGCCCTTCTTCCTTGTACCGTGGATATGTCGATCCTTATATATAAGTGATCAGATAAAGTTTCGATCGGATCCACTTTCCAGCTCGTGACTCTTCGAGATGCTGCGTCGTTCGCGAACGAGAGGTCGACCTTGCTCTCGCCCTGTGGACGCACGCACGTACTGGCAGATCCTTGATTCAACAGTCTGAGATTCGCGGATGCTGCCCAGTCCATCGTCGAGTGTCCACGCTGAGTCGTTCTGGAAGAGCGCCACATAGTCGCGTGCGCGTTGAAATCTCCCAGTACGAATGTCGGTTGCGAGGCGTGATTTCGCACTACACCCTCCACTTCGTCCAGGAGCTGATCGAAATCTTGCAACGACCAACTCGGCGGCGCGTATATTCCAATGACGACGCAATCCGACCACGATACTGCGACGTAACCACGCCCTTGCGCGATGGCTGTGATCGGTCGGATGCGTGTCGGCGTCGCCTGAATTATTGCAACCGTCTTCTCCCTGTTTGCTATCCATGACGGCTTGTCGTGGATTAAATACGGCTCCGCGGCAACCACTAATTCAACCACGCCGCTTTGCAGGCTTTCGAGCATAAGATCTTGTGCTCTCGCGGCGTGATTTAAATTAGTTTGCAGGATCTGGCATTTCATATTGAAAGTTACGCCAGATCCATCGCCTCCTCGCGGCTGGTGCTCGCCTTCAGAGTTTCGCGCTCCTTCTCCTCTTCGTGGTTGTGTTTGGCTGCTGCTGCAGCTTTTTCCTTCTTTTCCTCAGGTTTCTTATCCTTACCTGAGGATTTAGCGCTCGATTGAGTAGCGTTCTTCTGTCCTTTTTTTGCCGGCGGCGGGACAGTGCAGGGTTTGCTACCTGCTCTGTGTCCATGCGAGCGGTTTGCCGACTTGCATACCGGGCACGTCGGTGCCTTCTCATTGCATTCCGCAGCGCGGTGTCCCTTCTCACCGCACCGGTAACACGCCTCCGTTCGGTCCACGGTCGCGGAGCATTTCGCGATTACGTGCCCGATTTCCCAACATTTGAAGCAGGTAAGTTGTCGTGCTTCGATGGGTTCAACGCGGACGGACGTCCATCCGACCTTTACTTTACCGTTTTCGGTAACCTTCTTTGCGGCGGCGACCGGGCATTGCATAAGCATCGTGCCCATGCCGTTATACGCCGTCCTCCTGGGACCGGTTTTTATCTCGTCGGCGGTGCAGCCGCCTTGTGCGGCGACTGCTTCGACGACCTCACCGACCGTGATCGAGTCTTCCATCCTGAAGACCCTCAGGGCCGCTCTCTTGCAGGGGCGCGTGATTTTTACACCCCTCGTGATCGCGAATAGCCCGGTTAACTTGTTGGCGAGCGCGTTCGCCTTCTCTTCTTTACCTTCGCCGCTTATTTCGAGAATAAGCGCTCCGGTCAGCGCTTTCCTGGGTTTGACCTCACCGATTCCCAGGTCCGACAGTTTGATCTTCTGCCGCGCCGTTGTCATAAGCTCGGCGTATGTCGATTTACTGCCCTCCTCTATAGTGATTACGACAGCGGCCGTGCTCGGGGTTTTCATCACTATCGGCTTTTCTTTTGGCATCGACTTCGCAGCTGCTACCTTCTTGCCTGCCCTCACGGTCTTGTTTACGGTGGCCGTCGTCTCCTTTTTCGACTTTCTGCCGAGGACTTTCGTCCACGGCGTTTCCGTCTCCTTCTTGTTCTGCGGAGCAGGTGCGCTCGCTGCTGGACACTTCCCTTCGCTCTCCTTCCGAACCTGCTCCTTTTGAATCTGTTCCATCCTCTTCTGGATGGGTGATTTCTTTGTTTCCGCTTTCGCGGATTTTTTCACCGGTGGAAGGGGCATTGCCTCTCTCTTCCCAGCGGACTTCTCCTTCTTTATGATTGCGGCGCTTGTTCCCTCTTTCGCGGGTTCTTCGCGTCGCGCAACATTTCGTGCCTCCGACCGCGGACGATCCTCCTTCGGAGCGAAGCGCTTCTCCGCCTTCTCCCAAAATTGTGTAAGCCGTTCGTTGACAACGGCCCCAATCTGCTCCATTAGCAGTACGAGACCGGTGTCGGGGATGCTGGCTTCCTCCTGCTTCGTAGTCAGCGATTGCCGTCGTGTTCTTTTATCACTACGCTCGGCGATCTCCATGCTTTTGATCGCCGGCGATAATTGGCTGTTTGCCGTATTTTCGAGGGCGGTCAGCCTCTCCTTGAGAAGGGCATTCTCCTTCTCCAGTTTTTCAACCTTAGCTTTAATAAGGCTGAATTCCTGATCTCCTGCTGTTCCGGCGATGGCGCGGCTGGCGCGTTGTTCAGCTTCCGTAGTCGCCGCTCGCAGGATTCGAACGCTGACGCGCATCGACCGTTTAATTGTGCCTTTCAGCTGCGACGACTTCGCAGCGGCATATTCAATTTTGGCCGCCGATTCCAGAGCCCAGGCTGCCAGATCCTCTATCGGCATTTTCCTGGCCTCTTCGTCAAAAACTTCCTGGTCCGGAATAGGATTTGACGTCCTTGATGGTGGCGGCGGCATGCAATCACCGTAGAGGAGCTCTCGCTCTAGAGCGTCCTCTGCATCCTTCTCGGCAGCTTTATCGGCTAGCAGTTTGGCTTCCGCCAATTTTATGTATTCCTCCGTTGTGGGGGGGCGTCCCCTCTTCTTCAGATGCTTCGTTGACTCGGACGGCGTCGTCGAGAGCAACGAAGCGAGTGACGTGTCCGAATCGTATTCGGACGTCTCCGCCTTTGACCTCTTCACGCTCCTGCGCGTGCGTGGAATTCTCCTCTCTGGTTCCCGCAGCATCCTGCCTTCCGTCCTCTCCGACTTGCTGCTGCCGCCGGTTCTGCAACTGATAAGGCCACTCGGGCCGGCCCCCTCTCCCCCACTCGCCACGGTCGCGTAATCGCGCGTCGCCATGCTTGGTTACCCAAGCAGGGCTTCGCACGATAATTAATTTGCCGACGAGTCGGTCGCGCAAACGCTATTCTCCTCCGTGGAGAAAATCACACCGCGCACCTCACTTGCTCCGCCGTGTGGGAACGTTCGCACTTCCCACGTTCAGCGCAGACCGGTTGTCTGTCTCTGTCCCGCACACAGTTCAACCGTCACTCTCTCTTTGTCTCTCTATTCGTCCTCTCACTCGCTCTTGCGTTCGCTTCGATTTCCGCGAACAGTTCACGGAGCGACGCCAGAGTTCAAGATTCGCGCTTTAAGAGTCTCTAGCACTTACCTTTTTTGTCTTCTTTGTCGCAATCTCCTGGAATAATCCGAGATTGATTACGGCTGGTAGCCTCTTTCTCGCCGAGTTCCCGCGTCGCACTTTTACACCGTTTTTTGCACTAATGTTATCGAAAATCAGTGTTTCTACAATCGTGCTTAACGACCGGAAGCGCTGAAAGTGCGGGAACACGTCGAAAAGGCCGGGAGAAGCCCTTGTTTCGCGACTGCCGTCTCGACGCGGCGTACGTGCCACGCCTGACTGTCAAGATGGCGGCGGCGACGCCTCGTTTTCTCCCGATGCTTTTCCACGTATTATCGCACCTTTTTCTCCTGTGCCCGCAACCACGGGAGCCACCTCACAGTCACTTTTGCCGCAAAGAGCACTTTAAGTTCGCAAACAAGCAGCAATCGCCGGAAAGAACGCCCTAATCGCGGTGGAACGCGTACGTGCCACGGCTGCGCGGCAATATGGCGGCGGTGACGCCCTGCTCCTTTCCGCCGATTTCCACTTGTTTTCGCACACTTTTGGCACTTTCCACTGCACAAACTGCGCACTGGTTGTGCCGCACGTGACACTGACTCTCAGGGAAGTGATCCAGACCACTTTCCAACTCCTTTTCTGCCGAAAACGCCGACTCAATTGTCGACGCCACGTCACCGAAAGCGAACAAAGGACACGCAGAGCGTATATTCCTTTCTATCGCGTTATTCTTGCTACTAGCTTCTAGTTCTTACACTCGAAGTTTTGACAATCCTCCTCGGAAGGATATAAACCGAAGTATATATCCTTTATCGCCTAAAAAGTCGCGTCGTACAACTCAGGTAGCGGAGCGCACCGAAACACGTCCGCTCTCTACGGCTGCTCGAACGAGACTCCACGTAATGTAACCTAACCTAACTCAACCTAACCTCTCGGCGGTAATATTTGACAACATTCCTGGCGAGTTGGCCTCTAGTTCTCCGTGTGACCATTATATACATAAATAACGTAATGTAACCTAACCTAACCCAACCTAACCTCTCGGCGGTAATATTTGACAACATTCCTGGCGAGTTAGCCTCTACATCTCCGTGTGACCATTATGTACATAAATAACGTAATTCTAACCTAACCTAACCCAACCTAACATCTCGGCGGTAATATTTGACAACATTCCTGGCGAGTTGGCCTCTAATTCTCCGTGTGACCATTATATACATAAATAACGTAATGTAATCTAACCAAACCCAAGCTAACTTCTCGGCGGTAATATTTGGCAACATTCCTGGCGAGTTGGCTTCTACGTCTCCGTGGGACCTTTATATACATCAATAACGTAATATAACCTAACATAACCCAAACTAACTTCTCGGCGGTAATATTTGACAACACTCCTGCCGAGTTGTCCTCTGCTTCTCCGTGGGAACATTATACGTGTCAGTAACGTAATATAACCTAACCTAACCCAACCTAACTTCTCGGCGGTAATATTTGGCAACATTCCTGGCGAGTTGGCCTCTACGTCTCCGTGGGACCTTCATGTACATCAATAACGTAATATAACGTATCATAACCCAACCTAACCTCTCGGCGGTAATATTTGACAACATTCCTGGCGAGTTGGCCTCTACGTCTCCGTGGGACCTTCATGTACATCAAGAACGGAATATAACCTAACCTAACCCAACCTAACCTCTCGGCGGTAACATTTGAAAACATTCCTGGCGAGTTGGCCTCTACGTCTCCGTGGGAACTTCATATACATCAATAACGTAATATAACCTAACCTAACCCAACCTATCATTTCGGCGGTGATATTTGACAACATTCCTGGCGAGTTGGCCTCTACGTTTCCGTGGAGCGTTTATATACATCAATAACGTAATATGACATAACCTAACCCAACCTAACCTCTCGGCGGTAATATTTGACAACATTCCTGGCGAGTTGGCCTCTACGTCTCCGTGGAATCTTTATATACATCAATAACATAATGTAACCTAACCTTACCCAACCTAACATCTCGGCGGTAATATTCGACAACATTCCTGGCGAGTTGGCCTCTACTTCTCCGTGTGACCATTATATACATCAATAACGTAATGTAACCTAACCTAACCCAACCTAACATCTCGGCGGTAATATTCGACAACATTCCTGGAGAGTTGGCCTCTACTTCTCCGTGTGACCATTATATACATAAATAACGTAATGTAACCTAACCTAATCCAACTTAACCTCTCGGCGGTAATATTTGACAACATTCCTGGCGAGTTAGCCTCTACATCTCCGTGTGACCATTATGAACATAAATAACGTAATGTAACCTAACCTAACCCAACCTAACATCTCGGCGGTAATATTTGACAACATTCCTGGCGAGTTGGCCTCTAGTTCTCCGTGTGACCATTATATACATAAATAACGTAATGTAACCTAACCTAACACAACCTAACCTCTCGGTCGTAATATTTGACAACATTCCTGGCGAGTTGGCCTCTACGTCTCCGTGGAATCTTTATATACATCAATAACGTAATGTAACCTAACCTAACCCAACCTAACATCTCGGCGGTAATATTCGACAACATTCCTGGCGAGTTGGCCTCTACTTCTCCGTGTCACCATTATATACATAAATAACGTAATGTAACCTAACCTAACCCAACCTAACCTCTCGGCGGTAATATTTGACAACATTCCTGGCGAGTTAGCCTCTACATCTCCGTGTGACCATTATGTACATAAATAACGTAATTCTAACCTAACCTGACCCAACCTAACATCTCGGCGGTAATATTTGACAACATTCCTGGCGAGTTGGCCTCTAATTCTCCGTGTGACCATTATATACATAAATAACGTAATGTAAGCTAACCTAACACAACCTAACCTCTCGGTCGTAATATTTGACAACATTCCTGGCGAGTTGGCCTCTACGTCTCCGTGGAACGTTTATATACATCAATAACGTAATATAACATAACCTAACCCAACCTAACCTCTCGGCGGTAATATTTGACAACATTCCTGGCGATTTGGCATCCACGTCTCCGTGGAATCTTTATATACATCAATAACGTAATGTAACCTAACCTAACCCAACCTAACATCTCGGCGGTAATATTCGACAACATTCCTGGCGAGTTGGCCTCTACTTCTCCGTGTGACCATTATATACATAAATAACGTAATGTAACCTAACCTAATCCAACCTAACCTCTCGGCGGTAATATTTGACAACATTCCTGGCGAGTTAGCCTCTACATCTCCGTGTGACCATTATGAACATAAATAACGTAATGTAACCTAACCTAACCCAACCTAACATCTCGGCGGTAATATTTGACAACATTCCTGGCGAGTTGGCCTCTAGTTCTCCGTGTGACCATTATATACATAAATAACGTAATGTAACCTAACCTAACACAACCTAACCTCTCGGTCGTAATATTTGACAACATTCCTGGCGAGTTGGCCTCTACGTCTCCGTGGAACGTTTATATACATCAATAACGTAATATAACATAACCTAACCCAACCTAACCTCTCGGCGGTAATATTTGACAACATTCCTGGCGAGTTGGCCTCTACGTCTCCGTGGAATCTTTATATACATCAATAACGTAATGTAACCCAACCTAACCCAAATTAACCTCTCGGGGTACCATTTAACCACATTCCTTTATTGTCGGCTCCTCCTTCTCGGTAGGAACACGGTATACGTCTATGACGTAATAGAACCTAACCTAACCCAACCTAACATCTAGGCGGTAATATTTGACAACATTCCTGGCGAGTAGGCCTCTACGTCTCTGTGGGACCTTCATGTACATCAAGAACGTAATATAACCTAACCTAACCCAACCTAACCTCTCGGCGGTAACATTTGAAAACATTCCTGGCGAGTTGGCCGCTACGTCTCCGTGGAATCTATATATACCTCAATAACGTAATGTAACATAACCTAACCCAACTTAACCTCTCGGCGGTAATATTTGACAACATTCCTGGCGAGTTGGCCTCATCATTTCCGTCTGACCATTATATACATCAATAACGTAATATAACCTAACCTAACCCAACCTATCATTTCGGCGGTAATATTTAACAACATTCCTGTCGAGTTAGCCTCTACATCTCCGTGTGACCATTATGTACATAAATAACGTAATTCTAACCTAACCTAACCCAACCTAACATCTCGGCGGTAATATTCGACAACATTCCTGGCGAGTTGGCCTCTACTTCTCCGTGTGACCATTATATACATAAATAACGTAATGTAACCTAACCTAATCCAACCTAACCTCTCGGCGGTAATATTTCACAACATTCCTGGCGAGTTAGCCTCTACATCTCCGTGTGACCATTATGTACATAAATAACGTAATGTAACCTAACCTAACCCAACCTAACCTCTCGGCGGTAATATTTGACAAAATTCCCGGCGAGTTAGCCTCTACATATCCGTGACCAATATATACATAAATAACGTAATATAATCTAACCTAACCCTACCTAACCACTCGGCGGTAATATTTGACATCACTCCTGCCGAGTTGTCCTCTGCTTCCCCGTGAGACCATTATATACATAAATAACGTAATGTAATCTAACCAAACCCAAGCTAACTTCTCGGGGGTAATATTTGGCAACATTCCTGGCGAGTTGGATTCTACGTCGCCGTGGGACCTTTATATACATCAATAACGTAATATAACCTAACCTAACCCAAACAAACTTCTCGGCGGTAATATTTGACAACACTCCTGCCGAGTTGTCCTCTGCTTCTCCGTGGGAACATTATACGTGTCAGTAACGTAATATAACCTAACCTAACCCAACATAACTTCTCGGCTGTAATGTTTGACAAAATTACTGGCGTGTTGGCCTCTACTTCTCCGTGTGACCATTATATACATAAATAACGTAATGTAACCTAAGCTAACCCAACCTAACATCTCGGCGGTAATATTTGACAACATTCCTGGCGAGTAGGCCTCTACGTCTCCGTGGAATCTTTATATACATCAATAACGTAATATAACCCAACCTAACCCAAATTAACCTCTCGGGGTACCATTTAACCACATTCCTTTATTGTCGGCTCCTCCTTCTCGGTAGGAACACGGTATACGTCTATGACGTAATAGAACCTAACCTAACCCAACCTAACATCTAGGCGGTAATATTTGACAACATTCCTGGCGAGTAGGCCTCTACGTCTCTGTGGGACCTTCATGTACATCAAGAACGTAATATAACCTAACCTAACCCAACCTAACCTCTCGGCGGTAACATTTGAAAACATTCCTGGCGAGTTGGCCGCTACGTCTCCGTGGAATCTATATATACCTCAATAACGTAATGTAACATAACCTAACCCAACCTAACCTCTCGGCGGTAATATTTGACAACATTCCTGGCGAGTTGGCCTCATCATTTCCGTCTGACCATTATATACATCAATAACGTAATATAACCTAACCTAACCCAACCTATCATTTCGGCGGTAATATTTAACAACATTCCTGTCGAGTTAGCCTCTACATCTCCGTGTGACCATTATGTACATAAATAACGTAATTCTAACCTAACCTAACCCAACCTAACATCTCGGCGGTAATATTTGACAACATTCCTGGCGAGTTGGCCTCTAATTCTCCGTGTGACCATTATATACATAAATAACGTAATGTAACCTAACCTAACACAACCTAACCTCTCGGTCGTAATATTTGACAACATTCCTGGCGAGTTGGCCTCTACGTCTCCGTGGAACGTTTATATACATCAATAACGTAATATAACATAACCTAACCCAACCTAACCTCTCGGCGGTAATATTTGACAACATTCCTGGCGATTTGGCCTCTACGTCTCCGTGGAATCTTTATATACATCAATAACGTAATGTAACCTAACCTAACCCAACCTAACATCTCGGCGGTAATATTCGACAACATTCCTGGCGAGTTGGCCTCTACTTCTCCGTGTGACCATTATATACATAAATAACGTAATGTAACCTAACCTAATCCAACCTAACCTCTCGGCGGTAATATTTGACAACATTCCTGGCGAGTTGGCCTCTACGTCTCCGTGGAACCTTTATGTACATCAATAACGTAATATAACATAACCTAACCCAAACTAACCTCTCGGGGTACCATTTAACCACATTCCTTTATTGTCGGCCCGTACTTCTCGGTAGGAACACTGTATACGTCTATGGCGTAATACAACCTAACCTAACCCAACCTAACATCTCGGCGGTAATATTTGACAACATTCCTGGCGAGTTGGCCTCTACTTCTCCGTGTGACCATTATATACATAAATAACGTAATGTAATCTAACCAAACCCAAGCTAACTTCTCGGCGGTAATATTTGACAACATTCCTGGCGAGTTGGCTTCTACGTCTCCGTGGGACCTTTATATACATCAATAACGTAATATAACCTAACCTAACCCAAACAAACTTCTCGGCGGTAATATTTGACAACACTCCTGCCGAGTTGTCCTCTGCTTCTCCGTGGCAACATTATACGTGTCAGTAACGTAATATAACCTAACCTAACCCAACATAACATCTCGGCTGTAATGTTTGACAAAATTACTGGCGTGTTGGCCTCTACTTCTCCGTGTGACCATTATATACATAAATAACGTAATGTAACCTAAGCTAACCCAACCTAACATCTCGGCGGTAATATTTGACAACATTCCTGGCGAGTAGGCCTCTACGTCTCCGTGGAATCTTTATATACATCAATAACGTAATATAACCCAACCTAACCCAAATTAACCTCTCGGGGTACCATTTAACCACATTCCTTTATTGTCGGCCCCTAGTTCTCGGTGGGAACACTGTATACGTCTATGACGTTATACAACCTAACCTAACCCAACCTAACATCTCGGCGGTAATATTTGACAACATTCCTGGCAAGTTGGCCTCTAATTCTCCTTGTGACCATTATATACAAAATAACGTAATATAACCTATCCTAACCCAACCTAACCTCTCGGCGGTAACATTTGAAAACATTCCCGGCGAGTTGGCCTCTACGTCTCCGTGGAATCTTTATATACATCAATAACGTAATATAACCTAACCTAACCCAACCTAACCTCTCAGCGGTAACATTTGAAAACATTCCTGGCGAGTTGGCTTCTACGTCTCCGTGGAATCTTTATATACATCACTAACGTAATATAACATAACCTAACCCAACCTAACCTATCGGCGGTAATAATTGACAACATTCCTGGCGAGTTGGCCTCTACTTCTCCGTGTCACCATTATATACATAAATAACGTAATGTAACCTAACCTAACCCAACCTAACCTCTCGGCGGTAATATTTGACAACATTCCTGGCGAGTTAGCCTCTACATCTCCGTGTGACCATTATGTACATAAATCACGTAATGTAACCTAACCTAACCCAACCTAACATCTCGGCGGTAATATTTGACAACATTCCTGGCCTGTTGGCCTTTACGTGTCCGTGGGACCTTCATATACATCAATAACGTAATATTACCTAACCTAACCCAACCTAACCTCTCGGTGGTAATATTTGACAACATTCCTTGCGAGTTGGCCTCTACGTCTCCGTGGAACATTTATGTACATCAATAACGTAATATAACATAACCTAACCCAAACTAACCTCTCGGGGTACCATTTAACCACATTCCTTTATTGTCGGCCCGTACTTCTCGGTAGGAACACTGTATACGTCTATGGCGTAATACAACCTAACCTAACCCAACCTAACATCTCGGTGGTAATATTTGACAACATTCCTGGCGAGTTGGCCTCTACTTCTCCGTGTGACCATTATATACATAAATAACGTAATGTAATCTAACCAAACCCAAGCTAACTTCTCGGCGGTAATATTTGACAACATTCCTGGCGAGTTGGCTTCTACGTCTCCGTGGGACCTTTATATACATCAATAACGTCATATAACCTAACCTAACCCAAACTAACTTCTCGGTGGTAATATTTGACAACACTCCTGCCGAGTTGTGCTCTGCTTCTCCGTGGGAACATTATATGCGTCAGTAACGTCATATAACCTAACCTAACCCAACCTATCATTTCGGCGATAATATTTAACAACATTCCTGGCGAGTTGGCCTCTACTTCTCCGTGTTACCATTATATACATAAATAACGTAAAGTAACCTAACCTAACCCAACATAACCTCTCGGCGGTAATATTTCACAACATTCCTGGCGAGTTAGCCTCTACATCTCCGTGTGACCATTATGTACATAAATAACGTAATGTAACCTAACCTAACCCAACCTAACCTCTCGGCGGTAATATTTGACAAAATTCCCGGCGAGTTAGCCTCTACATATCCGTGACCAATATATACATAAATAACGTAATATAATCTAACCTAACCCTACCTAACCACTCGGCGGTAATATTTGACATCACTCCTGCCGAGTTGTCCTCTGCTTCCCCGTGAGACCATTATATACATAAATAACGTAATGTAATCTAACCAAACCCAAGCTAACTTCTCGGGGGTAATATTTGGCAACATTCCTGGCGAGTTGGATTCTACGTCGCCGTGGGACCTTTATATACATCAATAACGTAATATAACCTAACCTAACCCAAACAAACTTCTCGGCGGTAATATTTGACAACACTCCTGCCGAGTTGTCCTCTGCTTCTCCGTGGGAACATTATACGTGTCAGTAACGTAATATAACCTAACCTAACCCAACATAACTTCTCGGCTGTAATGTTTGACAAAATTACTGGCGTGTTGGCCTCTACTTCTCCGTGTGACCATTATATACATAAATAACGTAATGTAACCTAAGCTAACCCAACCTAACATCTCGGCGGTAATATTTGACAACATTCCTGGCGAGTAGGCCTCTACGTCTCCGTGGAATCTTTATATACATCAATAACGTAATATAACCCAACCTAACCCAAATTAACCTCTCGGGGTACCATTTAACCACATTCCTTTATTGTCGGCTCCTCCTTCTCGGTAGGAACACGGTATACGTCTATGACGTAATAGAACCTAACCTAACCCAACCTAACATCTAGGCGGTAACATTTGACAACATTCCTGGCGAGTAGGCCTCTACGTCTCTGTGGGACCTTCATGTACATCAAGAACGTAATATAACCTAACCTAACCCAACCTAACCTCTCGGCGGTAACATTTGAAAACATTCCTGGCGAGTTGGCCGCTACGTATCCGTGGAATCTATATATACCTCAATAACGTAATGTAACATAACCTAACCCAACCTAACCTCTCGGCGGTAATATTTGACAACATTCCTGGCGAGTTGGCCTCATCATTTCCGTCTGACCATTATATACATCAATAACGTAATATAACCTAACCTAACCCAACCTATCATTTCGGCAGTAATATTTAACAACATTCCTGGCGAGTTGGCCTCTACTTCGCCGTGAGACCATTATATGCATCAGTAACGTAATACAACCTAATCCAACCCAACCTAACCTCTCGGCGGTAATATTTTAAAACATTCCTGGCGAGTTGGCCTTAGTTCTCCGTGTGATCATTATATACATAAATAACGTAAAGTAACCTAACCTAACCCAACATAACCTCTCGGCGGTAATATTTCACAACATTCCTGGCGAGTTAGCCTCTACATCTCCGTGTGACCATTATGTACATAAATAACGTAATGTAACCTAACCTAACCCAACCTAACCTCTCGGCGGTAATATTTGACAAAATTCCTGGCGAGTTAGCCTCTACATCTCCGTGACCAATATATACATAAATAACGTAATATAATCTAACCTAACCCTACCTGACCTCTCGGCGGTAATATTTGACAACACTCCTGCCGAGTTGTGCTCTGCTTCTCCGTGGGAACATTATATGCGTCAGTAACGTCATATAACCTAACCTAACCCAACCTAACCTCTCGGCGGTAATATTTGACAACATTCCGGGCGTGTTAGCCTCATTTTTCCGTGCGACCATTATATACATCAATAACGTAACATAACCTAACCTAACCCAACCTATCATTTCGTCGGTATATTTAACAACATTCCTGGCGAGTTGGGCTCTACTTCGCCGTGAGACCATTATATGCATCAGTAACGTAATACAACCTAATCCAACCCGACCTAACGTCTCGGGGTACCATTTAACCACATTCCTTGCTTGACAGCCCCTACTTCTCGGTGGGAACACTGTATACGTCTATGACGTAATACAACCTAACCTAACCCAACCTAACATCTCGGCGGTAATATTTGACAACATTCCTGGAGAGTTGGCCTCTACGTCTCCGTGGGACCCTTATATACATCAATAACGTAATATAACATAACCTAACCTAACCTAACCTATCGGCGGTAATAATTGACAACATTCCTGGCGAGTTGGCCTCTACTTCTCCGTGTGACAATTATATACATAAATAACGTAATGTAACCTAACCTAACCCAACCTAACCTCTCGGTGGTAATATTTGACAACATTCCTGGCTAGTTGGCCTCTACGTCTCCGTGGAACGTTTATATACATCAATAACGTAATATAACATAACCTAACCCAACCTAACCTCTCGGCGGTAATATTTCACAACATTCCTGGCGAGTTGGCCTCTACGTCTCCGTGGAATCTTTATATACATCAATAACTTAATGTAACCTAGCCTAACCCAACCTAACATTTCGGCGGTAATATTCGACAACATTCCGGGCGAGTTGGCCTCTACTTCTCCGTGTGACCATTATATACATAAATAACGTTATGTAACCTAAGCTAACCCAACCTAACCTCTCGGTGGTAATATTTGACAACATTCCTGGCGAGTTGGCCTCTACTTCGCCGTGAGACCATTATATGCATTAGTAACGTAATACAACCTAATCCAACCCAACCTAACGTCTCGGGGTACCATTTAACCACATTCCTTAATTGACAGCCCCTACTTCTAGGTGGGAACACTGTATACGTCTATGACGTAATACAACCTAACCTGACGCAACCTAACATCTCGGCGGTAATATTTGAAAACATTCCTGGCGAGTTGGCCTCTACTTCTCCGTGTTACCATTATATACATAAATAACGTAATGTAACCTAACCTAACCCAACCTAATCTCCCGGCGGTAATATTTGACAACATTCCTGGCGAGTTGGCCTCTAGTTCTCCGTGTGATCATTATGTACATAAATAACGTAAAGTAACCTAACCTAACGCAACATACCCTCTCGGCGGTAATATATCACAACATTCCTGGCTAGTTAGCCTCTACATCTCCGTGTGACCATTATGTACATAAATAACGTAATGTAACCTAACCTAACCCAACCTAACCTCCCGGCGGTAATATTTTACATCATTCCTGGCGAGTCGGACTCTACGTCTCGGTGGCACATTTATATCCATCAATAACGTAATATAACCTGACCTAACCCAACCTATCATCTCGGCGGTAATATTTGACAACATTCCTGACGATTTGGCATCTACGTCTCCGTGGGACCTTCATATACATCAGTAACGTAATATAACCTAACCTAGCCCAAACTAACCTCCCGGGGCACCATTTAAACAAATTCCTTGTTTGTCGGCCCCTAGTTCTCAGTGGGAACACTGTATACGACTATGGCGTAGTACAGTCCAGCCTAACCCATCCTAACATCTCGGCGGTAATGTTTGACAACATACCTGGCGAGTTGGCCTCTACGTATAAGTGGGATATTTATATACTTCAATAACGAAATATAACCTAACCTAACCCAAACTAACTTCTCGGGGTACCATTTAATCACATTCTTTTATTGTCGGCCCCTAGTTCTCGGTGGGAACACTGTATACGCCTATGATGTAATACAACCTAACCTAACCCAACCTAAAATCTAGGCGGTAATATTTGACAACATTCCTGGCGAGTTGGCCTCTACGTCTCTGTGTTACCATTATATACATCAATAACGTAATATAACCTAACCTAACCCAACCTATCATCTCGGCGGTAACATTTGGAAACATTCCGGGCGATTTGGCCTCTACGTCTCCGTGGGACCATTATAAACATAAATAACGTATTGTAACCTAACCTAACCCAACATAACGTCTCGGCGGTAATATTTGTCAACATTCCTGGCGAGTTGGCATCTACTTCTCCGTGTGACCATTATATTCAACAATAACGTAATATAACCTAACATAACCCAACCTAACCTCTCGGGGTACCATTTCACCACATTCCTTGATTGTCGGCCCCTACTTCTCTGTGGGAATACTGTATACGTCTATGTCGTAATACAACCTAACCTAAACCAACATAACCTCTCGGCGGTTACATTTGACAACACGCCTTCCGAGTTGGCCCCTACTCCCCCGCGTGACCACTATATACATAAATACCGTAATGTAACCTAACCTAACCCAACCTATCGTCTCGGCGGTAATATTTGACAACATTCCTGGCTAGTTGGCCTCTACGCCTCCGTGGAACCTTTATATACATCACTAACGTTATATAACCTAACCTAACCCAAACTAACAGCTCGGGGTACCGTTCAACGAAATTCCTTGATTGTCGGCCGCTATTTCTCGGTGGGAACACTGTATACGTCTATGACGAAGTACAGCCCAACCTAACCCTAACTAACATCTCGGCGGTAATATTTGATACCTTCCTGGCGAGTTGGCCTCTACTTCTCCGTGAGACCATTATATGCATCAGTAACGTAGTATAAACTAATCTAACCCAAACTAACCTCTCGGTGTACCATTTAATCACATTCCTTGATTGGCGGCATCTACTTCTCGGTGGGAACACTGTATACGTATATGACGTTATACAACCTAACCTAACCCAACCTAACACCTCGGCGGTAATATTGGACAACATTCCTGGCGATTTGGCTTCGTCGTCTCCGTGGTACCTTTATATACATAATTAACGTAATATAACCTAAGCTAAACCAACCTATCCTCTCGGGGTACCAGTTAACTACATTCCGTGACTGTCGGCACCTACTTCTCGGTGGGAACACGGTATACGTCTACGACGTTATACAACCTAACCTAACCCAACCTAACATCTCGGCGGTAATATTTTACAACATTCCTGGCGAGTTGGCCTTTACGTCTCCGTGGGACCTTTATATACATCAATAACGTAATATAACCTAACCTAACCCAACCTATCATCTCGGCGGTAATATTTTACAACATTCCTGGCGAGTTAGCATCTGCGTCTCCGTGGGCCCTTTATATACATCAATAACGAAATGTAACCTAACTTAACCCAACCTAACCTCTTGGCGGTAATATTTAACAACACTCCTGCCGAGTTGTCCTCTACTTCTCCGTGTGACCACTATAAACATAAATAACGTAATGTAACCTAACCAAACCCAACCTAACTTCTCGGCGGTAATATTTGACAACATTCCTGGCGAGTTGGACTCTACCAGTCCGTGATAATTTTATATACATCAATTACGTTATATAACCTAACCTAACCCAACCTAACCTCTCGTCGGTAATATTTGACAACATTCCTGGCGAGTTGGCCTCTACTTCCCCGTGAGACCATTGTATGCATCAGTAACGTAATATAAACTAACCTAACCCAACCTAACCTCTCGGGGTACCATTTAATAACATTCCTTGATTGTCGGCCCCTACTTCTCGGTGGGAACACTGTATACGTCTATGACGCAATACAACCTAACCTAACCCAACATAACGTCTCGGGGTACCATTTAACCAAACTCCTTGATTGTCGGCCCCTAGTTCTCGGTGGGAACACTGTATACATCTATGACGAAGCACAGCCCAACCTAAGCCAATGTGACATCTCGGCGGTAATGTTTGACAACATTCCCGGCGAGTTGGCCTCTTCGTCTCCGTGGGACCTTTATATACATCAATAACGTAATATAACATAACCGAACCTAGCCTAACCTCTCGGCGGTAATATTTGACAACATTCCTGGCGAGTTGGCCTCTACGTCTCCGTGGAACGTTTATATACATCAATAACGTAATATAACATAACCTAACCCAACCTAACCTCTCGGCGGTAATATTTGACAACATTCCTGGCGACTTGGCCTCTACGTCTCCGTGGAATCTTTATATACATCAATAACGTAATATAACCTAACCTAACCCAACCTAACCTCTCGGCGGTAATATTTGACAAAATTCCCGTCGAGTTAGCCTCTACATATCCGTGACCAATATATACATAAATAACGTAATATAATCTAACCTAACCCTACCTAACCACTCGGCGGTAATATTTGACATCACTCCTGCCGAGTTGTCCTTTGCTTCTCCGTGTGACCATTATATACATAAATAACGTAATGTAATCTAACCAAACCCAAGCTAACTTCTCGGGGGTAATATTTGGCAACATTCCTGGCGAGTTGGATTCTCCGTCTCCGTGGGACCTTTATATACATCAATAACGTAATATAACCTAACCTAACCCAAACAAACTTCTCGGCGGTAATATTTGACAACACTCCTGCCGAGTTGTCCTCTGCTTCTCCGTGGGAACATTATAAGTGTCAGTAACGTAATATAACCTAACCTAACCCAACATAACTTCTCGGCTGTAATTTTTGACAAAATTACTGGCGTGTTGGCATCTACTTCTCCGTGTTACCATTATATACATAAATAACGTAATGTAACCTAAGCTAACCCAACCTAACATCTCGGCGGTAATATTTGACAACATTCCTGGCCTGTTGGCCTCTACGTGTCCGTGGGACCTTCATATACATCAATAACGTAATATTACCTAACCTAACCCAACCTAACATCTCGGCGGTAATATTTGACAACATTCCTGGCGAGTAGGCCTCTACGTCTCCGTGGAATCTTTATATACATCAATAACGTAATATAACCCAACCTAACCCAAATTAACCTCTCGGGGTACCATTTAACCACATTCCTTTATTGTCGGCTCCTCCTTCTCGGTAGGAACACGGTATACGTCTATGACGTAATAGAACCTAACCTAAACCAACCTAACATCTAGGCGGTAATATTTGACAACATTCCTGGCGAGTAGGCCTCTACGTCTCTGTGGGACCTTCATGTACATCAAGAACGTAATATAACCTAACCTAACCCAACCTAACCTCTCGGCGGTAACATTTGAAAACATTCCTGGCGAGTTGGCCGCTACGTCTCCGTGGAATCTATATATACCTCAATAACGTAATGTAACATAACCTAACCCAACCTAACCTCTCGGCGGTAATATTTGACAACATTCCTGGCGAGTTGGCCTCATCATTTCCGTCTGACCATTATATACATCAATAACGTAATATAACCTAACCTAACCCAACCTATCATTTCGGCGGTAATATTTAACAACATTCCTGGCGAGTTGGCCTCTACTTCTCCGTGAGACCATTATATGCATCAGTAACGTAATACAACCTAATCCAACCCAACCTAACGTCTCGGAGTACCATTTAACCACATTCCTTGAATGACGGCCCCTACTTCTCGGTGGGAACACTGTATACGTCTATGACGTAATACAACCTAACCTAACCCAACCTAACATCTCGGCGGTAATATTTGACAACATTCCTGGCAAGTTGGCCTCTAATTCTCCTTGTGACCATTATATACAAAATAACGTAATATAACCTATCCTAACCCAACCTAACCTCTCGGTGGTAATATTTGACAACATTCCTTGCGAGTTGGCCTCTAATTCTCCGTGTGACCATTATATACATAAATAACGTAATGTAACCTAACCTAACCCAACCTAACTTCTCGGTCGTAATATTTGACAACATTCCTGGCGAGTTGGCCTCTACGTTTCCGTGGAGCGTTTATATACATCAATAACGTAATATGACATAACCTAACCCAACCTAACCTCTCGGCGGTAATATCTGACAACATTCCTGGCGAGTTGGCCTCTACGTCTCCGTGGAATCTTTATATACATCAATAACGTAATGTAACCTAACCTAACCCAACCTAACATCTCGGCGGTAATATTCGACAACATTCCTGGCGAGTTGACCTCTACTTCTCCGTGTGACCATTATATACATAAATAACGTAATGTAACCTAACCTAAACCAACCTAACCTCTCGGCGGTAATATTTGACAACATTCCTGGCGAGTTAGCCTCTACATCTCCGTGTGACCATTATGTACATAAATAACGTAATGTAACCTAACCTAACCCAACCTAACATCTCGGCGGTAATATTTGACAACACTCCTGGCGAGTTGGCCTCTAATTCTCCGTTTGACCATTATATACATAAATAACGTAATGTAACCTAACCTAACACAACCTAACCTCTCGGTCGTAATATTTGACAACATTCCTGGCGAGTTGGCCTCTACGTCTCCGTGGAACGTTTATATACATCAATAACGTAATATAACATAACCTAACCCAACCTAACCTCTCGGCGGTAATATTTGACAACATTCCTGGCGAGTTGGCCTCTACGTCTCCGCGGAATCTTTATATACATCAATAACGTAATATAACCTAACCTAACCCAACCTAACCTCTCGGCGGTAATATTTGACAAAATTCCGGGCGATTTGGCCTCTACTTCTCCGTGTGACCATTATATACATAAATAACGTTATGTAACCTAAGCTAACCCAACCTAACCTCTCGGTGGTAATATTTGACAACATTCCTTGCGAGTTGGCCTCTACGTCTCCGTGGAACCTTTATGTACATCAATAACGTAATATAACATAACCTAACCCAAACTAACCTCTCGGGGTACCATTTAACCACATTCCTTTATTGTCGGCCCGTACTTCTCGGTAGGAACACTGTATACGTCTATGGGGTAATGCAACCTAACCTAACCCAACCTAACATCTCGGCGGTAATATTTGACAACATTCCTGGCGAGTTGGCCTCTACTTCTCCGTGTGACCATTATATACATAAATAACGTAATGTAATCTAACCAAACCCAAGCTAACTTCTCGGCGGTAATATTTGACAACATTCCGCCGAGTTGGCTTCTACGTCTCCGTGGGACCTTTATATACATCAATAACGTTATATAACCTAACCTAACCCAAACTAACTTCTCGGCGGTAATATTTGACAACACTCCTGCCGAGTTGTGCTCTGCTTCTCCGTGGGAACATTATATGCGTCAGTAACGTCATATAACCTAACCTAACCCAACCTATCATTTCGGCGGTAATATTTAACAACATTCCTGGCGAGTTGGCCTCTACTTCTCCGTGTTACCATTATATACATAAATAACGTAAAGTAACCTAACCTAACCCAACATAACCTCTCGGCGGTAATATTTCACAATATTCCTGGCGAGTTAGCCTCTACATCTCCGTGTGACCATTATGTACATAAATAACGTAATGTAACCTAACCTAACCCAACCTAACCTCTCGGCGGTAATATTTGACAAAATTCCCGTCGAGTTAGCCTCTACATATCCGTGACCAATATATACATAAATAACGTAATATAATCTAACCTAACCCTACCTAACCACTCGGCGGTAATATTTGACATCACTCCTGCCGAGTTGTCCTTTGCTTCTCCGTGTGACCATTATATACATAAATAACGTAATGTAATCTAACCAAACCCAAGCTAACTTCTCGGGGGTAATATTTGGCAACATTCCTGGCGAGTTGGATTCTCCGTCTCCGTGGGACCTTTATATACATCAATAACGTAATATAACCTAACCTAACCCAAACAAACTTCTCGGCGGTAATATTTGACAACACTCCTGCCGAGTTGTCCTCTGCTTCTCCGTGGGAACATTATAAGTGTCAGTAACGTAATATAACCTAACCTAACCCAACATAACTTCTCGGCTGTAATGTTTGACAAAATTACTGGCGTGTTGGCCTCTGCTTCTCCGTGTGACCATTATATACATAAATAACGTAATGTAACCTAAGCTAACCCAACCTAACATCTCGGCGGTAATATTTGACAACATTCCTGGCGAGTAGGCCTCTACGTCTCCGTGGAATCTTTATATACATCAATAACGTAATATAACCCAACCTAACCCAAATTAACCTCTCGGGGTACCATTTAACCACATTCCTTTATTGTCGGCTCCTCCTTCTCGGTAGGAACACGGTATACGTCTATGACGTAATAGAACCTAACCTAAACCAACCTAACATCTAGGCGGTAATATTTGACAACATTCCTGGCGAGTAGGCCTCTACGTCTCTGTGGGACCTTCATGTACATCAAGAACGTAATATAACCTAACCTAACCCAACCTAACCTCTCGGCGGTAACATTTGAAAACATTCCTGGCGAGTTGGCCGCTACGTCTCCGTGGAATCTATATATACCTCAATAACGTAATGTAACATAACCTAACCCAACCTAACCTCTCGGCGGTAATATTTGACAACATTCCTGGCGAGTTGGCCTCATCATTTCCGTCTGACCATTATATACATCAATAACGTAATATAACCTAGCCTAACCCAACCTATCATTTCGGCGGTAATACTTAACAACATTCCTGGCGAGTTGGCCTCTACTTCTCCGTGAGACCATTATATGCATCAGTAACGTAATACAACCTAATCCAACCCAACCTAACGTCTCGGAGTACCATTTAACCACATTCCTTGAATGACGGCCCCTACTTCTCGGTGGGAACACTGTATACGTCTATGACGTAATACAACCTAACCTAACCCAACCTAACATCTCGGCGGTAATATTTGACAACATTCCTGGCAAGTTGGCCTCTAATTCTCCTTGTGACCATTATATACAAAATAACGTAATATAACCTATCCTAACCCAACCTAACATCTCGGTGGTAATATTTGACAACATTCCTTGCGAGTTGGCCTCTAATTCTCCGTGTGACCATTATATACATAAATAACGTAATGTAACCTAACCTAACCCAACCTAACTTCTCGGTCGTAATATTTGACAACATTCCTGGCGAGTTGGCCTCTACGTTTCCGTGGAGCGTTTATATACATCAATAACGTAATATGACATAACCTAACCCAACCTAACCTCTCGGCGGTAATATCTGACAACATTCCTGGCGAGTTGGCCTCTACGTCTCCGTGGAATCTTTATATACATCAATAACGTAATGTAACCTAACCTAACCCAACCTAACATCTCGGCGGTAATATTCGACAACATTCCTGGCGAGTTGACCTCTACTTCTCCGTGTGACCATTATATACATAAATAACGTAATGTAACCTAACCTAAACCAACCTAACCTCTCGGCGGTAATATTTGACAACATTCCTGGCGAGTTAGCCTCTACATCTCCGTGTGACCATTATGTACATAAATAACGTAATGTAACCTAACCTAACCCAACCTAACATCTCGGCGGTAATATTTGACAACACTCCTGGCGAGTTGGCCTCTAATTCTCCGTTTGACCATTATATACATAAATAACGTAATGTAACCTAACCTAACACAACCTAACCTCTCGGTCGTAATATTTGACAACATTCCTGGCGAGTTGGCCTCTACGTCTCCGTGGAACGTTTATATACATCAATAACGTAATATAACATAACCTAACCCAACCTAACCTCTCGGCGGTAATATTTGACAACATTCCTGGCGAGTTGGCCTCTACGTCTCCGCGGAATCTTTATATACATCAATAACGTAATATAACCTAACCTAACCCAACCTAACCTCTCGGCGGTAATATTTGACAAAATTCCGGGCGATTTGGCCTCTACTTCTCCGTGTGACCATTATATACATAAATAACGTTATGTAACCTAAGCTAACCCAACCTAACCTCTCGGTGGTAATATTTGACAACATTCCTTGCGAGTTGGCCTCTACGTCTCCGTGGAACCTTTATGTACATCAATAACGTAATATAACATAACCTAACCCAAACTAACCTCTCGGGGTACCATTTAACCACATTCCTTTATTGTCGGCCCGTACTTCTCGGTAGGAACACTGTATACGTCTATGGGGTAATGCAACCTAACCTAACCCAACCTAACATCTCGGCGGTAATATTTGACAACATTCCTGGCGAGTTGGCCTCTACTTCTCCGTGTGACCATTATATACATAAATAACGTAATGTAATCTAACCAAACCCAAGCTAACTTCTCGGCGGTAATATTTGACAACATTCCGCCGAGTTGGCTTCTACGTCTCCGTGGGACCTTTATATACATCAATAACGTTATATAACCTAACCTAACCCAAACTAACTTCTCGGCGGTAATATTTGACAACACTCCTGCCGAGTTGTGCTCTGCTTCTCCGTGGGAACATTATATGCGTCAGTAACGTCATATAACCTAACCTAACCCAACCTATCATTTCGGCGGTAATATTTAACAACATTCCTGGCGAGTTGGCCTCTACTTCTCCGTGTTACCATTATATACATAAATAACGTAAAGTAACCTAACCTAACCCAACATAACCTCTCGGCGGTAATATTTCACAATATTCCTGGCGAGTTAGCCTCTACATCTCCGTGTGACCATTATGTACATAAATAACGTAATGTAACCTAACCTAACCCAACCTAACCTCTCGGCGGTAATATTTGACAAAATTCCCGTCGAGTTAGCCTCTACATATCCGTGACCAATATATACATAAATAACGTAATATAATCTAACCTAACCCTACCTAACCACTCGGCGGTAATATTTGACATCACTCCTGCCGAGTTGTCCTTTGCTTCTCCGTGTGACCATTATATACATAAATAACGTAATGTAATCTAACCAAACCCAAGCTAACTTCTCGGGGGTAATATTTGGCAACATTCCTGGCGAGTTGGATTCTCCGTCTCCGTGGGACCTTTATATACATCAATAACGTAATATAACCTAACCTAACCCAAACAAACTTCTCGGCGGTAATATTTGACAACACTCCTGCCGAGTTGTCCTCTGCTTCTCCGTGGGAACATTATAAGTGTCAGTAACGTAATATAACCTAACCTAACCCAACATAACTTCTCGGCTGTAATTTTTGACAAAATTACTGGCGTGTTGGCATCTACTTCTCCGTGTTACCATTATATACATAAATAACGTAATGTAACCTAAGCTAACCCAACCTAACATCTCGGCGGTAATATTTGACAACATTCCTGGCCTGTTGGCCTCTACGTGTCCGTGGGACCTTCATATACATCAATAACGTAATATTACCTAACCTAACCCAACCTAACCTCTCGGTGGTAATATTTGACAACATTCCTTGCGAGTTGGCCTCTACGTCTCCGTGGAACATTTATGTACATCAATAACGTAATATAACATAACCTAACCCAAACTAACCTCTCGGGGTACCATTTAACCACATTCCTTTATTGTCGGCCCGTACTTCTCGGTAGGAACACTGAATACGTCTATGGCGTAATACAACCTAACCTAACCCAACCTAACATCTCGGCGGTAAAATATGACAACATTCCTGTCTAGTTGGCCTCTACGTCTCCGTGGGGCATTCATACACATCAGTAACGAAATATAACTTAACCTAACCCAACCTACTCTCTCGGCGGTAATAATTTACGACATTCCTGGCCAGTTGGCCTCTACTTCTCCGTGTGACAATTATATACATAAATAACGTAATGTAACATAACCTAACACAACCTATCATCTCGGCGGTAGTATTTGACAACATTCCTGGCGATTTGGCCTCTACGTCTCCGTGGAACCTTTATATACATCAATAACGTAATGTAACCTAACCTAACCCAACCTAACATCTCGGCGGTAATATTCGACAACATTCCTGGCGAGTTGGCCTCTACTTCTCCGTGTGACCATTATATAAATAAATAACGTAATGTAACCTAACCTAACCCAACCTAACCTCTCGGCGGTAATATTTAACAACATTCCTGGCGAGTTGGCCTCTACTTCTCCGTGAAACCATTATATGCATCAGTAACGTAATACAACCTAATCCAACCCAACCTAACGTATCGGAGTACCATTTAACCACATTCCTTGAATGACGGCCCCTACTTCTCGGTGGGAACACTGTATACGTCTATGACGTAATACAACCTAACCTAACGCAACCTAACATCTCGGCGGTAATATTTGACAACATTCCTGGCGATTTGGCCTCTACGTCTCCGTGGAACCTTTATATACATCAATAACGTAATGTAACCTAACCTAACCCAACCTAACATCTCGGCGGTAATATTTGACAACATTCCTGGCCTGTTGGCCTCTACGTGTCCGTGGGACCTTCATATACATCAATAACGTAATATTACCTCACCTAACCCAACCTAACCTCTCGGTGGTAATATTTGACAACATTCCTTGCGAGTTGGCATCTACGTCTCCGTGGAACATTTATGTACATCAATAACGTAATATAACATAACCTAACCCAAACTAACCTCTCGGGGTACCATTTAACCACATTCCTTTATTGTCGGCCCGTACTTCTCGGTAGGAACACTGAATACGTCTATGGCGTAATACAACCTAACCTAACCCAACCTAACATCTCGGTGGTAATATTTGACAACATTCCTGGCGAGTTGGCCTCTACTTCTCCGTGTGACCATTATATACATAAATAACGTAAAGTAACCTAACCTAACCCAACATAACCTCTCGGCGGTAATATTTCACAACATTCCTGGCGAGTTAGCCTCTACATCTCCGTGTGACCATTATGTACATAAATAACATAATGTAACCTAACCTAACCCAACCTAACCTCTCGGCGGTAATATTTGACAAAATTCCCGGCGAGTTAGCCTCTACATATCCGTGACCAATATATACATAAATAACGTAATATAATCTAACCTAACCCTACCTAACCACTCGGCGGTAATATTTGACATCACTCCTGCCGAGTTGTCCTCTGCTTCCCCGTGAGACCATTATATACATAAATAACGTAATGTAATCTAACCAAACCCAAGCTAACTTCTCGGGGGTAATATTTGGCAACATTCCTGGCGACTTGGATTCTACGTCGCCGTGGGACCTTTATATACATCAATAACGTAATATAACCTAACCTAACCCAAACAAACTTCTCGGCGGTAATATTTGACAACACTCCTGCCGAGTTGTCCTCTGCTTCTCCGTGGGAACATTATACGTGTCAGTAACGTAATATAACATAACCTAACCCAACATAACTTCTCGGCTGTAATGTTTGACAAAATTACTGGCGTGTTGGCCTCTACTTCTCCGTGTGACCATTATATACATAAATAACGTAATGTAACCTAAGCTAACCCAACCTAACATCTCGGCGGTAATATTTGACAACATTCCTGGCGAGTAGGCCTCTACGTCTCCGTGGAATCTTTATATACATCAATAACGTAATATAACCCAACCTAACCCAAATTAACCTCTCGGGGTACCATTTAACCACATTCCTTTATTGTCGGCTCCTCCTTCTCGGTAGGAACACGGTATACGTCTATGACGTAATAGAACCTAACCTAAACCAACCTAACATCTAGGCGGTAATATTTGACAACATTCCTGGCGAGTAGGCCTCTACGTCTCTGTGGGACCTTCATGTACATCAAGAACGTAATATAACCTAACCTAACCCAACCTAACCTCTCGGCGGTAACATTTGAAAACATTCCTGGCGAGTTGGCCGCTACGTCTCCGTGGAATCTATATATACCTCAATAACGTAATGTAACATAACCTAACCCAACCTAACCTCTCGGCGGTAATATTTGACAACATTCCTGGCGAGTTGGCCTCATCATTTCCGTCTGACCATTATATACATCAATAACGTAATATAACCTAACCTAACCCAACCTACCATTTCGGCGGTAATATTTAACAACATTCCTGGCGAGTTGGCCTCTACTTCTCCGTGAGACCATTATATGCATCAGTAACGTAATACAACCTAATCCAACCCAACCTAACGTCTCGGAGTACCATTTAACCACATTCCTTGAATGACGGCCCCTACTTCTCGGTGGGAACACTGTATACGTCTATGACGTAATACAACCTAACCTAACCCAACCTAACATCTCGGCGGTAATATTTGACAACATTCCTGGCAAGTTGGCCTCTAATTCTCCTTGTGACCATTATATACAAAATAACGTAATATAACCTATCCTAACCCAACCTAACCTCTCGGCGGTAACATTTGAAAACATTCCCGGCGAGTTGGCCTCTACGTCTCCGTGGAATCTTTATATACATCAATAACGTAATATAACCTAACCTAACCCAACCTAACCTCTCAGCGGTAACATTTGAAAACATTCCTGGCGAGTTGGCTTCTACGTCTCCGTGGAATCTTTATATACATCACTACCGTAATGTAACATAACCTAACCCAACCTAACCTCTCGGCGGTAATATTTGACAACATTCCTGGCGAGTTGGGCTCTTCTTTTCCGTGTGACCATTATATACATAAATCACGTAATATAACCTAACCTAACCCTACCTAACCTCTCGGCGGTAATATTTGACATCACTCCTGCCGAGTTGTCCTCTGCTTCTCCGTGGGAACATTATATACATAAATAACGTAATGTAACCTAAGCTAACCCAACCTAACATCTCGGCGGTAATATTTGACAACATTCCTGGCGAGTAGGGATCTACGCCTCCGTGGAACCTTTATAAACATCAATAACGTAATATAACCCAACCTAACCCAAACTAATCTCTCGGGGTACCGTTTAACCACATTCCTTTATTGTCGGCTCCTACTTCTCGGTAGGAACACTGTATACGTCTATGACGTAATACAACCTAACCTAACCCAACCTAACATCTCGGCGGTAATATTTGACAACATTCCTGGCGAGTTGGCCTCTACGTCTCCGTGGGACCTTTATATACATCAATAACGTAATATAACCTAACCTAACCCAACCTAACCTCTCGGCGGTAATATTTGACAACATTCCTGGCGAGTTGGCCTCTACTTCTCCGTGTGACCATTATATACATAAATAACGTAATGTAATCTAACCAAACCCAAGCTAACTTCTCGGCGGTGATATTTGGCAACATTCCTGGCGAGTTGGCTTCTACGTCTCCGTGGGACCTTTATATACATCAATAACGTAATATAACCTAACCTAAACCAAACTAACCTCTCGGCGGTAATATTTGACATAGTTCCTGGCGAATTAGCCTCTACTTCTCCGTGACCATTATATACATAAATAACGAAATATAACTTAACCTAACCCTACCTAACCTCTCGGCGGTAATATTTGACATCACTCCTGCCGAGTTGTCCTCTGCTTCTCCGTGGAAACATTATATACATAAATAACGTAATGTAACCTAAACTAACCGAACCTAACATCTCGGCGGTAATATTTGACAACATTCCTGGCGAGTTGGCTTCTACGTCTCCGTGGGACCTTTATATAGATCAATAACGTAATATAACCTAACCTAACCCAAACAAACTTCTCGGCGGTAATATTTGACAACACTCCTGCCGAGTTGTCCTCTGCTTCTCCGTGGCAACATTATACGTGTCAGTAACGTAATATAACCTAACCTAACCCAACATAACTTCTCGGCTGTAATGTTTGACAAAATTACTGGCGTGTTGGCCTCTACTTCTCCGTGTGACCATTATATACATAAATAACGTAATGTAACCTAAGCTAACCCAACCTAACATATCGGCGGTAATATTTGACAACATTCCTGGCGAGTTGGCTTCTACGTCTCCGTGGAATCTTTATATACATCACTAACGTAATGTAACATAACCTAACCCAACCTAACCTCTCGGCGGTAATATTTGACAACATTCCTGCCGAGTTGGCCTCATCTTTTCCGTGTGACCATTATATACATAAATCACGTAATATAACCTAACCTAACCCTACCTAACCTCTCGGCGGTAATATTTGACATCACTCCTGCCGAGTTGTCCTCTGCTTCTCCGTGGGAACATTATATACATAAATAACGTAATGTAACCTAAGCTAACCCAACCTAACATCTCGGCGGTAATATTTGACAACATTCCTGGCGAGTAGGGATCTACGCCTCCGTGGAACCTTTATAAACATCAATAACGTAATATAATCCAACCTAACCCAAACTAATCTCTCGCGGTACCATTTAACCACATTCCTTTATTGTCGGCTCCTACTTCTCGGTAGGAACACTGTATACGTCTATGACGTAATACAACCTGCCCTAACCCAACCTAACATCTCGGCGGTAATATTTGACAACATTCCTGGCGAGTTGGCCTCTACGTCTCCGTGGAATCTTTATATACATCAATAACGTAATGTAACCTAACCTAAGCCAACCTAACATCTCGGCGGTAATATTCGACATCATTCCTGGCGAGTTAGCCTCTACGTCTCCGTGGGACTTTTATATACATCAATAACGTAATTTAACCTAGCCTAACCCAACGTAACATCTCGGCGGTAATATTTGACAACATTCCGTTGCTTGTTGGCCTCTACGTGTCCGTGGGACCTTCATATACATCAATAACGTAATATTACCTAACCTAACCCAACCTATCATCTCGGCGGTAATATTTGACAACATTCCTGGCGAGTTGGCCTCTACATCTCCGTGTGACCATTATATACATAAATAACGTAATTTAATCAAACCAAACCCAAGCTAACTTCTCGGCGGTAATATTCGACTACATTCCTGGCGAGTTGGCCTCTACTTCTCCGTGTGACCATTATATACATAAATAACGTAATGTAATCTAACCAAACCCAAGCTAACTTCTCGGCGGTAATATTTGACAACATTCCTGGTGAGTTGGCTTCTACGTCTCCGTGGGACCTTTATATACATCAATAACGTAATATAACCTAACCTAACCCAACCTAACCTCTCGGCGGTAATATTTGACAACATTCCTGGCGAGTTGGCCTCTACTTCTCCGTGTGACCATTATATACATAAATAACGTAATGTAATCTAACCAAACCCAAGCTAACTTCTCGGCGGTGATATTTGGCAACATTCCTGGCGAGTTGGCTTCTACGTCTCCGTGGGACCTTTATATACATCAATAACGTAATACAACCTAACCTAACCCAAACTAACCTCTCGGCGGTAATATTTGACATAATTCCTGGCGAATTAGCCTCTACTTCTCCGTGACCATTATATACATAAATAACGAAATATAACTTAACCTAACCCTACCTAACCTCTCGGCGGTAATATTTGACATCACTCCTGCCGAGTTGTCCTCTGCTTCTCCGTGGGAACATTATATACATAAATAACGTAATGTAACCTAAACTAACCGAACCTAACATCTCGGCGGTAATATTTGACAACATTCCTGGCGAGTAGGCCTCTACGTCTCCGTGGAACCTTTATAAACATCAATAACGTAATATAACCCAACCTAACACAAACTAACTTCTCGGGGTACCATTTAACCACATTCCTTGATTGACGGCCCCAACTTCTCGGTGGGAACACTGTATACGTCTATGACGTAATACAACCTAACCTAACGCAACCTAACATCTCGGCGGTAATATTTGACAACATTCATGGAGAGTTGGCCTCTACGTCTCCGTGGGAACCTTATATACATCAATAACGTAATATAACATAACCTAACCCAACCTAACCTATCGGCGGTAATAATTGACAACATTCCTGGCGAGTTGGCCTCTACTTCTCCGTGTGACCATTATATACATAAATAACGTAATGAAACCTAACCTAACCCAACCTAACCTCTCGGCGGTAATATTTGTCAACATTCCCGGCGAGTTGGCCTGTACTTCTCCATGTGACCATTATATACATAAATAACGTAATGTAAACTATCCAAACCCAACCTAACTTCTCGTCGTTAATATTTTATAACATTCCTGGCCAGTTGGCCTCTAGGTCTCCGTGTGATCATTATATACATAAATAAAGTAAAGTAACCTAACCTAACCCAACCTAACCTCTCGGCGGTAATATTTGACAACATTCCTGGCGAGTTGGCCTCTACTTCTCCGTGTGACCATTATATACATAAATAACGTAATGTAATCTAACCAAACCCAAGCTAACTTCTCGGCGGTGATATTTGGCAACATTCCTGGCGAGTTGGCTTCTACGTCTCCGTGGGACCTTTATATACATCAATAACGTAATATAACCTAACCTAACCCAAACTAACCTCTCGGCGGTAATATTTGACATAGTTCCTGGCGAATTAGCCTCTACTTCTCCGTGACCATTATATACATAAATAACGAAATATAACTTAACCTAACCCTACCTAACCTCTCGGCGGTAATATTTGACATCACTCCTGCCGAGTTGTCCTCTGCTTCTCCGTGGAAACATTATATACATAAATAACGTAATGTAACCTAAACTAACCGAACCTAACATCTCGGCGGTAATATTCGACATCATTCCTGGCGAGTTAGCCTCTACGTCTCCGTGGGACTTTTATATACATCAATAACGTAATTTAACCTAGCCTAACCCAACGTAACATCTCGGCGGTAATATTTGACAACATTCCTGGCTTGTTGGCCTCTACGTGTCCGTGGGACCTTCATATACATCAATAACGTAATATTACCTAACCAAACCCAAGCTAACTTCTCGGCGGTAATATTTGACAACATTCCTGGTGAGTTGGCTTCTACGTCTCCGTGGGACCTTTATATACATCAATAACGTAATATAACCTAACCTAACCCAACCTAACCTCTCGGCGGTAATATTTGACAACATTCCTGGCGAGTTGGCCTCTACTTCTCCGTGTGACCATTATATACATAAATAACGTAATGTAATCTAACCAAACCCAAGCTAACTTCTCGGCGGTGATATTTGGCAACATTCCTGGCGAGTTGGCTTCTACGTCTCCGTGGGACCTTTATATACATCAATAACGTAATATAACCTAACCTAACCCAAACTAACCTCTCGGCGGTAATATTTGACATAATTCCTGGCGAATTAGCCTCTACTTCTCCGTGACCATTATATACATAAATAACGAAATATAACTTAACCTAACCCTACCTAACCTCTCGGCGGTAATATTTGACATCACTCCTGCCGAGTTGTCCTCTGCTTCTCCGTGGGAACATTATATACATAAATAACGTAATGTAACCTAAACTAACCGAACCTAACATCTCGGCGGTAATATTTGACAACATTCCTGGCGAGTAGGCCTCTACGTCTCCGTGGAACCTTTATAAACATCAATAACGTAATATAACCCAACCTAACACAAACTAACTTCTCGGGGTACCATTTAACCACATTCCTTGATTGACGGCCCCAACTTCTCGGTGGGAACACTGTATACGTCTATGACGTAATACAACCTAACCTAACGCAACCTAACATCTCGGCGGTAATATTTGACAACATTCATGGAGAGTTGGCCTCTACGTCTCCGTGGGAACCTTATATACATCAATAACGTAATATAACATAACCTAACCCAACCTAACCTATCGGCGGTAATAATTGACAACATTCCTGGCGAGTTGGCCTCTACTTCTCCGTGTGACCATTATATACATAAATAACGTAATGAAACCTAACCTAACCCAACCTAACCTCTCGGCGGTAATATTTGTCAACATTCCCGGCGAGTTGGCCTGTACTTCTCCATGTGACCATTATATACATAAATAACGTAATGTAAACTATCCAAACCCAACCTAACTTATCGTCGTTAATATTTTATAACATTCCTGGCGAGTTGGCCTCTAGGTCTCCGTGTGATCATTATATACATAAATAAAGTAAAGTAACCTAACCTAACCCAACATAACCTCTCGGCGGTAATATTTCCCAACATTCCTGGCGAGTTAGCCTCTACATCTCCGTGTGACCATTATGTACATAAATAACGTAATGTAACCTAACCTAACCCAACCTAACCTCTCGGCGGTAATATTTGACAAAATTCCTGGCGAGTTAGCCTCTACATCTCCGTGACCAACATATACATAAATAACGTTATGTAACCTAAGCTAACCCAACCTAACCTCTCGGTGGTAATATTTGACAACATTCCTTGCGAGTTGGCCTCTACGTCTCCGTGGAACCTTTATGTATATCAATAACGTAATATAACATAACCTAACCCAAACTAACCTCTCGGGGTACCATTCAACCACATTTCTTTATTGTCGGCCCGTACTTCTCGGTAGGAACACTGTATACGTCTATGGCGTAATACAACCTAACCTAACCCAACCTAACATCTCGGCGGTAATATTTGACAACATTCCTGGCGAGTTGGCCTCTACTTCTCCGTGTGACCATTATATACATAAATAACGTAATGTAATCTAACCAAACCCAAGCTAACTTCTAGGCGGTAATATTTGACAACATTCCTGGCGAGTTGGCTTCTACGTCTCCGTGGGACCTTTATATACATCAATAACGTAATATAACCTAACCTAACCCAAACTAACTTCTCGGCGGTAATATTTGACAACACTCCTGCCGAGTTGTGCTCTGCTTCTCCGTGGGAACATTATATGCGTCGGTAACGTCATATAACCTAACCTAACCCAACCTATCATTTCGGCGGTAATATTTAACAACATTCCTGGCGAGTTGGCCTCTACTTCTCCGTGTTACCATTATATACATAAATAACGTAAAGTAACCTAACCTAACCCAACATATCCTCTCGGCGGTAATATTTCACAACATTCCTGGCGAGTTAGCCTCTACATCTCCGTGTGACCATTATGTACATAAATAACGTAATGTAACCTAACCTAACCCAACCTAACCTCTCGGCGGTAATATTTGACCAAATTCCCGGCGAGTTAGCCTCTACATATCCGTGACCAATATATACATAAATAACGTAATATAATCTAACCTAACCCTACCTAACCACTCGGCGGTAATATTTGACATCACTCCTGCCGAGTTGTCCTCTGCTTCTCCGTGTGACCATTATATACATAAATAACGTAATGTAATCTAACCAAACCCAAGCTAACTTCTCGGGGGTAATATTTGGCAACATTCCTGGCGAGTTGGATTCTACGTCTCCGTGGGACCTTTATATACATCAATAACGTAATATAACCTAACCTAACCTAAACAAACTTCTCGGCGGTAATATTTGACAACACTCCTGCCGAGTTGTCCTCTGCTTCTCCGTGGCAACATTATACGTGTCAGTAACGTAATATAACCTAACCTAACCCAACATAACTTCTCGGCTGTAATGTTTGACAAAATTACTGGCGTGTTGGCCTCTACTTCTCCGTGTGACCATTATATACATAAATAACGTAATGTAACCTAAGCTAACCCAACCTAACATCTCGGCGGTAATATTTGACAACACTCCTGCCGAGTTGTGCTCTGCTTCTCCGTGGGAACATTATATGCGTCAGTAACGTCATATAACCTAACCTAACCCAACCTAACCTCTCGGCGGTAATATTTGACAACATTCCGGGCGTGTTAGCCTCATTTTTCCGTGCGACCATTATATACATCAATAACGTAACATAACCTAACCTAACCCAACCTATCATTTCGTCGGTATATTTAACAACATTCCTGGCGAGTTGGCCTCTACTTCGCCGTGAGACCATTATATGCATCAGTAACGTAATACAACCTAATCCAACCCGACCTAACGTCTCGGGGTACCATTTAACCACATTCCTTGCTTGATAGCCCCTACTTCTCGGTGGGAACACTGTATACGTCTATGACGTAATACAACCTAACCTAACCCAACCTAACATCTCGGCGGTAATATTCGACTACATTCCTGGCGAGTTGGCCTCTACTTCTCCGTGTGACCATTATATACATAAATAACGTAATGTAATCTAACCAAACCCAAGCTAACTTCTCGGCGGTAATATTTGACAACATTCCTGGTGAGTTGGCTTCTACGTCTCCGTGGGACCTTTATATACATAAATAACGTAATGAAACCTAACCTAACCCAACCTAACCTCTCGGCGGTAATATTTGTCAACATTCCTGGCGAGTTGGCCTGTACTTCTCCATGTGACCATTATATACATAAATAACGTAATGTAAACTATCCAAACCCAACCTAACTTCTCGTCGTTAATATTTTATAACATTCCTGGCGAGTTGGCCTCTAGGTCTCCGTGTGATCATTATATACATAAATAAAGTAAAGTAACCTAACCTAACCCAACATAACCTCTCGGCGGTAATATTTCCCAACATTCCTGGCGAGTTAGCCTCTACATCTCCGTGTGACCATTATGTACATAAATAACGTAATGTAACCTAACCTAACCCAACCTAACCTCTCGGCGGTAATATTTGACAAAATTCCTGGCGAGTTAGCCTCTACATCTCCGTGACCAACATATACATAAATAATGTTATGTAACCTAAGCTAACCCAACCTAACCTCTCGGTGGTAATATTTGACAACATTCCTTGCGAGTTGGCCTCTACGTCTCCGTGGAACCTTTATGTACATCAATAACGTAATATAACATAACCTAACCCAAACTAACCTCTCGGGGTACCATTCAACCACATTTCTTTATTGTCGGCCCGTACTTCTCGGTAGGAACACTGTATACGTCTATGGCGTAATACAACCTAACCTAACCCAACCTAACATCTCGGCGGTAATATTTGACAACATTCCTGGCGAGTTGGCCTCTACTTCTCCGTGTGACCTTTATATACATAAATAACGTAATGTAATCTAACCAAACCCAAGCTAACTTCTAGGCGGTAATATTTGACAACATTCCTGGCGAGTTGGCTTCTACGTCTCCGTGGGACCTTTATATACATCAATAACGTAATATAACCTAACCTAACCCAAACTAACTTCTCGGCGGTAATATTTGACAACACTCCTGCCGAGTTGTGCTCTGCTTCTCCGTGGGAACATTATATGCGTCAGTAACGTCATATAACCTAACCTAACCCAACCTATCATTTCGGCGGTAATATTTAACAACATTCCTGGCGAGTTGGCCTCTACTTCTCCGTGTTACCATTATATACATAAATAACGTAAAGTAACCTAACCTAACCCAACATAACCTCTCGGCGGTAATATTTCACAACATTCCTGGCGAGTTAGCCTCTACATCTCCGTGTGACCATTATGTACATAAATAACGTAATGTAACCTAACCTAACCCAACCTAACCTCTCGGCGGTAATATTTGACCAAATTCCCGGCGAGTTAGCCTCTACATATCCGTGACCAATATATACATAAATAACGTAATATAATCTAACCTAACCCTACCTAACCACTCGGCGGTAATATTTGACATCACTCCTGCCGAGTTGTCCTCTGCTTCTCCGTGTGACCATTATATACATAAATAACGTAATGTAATCTAACCAAACCCAAGCTAACTTCTCGGGGGTAATATTTGGCAACATTCCTGGCGAGTTGGATTCTACGTCTCCGTGGGACCTTTATATACATCAATAACGTAATATAACCTAACCTAACCCAAACAAACTTCTCGGCGGTAATATTTGACAACACTCCTGCCGAGTTGTCCTCTGCTTCTCCGTGGCAACATTATACGTGTCAGTAACGTAATATAACCTAACCTAACCCAACATAACTTCTCGGCCGTAATGTTTGACAAAATTACTGGCGTGTTGGCCTCTACTTCTCCGTGTGACCATTATATACATAAATAACGTAATGTAACCTAAGCTAACCCAACCTAACATCTCGGCGGTAATATTTGACAACATTCCTGGCGAGTAGGCCTCTACGTCTCCGTGGAATCTTTATATACATCAATAACGTAATATAACCCAACCTAACCCAAATTAACCTCTCGGGGTACGATTTAACCACATTCCTTTATTGTCGGCCCCTAGTTCTCGGTGGGAACACTGTATACGTCTATGACGTTATACAACCTAACCTAACCCAACCTAACATCTCGGCGGTAATATTTGACAACATTCCTCGCAAGTTGGCCTCTAATTCTCCTTGTGACCATTATATACAAAATAACGTAATATAACCTATCCTAACCCAACCTAACCTCTCGGCGGTAACATTTGAAAACATTCCCGGCGAGTTGGCCTCTACGTCTCCGTGGAATCTTTATATACATCAATAACGTAATATAACCTAACCTAACCCAACCTAACCCCTCAGCGGTAACATTTGAAAACATTCCTGGCGAGTTGGCTTCTACGTCTCCGTGGAATCTTTATATACATCACTAACGTAATGTAACATAACCTAAGCCAACCTAACCTCTCGGCGCTAATATTTGACAACATTCCTGGCGAGTTGGCCTCATCTTTTCCGTGTGACCATTATATACATAAATAACGTAATATAACCTAACCTAACCCTACCTAATCTCTCGTCGGTAATATTTGACATCACTCCTGCCGAGTTGTCCTCTGCTTCTCCGTGGGAACATTATATGCGTCAGTAACGTAATATAACCTAACCTAACCCAACATAACTTCTCGGCGGTAATATTTGACAAAATTCCGGGCGAGTTGGCCTCTACTTCTCCGTGTGACCATTATATACATAAATAACGTAAAGTAACCTAACCTAACCCAACATAACCTCTCGGCGGTAATATTTCACAACATTCCTGGCGAGCTAGCCTCTACATCTCCGTGTGACCATTATGTACATAAATAACGTAATGTAACCTAACCTAACCCAACCTAACCTCTCGGCGGTAATATTTGACAACACTCCTGCCGAGTTGTGCTCTGCTTCTCCGTGGGAACATTATATGCGTCAGTAACGTCATATAACCTAACCTAACCCAACCTAACCTCTCGGCGGTAATATTTGACAACATTCCGGGCGTGTTAGCCTCATTTTTCCGTGCGACCATTATATACATCAATAACGTAACATAACCTAACCTAACCCAACCTATCATTTCGTCGGTATATTTAACAACATTCCTGGCGAGTTGGCCTCTACTTCGCCGTGAGACCATTATATGCATCAGTAACGTAATACAACCTAATCCAACCCGACCTAACGTCTCGGGGTACCATTTAACCACATTCCTTGCTTGATAGCCCCTACTTCTCGGTGGGAACACTGTATACGTCTATGACGTAATACAACCTAACCTAACCCAACCTAACATCTCGGCGGTAATATTTGACAACATTCCTGGAGAGTTGGCCTCTACGTCTCCGTGGGACCCTTATATACATCAATAACGTAATATAACATAACCTAACCTAACCTAACCTATCGGCGGTAATAATTGACAACATTCCTGGCGAGTTGGCCTCTACTTCTCCGTGTGACAATTATATACATAAATAACGTAATGTAACCTAACCTAACCCAACCTAACCTCTCGGTGGTAATATTTGACAACATTCCTGGCTAGTTGGCCTCTACGTCTCCGTGGAACGTTTATATACATCAATAACGTAATATAACATAACCTAACCCAACCTAACCTCTCGGCGGTAATATTTGACAACATTCCTGGCGAGTTGGCCTCTACGTCTCCGTGGCATCTTTATATACATCAATAACGTAATGTAACCTAGCCTAACCCAACCTAACATCTCGGCGGTAATATTCGACAACATTCCGGGCGAGTTGGCCTCTACTTCTCCGTGTGACCATTATATACATAAATAACGTAATGTAATCTAACCGAACACAAGCGAACTTCTCGGCGGTAATATTTGATAACATTCCTAGCGAGTTGGCTTCTACGTCTCCGTGGGATCTTTATATACATCAATAACGTAATATAACCTAACCTAACCCAAACTAACCTCTCGGCGGTAATATTTGACATAATTCCTGGCGAGTCAGCCTCTACTTCTCCGTGACCATTATATACATAAACAACGTAATATAACCTAACCTAACCCTACCTAACCTCTCGTCTGTAATATTTGATATCACTCCTGCCGAGTTGTCCTCTGCTTCTCCGTGGGAACATTATATGCGTCAGTAACGTAATATAACATATCCTAACCCAACATAACCTCTCGGCGGTAATATTTGACAAAATTCCGGGCGAGTTGGCCTCTACTTCTCCGTGTGACCATTATATACATAAATAACGTTATGTAACCTAAGCTAACCCAACCTAACCTCTCGGTGGTAATATTTGACAACATTCCTGGCGAGTTGGCCTCTACTTCGCCGTGAGACCATTATATGCATTAGTAACGTAATACAACCTAATCCAACCCAACCTAACGTCTCGGGGTACCATTTAACCACATTCCTTAATTGACAGCCCCTACTTCTCGGTGGGAACACTGTATACGTCTATGACGTAATACAACCTAACCTAACGCAACCTAACATCTCGGCGGTAATATTTGAAAACATTCCTGGCGAGTTGGCCTCTACTTCTCCGTGTTACCATTATATACATAAATAACGTAATGTAACCTAACCTAACCCAACCTAATCTCCCGGCGGTAATATTTGACAACATTCCTGGCGAGTTGGCCTCTAGTTCTCCGTGTGATCATTATGTACATAAATAACGTAAAGTAACCTAACCTAACGCAACATACCCTCTCGGCGGTAATATATCACAACATTCCTGGCTAGTTAGCCTCTACATCTCCGTGTGACCATTATGTACATAAATAACGTAATGTAACCTAACCTAACCCAACCTAACCTCCCGGCGGTAATATTTTACATCATTCCTGGCGAGTCGGACTCTACGTCTCGGTGGCACATTTATATCCATCAATAACGTAATATAACCTGACCTAACCCAACCTATCATCTCGGCGGTAATATTTGACAACATTCCTGACGATTTGGCATCTACGTCTCCGTGGGACCTTCATATACATCAGTAACGTAATATAACCTAACCTAGCCCAAACTAACCTCCCGGGGCACCATTTAAACAAATTCCTTGTTTGTCGGCCCCTAGTTCTCAGTGGGAACACTGTATACGACTATGGCGTAGTACAGTCCAGCCTAACCCATCCTAACATCTCGGCGGTAATGTTTGACAACATACCTGGCGAGTTGGCCTCTACGTATAAGTGGGATATTTATATACTTCAATAACGAAATATAACCTAACCTAACCCAAACTAACCTCTCGGGGTACCATTTAATCACATTCTTTTATTGTCGGCCCCTAGTTCTCGGTGGGAACACTGTATACGTCTATGATGTAATACAACCTAACCGAACCCAACCTAACATCTAGGCGGTAATATTTGACAACATTCCTGGCGAGTTGGCCTCTACGTCTCTGTGTTACCATTATATACATCAATAACGTAATATAACCTAACCTAACCCAACCTATCATCTCGGCGGTAATATTTGACTACATTCTTGCCGAGTTGTCCTCTACTTCGCAGTGAGACCATTATATGCATCGGTAACGTAATATAACCTAACCCAACCCAACCTAACGTCTCGGGGTACCATTTAACCACATTCCTTGATTGACGGCCCCTACTTCTCGGTGGGAACACTGTATACGTCTTTGACGTAACAGAACCTGACCTAACGCAACCTAACAACTCGGCGGTAATATTTGACAACATTCCTGGCGAGTTGGCCTCTTCGTCACCGTGTTACCATTATATACATTAATAACGTAATATAACCTAACCTAACCCAACCTATCATTTCGGCGGTAATATTTGACTACATTCTTGGCAAGTTGGCCTCTACTTCGCCGTGGGACCTCCATGTAGATCAATAACGTAATATAACCTAACCTAACCCAACCTAACCTCTCGGCGGTAACATTTGGAAACATTCCGGGCGATTTGGCCTCTACGTCTCCGTGGGACCATTATAAACATAAATAACGTATTGTAACCTAACCTAACCCAACATAACGTCTCGGCGGTAATATTTGTCAACATTCCTGGCGAGTTGGCATCTACTTCTCCGTGTGACCATTATATTCAACAATAACGTAATATAACCTAACATAGCCCAACCTAACCTCTCGGGGTACCATTTCACCACATTCCTTGATTGTCGGCCCCTACTTCTCTGTGGGAATACTGTATACGTCTATGTCGTAATACAACCTAACCTAAACCAACATAACCTCTCGGCGGTTACATTTGACAACACGCCTTCCGAGTTGGCCCCTACTCCCCCGCGTGACCACTATATACATAAATACCGTAATGTAACCTAACCTAACCCAACCTATCGTCTCGGCGGTAATATTTGACAACATTCCTGGCTAGTTGGCCTCTACGCCTCCGTGGAACCTTTATATACATCACTAACGTTATATAACCTAACCTAACCCAAACTAACAGCTCGGGGTATCGTTCAACGAAATTCCTTGATTGTCGGCCGCTATTTCTCGGTGGGAACACTGTATACGTCTATGACGAAGTACAGCCCAACCTAACCCTAACTAACATCTCGGCGGTAATATTTGATACCTTCCTGGCGAGTTGGCCTCTACTTCTCCGTGAGACCATTATATGCATCAGTAACGTAGTATAAACTAATCTAACCCAAACTAACCTCTCGGGGTACCATTTAATCACATTCCTTGATTGTCGGCACCTACTTCTCGGTGGGAACACTGTATACGTATATGACGTTATACAACCTAACCTAACCCAACCTAACAGCTCGGCGGTAATATTTGACGACATTCCTGGCGGATTGGCCTATACATCTCCGTGGGACCTTTATATACATCACTAACGTTATATAACCTAACCTAACCCAAACTAACAGCTCGGGGTACCGTTCAACGAAATTCCTTGATTGTTGGCCGCTATTTCTCGGTGGGAACACTGTATACGTCTATGATGAAGTTCAGCCCAACCTAACCCAACCTAACATCTCGGCGGTAATATTTGACAACTTTCCTGGCGAGTTGGCCCCTGCGTCACCGTGTAACCTTTATATACATCAATAACGTAATATAACCTAACCTAACCCAACATATCACCTCGGCGGTAATATTTGACAACATTCCTGGCGAGTTGGCCTCCACGTCTCCGTGGAACCTTTGTATATATCAATAACGCAATATAACCTAACCTAACCCAAACTAACATGTCGGGGTACCATTTAACCAAATTCCTTGATTGCCGGCCCCTAGCTCTCGGTGGGAACACTGTATACGTCTATGACGAAGTACAGCCCAACCTAACCCTAACTAACATCTCGGCGGTAATATTTGATACCTTCCTGGCGATTTGGCCTCTACTTCTCCGTGAGACCATTATATGCATCAGTAACGTAATACAACCTAATCCAACCCGACCTAACGTCTCGGGGTACCATTTAACCACATTCCTTGCTTGACAGCCCCTACTTCTCGGTGGGAACACTGTATACGTCTATGACGTAATACAACCTAACCTAACCCAACCTAACAGCTCGGCGGTAATATTTGACGACATTCCTGGCGGATTGGGCTATACATCTCCGTGGGACCTTTATATACATCAACAACGTTTTATAACCTAACCTAAGCCAACCTAACATCTCGCCGGTAATATTTTACAACATTCCTGGCGAGTTAGCCTCTGCATCTCCGTGGAACATTTATATACATCAATAAAGTAATATACCCTAACCTAACCCAAACTAACCGCTCGGGGTACCATTTAAACACATTCCTTTATTGTCGGCCCCTAATTCTCGGTGGGAACACTGTATACGTCTATGACGTTATACAACCTAACCTAACCCAACCTAACATCTCGGCGGTAATATTGGACAACATTCCTGGCGATTTGGCTTCGTCGTCTCCGTGGTACCTTTATATACAAAATTAACGTAATATAACCTAAGCTAACCCAACCTATCCTCTCGGGGTACCAGTTAACCACATTCCGTGACTGTCGGCACCTACTTCTCGGTGGGAACACGGTATACGTCTACGACGTTATACAACCTAACCTAACCCAACCTAACATCTCGGCGGTAATATTTTACAACATTCCTGGCGAGTTGGCCTTTACGTCTCCGTGGGACCTTTATATACATCAATAACGTAATATAACCTAACCTAACCCAACCTATCATCTCGGCGGTAATATTTTACAACATTCCTGGCGAGTTAGCATCTGCGTCTCCGTGGGCCCTTTATATACATCAATAACGAAATGTAACCTAACTTAACCCAACCTAACCTCTTGGCGGTAATATTTAACAACACTCCTGCCGAGTTGTCCTCTGTTTCTTCTTGGGAACATTATATGTGTCAGTAACTTAATATAACCTAACCTAACCCAAACTATGCTCTCGGGGAACCATTTAACCACATTCCTTTATTGTCGGCCCCTACTTCTCGGTGGGAACACTGTATACGTCTATGACGTAGTACAGCCCAGCCTCACCCAACCTAACAGCTCGGCGGTAATATTTGACGACATTCCTGGCGAGTTAGCCTCTACATCTCCGTGTGACCGTTATGTACATAAATAACGTAATGTAACCTAACCTAACCCAACCCAACCTCTCGGCGGTAATATTTGACAACATTCCTGGCGAGTTGGCCTGTACTTCTCCATGTGACCATTATATACATAAATAACGTAATGTAACCTATCCAAACCCAACCGAACATCTCGACGATAATATTTGACAACATTCCTGCCGAGTTGCCCTCAGTTTCTCCTTGGGAACATTATATGTGTCAGTAACTTAATATAACCTAACCTAACCCAAACTATCCTCTCGGGGAACCATTTAAACACATTCCTTTATTGTCGGCCCCTACATCTCGGTGGGAACACTGTATACGTCTATGACGTTATACAACCTAACCTAACCCAACCTAACATCTCGGCGATAATATTTTACAACATTCCGGGCGAGTCGGCCTCTACGTCACCGTGGGACCTTTATATACATCAATAACGTAATATAACCTAACCTAACCCAACCTATCATCTCGGCGGTAATATTTGACAACATTGCTGGCGAGTTGGCCTCTACGTCTCCGTGGGACCTTCATGTACATCAATAACGTAATATAACATAACCTAACCCAACCTAACCTCTCGGCGGTAATATTTTACGACATTCCTGGAGAGTTGGCCTTTACATTTCCGCGGGACCTTCATGAACATCAATAACGTAATATAACTAAACCTAACCCAACCTAACCAGCCGGCGGTAATATTTGACAACATTCCTGTCGAGTTGGCCTCTACTTCTCCGTGTGACCACTATAAACATAAATAACGTAATGTAACCTAACCAAACCCAACCTAACTTCTCGGCGGTAATATTTGACAACATTCCTGGCGAGTTGGACTCTACCAGTCCGTGATAATTTTATATACATCAATTACGTTATATAACCTAACCTAACCCAACCTAACCTCTCGTCGGTAATATTTGACAACATTCCTGGCGAGTTGGCCTCTACTTCCCCGTGAGACCATTATATGCATCAGTAACGTAATATAAACTAACCTAACCCAACCTAACCTCTCGGGGTACCATTTAATAACATTCCTTGATTGTCGGCCCCTACTTCTCGGTGGGAACACTGTATACGTCTATGACGCAATACAACCTAACCTAACCCAACATAACGTCTCGGGGTACCATTTAACCAAACTCCTTGATTGTCGGCCCCTAGTTCTCGGTGGGAACACTGTATACATCTATGACGAAGCACAGCCCAACCTAAGCCAATGTGACATCTCGGCGGTAATGTTTGACAACATTCCCGGCGATTTGGCCTCTTCGTCTCCGTGGGACCTTTATATACATCAATAACGTAATATAACATAACCGAACCTAGCCTAACCTCTCGGCGGTAATATTTGACAACATTCCTGGCGAGTAGGACTCTGCGGCTCCGTGGAACCTTTATATACATCAATAACGTAATACAACCTAACCTAACCCAAAAGTAACATCTCGTGGTACCATTTAAACAAATTCCTTGATTGCAGGTCCCTAGTTCTCGGTGGGAACACTGTATACGTCTATGACGTTATACAACATAACCTAACCCGACCTAACATCTCGGCGATAATATTTGACAACATTCCTGGCGAGTTGGCCTCTACGTCTCCCTGGGGCATTCATATACATCAGTAACGTAATATAACCTAACCTAACCCAACCTACTCTCTCGGCGGTAATATTTGACGACATTCCTGGCGAGTTGGGCTCTACTTCTCCGCGTACCATTATATACGTAAATAACCTAATGTAACCTAACCTAACACAACCTATCATCTCGGCTGTAATATCTGACAACATTCCTGGCGAGTTGGCTTCTACGTCTCCGTGGGACCTCCATGTACATCAGTAACGTAATATAACATAACCTAACCCAACCTAACCTCTCGGCGGTAATATTTTACAACATTCCTGGAGAGTTGGCCTCTACTTCACCGTGAGACCATTATATGCATCAGTAACGTAATATAAACTAACCTAACTAAAACTAACCTCTCGGGGTACCAGTTAACCACATTCCTTGACTGTCGGCCCCTACTTCTCGGCGGGAACACTGTACTCGTCTATAACAAAGCACAGCCCAACCTAACCCATCCTAACAGCTCGGCGGTAATATTTGACAACATTCCTGGCGAGTTGGCCTCTACGTCTCCGTGGGACCTTCATGTACATCAATAACGTAATATAACATAACCTAACCCAACCTAACCTCTCGGCGGTAATATTTGACAACATTCCTGGCGAGTAGGCCTCTGCGGCTCCGTGGAACCTTTATATACATCAATAACGTAATACAACCTAACCTAACCCAAACTAACATCTCGTGGTACCATTTAAACAAATTCCTTGATTGCAGGTCCCTAGTTCTCGGTGGGAACACTGTATACGTCTATGACGTTATACAACATAACCTAACCCGACCTAACATCTCGGCGATAATATTTGACAACATTCCTGGCGAGTTGGCCTCTACGTCTCCCTGGGGCATTCATATACATCAGTAACGTAATATAACCTAACCTAACCCAACCTACTCTCTCGGCGGTAATATTTGACGACATTCCTGGCGAGTTGCGCTCTACTTCTCCGCGTACCATTATATACGTAAATAACCTAATGTAACCTAACCTAACACAACCTATCATCTCGGCTGTAATATCTGACAACATTCCTGGCGAGTTGGCTTCTACGTCTCCGTGGAACCTTTATATACATCATTAACGTAATATAACCTAACCTAACCCAACCTACTCTCTCGGCGGTAATATTTGACGACACTCCTGGCGTGTTGGCCTCTACGTCTCCGTGGAAACTTTAAATACGTCATTAACGTAATATAACCTAATATGACCCAAACTAACCTCTCGGTGTACCAGTTAACCACATTCCTTGACTGTCGGCCCCTACTTCTCGGTGTGAACACTGTGTACGTCTATGACGTTATACAACTTTACCTAACCCAACCTAACATCTCGGCGCTAATATTTGACAACATTCCTGGCGAGTTGGCCTCTACGTCTCCGTGGGGCATTCATACACATCAGTAACGTAATATAACCTAACCTAACCCAACCTACTCTCTCGGCGGTAATATTTGACGACATTCCTGGCGAGTTGGACTCTACTTCTCCGCGTACCATTATATACGTAAATAACGTAATGTAACCTAACCTAACCCAACCTAACATCTCGGCGGTAATATTTTACAACATTCCTGCAGAGTTGGCCTCTACTTCCCCGTGAGACAATTATGTGCATCAGTAACGTAATATAAACTAACGTAAACCAACCTAACCTTGCGGGGTACCAGTTAACCACGTTCCTTGACTGTCGGCCCCTACTTCTCGGCGGGAACACTGTATACGTCTATAACGAAGCACAGCCCAACCTAAGCCAACCTAACAACTCGGCGGTAATATTTGACAACATTCCTGTCGAGTTGGCCTCTACGTCTCCGTGGGACCTCCATGTACATCAGTAACGTAATATAACAAAACCTAACCCAACCTAACCTCTCGGCAGTAATATTTTACAACATTCCTGGAGAGTTGGCCTCTACTTCCCCGTGAGACCATTATATCCATCAGTAACGTAGTATAAACTAACCTAACCCAACCTAACCTCTCGGGCCACCATTTAACCACATTCCTTGATTGTCCGCCCCTACTTCTCGGTGGGAACACTGTATACGTCTATGACGTAATACAGCCTAGACTCACCCAACCTAACATCGCGGCGGTAATATTTGACGACATTCCTGGCGAGTTGGACTCTACTTCTCCGCGTACCATTATATACGTAAATAACGTAATGTAACCTAACCTAACACAACCTATCATCTCGGCGGTAATATTTGACAACATTCCTGGCGAGTTGGCCTCTACGTCTCCGTGGAACCTTTATACACATCAATAGCGTAATATAACCTAACCTAACCCAAAGCATCATCTCGGCGGTAATATTTGAAAACATTCCTGTCGAGTTGGCCTCTACGTCTCCGTGGGACTTTTATATAGATCAATAACGTAATTTAACCTAACCCAACGTAACATCTCGGCGGTAATATGTTACAACATTCCTGGCTTGTTGGCCTCTTCGTCTCCGTGGGAACTTCATATACATCAATAACGTAATATAACCTAATTTAACCCAACCTAACCTTTCGGCGCTATTATTTGACAAAATTCCTGGCGAGTTGGCCTCTACGTATCCGTGGGACCTTTATATACATCTACAACGTTTTATAACCTAACCTAAGCCAACCTAACATCTCGGCGGTAAGATTTTACAACATTCCTGGCGAGTTAGCCTCTGCGTCTCCGTGGAACATTAATATACATCAATAAAGCAATATAACCTAACCTAACCCAAACTAATCTCTCGGGGTAGCATTTAACCACATTCCTTTATTGTCGGCCCCTACTTCTCGGTGGGAACACTGTATACGTCTATGACGTTATACAACATAACCTAACCCGACCTAACATCTCGGCGATAATATTTGACAACATTCCTGCCGAGTTGGCCTCTACGTCTCCGTATGACATTCATATACATCTGTAACGTAATATAACCTAACCTAACGCAACCTAATACCTCGGCGGTAAAATATGACAACATTCCTGTCTAGTTGGCCTCTACGTCTCCGTGGGGCATTCATACACATCAGTAACGTAATATAACTTAACCTAACCCAACCTACGCTCTCGGCGGTAATAATTTACGACATTCCTGGCCAGTTGGCCTCTACTTCTCCGTGTGACAATTATATACATAAATAACGTAATGTAACCTAACCTAACACAACCTATCATCTCGGCGGTAGTATTTGACAACATTCCTGGCGTGTAGGCCTCTACATCTCCGTGGAACCTTTATATACATCAATAATGTAATATAACCTAACCTAACCCAAACTAACATCTCGTGGTACCATTTAACCAAATTCCTTGAAGGCCGGTCCCTAGTTCTCGGTGGGAACACTGTATACGCCTATGACGTTATACAACATAACCTAACCCGACCTAACATCTCGGCGGTAATATTTGACAACATTCCTGGCGAGTTGGCCTCTACGTCTCCGTATGACATTCATATATATCTGTAACGTAATATAACCTAACCTAACCCAACGTAACATCTCGATGGTAATATTTTACAACATTCCTGGCTTGTTGGCCTCTTCGTCTCCGTGGGAACTTCATATACATCAATAACGTAATATAACCTAACCTAACCCAACCTATCATCTCGGAAGTGATATTTGACAGCATTCCTGGCGAGTTGGCCTGTACGTCTCCGTGGGACCTTCATATACATCAATAACGTAATATAACCTAACCTAAACCAACGTAACGTCTCGGAGGTAATATTTAACCACATTCCTGGCGATTTGGCCTGTACGTCTCCGTGGGACCTTCATATACATCAACAACGTAATATAACCTAACCTAAACCAACGTAACGTCTCGGAGGTAATATTTAAACACATTCCTGGCTTGTTGGCCTCTACGTTTCCGTGAGACCTTTATATACATCAATCACTTAATATAACTTAACCTAACCCAACCTAACCTTTCGGCGCTATTATTTGACAACAATCCTGGCGAATTGGCCTCTACGTCTCCGTGGGACTTTTATATACATCAATAACGTAATTTAACCTAGCCTAACCCAACGCAACATCTCGGCGGTTATATTTGACAACATTCCTGGCGAGTTAGCTTCTACGTCTCCGTGAGACCTTCATATCCATCAATAACGTAATATAACCTTATATAACCCAACCTAACCACTCCGCGCTATTATTTGACATCATTCCTGGCGAGTTGGCCTCTACGTCACCGTGGGACCTTCACATACATCAATAACGTAATATAACCTAACCTAACCCAACCTAACCTTTCGGCGCTATTATTTGACAACATTCCTGTCGAGTTGGCCTCTAGGTCTCCGTGGGGCGTTGATATACATCAATAACGTAATATAACGTAAACTAACCCAACCCAACCTCTCGGCACTAATATTTAACAACATTTCTGGCGAGTTGGCCTCTACGTCTCCGTGGGGCTTTTATATACATCAATAACGTAATATAACCTAACCTAAACCAACGTAACGTCTCGGAGGTAATATTTAACCACATTCCTGGCTTGTTGGCCTCTACGTTTCCGTGAGACCTTTATATACATCAGTAACTTAATATAACCTAACCTAACCCAACCTAACCTTTCGGCGCTATTATTTGACAACATTCCTGACGAGTTGGCCTCTACATCTCCGTGGGACTTTTATATACATCAATAACATAATATAACCTAACCTAACCCAACCTAACATTCCGGCGGTAATATTTGACAACATTCCTGGCGAGTTGGCCTGTACGTCTCCGTGGGAACTTCATAAACACCAATAACGTAATATAACCTAACCTAACCCAACGTAACGTCTCAGAGGTAATATTTAACCACATTCCTGGCTTGTTGGCTTCTACGTCTCCGTGGGAACTTCATATACATCAATAACGTAATATAACCTAACCTAACCCAACGTAACGTCTCAGAGGTAATATTTAACCACATTCCTGGCTTGTTGGCTTCTACGTCTCCGTGGGAACTTCATATACATCAATAACGTAATATAACCTAACCTAACCCAACCTATCATTTCGGCGGTGATATTTGACAACATTCCTGGAGAGTTGGCCTGTCCGTCTCCGTGGGACCTTCATATACATCAATAACGTAATATAACCTAGCCTAACCCAACGTAACATCTCGGCGGTAATATTTTAAAACATTCCTGGCGAGTTGGCCTCTACATCTCCGTGGGACTTTCATATACATCAATAACGTAATATAACCTAACCTAACCCAACGTAACATGTCGGCGGTAATATTTGAATACATTCCTGTCGAGTTGGCCTCTACGTCTCCGTGGGACTTTTATATACATCAATAACGTAATTTAACCTAACCTAACCCAACGTAACATCTCGGCACTAATATTTAACAACATTTCTGGCGAGTTGGCCTCTACGTCTCCGTGGGGCTTTTATATACATCAATAACGTAATATAACCTAACCTAAACCAACGTCACGTCTCGGAGGTAATATTTAACCACATTCCTGGCTTGTTGGCCTCTACGTCTCCGTGGGACTTTTATATACATCAATAACGTAATATAACCTAACCTAACCCAACGTAACATGTCGGCGGTAATATTTGAATACATTCCTGTCGAGTTGGCCTCTACGTCTCCGTGGGACTTTTATATACATCAATAACGTAATTTAACCTAACCTAACCCAACGTAACATCTCGGCGGTAATATTTGACAACATTCCTGGCGAGTTGGCCTGTACGTCTCCGTGGGAACTTCATATACATCAATAACGTTATATAACCTAACCTAACCCAACCTATTATCTCGGCGGTGATATTTGACAACATTCCTGGCGAGTTGGCCTCTACGTCTCCGTGGGACTTTTATATACATCAATAATGTAATATATCCTAACCTAACCCAACCTAACATCTCGGCGGTAATATTTGACAACATTGCTGTCGAGTTGGCCTCTACGTCTCCGTGAGACCTTCATATCCATCAATAACGTAATATAACATTATATAAGCCATCCTAACCTCTCGGCGCTATTATTTGACAACATTCCTGTCGAGTTGGCCTCTACGTCTCCGTGGGAACTTTATATACATCAGTAACGTAATATTACCTAACCTAACCCAACCTAACCTTTCGGCGCTATTATTTGACAACATTCCTGGCGAGTTGGCCTCTACGTCTCCGTGGGGCTTTTATATACATCAAGAACGTAATATAAGCTAACCTAACCCAACCCAATCTCTCGGCACTAATATTTGACAACATTTCTGGCGAGTTGGCCTCTACGTATCCGTGGGACCTTCACATACATCAATAACGTAATATTATCTAACCTAACCCAACCTAAACTTTCGGCGCTATTATTTGACAACATTCCTGTCGAGTTGGCTTCTAGGTCTCCGTGGGGCCTTTATATACATCAATAACGTAATATAACCTAACCTAACCCAACCCAACCTCTCGGCACTAATATTTCACAACATTTCTGGCGAGGTGGCCTCTACGTCTCCGTGGGGCTTTTATGTACATCAATAACCTAATATAACGTAACCTAAACCAACCTAATTTTTCGGCGCTATTATTTGACAACATTCCTGGCGAGTTGGCCTCTACGTATCCGTGGGACTTTTATATACATCAATAACGTAATATAACCTAACCAAACCCAACGTAACATCAAGGCGGTAATATTTGACAACATTCCTGGCTTGTTGGCCTCTACGTCACCGTGGGACCTTTATACACATCAATAGCGTAATAGAACCTAACCTAACCCAACGCATCATCTCGGCGGTAATATTTGAAAACATTCCTGGCGAGTAGGCCTCTGCGGCTCCGTGGAACCTTTATATACATCAATAACGTAATACAACCTAACCTAACCCAAACTAACATCTCGTGGTACCATTTAAACAAATTCCTTGATTGCAGGTCCCTAGTTCTCTGTGGGAACACTGTATACGTCTATGACGTTATACAACATAACCTAACCCGACCTAACATCTCGGCGATAATATTTGACAACATTCCTGGCGAGTTGGCCTCTACGTCTCCGTATGACATTCATATACATCTGTAACGTAATATAACCTAACCTAACGCAAACTGATATCTCGGCGGTAAAATTTGACAACATTACTGGTGAGTTGGCATCTACGTCTCCGTGGGGCATTCATATACATCAGTAACGTAATATAACCTAACCTAACCCAACCTACTCTCTCAGCGGTAATATTTGACGACATTCCTGGCGAGTTGGGCTCTACTTCTCCGCGTACCATTATATACGTAAATAACCTAATGTAACCTAACCTAACACAACCTATCATCTCGGCTGTAATATTTGACAACATTCCTGGCGAGTTGGCTTCTATGTCTCCGTGGGACTTTTATATACATCAATAACGTAATATAACCCAACCTAACCCAACGTAACATCTCGGCGGTAATATTTGACAACATTCCTGGCTTGTTGGCATCTACGTCACCGTGGGACCTTTATACACATCAATAGCGTAATATAACCTAACCTAACCCAACGCATCATCTCGGCGGTAATATTTGAAAACATTCCTGTCGAGTTGGCCTCTACGTCTCCGTGCGACTTTTATATAGATCAATAACGTAATTTAACCTAGCCCAACGTAACATCTCGGCGGTAATATTTTACAACATTCCTGGCTTGTTGGACTCTTCGTCTCCGTGGGAACTTCATATACATCATAACGTAATATAACCTAACCTAACCCAACCTATAATCTCGGCGGTGATATTTGACAACATTCCTGGCGAGTTGGCCTCTACGTATCCTTGGGACTTTTATATACATCAACAACGTAATATAACCTAACCTAACTCAACCTAACATCTCGGCGGTAATATTTGACAACATTCCTGGCATGTTGGCCTCTACCTCTCCGTGGGACCTTCATAAACATCAATAACGTAATATAACCTAACCTAACCCAACCTAATATCTCGGCGGTAATATTTGACAACAATCCTGGCGAATTGGCCTCTACGTCTACGTGGGACTTTTATATACATCAATAACGTAATTTAACCTAGCCTAACCCAACGCAACATCTCGGCGGTTATATTTGACAACATTCCTGGCGAGTTAGCTTCTACGTCTCCGTGAGACCTTCATATCCATCAATAACGTAATATAACCTTATATAACCCAACCTAACCACTCCGCGCTATTATTTGACATCATTCCTGGCGAGTTGGCCTCTACGTCTCCGTGGGACTTTCATATACATCAATAACGTAATATAACCTAACCTAACCCAACGTAACATGTCGGCGGTAATATTTGAATACATTCCTGTCGAGTTGGCCTCTACGTCTCCGTGGGACTTTTATATACATCAATAACGTAATTTAACCTAACCTAACCCAACGTAACATCTCGGCGGTAATATTTGACAACATTCCTGGCGAGTTGGCCTGTACGTCTCCGTGGGAACTTCATATACATCAATAACGTTATATAACCTAACCTAACCCAACCTATTATCTCGGCGGTGATATTTGACAACATTCCTGGCGAGTTGGCCTGTACGTCTCCGTGGGACCTTCATATACATCAATAACGTAATATAACCTAACCTAAACCAACGTAACGTCTCGGAGGAAATATTTAACCACATTCCTGCCTTGTTGGCCTCTACGTTTCCGTGAGACCTTTATATACATCAATAACTTAATATAACCTAATCTAACCTTTCGGCACTATTATTTGACAACATTCCTGGCGAGTTGGCCTCTACGTCTCCGTGGGACTTTTATATACATCAATAATGTAATATATCCTAACCTAACCCAACCTAACATCTCGGCGGTAATATTTGACAACATTGCTGTCGAGTTGGCCTCTACGTCTCCGTGAGACCTTCATATCCATCAATAACGTAATATAACATTATATAACCCATCCTAACCTCTCGGCGCTATTATTTGACAACATTCCTGTCGAGTTGGCCTCTACGTCTCCGTGGGAACTTCATATACATCAGTAACGTAATATTACCTAACCTAACCCAACCTAAACTTTCGGCGCTATTATTTGACAACATTCCTGGCTTGTTGGCATCTGCGTCACCGTGGGACCTTTATACACATCAATAGCGTAATATAACCTAACCTAACCCAACGCATCATCTCGGCGGTAATATTTGAAAACATTCCTCTCTAGTTGGCCTCTACGTCTCCGTGGGAACTTCATATACATCAGTAACGTAATATTACCTAACCTAACCCAACCTAACCTTTCGGCGCTATTATTTGACAACATTCCTGGTGAGTTGGCCTCTACGTCTCCGTGGGGCACTCATATACATCAGTAACGTAATATAAACTAACCTAACCCAACCTACTCTCTCAGCGGTAATATTTGACGACATTCCTGGCGAGTTGGGCTCTACTTCTCCGCGTACCATCATATACGTAAATAACCTAATGTAACCTAACCTAACACAACCTATCATCTCGGCTGTAATATTTGACAACATTCCTGGCGAGTTGGCTTCTATGTCTCCGTGGAACCTTTATATACATCATTAACGTAATATAACCTAACCTAAACCAACCTAACCTCTCGGCGGTAATATTTGACAACACTCCTGGCGTGTTGGCCTCTACGTCTCCGTGGGGCTTTTATGTACATCAATAACCTAATATAACGTAACCTAAACCAACGTAACGTCTCGGAGGTAATATTTAACCACATTCCTGGCTTGTTGGCCTCTACGTTTCCGTGAGACCTTTATATACGTCAATAACTTAATATAACCTAACCTAACCCAACCTAATTTTTCGGCGCTATTATTTGACAACATTCCTGGCGAGTTGGCCTCTACGTATCCGTGGGACTTTTATATACATCAATAACGTAATATAACCTAACCTAACCCAACGTAACATCTCGGCGGTAATATTTGACAACATTCCTGGCTTGTTGGCCTCTACGTCACCGTGGGACCTTTATACACATCAATAGCGTAATATAACCTAACCTAACCCAACGCATCATCTCGGCGGTAACATTTGAAAACATTCCTGGCGAGTTGGCCTCTACGTCACCGTGGGACCTTCACATACATCAATAACGTAATATAACCTAACCTAACCCAACCTAACCTTTCGGCGCTATTATTTGACAACATTCCTGTCGAGTTGGCCTCTAGGTCTCCGTGGGACTTTTATATACATCAATAACGTAATTTAACCTAGCCTAACCCAACGCAACATCTCGGCGGTTAAATTTGACAACATTCCTGGCGAGTTAGCTTCTACGTCTCCGTGAGACCTTCATATCCATCAATAACGTAATATAACCTAACCTAACCCAACCTAACCTTTCGGCGCTATTATTTGACAACATTCCTGGCATATTGGCCTCTACCTCTCCGTGGGACCTTCATAAACATCAATAACGTAATATAACCTAACCTAACACAACCTAACATCTCGGCGGTAATATTTTACAACATTCCTGGAGAGTTGGCCTCTACTTCCACGTGAGACAATTATATGTATCAGTAACGTAATATAAACTAACGTAAACCAACCTAACCTTGCGGGGTACCAGTTAACCACATTCCTTGACTGTCGGCCCCTACTTCTCGGCGGGAACACTTGATACGTCTATAACGAAGCACAGCCCAACCTAAGCCAACCTAACAACTCGGCGGTGATATTTGACAACATTCCTGTCGAGTTGGCCTCTACGTCTCCGTGGGACCTTCATACACATCAACAACGTAATATAACCTAACCTAAACCAACGTAACGTCTCGGAGGTAATATTTAACCACATTCCTGGCTTGTTGGCCTCTACGTTTCCGTGAGACCTTTATATACATCAATAACTTAATATAACCTAACCTAACCCAACCTAACCTTTCGGCGCTGTTATTTGACAACATTCCTGGCGAGTTGGCCTCTACGTATCCGTGGGACTTTTATATACATCAATAACGTAATATAACCTAACCTAACCCAACCTAACATCTCGGCGGTAATATTTGACAACATTCCTGGCATGTTGGCCTCTGCCTCTCCGTGGGACCTTCATAAACATCAATAACGTAATATAACCTAACCTAACCCAACCTAATATCTCGGCGGTAATATTTGACAACAATCCTTGCGAATTGGCCTCTACGTCTCCGTGGGTCTTTTATATACATCAATAACGTAATTTAACCTAGCCTAACCCAACGCAACATCTCGGCGGTTATATTTGACAACATTCCTGGCGAGTTAGCTTCTACGTCTCCGTGAGACCTTCATATCCATCAATAACGTAATATAACCTAACCTAACCCAACCTAACCTTTCGGCGCTATTATTTGACAACATTCCTGGCATATTGGCCTCTACCTCTCCGTGGGACCTTCATAAACATCAATAACGTAATATAACCTAACCTAACACAACCTAACATCTCGGCGGTAATATTTTACAACATTCCTGGAGTGTTGGCCTCTACTTCCACGTGAGACAATTATATGCATCAGTAACGTAATATAAACTAACGTAAACCAACCTAACCTTGCGGGGTACCAGTTAACCACATTCCTTGGCTGTCGGCCCCTACTTCTCGGCGGGAACACTTTATACGTCTATAACGAAGCACAGCCCAACCTAAGCCAACCTAACAACTCGGCGGTAATATTTGACAACATTCCTGTCGAGTTGGCCTCTACGTCTCCGTGGGACCTTCATACACATCAACAACGTAATATAACCTAACCTAAACCAACGTAACATCTCGGAGGTAATATTTAACCACATTCCTGGCTTGTTGGCCTCTACGTTTCCGTGAGACCTTTATATACATCAATAACTTAATATAACCAAACCTAACCCAACCTTACATTTCGGCGCTATTATTTGACAACATTCCTGGCGAGTTGGCCTCTACGTATCCGTGGGACTTTTATATACATCAATAACGTAATATAACCTAACCTAACCCAACCTAACATCTCGGCGGTAATATTTGACAACATTCCTGGCATGTTGGCCTCTACCTCTCCGTGGGACCTTCATAAACATCAATAACGTAGTATAACCTAACCTAACCCAACCTAATATCTCGGCGGTAATATTTGACAACAATCCTGGCGAATTGGCCTCTACGTCTCCGTGGGACCTTTATATACATCAATAACGTAATATAACATAACCGAACCTAGCCTAACCTCTCGGCGGTAATATTTAACCACATTCCTGGCTTGTTGGCCTCTACGTTTCCGTGAGACCTTTATATACATCAATAACTTAATATAACCTAACCTAACCCAACCTAACCTTTCGCCGCTATTATTTGACAACATTCCTGACGAGTTGGCCTCTACATCTCCGTGGGACTTTTATATACATCAATAACATAATATAACCTAACCTAACCCAACCTAACATCTCGGCGGTAATATTTGACAACATTCCTGGCATGTTGGCCTCTACCTCTCCGTGGGACCTTCATAAACATCAATAACGTAATATAACCTAACCTAACCCAACCTAATATCTCGGCGGTAATATTTGACAACAATCCTGGCGAATTGGCCTCTACGTCTCCGTGGGACTTTTATATACATCAATAACGTAATTTAACCTAGCCTAACCCAACGCAACATCTCGGCGGTTATATTTGACAACATTCCTGGCGAGTTAGCTTCTACGTCTCCGTGAGACCTTCATATCCATCAATAACGTGATATAACCTTATATAACCCAACCTAACCACTCCGCGCTATTATTTGACATCATTCCTGGCGAGTTGGCCTCTACGTCACCGTGGGACCTTCACATACATCAATAACGTAATATAACCTAACCTAACCCAACCTAACCTTTCGGCGCTATTATTTGACAACATTCCTGTCGAGTTGGCCTCTAGGTCTCCGTGGGGCCTTTATGTACATCAATAACGTAATATAACGTAAACTAACCCAACCCAACCTCTCGGCACTAATATTTAACAACATTTCTGGCGAGTTGGCCTCTACGTCTCCGTGGGGCTTTTAGATACATCAATAACGTAATATAACCTAACCTAAACCAACATAACGTCTCGGAGGTAATATTTAACCACATTCCTGGCTTGTTGACCTCTACGTTTCCGTGAGACCTTTATATACATCAATAACTTAATATAACCTAACCTAACCCAACCTAACCTTTCGCCGCTATTATTTGACAACATTCCTGACGAGTTGGCCTCTACATCTCCGTGGGACTTTTATATACATCAATAACATAATATAACCTAACCTAACCCAACCTAACATTCCGGCGGTAATATTTGACAACATTCCTGGCGAGTTGGCCTGTACGTCTCCGTGGGAACGTCATAAACACCAATAACGTAATATAACCTAACCTAACCCAACGTAACGTCTCAGAGGTAATATTTAACCACATTCCTGGCATATTGGCCTCTACCTCTCCGTGGGACCTTCATAAACATCAATAACGTAATATAACCTAACCTAACACAACCTAACATCTCGGCGGTAATATTTTACAACATTCCTGGAGTGTTGGCCTCTACTTCCACGTGAGACAATTATATGCATCAGTAACGTAATATAAACTAACGTAAACCAACCTAACCTTGCGGGGTACCAGTTAACCACATTCCTTGGCTGTCGGCCCCTACTTCTCGGCGGGAACACTTTATACGTCTATAACGAAGCACAGCCCAACCTAAGCCAACCTAACAACTCGGCGGTAATATTTGACAACATTCCTGTCGAGTTGGCCTCTACGTCTCCGTGGGACCTTCATACACATCAACAACGTAATATAACCTAACCTAAACCAACGTAACATCTCGGAGGTAATATTTAACCACATTCCTGGCTTGTTGGCCTCTACGTTTCCGTGAGACCTTTATATACATCAATAACTTAATATAACCAAACCTAACCCAACCTTACATTTCGGCGCTATTATTTGACAACATTCCTGGCGAGTTGGCCTCTACGTATCCGTGGGACTTTTATATACATCAATAACGTAATATAACCTAACCTAACCCAACCTAACATCTCGGCGGTAATATTTGACAACATTCCTGGCATGTTGGCCTCTACCTCTCCGTGGGACCTTCATAAACATCAATAACGTAGTATAACCTAACCTAACCCAACCTAATATCTCGGCGGTAATATTTGACAACAATCCTGGCGAATTGGCCTCTACGTCTCCGTGGGACCTTTATATACATCAATAACGTAATATAACATAACCGAACCTAGCCTAACCTCTCGGCGGTAATATTTAACCACATTCCTGGCTTGTTGGCCTCTACGTTTCCGTGAGACCTTTATATACATCAATAACTTAATATAACCTAACCTAACCCAACCTAACCTTTCGCCGCTATTATTTGACAACATTCCTGACGAGTTGGCCTCTACATCTCCGTGGGACTTTTATATACATCAATAACATAATATAACCTAACCTAACCCAACCTAACATCTCGGCGGTAATATTTGACAACATTCCTGGCATGTTGGCCTCTACCTCTCCGTGGGACCTTCATAAACATCAATAACGTAATATAACCTAACCTAACCCAACCTAATATCTCGGCGGTAATATTTGACAACAATCCTGGCGAATTGGCCTCTACGTCTCCGTGGGACTTTTATATACATCAATAACGTAATTTAACCTAGCCTAACCCAACGCAACATCTCGGCGGTTATATTTGACAACATTCCTGGCGAGTTAGCTTCTACGTCTCCGTGAGACCTTCATATCCATCAATAACGTGATATAACCTTATATAACCCAACCTAACCACTCCGCGCTATTATTTGACATCATTCCTGGCGAGTTGGCCTCTACGTCACCGTGGGACCTTCACATACATCAATAACGTAATATAACCTAACCTAACCCAACCTAACCTTTCGGCGCTATTATTTGACAACATTCCTGTCGAGTTGGCCTCTAGGTCTCCGTGGGGCCTTTATGTACATCAATAACGTAATATAACGTAAACTAACCCAACCCAACCTCTCGGCACTAATATTTAACAACATTTCTGGCGAGTTGGCCTCTACGTCTCCGTGGGGCTTTTAGATACATCAATAACGTAATATAACCTAACCTAAACCAACATAACGTCTCGGAGGTAATATTTAACCACATTCCTGGCTTGTTGACCTCTACGTTTCCGTGAGACCTTTATATACATCAATAACTTAATATAACCTAACCTAACCCAACCTAACCTTTCGCCGCTATTATTTGACAACATTCCTGACGAGTTGGCCTCTACATCTCCGTGGGACTTTTATATACATCAATAACATAATATAACCTAACCTAACCCAACCTAACATTCCGGCGGTAATATTTGACAACATTCCTGGCGAGTTGGCCTGTACGTCTCCGTGGGAACGTCATAAACACCAATAACGTAATATAACCTAACCTAACCCAACGTAACGTCTCAGAGGTAATATTTAACCACATTCCTGGCTTGTTGGCTTCTACGTCTCCGTGGGAACTTCATATACATCAATAACGTAATATAACCTAACCTAACCCAACCTATCATTTCGGCGGTGATATTTGACAACATTCCTGGAGAGTTGGCCTCTCCGTCTCCGTGGGACCTTCATATACATCAATAACGTAATATAACCTAGCCTAACCCAACGTAACATCTCGGCGGTAATATTTTAAAACATTCCTGGCGAGTTGGCCTCTACGTCTCCGTGGGACTTTCATATACATCAATAACGTTATATGACCTAGCCTAACCCAACCTATTATCTCGGCGGTGATATTTGACAACATTCCTGGCGAGTTGGCCTGTACGTCACCGTGGGACCTTCATATACATTAATAACGTAATATAACCTAACCTAAACCAACGTAACGTCTCGGAGGAAATATTTAACCACATTCCTTCCTTGTTGGCCTCTACGTTTCCGTGAGACCTTTATATACATCAATAACTTAATATAACCTAATCTAACCTTTCGGCGCTATTATTTGACAACATTCCTGGCGAGTTGGCCTCTACGTCTCCGTGGGACTTTTATATACATCAATAATGTAATATATCCTAACCTAACCCAACCTAACATCTCGGCGGTAATATTTGACAACATTGCTGTCGAGTTGGCCTCTACGTCTCCGTGAGACCTTCATATCCATCAATAACGTAATATAACATTATATAACCCATCCTAACCTCTCGGCGCTATTATTTGACAACATTCCTGTCGAGTTGGCCGCTACGTCTCCGTGGGAACTTCATATACATCAGTAACGTAATATTACCTAACCTAACCCAACCTAACCTTTGGGCGCTATTATTTGACAACATTCCTGGCTTGTTGGCATCTACGTCACCGTGGGACCTTTATACACATCAATAGCGTAATATAACCTAACCTAACCAAACGCATCATCTCGGCGGTAATATTTGAAAAAATTCCTGTCGAGTTGGCCTCTACGTCTCCGTGGGACTTTTATATAGATCAATAACGTAATTTAACCTAACCCAACGTAACATCTCGGCGGTAATATTTTACAACATTCCTGGCTTGTTGGCCTCTTCGTCTCCGTGGGAACTTCATATACATCAATGACGTAATATAACCTAACCTAACCCAACCTATAATCTCGGCGGTGATATTTGACAACATTCCTGGCGAGTTGGCCTGTACGTCTCCGTGGGACCTTCATATACATCAACAACGTAATATAACCTAACCTAAACCAACGTAACGTCTCGGAGGTAATATTTAACCACATTCCTGGCTTGTTGGCTTCTACATCTCCGTGGGAACTTCATATACATCAATAACGTAATATAACCTAACCTAACCCAACCTAACCTTTCGGCGCTATTATTTGACAACATTCCTGGCGAGTTGGCCTCTATGTATCCGTGGGACTTTTATATACATCAATAACGTAATATAACCTAACCTAACCCAACCTAACATCTCGGCGGTAATATTTGACAACATTCCTGGCATGTTGGCCTCTGCCTCTCCGTGGGACCTTCATAAACATCAATAACGTAATATAACCTAACCTAACCTAACCTAATATCTCGGCGGTAATATTTGACAACAATCCTGGCGAATTGGCCTCTACGTCTCCGTGGGACTTTTATATACATCAATAACGTAATTTAACCTAGCCTAACCCAACGCAACATCTCGGCGGTTATATTTGACAACATTCCTGGCGAGTTAGCTTCTACGTCTCCGTGAGACCTTCATATCCATCAATAACGTAATATAACCTTATATAACCCAACCTAACCACTCCGCGCTATTATTTGACATCATTCCTGGCGAGTTGGCCTCTACGTCACCGTGGGACCTTCACATACATCAATAGCGTAATATAACCTAACCTAACCCAACCTAACCTTTCGGCGCTATTATTTGACAACATTCCTGTCGAGTTGGCCTCTAGGTCTCCGTGGGGCCTTTATATACATCAATAACGTAATATAACGTAAACTAACCCAACCCAACCTCTCGGCACTAATATTTAACAACATTTCTGGCGAGTTGGCCTCTACGTCTCCGTGGGGCTTTTATATACATCAATAACGTAATATAACCTAACCTAAACCAACGTAACGTCTCGGAGGTAATATTTAACCACATTCCTGGCTTGTTGGCCTCTACGTTTCCGTGAGACCTTTATATACATCAATAACTTAATATAACCTAACCTAACCCAACCTAACCTTTCGCCGCTATTATTTGACAACATTCCTGACGAGTTGGCCTCTACATCTCCGTGGGACTTTTATATACATCAATAACATAATATAACCTAACCTAACCCAACCTAACATTCCGGCGGTAATATTTGACAACATTCCTGGCGAGTTGGCCTGTACGTCTCCGTGGGAACTTCATAAACACCAATAACGTAATATAACCTAACCTAACCCAACGTAACGTCTCAGAGGTAATATTTAACCACATTCCTGGCTTGTTGGCTTCTACATCTCCGTGGAAACTTCATATACATCAATAACGTAATATAACCTAACCTAACCCAACCTATCATTTCGGCGGTGATATTTGACAACATTCCTGGAGAGTTGGCCTCTCCGTCTCCGTGGGACCTTCATATACATCAATAACGTAATATAACCTAGCCTAACCCAACGTAACATCTCGGCGGTAATATTTTAAAACATTCCTGGCGAGATGGCCTCTACGTCTCCGTGGGACTTTCATATACATCAATAACGTAATATAACCTAACCTAACCCAACGTAACATGTCGGCGGTAATATTTGAATACGTTCCTGTCGAGTTGGCCTCTACGTCTCCGTGGGACTTTTATATACATCAATAACGTAATTTAACCTATCCTAACCCAACGTAACATCTCGGCGGCAATATTTGACAACATTCCTGGCGAATTGGCCTCTACGTCTCCGTGGGACTTTTATATACATCAATAACGTAATATAACCTAACCTAAACCAACGTAACGTCTCGGAGGTAATATTTAACCACATTCCTGGCTTGTTGGCCTCTACGTTTCCGTGAGACCTTTATATACATCAATAACTTAATATAACCTAACCTAACCCAACCTAACCTTTCGCCGCTATTATTTGACAACATTCCTGACGAGTTGGCCTCTACATCTCCGTGGGACTTTTATATACATCAATAACATAATATAACCTAACCTAACCCAACCTAACATCTCGGCGGTAATATTTGACAACATTCCTGGCATGTTGGCCTCTACCTCTCCGTGGGACCTTCATAAACATCAATAACGTAATATAACCTAACCTAACCCAACCTAATATCTCGGCGGTAATATTTGACAACAATCCTGGCGAATTGGCCTCTACGTCTCCGTGGGACTTTTATATACATCAATAACGTAATTTAACCTAGCCTAACCCAACGCAACATCTCGGCGGTTATATTTGACAACATTCCTGGCGAGTTAGCTTCTACGTCTCCGTGAGACCTTCATATCCATCAATAACGTGATATAACCTCATATAACCCAACCTAACCACTCCGCGCTATTGTTTGACATCATTCCTGGCGAGTTGGCCTCTACGTCACCGTGGGACCTTCACATACATCAATAACGTAATATAACCTAACCTAACCCAACCTAACCTTTCGGCGCTATTATTTGACAACATTCCTGTCGAGTTGGCCTCTAGGTCTCCGTGGGGCCTTTATGTACATCAATAACGTAATATAACGTAAACTAACCCAACCCAACCTCTCGGCACTAATATTTAACAACATTTCTGGCGAGTTGGCCTCTAGGTCTCCGTGGGGCTTTTAGATACATCAATAACGTAATATAACCTAACCTAAACCAACGTAACGTCTCGGAGGTAATATTTAACCACATTCCTGGCTTGTTGACCTCTACGTTTCCGTGAGACCTTTATATACATCAATAACTTAATATAACCTAACCTAACCCAACCTAACCTTTCGCCGCTATTATTTGACAACATTCCTGACGAGTTGGCCTCTACATCTCCGTGGGAGTTTTATATACATCAATAACATAATATAACCTAACCTAACCCAACCTAACATTCCGGCGGTAATATTTGACAACATTCCTGGCGAGTTGGCCTGTACGTCTCCGTGGGAACGTCATAAACACCAATAACGTAATATAACCTAACCTAACCCAACGTAACGTCTCAGAGGTAATATTTAACCACATTCCTGGCTTGTTGGCTTCTACGTCTCCGTGGGAACTTCATATACATCAATAACGTAATATAACCTAACCTAACCCAACCTATCATTTCGGCGGTGATATTTGACAACATTCCTGGAGAGTTGGCCTCTCCGTCTCCGTGGGACCTTCATATACATCAATAACGTAATATAACCTAGCCTAACCCAACGTAACATCTCGGCGGTAATATTTTAAAACATTCCTGGCGAGTTGGCCTCTACGTCTCCGTGGGACTTTCATATACATCAATAACGTAATATAACCAAACCTAACCCAACGTAACATGTCGGCGGTAATATTTGAATACATTCCTGTCGAGTTGGCCTCTACGTCTCCGTGGGACTTTAATATACATCAATAACGTAATTTAACCTAACCTAACCCAACGTAACATATCGGCGGCAATATTTGACAACATGCCTGGCGAGTTGGCCTGTACGTCTCCGTGGGAACTTCATATACATCAATAACGTTATATAACCTAGCCTAACCCAACCTATTATCTCGGCGGTGATATTTGACAACATTCCTGGCGAGTTGGCCTGTACGTCACCGTGGGACCTTCATATACATTAATAACGTAATATAACCTAACCTAAACCAACGTAACGTATCGGAGGAAATATTTAACCACATTCCTTCCTTGTTGGCCTCTACGTTTCCGTGAGACCTTTATATACATCAATAACTTAATATAACCTAATCTAACCTTTCGGCGCTATTATTTGACAACATTCCTGGCGAGTTGGCCTCTACGTCTCCGTGGGACTTTTATATACATCAATAATGTAATATATCCTAACCTAACCCAACCTAACATCTCGGCGGTAATATTTGACAACATTGCTGTCGAGTTGGCCTCTACGTCTCCGTGAGACCTTCATATCCATCAATAACGTAATATAACATTATATAACCCATCCTAACCTCTCGGCGCTATTATTTGACAACATTCCTGTCGAGTTGGCCGCTACGTCTCCGTGGGAACTTCATATACATCAGTAACGTAATATTACCTAACCTAACCCAACCTAACCTTTGGGCGCTATTATTTGACAACATTCCTGGCTTGTTGGCATCTACGTCACCGTGGGACCTTTATACACATCAATAGCGTAATATAACCTAACCTAACCCAACGCATCATCTCGGCGGTAATATTTGAAAAAATTCCTGTCGAGTTGGCCTCTACGTCTCCGTGGGACTTTTATATAGATCAATAACGTAATTTAACCTAACCCAACGTAACATCTCGGCGGTAATATTTTACAACATTCCTGGCGAGTTGGCCTGTACGTCTCCGTGGGACCTTCATATACATCAACAACGTAATATAACCTAACCTAAACCAACGTAACGTCTCGGAGGTAATATTTAACCACATTCCTGGCTTGTTGGCTTCTACATCTCCGTGGGAACTTCATATACATCAATAACGTAATATAACCTAACCTAACCCAACCTAACCTTTCGGCGCTATTATTTGACAACATTCCTGGCGAGTTGGCCTCTACGTATCCGTGGGACTTTTATATACATCAATAACGTAATATAACCTAACCTAACCCAACCTAACATCTCGGCGGTAATATTTGACAACATTCCTGGCATGTTGGCCTCTGCCTCTCCGTGGGACCTTCATAAACATCAATAACGTAATATAACCTAACCTAACCCAACCTAATATCTCGGCGGTAATATTTGACAACAATCCTGGCGAATTGGCCTCTACGTCTCCGTGGGACTTTTATATACATGAATAACGTAATTTAACCTAGCCTAACCCAACGCAACATCTCGGCGGTTATATTTGACAACATTCCTGGCGAGTTAGCTTCTACGTCTCCGTGAGACCTTCATATCCATCAATAACGTGATATAACCTCATATAACCCAACCTAACCACTCCGCGCTATTGTTTGACATCATTCCTGGCGAGTTGGCCTCTACGTCACCGTGGGACCTTCACATACATCAATAACATAATATAACCTAACCTAACCCAACCTAACCTTTCGGCGCTATTATTTGACAACATTCCTGTCGAGTTGGCCTCTAGGTCTCCGTGGGGCCTTTATGTACATCAATAACGTAATATAACGTAAACTAACCCAACCCAACCTCTCGGCACTAATATTTAACAACATTTCTGGCGAGTTGGCCTCTAGGTCTCCGTGGGGCTTTTAGATACATCAATAACGTAATATAACCTAACCTAAACCAACGTAACGTCTCGGAGGTAATATTTAACCACATTCCTGGCTTGTTGACCTCTACGTTTCCGTGAGACCTTTATATACATCAATAACTTAATATAACCTAACCTAACCCAACCTAACCTTTCGCCGCTATTATTTGACAACATTCCTGACGAGTTGGCCTCTACATCTCCGTGGGAGTTTTATATACATCAATAACATAATATAACCTAACCTAACCCAACCTAACATTCCGGCGGTAATATTTGACAACATTCCTGGCGAGTTGGCCTGTACGTCTCCGTGGGAACGTCATAAACACCAATAACGTAATATAACCTAACCTAACCCAACGTAACGTCTCAGAGGTAATATTTAACCACATTCCTGGCTTGTTGGCTTCTACGTCTCCGTGGGAACTTCATATACATCAATAACGTAATATAACCTAACCTAACCCAACCTATCATTTCGGCGGTGATATTTGACAACATTCCTGGAGAGTTGGCCTCTCCGTCTCCGTGGGACTTTTATATAGATCAATAACGTAATTTAACCTAACCCAACGTAACATCTCGGCGGTAATATTTTACAACATTCCTGGCGAGTTGGCCTGTACGTCTCCGTGGGACCTTCATATACATCAACAACGTAATATAACCTAACCTAAACCAACGTAACGTCTCGGAGGTAATATTTAACCACATTCCTGGCTTGTTGGCTTCTACATCTCCGTGGGAACTTCATATACATCAATAACGTAATATAACCTAACCTAACCCAACCTAACCTTTCGGCGCTATTATTTGACAACATTCCTGGCGAGTTGGCCTCTACGTATCCGTGGGACTTTTATATACATCAATAACGTAATATAACCTAACCTAACCCAACCTAACATCTCGGCGGTAATATTTGACAACATTCCTGGCATGTTGGCCTCTGCCTCTCCGTGGGACCTTCATAAACATCAATAACGTAATATAACCTAACCTAACCCAACCTAATATCTCGGCGGTAATATTTGACAACAATCCTGGCGAATTGGCCTCTACGTCTCCGTGGGACTTTTATATACATGAATAACGTAATTTAACCTAGCCTAACCCAACGCAACATTTCGGCGGTTATATTTGACAACATTCCTGGCGAGTTAGCTTCTACGTCTCCGTGAGACCTTCATATCCATCAATAACGTAATATAACCTTATATAACCCAACCTAACCACTCCGCGCTATTATTTGACATCATTCCTGGCGAGTTGGCCTCTACGTCACCGTGGGACCTTCACATACATCAATAGCGTAATATAACCTAACCTAACCCAACCTAACCTTTCGGCGCTATTATTTGACAACATTCCTGTCGAGTTGGCCTCTAGGTCTCCGTGGGGCCTTTATATACATCAATAACGTAATATAACGTAAACTAACCCAACCCAACCTCTCGGCACTAATATTTAACAACATTTCTGGCGAGTTGGCCTCTACGTCTCCGTGGGGCTTTTATATACATCAATAACGTAATATAACCTAACCTAAACCAACGTAACGTCTCGGAGGTAATATTTAACCACATTCCTGGCTTGTTGGCCTCTACGTTTCCGTGAGACCTTTATATACATCAATAACTTAATATAACCTAACCTAACCCAACCTAACCTTTCGCCGCTATTATTTGACAACATTCCTGACGAGTTGGCCTCTACATCTCCGTGGGACTTTTATATACATCAATAACATAATATAACCTAACCTAACCCAACCTAACATTCCGGCGGTAATATTTGACAACATTCCTGGCGAGTTGGCCTGTACGTCTCCGTGGGAACTTCATAAACACCAATAACGTAATATAACCTAACCTAACCCAACGTAACGTCTCAGAGGTAATATTTAACCACATTCCTGGCTTGTTGGCTTCTACATCTCCGTGGAAACTTCATATACATCAATAACGTAATATAACCTAACCTAACCCAACCTATCATTTCGGCGGTGATATTTGACAACATTCCTGGAGAGTTGGCCTCTCCGTCTCCGTGGGACCTTCATATACATCAATAACGTAATATAACCTAGCCTAACCCAACGTAACATCTCGGCGGTAATATTTTAAAACATTCCTGGCGAGTTGGCCTCTACGTCTCCGTGGGACTTTCATATACATCAATAACGTAATATAACCTAACCTAACCCAACGTAACATGTCGGCGGTAATATTTGAATACGTTCCTGTCGAGTTGGCCTCTACGTCTCCGTGGGACTTTTATATACATCAATAACGTAATTTAACCTATCCTAACCCAACGTAACATCTCGGCGGCAATATTTGACAACATTCCTGGCGAATTGGCCTCTACGTCTCCGTGGGACTTTTATATACATCAATAACGTAATATAACCTAACCTAAACCAACGTAACGTCTCGGAGGTAATATTTAACCACATTCCTGGCTTGTTGGCCTCTACGTTTCCGTGAGACCTTTATATACATCAATAACTTAATATAACCTAACCTAACCCAACCTAACCTTTCGCCGCTATTATTTGACAACATTCCTGACGAGTTGGCCTCTACATCTCCGTGGGACTTTTATATACATCAATAACATAATATAACCTAACCTAACCCAACCTAACATCTCGGCGGTAATATTTGACAACATTCCTGGCATGTTGGCCTCTACCTCTCCGTGGGACCTTCATAAACATCAATAACGTAATATAACCTAACCTAACCCAACCTAATATCTCGGCGGTAATATTTGACAACAATCCTGGCGAATTGGCCTCTACGTCTCCGTGGGACTTTTATATACATCAATAACGTAATTTAACCTAGCCTAACCCAACGCAACATCTCGGCGGTTATATTTGACAACATTCCTGGCGAGTTAGCTTCTACGTCTCCGTGAGACCTTCATATCCATCAATAACGTGATATAACCTTATATAACCCAACCTAACCACTCCGCGCTATTGTTTGACATCATTCCTGGCGAGTTGGCCTCTACGTCACCGTGGGACCTTCACATACATCAATAACGTAATATAACCTAACCTAACCCAACCTAATCTTTCGGCGCTATTATTTGACAACATTCCTGTCGAGTTGGCCTCTAGGTCTCCGTGGGGCCTTTATGTACATCAATAACGTAATATAACGTAAACTAACCCAACCCAACCTCTCGGCACTAATATTTAACAACATTTCTGGCGAGTTGGCCTCTAGGTCTCCGTGGGGCTTTTAGATACATCAATAACGTAATATAACCTAACCTAAACCAACGTAACGTCTCGGAGGTAATATTTAACCACATTCCTGGCTTGTTGACCTCTACGTTTCCGTGAGACCTTTATATACATCAATAACTTAATATAACCTAACCTAACCCAACCTAACCTTTCGCCGCTATTATTTGACAACATTCCTGACGAGTTGGCCTCTACATCTCCGTGGGAGTTTTATATACATCAATAACATAATATAACCTAACCTAACCCAACCTAACATTCCGGCGGTAATATTTGACAACATTCCTGGCGAGTTGGCCTGTACGTCTCCGTGGGAACGTCATAAACACCAATAACGTAATATAACCTAACCTAACCCAACGTAACGTCTCAGAGGTAATATTTAACCACATTCCTGGCTTGTTGGCTTCTACGTCTCCGTGGGAACTTCATATACATCAATAACGTAATATAACCTAACCTAACCCAACCTATCATTTCGGCGGTGATATTTGACAACATTCCTGGAGAGTTGGCCTCTCCGTCTCCGTGGGACCTTCATATACATCAATAACGTAATATAACCTAGCCTAACCCAACGTAACATCTCGGCGGTAATATTTTAAAACATTCCTGGCGAGTTGGCCTCTACGTCTCCGTGGGACTTTCATATACATCAATAACGTAATATAACCAAACCTAACCCAACGTAACATGTCGGCGGTAATATTTGAATACATTCCTGTCGAGTTGGCCTCTACGTCTCCGTGGGACTTTTATATACATCAATAACGTAATTTAACCTAACCTAACCCAACGTAACATATCGGCGGCAATATTTGACAACATTCCTGGCGAGTTGGCCTGTACGTCTCCGTGGGAACTTCATATACATCAATAACGTTATATAACCTAGCCTAACCCAACCTATTATCTCGGCGGTGATATTTGACAACATTCCTGGCGAGTTGGCCTGTACGTCACCGTGGGACCTTCATATACATTAATAACGTAATATAACCTAACCTAAACCAACGTAACGTATCGGAGGAAATATTTAACCACATTCCTTCCTTGTTGGCCTCTACGTTTCCGTGAGACCTTTATATACATCAATAACTTAATATAACCTAATCTAACCTTTCGGCGCTATTATTTGACAACATTCCTGGCGAGTTGGCCTCTACGTCTCCGTGGGACTTTTATATACATCAATAATGTAATATATCCTAACCTAACCCAACCTAACATCTCGGCGGTAATATTTGACAACATTGCTGTCGAGTTGGCCTCTACGTCTCCGTGAGACCTTCATATCCATCAATAACGTAATATAACATTATATAACCCATCCTAACCTCTCGGCGCTATTATTTGACAACATTCCTGTCGAGTTGGCCGCTACGTCTCCGTGGGAACTTCATATACATCAGTAACGTAATATTACCTAACCTAACCCAACCTAACCTTTGGGCGCTATTATTTGACAACATTCCTGGCTTGTTGGCATCTACGTCACCGTGGGACCTTTATACACATCAATAGCGTAATATAACCTAACCTAACCCAACGCATCATCTCGGCGGTAATATTTGAAAAAATTCCTGTCGAGTTGGCCTCTACGTCTCCGTGGGACTTTTATATAGATCAATAACGTAATTTAACCTAACCCAACGTAACATCTCGGCGGTAATATTTTACAACATTCCTGGCTTGTTGCCCTCTTCGTCTCCGTGGGAACTTCATATACATCAATGACGTAATATAACCTAACCTAACCCAACCTATAATCTCGGCGGTGATATTTGACAACATTCCTGGCGAGTTGGCCTGTACGTCTCCGTGGGACCTTCATATACATCAACAACGTAATATAACCTAACCTAAACCAACGTAACGTCTCGGAGGTAATATTTAACCACATTCCTGGCTTGTTGGCTTCTACATCTCCGTGGGAACTTCATATACATCAATAACGTAATATAACCTAACCTAACCCAACCTAACCTTTCGGCGCTATTATTTGACAACATTCCTGGCGAGTTGGCCTCTACGTATCCGTGGGACTTTTATATACATCAATAACGTAATATAACCTAACCTAACCCAACCTAACATCTCGGCGGTAATATTTGACAACATTCCTGGCATGTTGGCCTCTACCTCTCCGTGGGACCTTCATAAACATCAATAACGTAATATAACCTAACCTAACCCAACGCATCATCTCGGCGGTAATATTTGAAAACATTCCTGTCGAGTTGGCCTCTACGTCTCCGTGGGACTTTCATATAGATCGATAACGTAATTTAACCTAACCCAACCTAACATTCCGGCGGTAATATTTGACAACATTCCTGGCGAGTTGGCCTGTACGTCTCCGTGGGAACTTCATAAACACCAATAACGTAACATAACCTAACCTAACCCAACGTAACGTCTCAGAGGTAATATTTAACCACATTCCTGGCTTGTTGGCTTCTACGTCTCCGTGGGAACTTCATATACATCAATAACGTAATATAACCTAACCTAACCCAACCTATCATTTCGGCGGTGATATTTGACAACATTCCTGGAGAGTTGGCCTCTCAGTCTCCGTGGGACCTTCATATACATCAATAACGTAATATAACCTAGCCTAACCCAAACTAACATCTCGTGGTACCATTTAAACAAATTCCTTGATTGCAGGTTCCTAGTTCTCGGTGGGAACACTGTATACGTCTATGACGTTATACAACATAACCTAACCCGACCTAACATCTCGGCGATAATATTTGACAACATTCCTGCCGAGTTGGCCTCTACGTCTCCGTATGACATTCATATACATCTGTAACGTAATATAACCTAACCTAACGCAAACTGATATCTCGGCGGTAAAATTTGACAACATTCCTGGTGAGTTGGCCTCTACGTCTCCGTGGGGCATTCATATACATCAGTAACGTAATATAACCTAACCTAACCCAACCTACTCTCTCGGCGGTAATATTTGACGACATACCTGGCGAGTTGGGCTCTACTTCTCCGCGTACCATTATATACGTAAATAACCTAATGTAACCTAACCTAACACAACCTATCATCTCGGCTGTAATATTTGACAACATTCCTGGCGAGTTGGCTTCTATGTCTCCGTGGAAACTTTATATACATCAATAACGTAATATAACCTAACCTAACCCTAACTAACATCTCGTGGCACCATTTAAACAAATACCTTGATTGAGGGTCCCTAGTTCTCGGTGGGAACACTGTGTACGTCTATGACGTTATACATCATAACCTAACCCGACCTAACATCTCGGCGGTAATATTTGACAACATTCCTGGCGAGTTGTCCTCTACGACTCCGTGGAACCTTTAAATACATTATTAACGTAAGATAACCTAACATAACCCAAACTAACCTCTCGGTGTACCATTTAAACAAATTCCTTGATTGCAGGTCCCTAGTTCTCGGTGGGAACACTGTATACGTCTATGACGTTATACAACATAACCTAACCCGACCTAACATCTCGGCGGTAATATTTGACAACATTCCTGGCGAGTTGGCCTCTACGTCTCAATATGATATTCATGTACATCTGTAACGTAATATAACCTAACCTAACGCAACCTAATATTTCGGCGGTAAAATTTGACAACATTCCTGTCGAGTTGGCCTGTACGTCTCCGTGGAACCTTCATATACATCAATAACGTAATATAACCTAACCTAAACCAACGTAACGTCTCGGAGGAAATATTTAACCACATTCCTGGCTTGTTGGCCTCTACGTTTCCGTGAGACCTTTATATACATCAATAACTTAATATAACCTAACCTAACCTTTCGGCGCTATTATTTGACAACATTCCTGGCGAGTTGGCCTCTACGTCTCCGTGGGACTTTTATATACATCAATAACATAATATAACCTTTTTTTTTTTTTTTTTTTTTTTTTTTTTTTTTTTTTTTTTTTTTTTTTTTTTTTTTTTTTTTTTCGCAGGGAAATCCTCATGGATACCGTGGATTTTTTGGGAAATCCGCGGTTATGTCGGACTCTTACCGACTAAAACCCTGCGGTGGTCTTCCTACACTTGTAGCGGGTAGCCGGGAACTCTTTCGAACGCGTCCAGCATCCCGCCTCGTGTCTGAGTTCTTTGAACTCTCTGTTCATAGCTGGCGTGCGAGTTCATACTTTAGATTAGCAACGACTGCAACCACCACAGTCGTTTGCCTCTCCTCGGTCGAGCGCGTGCCGGATAGACTTGACCCAAATCCTGTCTAGCCGGCGCTCGGCTGCTCTTTCTGTTTTTTCTTATTTACTTTTTCTTTGCGCAATCTTTTCTATTGCGCTTGTGTGCGAATGCATGCATTCCTCACGCGTACCTCTTTGTCGAATTTCTTGCGCCTGTCTTCAATCTTCGAAGTCGTCTTCCTCTTCTCCCGCTTGCGGCGTTTGAGATGGACGGCGGCGGCGAAGCTCCGCTCCCCGGTGGGTACTTTGGAGCGACTCTCGCGCCCTGACGGACGAGAGTCCCCTACCTTGGAGTGGAACGTGGCAAACGTCTACAACGCCGACCACGTAAGGCTCGTCGAGCAGAAAGCGTGCGCTCTCTTTCGCGCTCGGCGGCTTCCTTCGCAGCCATCACTTTGTCGCAAAACAAGGTAACGGCTCGCCAGTATCTCTCCCCTTCCAGCATCTTCGGCAGGATGCTGGTCGGCGAGAGATCCCGTCCGATCTCTGCCACGAGAGCGTGGCGCAGCGTTTGCCACGCTGGACAGCGTTCCAACGTGTGCTGCGCAGAGTCGTCTCCGTCTCCGCAATGGTGACATTCAGCCGTGGCCTCTTTTCCGATCTTGCAGAGGTACTGACCGAAGCATCCATGTCCAGTCAGCACCTGCGTCACTCTGAAGGTGAGCTGCCCTCTCCTGTTTTCTACCCAGTTTTCCAAGATGGGTAGAATCGCTCCCACGATCCTGTGATTGGTCGCAGGTGCGAGTTTCTCCTTCCATTTAGAGAAAGTGAAGCGTCTCGCTTCTCTTCTAATCTCGTCCCTTGTCGGAGCAGGTGCACCTTCTTCTTCTACCTGGCGCGTTGTGCGAAGGGTTTCGTACACTATGAGGTCTTCCTGCGCCAGGTATTCCAGGGGTGCGAGACCCGCCAGCATTGTTGCCGCGTCGTAGGAAATCGTGCGATATCCTCTTATGACCCGAATGGCTATTCTTCGCCACGCGCTTCGCAGCAGCTGCAGCTTTCTGCCTCCTTTGTTAAGCGCGTCGCTCCATACCGGGGCTCCGTAAAGCGCAATGCTTTTTATCACCCCAGCATAGACTTTCCTTACTTTCTCGTCCGGTCCGTGCAGATTCGGCATGATGCGGCTTAGATAATTTGCCGCAGCATCCAGTCGAACGGCCTGACGAGCGAAGTGGAGACCAAAGTTCCATTTATCGTCGAGGAGCAGTCCGAGATACTTCATCTCGCTCCCCACTGTAACTTTGGATGGTCCAATGTTGACCACTTCGTTTCCTCCTCGCGGGTCTCTTCTTCGTCCCTTGAAGCACAGGATTTCAGATTTCTCCGGTGCCATCTGGAGCCCCATCTTCTTGATCGTATTAGCCACGACCGCAACTGCCACTTCGGCCCGGCAGATTGCGCGTTGCCGGCACGTGTCGACTGCCAACACCATCGTGTCATCCGCGTAGCACGTGAGATGCACGCCGGACGGCATTGGCAGCTTCAGGACCGCGTCGTACCCGAGATTCCAGAGAAGCGGTCCGAGGACCGATCCCTGGGGAACGCCGCGATCAATCTTCTTTTTCTCGATTCCATGCCGGCTATCGTAGAGAACCGCGCGGTCGCTCAGGTAATTTTCCACGACCCTTCGCAGGTATCGCGGAAACCCGTGCTTTTCAAGCGCTCTACGTATCGTACTCCATTCGAGGGAGTTGAACGCATTCTTAATATCTAAAGATATCGCGATTACGACTCCCCCGGCGGCGATCGCCTTTTCGGCGAAACTTTTCACTTGTCGAATCGCGTCAATCGTCGATCGTCCTTCTCGGAAGCCGAATTGGTTCTCGGCTAAGTTCGGCCCGGTTCGCGACAGGTGCTCGACGAGGCGGTTGTGGATTATCCTTTCAAATAATTTTCCGACCTCGTCGAGCAAAACTATCGGCCTGTACGCTGCCGGTGAATCCTCCGATTTTCCCGGCTTTCGGAGCAACACTAATCTGCCGGTTTTCCATCTTGCTGGAAACGTACCCGTCTTCAAGCATGCTGTAAATAACTTCCGCAATCTTGAATTCAGGACACTGAGTGCCATCGACCAGGCACGGCCGGGAATTCCGTCCGGTCCGGGCGCGGTGTTCTTCTTTGTCATGCGCTTTATGGCGCGAGCCATTTCCTCCTCGGTGACGTCGTTGTCCAGCGACCAGATGATCGGGTCGATGTGTGCTGAAATTTGCGAGTTGCTCGCCGACGTAGCCTCTTCCGGTGGGAAGAGTGTGTCGACAACTCGCTTCAAGAACGGCGTCTCCATCGTCTCCGTTAACGGGGGCGCCCACGGTCGTAATTTATTCATTACTATCTTGTAAGGCCGCCCCCACGGATCCTCGCGCAGTGTTTCCAGCAGCCCGTCCCATGCTCGTGCCTTTGATGTCTTTATGGCCGCCTGCAGCTCTATTTTCTTCTCCTTGTAAACTTCATAGAGCTGCGCTTTCCTCACCGAATCGGGATTCCTCCGTTTCCGGTATCTCGTATATTGCCTCCGTGCGTTTGTGCTCTCCGCACGGAGAAGAGCGATCTCGTTCCTCCACCAATATACGGGTTTACGAGTGGGGTTCGACCTTATTTTCGGCATGCTTGCGTTGCACACCGATGTCAACGTCCTCGTAAACCATTCTGCTTCTCGCTCGACTACGGCCGCTTCGGTCGGTTCGCTCGGCCAGGTAGCGGCGAGGGTTGCCGCCATAAACATATCTTCGTCGATTTTTCGCAACGACCATCTATTTTGCTTCTGGTCCGCTGCCCTTCTTCCTTGTACCGTGGATATGTCGATCCTTATATATAAGTGATCAGATAAAGTTTCGATCGGATCCACTTTCCAGCTCGTGACTCTTCGAGATGCTGCGTCGTTCGCGAACGAGAGGTCGACCTTGCTCTCGCCCTGTGGACGCACGCACGTACTGGCAGATCCTTGATTCAACAGTCTGAGATTCGCGGATGCTGCCCAGTCCATCGTCGAGTGTCCACGCTGAGTCGTTCTGGAAGAGCGCCACATAGTCGCGTGCGCGTTGAAATCTCCCAGTACGAATGTCGGTTGCGAGGCGTGATTTCGCACTACACCCTCCACTTCGTCCAGGAGCTGATCGAAATCTTGCAACGACCAACTCGGCGGCGCGTATATTCCAATGACGACGCAATCCGACCACGATACTGCGACGTAACCACGCCCTTGCGCGATGGCTGTGATCGGTCGGATGCGTGTCGGCGTCGCCTGAATTATTGCAACCGTCTTCTCCCTGTTTGCTATCCATGACGGCTTGTCGTGGATTAAATACGGCTCCGCGGCAACCACTAATTCAACCACGCCGCTTTGCAGGCTTTCGAGCATAAGATCTTGTGCTCTCGCGGCGTGATTTAAATTAGTTTGCAGGATCTGGCATTTCATATTGAAAGTTACGCAAGATCCATCGCCTCCTCGCGGCTGGTGCTCGCCTTCAGAGTTTCGCGCTCCTTCTCCTCTTCGTGGTTGTGTTTGGCTGCTGCTGCAGCTTTTTCCTTCTTTTCCTCAGGTTTCTTATCCTTACCTGAGGATTTAGCGCTCGATTGAGTAGCGTTCTTCTGTCCTTTTTTTGCCGGCGGCGGGACAGTGCAGGCTTTGCTACCTGCTCTGTGTCCATGCGGGCGGTTCGCCGACTTGCATACCGGGCACGTCGGTGCCTTCTCATTGCATTCCGCAGCGCGGTGTCCCTTCTCACCGCACCGGTAACACGCCTCCGTTCGGTCCACGGTCGCGGAGCATTTCGCGATTACGTGCCCGATTTCCCAACATTTGAAGCAGGTAAGTTGTCGTGCTTCGATGGGTTCAACGCGGACGGACGTCCATCCGACCTTTACTTTACCGTTTTCGGTAACCTTCTTTGCAGCGGCGACCGGGCATTGCATAAGCATCGTGCCCATGCCGTTAAACGCCGTCCTCCTGGGACCGGTTTTTATCTCGTCGGCGGTGCAGCCGCCTTGTGCGGCGACTGCTTCGACGACCTCACCGACCGTGATCGAGTCTTCCATCCTGAAGACCCTCAGGGCCGCTCTCTTGCAGGGGCGCGTGATTTTTACACCCCTCGTGATCGCGAATAGCCCGGTTAACTTGTTGGCGAGCGCGTTCGCCTTCTCTTCTTTACCTTCGCCGCTTATTTCGAGAATAAGCGCTCCGGTCAGCGCTTTCCTGGGTTTGACCTCACCGATTCCCAGGTCCGACAGTTTGATCTTCTGCCGCGCCGTTGTCATAAGCTCGGCGTATGTCGATTTACTGCCCTCCTCTATAGTGATTACGACAGCGGCCGTGCTCGGGGTTTTCATCACTATCGGCTTTCCTTTTGGCATCGACTTCGCAGCTGCTACCTTCTTGCTTGCCCTCACGGTCTTGTTTACGGTGGCCGTCGTCTCCTTTTTCGACTTTCTGCCGAGGACCTTCGTCCACGGCGTCTCCGTCTCCTTCTTGTTCTGCGGAGCAGGTGCGCTCGCTGCTGGACACTTCCCTTCGCTCTCCTTCCGAACCTGCTCCTTTTGAATCTCTTCCATCCTCTTCTGGATGGGTGATTTCTTTGTTTCCGCTTTCGCGGATTTTTTGACCGGTGGAAGGTGCATTGCCTCTCTCTTCCCAGCGGACTTCTCCTTCTTTATGATTGCGGCGCTTGTTCCCTCTTTCGCGGGTTCTTCGCGTCGCGCAACATTTCGTGCCTCCGACCGCGGACGATCCTCCTTCGGAGCGAAGCGCTTCTCCGCCTTCTCCCAAAATTGTGTAAGCCGTTCGTTGACAACGGCCCCAATCTGCTCCATTAGCAGTACGAGACCGGTGTCGGGGATGCTGGCTTCCTCCTGCTTCGTAGTCAGCGATTGCCGTCGTGTTCTTTTATCACTACGCTCGGCGATCTCCATGCTTTTGATCGCCGGCGATAATTGGCTGTTTGCCGTATTTTCGAGGGCGGTCAGCCTCTCCTTGAGAAGGGCATTCTCTTTCTCCAGTTTTTCAGCCTTAGCTTTAATAAGGCTGAATTCCTGATCTCCTGCTGTTCCGGCGATGGCGCGGCTGGCGCGTTGTTCAGCTTCCGTAGTCGCCGCTCGCAGGATTCGAACGCTGACGCGCATCGACCGTTTAATTGTGCCCTTCAGCTGCGACGACTTCGCAGCGGCATATTCAATTTTGGCCGCCGATTCCAGAGCCCAGGCTGCCAGATCCTCTATCGGCATTTTCCTGGCCTCTTCGTCAAAAACTTCCTGATCCGGAATAGGATTTGACGTCCTTGATGGTGGCGGCGGCATGCAATCACCGTAGAGGAGCTCTCGCTCTAGAGCGTCCTCTGCATCCTTCTCGGCAGCTTTATCGGCTAGCAGTTTGGCTTCCGCCAATTTTATGTATTCCTCCGTTGTGGGGGGGCGTCCCCTCTTCTTCAGATGCTTCGTTGACTCGGACGGCGTCGTCGAGAGCAACGAAGCGAGTGACGTGTCCGAATCGTATTCGGACGTCTCCGCCTTTGACCTCTTCACGCTCCTGCGCGTGCGTGGAATTCTCCTCTCTGGTTCCCGCAGCATCCTGCCTTCCGTCCTCTCCGACTTGCTGCTGCCGCCGGTTCTGCAACTGATAAGGCCACTCGGGCCGGCCCCCTCTCCCCCACTCGCCACGGTCGCGTAATCGCGCGTCGCCATGCTTGGTTACCCAAGCAGGGCTTCGCACGATAATTAATTTGCCGACGAGTCGGTCGCGCAAACGCTATTCTCCTCCGTGGAGAAAATCACACCGCGCACCTCACTTGCTCCGCCGTGTGGGAACGTTCGCACTTCCCACGTTCAGCGCAGACCGGTTGTCTGTCTCTGTCCCGCACACAGTTCAACCGTCACTCTCTCTTTGTCTCTCTATTCGTCCTCTCACTCACTCTTGCGTTCGCTTCGATTTCCGCGAACAGTTCACGGAGCGACGCCAGAGTTCAAGATTCGCGCTTTAAGAGTCTCTAGCACTTACCTTTTTTGCCTTCTTTGTCGCAATCTCCTGGAATAATCCGAGATTGATTACGGCTGGTAGCCTCTTTCTCGCCGAGTTCCCGCGTCGCACTTTTACACCGTTTTTTGCACTAATGTTATCGAAAATCAGTGTTTCTACAATCGTGCTTAACGACCGGAAGCGCTGAAAGTGCGGGAACACGTCGAAAAGGCCGGGAGAAGCCCTTGTTTCGCGACTGCCGTCTCGACGCGGCGTACGTGCCACGCCTGACTGTCAAGATGGCGGCGGCGACGCCTCGTTTTCTCCCGATGCTTTTCCACGTATTATCGCACCTTTTTCTCCTGTGCCCGCAACCACGGGAGCCACCTCACAGTCACTTTTGCCGCAAAGAGCACTTTAAGTTCGCAAACAAGCAGCAATCGCCGGAAAGAACGCCCTAATCGCGGTGGAACGCGTACGTGCCACGGCTGCGCGGCAATATGGCGGCGGTGACGCCCTGTTACTTTCCGCCGATTTCCACTTGTTTTCGCACACTTTTGGCACTTTCCACTGCACAAACTGCGCACTGGTTGTGCCGCACGTGACACTGACTCTCAGGGAAGTGATCCAGACTACTTTCCAACTCCTTTTCTGCCGAAAACGCCGACTCAATTGTCGACGCCACGTCACCGAAAGCGAACAAAGGACACGCAGAGCGTATATTCCTTTCTATCGCGTTATTCTTGCTACTAGCTTCTAGTTCTTACACTAGAAGTTTTCACAATCCTCCACGGAAGGATATAAACCGAAGTATATATCCTTTATCGCCTAAAAAGTCGCGTCGTACAACTCAGGTAGCGGAGCGCACCGAAACACGTCCGCTCTCTACGGCTGCTCGAACGAGACTCCAACATAATATAACCTAACCTAACCCAACCTAATATCTCGGCGGTAATATTTGACAACAATCCTGGCGAATTGGCCGCTACGTCTCCGTGGGACTTTTATATACATCAATAACGTAATTTAACCTAGCCTAACCCAACGTAACATCTCGGCGATAATATTTTACAACATTCCTGGCTTGTTGGCCTCTACGTCTCCGTGGGACCTTCATATACATCAATAACGTAATATTACCTAACCTAACCCAACCTATCATCTGGGCGGTAATATTTGACAACATTCCTGGCGAATTGGCCTCTACGTCTCCGTGGGACCTTCATATACATCAATAACGTAATATAACCTAACCTAACCCAACCCAACCTCTCGGCATTAATATTTGACAACATTCCTGGCGAGTTGGCCTCTACGTCTCCGTGGGGCTTTTATATACATCAATAACGTAATTTAACCTAACCTAACCCAACGTAACATCTCGATGGTAATATTTTACAACATTCCTGGCTTGTTGGCCTCTTCGTCTCCGTGGGAACTTCATATACATCAATAACGTAATATAACCTAACCTAACCCAACCTATCATTTCGGCGGTGATATTTGACAACATTCCTGGAGAGTTGGCCTCTCAGTCTCCGTGGGACCTTCATATACATCAATAACGTAATATAACCTAGCCTAACCCAAACTAACATCTCGTGGTACCATTTAAACAAATTCCTTGATTGCAGGTTCCTAGTTCTCGGTGGGAACACTGTATACGTCTATGACGTTATACAACATAACCTAACCCGACCTAACATCTCGGCGATAATATTTGACAACATTCCTGCCGAGTTGGCCTCTACGTCTCCGTATGACATTCATATACATCTGTAACGTAATATAACCTAACCTAACGCAAACTGATATCTCGGCGGTAAAATTTGACAACATTCCTGGTGAGTTGGCCTCTACGTCTCCGTGGGGCATTCATATACATCAGTAACGTAATATAACCTAACCTAACCCAACCTACTCTCTCGGCGGTAATATTTGACGACATACCTGGCGAGTTGGGCTCTACTTCTCCGCGTACCATTATATACGTAAATAACCTAATGTAACCTAACCTAACACAACCTATCATCTCGGCTGTAATATTTGACAACATTCCTGGCGAGTTGGCTTCTATGTCTCCGTGGAAACTTTATATACATCAATAACGTAATATAACCTAACCTAACCCTAACTAACATCTCGTGGCACCATTTAAACAAATACCTTGATTGAGGGTCCCTAGTTCTCGGTGGGAACACTGTGTACGTCTATGACGTTATACATCATAACCTAACCCGACCTAACATCTCGGCGGTAATATTTGACAACATTCCTGGCGAGTTGTCCTCTACGACTCCGTGGAACCTTTAAATACATTATTAACGTAAGATAACCTAACATAACCCAAACTAACCTCTCGGTGTACCATTTAAACAAATTCCTTGATTGCAGGTCCCTAGTTCTCGGTGGGAACACTGTATACGTCTATGACGTTATACAACATAACCTAACCCGACCTAACATCTCGGCGGTAATATTTGACAACATTCCTGGCGAGTTGGCCTCTACGTCTCAATATGATATTCATGTACATCTGTAACGTAATATAACCTAACCTAACGCAACCTAATATTTCGGCGATAATATTTTACAACATTCCTGGCTTGTTGGCCTCTACGTCTCCGTGGGACCTTCATATACATCAATAACGTAATATTACCTAACCTAACCCAACCTATCATCTGGGCGGTAATATTTGACAACATTCCTGGCGAATTGGCCTCTACGTCTCCGTGGGACCTTCATATACATCAATAACGTAATATAACCTAACCTAACCCAACCCAACCTCTCGGCATTAATATTTGACAACATTCCTGGCGAGTTGGCCTCTACGTCTCCGTGGGGCTTTTATATACATCAATAACGTAATTTAACCTAACCTAACCCAACGTAACATCTCGATGGTAATATTTTACAACATTCCTGGCTTGTTGGCCTCTTCGTCTCCGTGGGAACTTCATATACATCAATAACGTAATATAACCTAACCTAACCCAACCTATCATCTCGGCGGTAATATTTTAAAACATTCCTGTCGAGTCGGCCTCTACGCCACCGTGGGACTTTTATATACATCAATAACGTAATTTAACCTAACCTAACCCAACGTAACATCTCGATGGTAATATCTTACAACATTCCTGCCGTGTTGGCCTCTTCGTCTCCGTGGGAACTTCATATACATCAATAACGTAATATAACCTAATCTAACCTTTCGGCGCTATTATTTGACAACATTCCTGGCGAGTTGGCCTCTACGTCTCCGTGGGACTTTTATATACAGCAATAACGTAATATACGCTAACCTAACCCAACCTAACATCTCGGCGGTAATATTTGACAACATTGCTGTCGAGTTGGCCTCTACGTCTCCGTGAGACCTTCATATCCATCAATAACGTAATATAGCATTATATAACCCATCCTAACCTCTCGGCGCTATTATTTGACAACATTGCTGTCGAGTTGGCCTCTACGTCTCCGTGGGAACTTCATATACATCAGTAACGTAATATTACCTAACCTAAGCCAAGCTAACCTTTCGGCGCTATTATTTGACAACATTCCTGGCGAGTTGGCCCTACGTCACCGTGGGACTTTTATATACATCAATAACGTAATATAAGCTAACCTAACCCAACCCAACCGCTCGGCACTAATATTTGACAACATTCCTGGCGAGTTGGCCTGTACGTCTCCGTGGGACCTTCATATACATCAATAACGTAATATAACCTAACCTAAACCAACCTATCATCTCGGCGGTAATATTTGACAACATACCTGGCGAGTCGGCCTCTACGTCTCCGTGCGACCTTCATATACATCAATAACGTAATATAACGTAACCTAACCCAATCTATCATCTCGGCACTAATATTTGACAACATTCCAGGCGAGTTGTCCTCTACGTCTCCGTGGGAATTTTATATACATCAATAACGTAATGTAACCTAACCTAACCCAACCTAACCTCTCGGCGGTAATATTTGACAAAATTCCGGGCGAGTTGGCCTCTACTTCTCCGTGTGACCATTATATACATAAATAACGTTATGTAACCTAAGCTAACCCAACCTAACCTCTCGGTGGTAATATTTGACAACGTTCCTTGCGAGTTGGCCTCTACGTCTCCGTGGAACCTTTATGTACATCAATAACGTAATATAACATAACCTAACCCAAACTAACCTCTCGGCGGTAACATTTGAAAACATTCCTGGCGAGTTGGCCGCTACGTCTCCGTGGAATCTATATATACCTCAATAACGTAATGTAACATAACCTAACCCAACCTAACCGCTCGGCGGTAATATTTGACAACATTCCTGGCGAGTTGGCCTCATCATTTCCGTCTGACCATTATATACATCAATAACGTAATATAACCTAACCTAACCCAACCAATCATTTCGGCGGTAATATTTAACAACATTCCTGGCGAGTTGGCCTCTACTTCTCCGTGAGACCATTATATGCATCAGTAACGTAATACAACCTAATCCAACCCAACCTAACGTCTCGGAGTACCATTTAACCACATTCCTTGAATGACGGCCCCTACTTCTCGGTGGGAACACTGTATACGTCTATGACGTAATACAACCTAACCTAACGCAACCTAACATCTCGGCGGTAATATTTGACAACATTCCTGGAGAGTTGGCCTCTACGTCTCCGTGGGACCCTTATATACATAAATAACGTAATGTAACCTAACCTAATCCAACCTAACATCTCGGCGGTAATATTTGACAACATTCCTGGCGAGTTGGCCTCTAATTCTCCGTGTGACCATTATATACATAAATAACGTAATGTAACCTAACCTAACCCAAACTAACCTCTCGTGGTACCATTTAACCACATTCCTTTATTGTCGGCTCCTACTTCTCGGTGGGAACACTGTATATGTCTATGACGTAATACAACATAACCTAACCTAACATAACGTCTCGGCGGTAATATTTGTCAACATTCCTGGCGTGTTGGCCTCTACTTCCCCGCGAGACCATTATATGCATCAGTAACGTAATATAACCTAACCTAACCTAACCTAACCTCTCGGGGTACCATATAACCATATTCCTTGTTTGTCGGCCCCTAGTTCTCGGTGGGAACACTGTATACGTCTATGACGTTATACAACCTAACTTAACCCAACCTAACCTCTCGGCGGTAATATTTGACAACATTCCTGGCAAGTTGGCCTCTAATTCTCCTTGTGACCATTATATACAAAATAATGTAATGTAACCTAACCTAACCCAACATAACTTCTCGGCTGTAATGTTTGACAAAATTCCTGGCGAGTTGGCCTCTACTTCTCCGTGTGCACATTATATACAAAATAACGTAATGTAACCTTTTTTTTTTTTTCGCAGGGAAATCCTCATGGATACCGTGGATTTTTTGGGAAATCCGCGGTTATGTCGGACTCTTACCGACTAAAACCCTGCGGTGGTCTTCCTACACTTGTAGCGGGTAGCCGGGAACTCTTTCGAACGCGTCCAGCATCCCGCCTCGTGTCTGAGTTCTTTGAACTCTCTGTTCATAGCTGGCGTGCGAGTTCATACTTTAGATTGGCAACGACTGCAACCACCACAGTCGTTTGCCTCTCCTCGGTCGAGCGCGTGCCGGATAGACTTGACCCAAATCCTGTCTAGCCGGCGCTCGGCTGCTCTTTCTGTTTTTTCTTATTTACTTTTTCTTTGCGCAATCTTTTCTATTACGCTTGTGTGCGAATGCATGCATTCCTCACGCGTACCTCTTTGTCGAATTTCTTGCGCCTGTCTTCAATCTTCGAAGTCGTCTTCCTCTTCTCCCGCTTGCGGCGTTTGAGATGGACGGCGACGGCGAAGCTCCGCTCCCCGGTGGGTACTTTGGAGCGACTCTCGCGCCCTGACGGACGAGAGTCCCCTACCTTGGAGTGGAACGTGGCAAACGTCTACAACGCCGACCACGTAAGGCTCGTCGAGCAGAAAGCGTGCGCTCTCTTTCGCGCTCGGCGGCTTCCTTCGCAGCCATCACTTTGTCGCAAAACCAGGTAACGGCTCGCCAGTATCTCTCCCCTTCCAGCATCTTCGGCAGGATGCTGGTCGGCGAGAGATCTCGTCCGATCTCTGCCACGAGAGCGTGGCGCAGCGTTTGCCACGCTGGACAGCGTTCCAACGTGTGCTGCGCAGAGTCGTCTCCGTCTCCGCAATGGTGACATTCAGCCGTGGCCTCTTTTCCGATCTTGCAGAGGTACTGACCGAAGCATCCATGTACAGTCAGCACCTGCGTCACTCTGAAGGTGAGCTGCCCTCTCCTGTTTTCTACCCAGTTTTCCAAGATGGGTAGAATCGCTCCCACGATCCTGTGATTGGTCGCAGGTGCGAGTTTCTCCTTCCATTTAGAGAAAGTGAAGCGTCTCGCTTCTCTTCTAATCTCGTCCCTTGTCGGAGCAGGTGCACCTTCTTCTTCTACCTGGCGCGTTGTGCGAAGGGTTTCGTACACTATGAGGTCTTCCTGCGCCAGGTATTCCAGGGGTGCGAGACCCGCCAGCATTGTTGCCGCGTCGTAGGAAATCGTGCGATATCCTCTTATGACCCGAATGGCTATTCTTCGCCACGCGCTTCGCAGCAGCTGCAGCTTTCTGCCTCCTTTGTTAAGCGCGTCGCTCCATACCGGGGCTCCGTAAAGCGCAATGCTTTTTATCACCCCAGCATAGACTTTCCTTACTTTCTCGTCCGGTCCGTGCAGATTCGGCATGATGCGGCTTAGATAATTTGCCGCAGCATCCAGTCGAACGGCCTGACGAGCGAAGTGGAGACCAAAGTTCCATTTATCGTCGAGGAGCAGTCCGAGATACTTCATCTCGCTCCACACTGTAACTTTGGATGGTCCGATGTTGACCACTTAGTTTCCTCCTCGCGGGTCTCTTCTTCGTCCCTTGAAGCACAGGATTTCAGATTTCTCCGGTGCCATCTGGAGCCCCATCTTCTTGATCGTATTAGCCACGACCGCAACTGCCACTTCGGCCCGGCAGATTGCGCGTTGCCGGCACGTGTCGACTGCCAACACCATCGTGTCATCCGCGTAGCACGTGAGATGCACGCCGGACGGCATTGGCAGCTTCAGGACCGCGTCGTACCCGAGATTCCAGAGAAGCGGTCCGAGGACCGATCCCTGGGAAACGCCGCGATCAATCTTCTTTTTCTCGATTCCATGCCGGCTATCGTAGAGAACCGCGCGGTCGCTCAGGTAATTTTCCACGACCCTTCGCAGGTATCGCGGAAACCCGTGCTTTTCAAGCGCTCTACGTATCGTACTCCATTCGAGGGAGTTGAACGCATTCTTAATATCTAAAGATATCGCGATTACGACTCCCCCGGCGGCGATCGCGTTTTCGGCGAAACTTTTCACTTGTCGAATCGCGTCAATCGTCGATCGTCCTTCTCGGAAGCCGAATTGGTTCTCGGCTAAGTTCGGCCCGGTTCGCGACAGGTGCTCGACGAGGCGGTTGTGGATTATCCTTTCAAATAATTTTCCGACCTCGTCGAGCAAAACTATCGGCCTGTACGCTGCCGGTGAATCCTCCGGTTTTCCCGGCTTTCGGAGCAACACTAATCTGCCGGTTTTCCATCTTGCTGGAAACGTACCCGTCTTCAAGCATGCTGTAAATAACTTCCGCAATCTTGAATTCAGGACACTGAGTGCCATCGACCAGGCACGGCCGGGAATTCCGTCCGGTCCGGGCGCGGTGTTCTTCCTTGTCATGCGCTTTATGGCGCGAGCCATTTCCTCCTCGGTGACGTCGTTGTCCTGCGACCAGATGATCGGGTCGATGTGTGCTGAAATTTGCGAGTTGCTCGCCGACGTAGCCTCTTCCGGTGGGAAGAGCGTGTCGACAACTCGCTTCAAGAACGGCGTCTCCATCGTCTCCGTTAACGGGGGCGTCCACGGTCGTAATTTATTCATTACTATCTTGTACGGCCGCCCCCACGGATCCTCGCGCAGTGTTTCCAGCAGCCCGTCCCATGCTCGTGCCTTTGATGTCTTTATGGCCGCCTGCAGCTCTATTTTCTTCTCCTTGTAAACTTCATAGAGCTGCGCTTTCCTCACCGAATCGGGATTCCTCCGTTTCCGGTATCTCGTATATTGCCTCCGTGCGTTTGTGCTCTCCGCACGGAGAAGAGCGATCTCGTTCCTCCACCAATATACGGGTTTACGAGTGGGGTTCGACCTTATTTTCGGCATGCTTGCGTTGCACACCGATGTCAACGTCCTCGTAAACCATTCTGCTTCTCGCTCGACTACGGCCGCTTCGGTCGGTTCGCTCGGCCAGGTAGCGGCGAGGGTTGCCGCCATAAACATATCTTCGTCGATTCTTCGCAACGACCATCTATTTTGCTTCTGGTCCGCTGCCCTTCTTCCTTGTACCGTGGATATGTCGATCCTTATATATAAGTGATCAGATAAAGTTTCGATCGGATCCACGTTCCAGCTCGTGACTCTTCGAGATGCTGCGTCGTTCGCGAACGAGAGGTCGACCTTGCTCTCGCCCTGTGGACGCACGCACTTACTGGCAGATCCTTGATTCAACAGTCTGAGATTCGCGGATGCTGCCCAGTCCATCGTCGAGTGTCCACGCTGAGTCGTTCTGGAAGAGCGCCACATAGTCGCGTGCGCGTTGAAATCTCCCAGTACGAATGTCGGTTGCGAGGCCTGATTTCGCACTACACCCTCCACTTCGTCCAGGAGCTGATCGAAATCTTGCAACGACCAACTCGGCGGCGCGTATATTCCAATGACGACGCAATCCGACCACGACACTGCGACGTAACCACGCCCTTGCGCGATGGCTGTGATCGGTCGGATGCGTGTCGGCGTCGCCTGAATTATTGCAACCGTCTTCTCCCTGTTTGCTATCCATGACGGCTTGTCGTGGATTAAATACGGCTCCGCGGCAACCACTAATTCAACCACGCCGCTTTGCAGGCTTTCGAAACGTAAGATAACCTAACCTAACCCAACCTATCATCTCGGCGGTAATACTTGACAACATTCCTGGCGAGTTGGCCTCTACGTCTCCGTGGAACCTTCATATACATCAATAACGTAATATAACCTAACCTAACCCAACCTATCATCACGGCGGTAATATTTGACATCATTCCTGGCGAGTTGGCCTCTACGCCTCCGTGGGACTTTTATATACATCAAAACGTAATTTACCCTAACCTAACCCAACGTAACATCTCGGCGGTAATATTCGGCAACATTCCTGGAGTGTTGGTCTCTACGTCTCCGTGGGATCTTCATATACATCAATAACGTAATATAACCAAACCTAAACCAACCTATCATCCCGGCGGTAATATTTGACAACATTCCTGGCGAGTTGGCTTCTATGTCTCCGTGGAACCTTTATATACATCATTAACGTAATATAACCTAACCTAAACCAACCTAACCTCTCGGCGGTAATATTTGACAACACTCCTGGCGTGTTGGCCTCTACGTCACCGTGGAAACTTTAAATACGTCATTAACGTAATATAACCTAATATGACCCAAACTAACCTCACGGTGTACCAGTTAACCACATTCCTTGACTGTCGGCCCCTACTTCTCGGTGTGAACACTGTGTACGTCTATGACGTTATACAACTTAACCTAACCCAACCTAACATCTCGGCGCTAATATTTGACAACATTCCTGGCGAGTTGGCCTCTACGTCTCCGTGGGGCATTCATACACATCAGTAACGTAATATAACCTAACCTAACTCAACCTACTCTCTCGGCGGTAATATTTGACGACATTCCTGGCGAGTTGGACTCTACTTCTCCGCGTACCATTATATACGTAAATCACGTAATGTAACCTAACCTAACACAACCTATCATCTCGGCGGTAATATTTGACAACATTCCTGGCGAGTTGGCCTCTACGTCTCCGTGGAACCTTTATATACATCAATAATGTAATATAACCTAACCTAACCCAAACTAACATCTCGTGGTACCATTTAACCAAATTCGTTGATTGCCGGTCCCTGGTTCTCGGTGGGAACACTGTGTACGTCTATGACGTTATACATCATAACCTAACCCGACCTAACATCTCGGCGGTAATATTTGACAACATTCCTGGCGAGTTGTCCTCTACGACTCCGTGGAACCTTTAAATACATTATTAACGTAATATAACCTAACATAACCCAAACTAACCTCTCGGTGTACCATTTAAACAAATTCCTTGATTGCAGGTCCCTAGTTCTCGGTGGGAACACTGTATACGTCTATGACGTTATACAACATAACCTAACCCAACCTATCATCTCGGCGGTGATATTTGACAACATTCCTGGCGAGTTGGCCTGTACGTCTCCGTGGGACCTTCATATACATCAATAACGTAATATAACTTAACCTAAACCAACGTAACGTCTCGGAGGAAATATTTAACCTCATTCCTGCCTTGTTGGCCTCTACGTTTCCGTGAGACCTTTATATACATCAATAACTTAATATAACCTAATCTAACCTTTAGGCGCTATTATTTGACAACATTCCTGGCGAGTTGGCCTCTACGACTCCGTGGGACTTTTATATACATCAATAACGTAATATATGCTAACCTAACCCAACCTAACATCTCGGCGGTAATATTTGACAACATTGCTGTCGAGTTGGCCTCTACGTCTCCGTGGGAACTTCATATACATCAGTAACGTAATATTACCTAACCTAACCCAACCTAACCTTTCGGAGCTATTATTTGACAACATTCCTGGCGAGTTGGCCTCTACGTCTCCGTGGGGCTTTTATATACATCAATAACGTAATTTAACCTAACCTAACCCAACGTAACATCTCGATGGTAATATTTTACAACATTCCTGGCTTGTTGGCCTCTTCGTCTCCGTGGGAACTTCATATACATCAATAACGTAATATAACCTAACCTAACCCAACCTATAATCTCGGCGGTAATATTTTAAAACATTCCTGTCGAGTCGGCCTCTACGTCTCCGTGCGACCTTCATATACATCAATAACGTAATATAACGTAACCTAACCCAACCTATCATCTCGGCACTAATATTTGACAACATTCCAGGCGAGTTGGCCTCTATGTCTCCGTGGGAATTTTATATACATCAATAACGTAATATAACCTAACCTAACCCAACCTAACATCTCGGCACTAATATTTGACAACATTCCTGGCGAGTTGGCCTCTACCTCTCCGTGAGACCTTCATATACATCAATAACGTAATATAATCTAACCTAACCCAACCTATAATCTCGGCGGTGATATTTGACAACATTCCTGGCGAGTTGGCCTGTCCGTCTCCGTGGGACCTTCATATACATCAATAACGTAATATAGCCTAGCCTAACCCAACGTAACATCTCGGCGGTAATATTTTAAAACATTCCTGGCGAGTTGGCCTCTACGTCTCCGTGGGACTTTCATATACATCAATAACGTAATATAACGTAACCTAACCCAACCTATCATCTCGGCACTAATATTTGACAACATTCCAGGCGAGTTGGCCTCTACGTCTCCGTGGGAATTTTATATACATCAATAACGTAATATAACCTAACCTAAACCAACCTATCATCTCGGCGGTAATATTTGACAACATTCCTGGCGAGTCGGCCTCTACGTCTCCGTGGGACCTTCATATACATCAATAACGTAAGATAACCTAACCTAACCCAACCTATCATCTCGGCGGTAATACTTGACAACATTCCTGGCGAGTTGGCCTCTACGTCTCCGTGGAACCTTCATATACATCAATAACGTAATATAACCTAACCTAACCCAACCTATCATCACGGCGGTAATATTTGACATCATTCCTGGCGAGTTGGCCTCTACGCCTCCGTGGGACTTTTATATACATCAAAACGTAATTTACCCTAACCTAACCCAACGTAACATCTCGGCGGTAATATTCGGCAACATTCCTGGAGTGTTGGTCTCTACGTCTCCGTGGGATCTTCATATACATCAATAACGTAATATAACCAAACCTAAACCAACCTGTCATCTCGGCGGTAATATTTGACGACATTCCTGGCGAGTCGGCCTCTACGTCTCCGTGCGACCTTCATATAAATCAATAACGTAATATAACGTAACCTAACCCAACCTATCATCTCGGCACTAATATTTGACAACATTCCAGGCGAGTTGGCCTCTACGTCTCCGTGGGAATTTTATATACATCAATAACGTAATATAACCTAACCTAACCTAACCTAACATCTCGGCACTAATATTTGACAACATTCCTGGCGAGTTGGCCTCTACCTCTCCGTGAGACCTTCATATACATCAATAACGTAATATAATATAACCTAACCCAACCTATCCTCTCGGCAGTAATATTTGACAACATTCCTGGCGAGTTGGCCTCTACGTCTCCGTGGGACTTTTATATACATCAATAACGTAATTTAACCTAACCTAACCCAACCTAACATCTCGGCGGTAATATTTGAGAACATTCCTGGCGAGTTGGCCTCTACGTCTCCGTGGGGCTTTCATATACATCAATAACGTAATATAACCTAACCTAACCCAACCTAAGATCTCGGCACTAATATTTGACAACATTCCAGGCGAGTTGGCCTCTACGTCTCCGTGGGAATTTTATATACATCAATAACGTAATATAACCTAACCTAACCCAACCTAACGTCTCGGCACTAATATTTGACAACATTCTTGGCGAGTTGGCCTCTACCTCTCCGTGAGACCTTCATATACATCAATAACGTAATATAATCTAACCTAACCCAACCTATCATCTCGGCGGTAATATTTGACAACATTCCTGGTCAGTTGGCCTCTACGTCTCCGTGGAACCTTCATGTACATCAATAACGTAATATAACCTAACCTAACCCAACCTATCATCTCGGCGGTAATATTTGACAACATTCCTGGCTAGTTGGTCTCTACGTCTCCGTGGGACTTTTATATACATCAATAACGTAATATAACCTAACCTAACCCAACCTATGATCTCGGCGGTAATATTTGACAACATTCCTGGCGAGTTGTCCTCTACGCCTCCATGGGACTTTTATATACATCAAAACGTAATTTACCCTAACCTAACCCAACGTATCATCTCGGCGGTAATATTCGGCAACATTCCTGGAGTGTTGGTCTCTACGTCTCCGTGGGATCTTCATATACATCAATGACGTAATATAACCAAACCTAAACCAATCTATCATCTCGGCGCTAATATTTGACAACATTCCTGGCGAGTCGGCCTCTACGTCTCCGTGCGACCTTCATATACATCAATAACGTAATATAACCTAACCTAACCCAACCTAACATCTCGGCACTAATATTTGACAACATTCCTGGCTTGATGGCCTCTACGTCTCCGTGGGACCTTCATATATATCAATAACATAATATTACCTAACCTAACCCAACCTATCATCTCGGCGGTAATACTTGACAACATTCCTGGCGAGTTGGCCTCTACGTCTCCGTGGAACCTTCATATACATCAATAACGTAATATAACCTAACCTAACCCAACCTATCATCTCGGCGGTAATATTTGACAACATTCCTGGCGAGTTGGCCTCTACGTCTCCGTGGGACTTTTATATACATCAATAACGTAATTTAACCTAACTTAAACCTACGTAACATCTCGGCGGTAATATTTGACAACATTCCTGGCTTGATGGCCTCTACGTCTCCGTGGGACCTTCATATACATCAATAACATAATATTACCTAACCTGAAGCAACCTATCATCTCGGCGGTAATATTTGACAACATTCCTGGCGAGTTGGCCTCTACGTCTCCGTGGAACGTTCATATACATCAATAACGTAATATAACCTAACCTAACCCAACGTAACATGTCGGCGGTAATATTTGAATACATTCCTGTCGAGTTGGCCTCTACGTCTCCGTGGGACCTTCATATACATCAATAACGTAATATAACCTAACCTAAACCAAGCTATCATCTCGGCGGTAATATTTGACAACATTCCTGGCGAGTCGGCCTCTACGTCTCCGTGGGACCTTCATATACATCAATAACGTAAGATAACCTAACCTAACCCAACCTAACACCTCGGCACTAATATTTGACGACATTCCTGGCTTGATGGCCTCTACGTCTCCGTGGGACCTTCATATATATCAATAACATAATATTACCTAACCTAACCCAACCTATCATCTCGGCGGTAATACTTGACAACATTCCTGGCGAGTTGGCCTCTACGTCTCCGTGGAACCTTCATATACATCAATAACGTAATATAACCTAACCTAACCCAACCTATCATCTCGGCGGTAATATTTGACAACATTCCTGGCGAGTTGGCCTCTACGTCTCCGTGGGACTTTTATATACATCAATAACGTAATTTAACCTAACTTAAACCTACGTAACATCTCGGCGGTAATATTTGACAACATTCCTGGCTTGATGGCCTCTACGTCTCCGTGGGACCTTCATATACATCAATAATATAATATTACCTAACCTGAAGCAACCTATCATCTCGGCGGTAATATTTGACAACATTCCTGGCGAGTTGAGCTCTACGTCTCCGTGGGACCTTCATATACATCAATAACGTAATATCACCTAACCTAACCCAACCTATCATCTCGGCGGTTATATTTGAAAACATTCCTGTCGAGTTGGCCTCTACGTCTCCGTGGAACGTTCATATACATCAATAACGTAATATAACCTAACCTAACCCAACGTAACATGTCGGCGGTAATATTTGAATACATTCCTGTCGAGTTGGCCTCTACGTCTCCGTGGGACCTTCATATACATCAATAACGTAATATAACCTAACCTAAACCAACCTATCATCTCGGCGGTAATATTTGACAACATTCCTGGCGAGTCGGCCTCTACGTCTCCGTGGGACCTTCATATACATCAATAACGTAAGATAACCTAACCTAACCCAACCTATCATCTCGGCGGTAATACTTGACAACATTCCTGGCGAGTTGGCCTCTACGTCTCCGTGGAACCTTCATATACATCAATAACGTAATATAACCTAACCTAACCCAACCTATCATCACGGCGGTAATATTTGACATCATTCCTGGCGAGTTGGCCTCTACGCCTCCGTGGGACTTTTATATACATCAAAACGTAATTTACCCTAACCTAACCCAACGTAACATCTCGGCGGTAATATTCGGCAACATTCCTGGATTGTTGGTCTCTACGTCTCCGTGGGATCTTCATATACATCAATAACGTAATATAACCAAAGCTAAACCAACCTATCATCTCGGCGGTAATATTTTACAACATTCCTGGCGAGTCGGCCTCTACGTCTCCGTGCGACCTTCATATACATCAATAACGTAATATAACGTAACCTAACCCAACTTATCATCTCGGCACTAATATTTGACAACATTCCAGGCGAGTTGGGCTCTACGTCTCCGTGGGAATTTAATATACATCAATAACGTAATATAACCTAACCTAACCCAACCTAACATCTCGGCACTAATATTTGACAACATTCCTGGCGAGTTGGCCTCTACCTCTCCGTGAGACCTTCATATACATCAATAACGTAATATAATCTAACCTAACCCAACCTATCCTCTCGGCAGTAATATTTGACAACATTCCTGGCGAGTTGGCCTCTACGTCTCCGTGGGACTTTTATATACATCAATAACGTAATTTAACCTAACCTAACCCAACCTAACATCTCGGCGGTAGTATTTGACAACATTCCTGGCGAGTTGGCCTCTACGTCTCCGTGGGGCCTTCATATACATCAATAACGTAATATAACCTAACCTAACCCAACCTAAGATCTCGGCACTAATATTTGACAACATTCCAGGCGAGTTGGCCTCTACGTCTCCGTGGGAATTTTATATACATCAATAACGTAATATAACCTAACCTAACCCAACCTAACGTCTCGGCACTAATATTTGACAACATTCTTGGCGAGTTGGCCTCTACCTCTCCGTGAGACCTTCATATACATCAATAACGTAATATAATCTAACCTAACCCAACCTATCATCTCGGCGGTAATATTTGACAACATTCCTGGTCAGTTGGCCTCTACGTCTCCGTGGAACCTTCATGTACATCAATAACGTAATATAACCTAACCTAACCCAACCTATCATCTCGGCGGTAATATTTGACAACATTCCTGGCTAGTTGGTCTCTACGTCTCCGTGGTACTTTTATATACATCAAGAACGTAATTTAACCTAACCTAAACCTACGTAACATCTCGGCGGTAATATTTGACAACATTCCTGGTCAGTTGGCCTCTACGTCTCCGTGGAACCTTCATGTACATCAATAACGTAATATAACCTAACCTAACCCAACCTATCATCTCGGCGGAAATATTTGACAACATTCCTGGCTAGTTGGTCTCTACGTCTCCGTGGGACTTTTATATACATCAAGAACGTAATTTAACCTAACCTAAACCTACGTAACATCTCGGCGGTAATACTTGACAACATTCCTGGTCAGTTGGCCTCTACGTCTCCGTGGAACCTTCATGTACATCAATAACGTAATATAACCTAACCTAACCCAACCTATCATCTCGGCGGTAATATTTGACAACATTCCTGGCGAGTTGGCCTCTACGTCTCCGTGGGACTTTTATAAACATCAAGAACGTAATTTAACCTAACCTAAACCTACGTAACATCTCGGCGGTAATATTTGACAACATTACTGGCTTGATGGCCTCTACGTCTCCGTGGAACCTTCATATACATCAATAACGTAGTATAACCTAACCTAACCCAACCTATCATCTCGGCGGTAATATTTGACAACATTCCTGGCGAATTGGCCTCTACGCCTCCGTGGGACTTTTATATACATCAAAACGTAATTTACCCTAACCTAACCCAACGTATCATCTCGGCGGTAATATTCGGCAACATTCCTCGAGTGTTGGTCTCTACGTCTCCGTGGGATCTTCATATACATCAATAACGTAATATAACCAAACCTAAACCAACCTATCATCTCGGCGGTAATATTTGACAACATTCCTGGCGAGTCGGCCTCTACGTCTCCGTGCGACCTTCATATACATCAATAACGTAATATAACGTAACCTAACCCAACCTATCATCTCGGCACTAATATTTGACAACATTCCAGGCGAGTTGGCCTCTACGTCTCCGTGGGAATTTTATATACATCAATAAAGTAATATAACCGAACCTAACCCAACCTAACATCTCGGCACTAATATTTGACAACATTCCTGGCGAGTTGGCCTCTAGCTCTCCGTGAGACCTTCATATACATCAATAACGTAATATAATCTAACCTAACCCAACCTATCATCTCGGCGGTAATATTTGACAACATTCCTGGCGAGTTGGCCTCTACGTCTCCGTGGGACTTTTATATACATCAAGAACGTAATTTAACCTAACCTAAACCTACGTAACATCTCGGCGGTAATATTTGACAACATTCCTGGCTTGATGGCCTCTACGTCTCCGTGGGACCTTCATATACATCAATAACGTAATATAACCTAACCTAACCCAACCTATCATCTCGGCGGTAATATTTGACATCATTCCTGGCGAGTTGGCCTCTACGCCTCCGTGGGACTTTTATATACATCAAAACGTAATTTACCCTAACCTAACCCAACGTAACATCTCGGCGGTAATATTCGGCAACATTCCTGGAGTGTTGGTCCCTACGTCTCCGTGGGATCTTCATATACATCAATAACGTAATATAACCTAACCTAAACCAACCTATCATCTCGGCGGTAATATTTGACAACATTCCAGGCGAGTTGGCCTCTACGTCTCCATGGGAATTTTATATACATCAATAACGTAATATAACCTAACCTAACCCAACCTAACATCTCGGCACTAATATTTGACAACATTCCTGGCTTGATGGCCTCTACGTCTCCGTGGGACCTTCATATACATCAATAACATAATATTACCTAACCTAACCCAACCTATCATCTCGGCGGTAATACTTGACAACATTCCTGGCGAGTTGGCCTCTACGTCTCCGTGGGACTTTTATATACATCAATAACGTAATATAACCTAACCTAACCCAACCTATCATCTCGGCGGTAATATTTGACATCATTCCTGGCGAGTGGCCCTCTACGCCTCCGTGGGACTTTTATATACATCAAAACGTAGTTTACCCTAACCTAACCCAACGTAACATCTCGGCGGTAATATTCGGCAACATTCCGGGAGTGTTGGTCCCTACGTCTCCGTGGGATCTTCATATACATCAATAACGTAATATAACCTAACCTAAACCAACCTATCATCTCGGCGGTAATATTTGACAACATTCCAGGCGAGTTGGCCTCTACGCCTCCGTGGGAATTTTATATACATCAATAACGTAATATAACCTAACCTAACCCAACCTAACATCTCGGCACTAATATTTGACAACATTCCTGGCTTGATGGCCTCTACGTTTCCGTGGGGCCTTCATATACATCAATAACGTAATATAACCTAACCTAACCCAACCTAAGATCTCGGCACTAATATTTGACAACATTCCAGGCGAGTTGGCCTCTACGCCTCCGTGGGACTTTTATATACATCAAAACGTAATTTACCCTAACCTAACCCAACGTATCATCTCGGCGGTAATATTCGGCAACATTCCTCGATTGTTGGTCTCTACGTCTCCGTGGGATCTTCATATACATCAATAACGTAATATAAGCTAACCTAACCCAACCTGACATCTCGGCACTAATATTTGACAACATTCCTGGCGAGTTGGCCTCTACCTCTCCGTGAGACCTTCATATACATCAATAACGTAATATAATCTAACCTAACCCAACCTGTCATCTCGGCGGTAATATTTGACAACATTCCTGGTCCGTTGGCCTCTGCGTCTCCGTGGAGCCTTCATATACATCAATAACTTAATATAACCTAACCTAACCCAACCTATCATCTCGGCGGTAATATTTGACAACATTCCTGGCGAGTTGGCCTCTACGTCTCCGTGGGACTTTTATATACATCAATAACGTAATTTAACCTAACCTAAACCTACGTAACATCTCGGCGGTAATATTTGACAACATTCCTGGCTTGATGGCTTCTACGTCTCCGTGGTACCTTCATATACATCAATAACGTAATATAACCTAACCTAACCCAACCTATCATCTCGGCGGTAATGTTTGACATCATTCCTGGCGAGTTGGCCTCTACGCCTCCGTGGGACTTTTATATACATCAAAACGTAATTTAACCTAACCTAACCCAACGTAACATCTCGGCGGTAATATTCGGCAACATTCCTGGAGTGTTGGTCCCTACGTCTCCATGGGATCTTCATATACATCAATAACGTAATATAACCTAACCTAAACCAACCTATCATCTCGGCGGTAATATTTGACAACATTCCAGGCGAGTTGGCCTCTACGTCTCCGTGGGAATTTTATATACATCAATAACGTAATGTAACCTAACCTAACCCAACCTAACATCTCGGCACTAATATTTGACAACATTCCTGGCTTGATGGCCTCTACGTCTCCGTGGGACCTTCATATACATCAATAACATAATATTACCAAACCTAACCCAACCTATCATCTCGGCGGTAATACTTGACATCATTCCTGGCGAGTGGGCCTCTACGCCTCCGTGGGACTTTTATATACATCAAAACGTAATTTACCCTAACCTAACCCAACGTAACATCTCGGCGGTAATATTCGGCAACATTCCTGGAGTGTTGGTCCCTACGTCTCCGTGGGATCTTCATATACATCAATAACGTAATATAACCTAACCTAAACCAACCTATCATCTCGGCGGTAATATTTGACAACATTCCAGGCGAGTTGGCCTCTACGTCTCCGTGGGAATTTTATATACATCAATAACGTAATATAACCTAACCTAACTCAACCTAACATCTCGGCACTAATATTTGACAACATTCCTGGTCAGTTGGCCTCTGCGTCTCCGTGGAACCTTCATATACATCAATAACGTAATATAACCTAACCTAACCCAACCTATCACCTCGGCGGTAATATTTGACAACATTCCTGACGAGTTGGCCTCTACATCTCCGTGGGACTTTTATATACATCAATAACGTAATTTAACCTAACCTAAACCTACGTAACATCTCGGCGGTAATATTTGACAACATTCCTGGCTTGATGGCCTCTACGTCTCCGTGGGACCTTCATATACATCAATAATATAATGTTACCTAACCTAATCCAACCTATCATCTCGGCGGTAATACTTGACAACATTCCTGGCGCGTTGGCCTCTACGTCTCCGTGGGACCTTCATATACATCAATAACGTAATATAGCCTAACCTAACCCAACCTATCATCTCGGCGGTAATATTTGACAACACTCCTGGCGAGTTGGCCTCTACCTCTCCGTGAGACCTTCATATACATCAATAACGTAATATAATCTAACCTAACCCAACCTATCATCTCGGCGGTAATATTTGACAACATTCCTGGTCAGTTGGCCTCTGCGTCTCCGTGGAACCTTCATATACATCAATAACGTAATATAACCTAACCTAACCCAACCTATCATCTCGGCGGTAAAATTTGACAACATTCCTGGCGAGTTGGCCTCTACGTCTCCGTGGGACTTTTATATACATCAATAACGTAATTTAACCTAACCTAAACCTACGTAACATCTCGGCGGTAATATTTGACAACATTCCTGGCTTGATGGCCTCTACGTCTCCGTGGGACCTTCATATACATCAATAACGTAATATAACCTAACCTAACCCAACCTATCATCTCGGCGGTAATATTTGACATCATTCCTGGCGAGTTGGCCTCTACGCCTCCGTGGGACTTTTATATACATCAAAACGTAATTTACCCTAACCTAAGCCAACGTAACATCTCGGCGGTAATATTCGGCAACATTCCTGGAGTGTTGGTCCCTACGTCTCCGTGGAATCTTCATATACATCAATAACGTAATATAACCTAACCTAAACCAACCTATCATCTCGGCGGTAATATTTGACAACATTCCAGGCGAGTTGGCCTCTACGTCTCCGTGGGAATTTTATATACATCAATAACGTAATGTAACCTAACCTAACCCAACCTAACATCTCGGCACTAATATTTGACAACATTCCTGGCTTGATGGCCTCTACGTCTCCGTGGGTCCTTCATATATATCAATAACATAATATTACCTAACCTAACCCAACCTATCATCTCGGCGGTAATACTTGACAACATTCCTGGCGAGTTGGCCTCTACGTCTCCGTGGAACCTTCATATACATCAATAACGTAATATAACCTAACCTAACCCAACCTATCATCTCGGCGGTAATATTTGACAACATTCCTGGCGAGTTGGCCTCTACGTCTCCGTGGGACTTTTATATACATCAAGAACGTAATTTAACCTAACCTAAACCTACGTAACATCTCGGCGGTAATATTTGACAATATTACTGGCTCGATGGCCTCTACGTCTCCGTGGGACCTTCATATACATCAATAACATAATATAACCAAACCTAAACCAACCTATCATCTCGACGGTAATATTTGACAACATTCCTGGCGAGTCGGCCTCTACGTCTCCGTGCGACCTTCATATGCATCAATAACGTAATATAACGTAACCTAACCCAACCTATCATCTCGGCACTAATATTTGACAACATTCCAGGCGAGTTGGCTTCTACGTCTCCGTGGAACTTTTATATACATCAAAATGTAATTTAACCTAACCTAAACCTACGTAACATCTCGGCACTAATATTTGACAACATTCCTGGCGAGTTGGCCTCTACATCTCCGTGAGACCTTCATATACATCAATAGCGTAATATAATCTAACCTAACCCAACCTATCATCTCGGCGGTAATACTTGACAACATTCCTGGCGAGTTGGCCTCTACGTCTCCGTGGAACCTTCATATACATCAATAACGTAATATAACCCAACCTAACCCAACCTATCATCTCGGCGGTAATATTTGACATCATTCCTGTCGAGTTGGCCTCTACGTCTCTGTGGGACTTTTATATACATTAATAACGTAATTTAACCTAACCTAACCCAACCTAACATCTCGGCGGTAATATTTGACAACATTCCTGGTCAGTTGGCATCTACGTCTCCGTGGAACCTTCATGTACATCAATAACGTAATATAACCTAACCTAACCCAACCTATCATCTCGGCGGTAATATTTGACAACATTCCTGGTCAGTTGGCCTCTGCGTCTCCGTGAAACCTTCATATACATCAATAACGTAATATAACCTAACCTAACCCAACCTATCATCTCGGCGGTAATATTTGTCATCATTCCTGGTCAGTTGGTCTCTACGTCTCCGTGGGATCTTCATATATATCAATAACGTAATATAACCAAACCTAAACCAACCTATCATCTCGGCGGTAATATTTGACAACATTCCTGGCGAGTCGGCCTCTACGTCTCCGTGCGACCTTCATATACATCAATAACGTAATATAACGTAACCTAACCCAACCTATCATCTCGGCACTAATATTTGACAACATTCCAGGCGAGTTGGCCTCTAGCTCTCCGTGAGACCTTCATATACATCAATAACGTAATATAATCTAACCTAACCCAACCTGTCATCTCGGCGGTAATATTTAACAACATTCCTGGTCCGTTGGCCTCTGCGTCTCCGTGGAACCTTCATATACATCAATAACTTAATATAACCTAACCTAACCCAACCTATCATCTCGGCGGTAATATTTGACAACATTCCTGTCGAGTTGGCCTCTACGTCTCCGTGGGACTTTTATATACATCAATAACGTAATTTAACCTAACCTAAACCTACGTAACATCTCGGCGGTAATATTTGACAACATTCCTGGCTTGATGGCCTCTACGTCTCCGTGGGACCTTCATATACGTCAATAACGTAATATAACCTAACCTAACCCAACCTATCATCTCGGCGGTAATATTTGACATCATTCCTGGCGAGTTGGCCTCTACGCCTCCGTGGGACTTTTATATACATCAAAACGTAATTTACCCTAACCTAACCCAACGTAACATCTCGGCGGTAATATTCGGCAACATTCCTGGAGTGTTGGTCCCTACGTCTCCGTGGGATCTTCATATACATCAATAACGTAATATAACCTAACCTAAACCAACCTATCATCTCGGCGGTAATATTTGACAACATTCCAGGCGAGTTGGCCTCTACGTCTCCATGGGAATTTTATATACATCAATAACGTAATATAACCTAACCTAACCCAACCTAACATCTCGGCACTAATATTTGACAACATTCCTGGCTTGATGGCCTCTACGTCTCCGTGGGACCTTCATATACATCAATAACATAATATTACCTAACCTAACCCAACCTATCATCTCAGCGGTAATACTTGACAACATTCCTGGCGAGTTGGCCTCTACGTCTCCGTGGGACTTTTATATACATCAATAACGTAATATAACCTAACCTAACCCAACCTATCATCTCGGCGGTAATATTTGACATCATTCCTGGCGAGTGGCCCCCTACGCCTCCGTGGGACTTTTATATACATCAAAACGTAATTTACCCTAACCTAACCCAACGTAACATCTCGGCGGTAATATTCGGCAACATTCCGGGAGTGTTGGTCCCTACGTCTCCGTGGGATCTTCATATACATCAATAACGTAATATAACCTAACCTAAACCAACCTATCATCTCGGCGGTAATATTTGACAACATTCCAGGCGAGTTGGCCTCTACGCCTCCGTGGGAATTTTATATACATCAATAACGTAATATAACCTAACCTAACCCAACCTAACATCTCGGCACTAATATTTGACAACATTCCAGGCGAGTTGGCTTCTACGTCTCCGTGGAACTTTTATATACATCAAAATGTAATTTAACCTAACCTAAACCTACGTAACATCTCGGCACTAATATTTGACAACATTCCTGGCGAGTTGGCCTCTACATCTCCGTGAGACCTTCATATACATCAATAGCGTAATATAATCTAACCTAACCCAACCTATCATCTCGGCGGTAATACTTGACAACATTCCTGGCGAGTTGGCCTCTACGTCTCCGTGGAACCTTCATATACATCAATAACGTAATATAACCCAACCTAACCCAACCTATCATCTCGGCGGTAATATTTGACATCATTCCTGTCGAGTTGGCCTCTACGTCTCTGTGGGACTTTTATATACATTAATAACGTAATTTAACCTAATCTAACCCAACCTAACATCTCGGCGGTAATATTTGACAACATTCCTGGTCAGTTGGCATCTACGTCTCCGTGGAACCTTCATGTACATCAATAACGTAATATAACCTAACCTAACCCAACCTATCATCTCGGCGGTAATATTTGACAACATTCCTGGTCAGTTGGCCTCTGCGTCTCCGTGAAACCTTCATATACATCAATAACGTAATATAACCTAACCTAACCCAACCTATCATCTCGGCGGTAATATTTGTCATCATTCCTGGTCAGTTGGTCTCTACGTCTCCGTGGGATCTTCATATACATCAATAACGTAATATAACCAAACCTAAACCAACCTATCATCTCGGCGGTAATATTTGACAACATTCCTGGCGAGTCGGCCTCTACGTCTCCGTGCGACCTTCATATACATCAATAACGTAATATAACGTAACCTAACCCAACCTATCATCTCGGCACTAATATTTGACAACATTCCAGGCGAGTTGGCCTCTACGTCTCCGTGGGAATTTTATATACATCAATAAAGTAATATAACCGAACCTAACCCAACCTAACATCTCGGCACTAATATTTGACAACATTCCTGGCGAGTTGGCCTCTAGCTCTCCGTGAGACCTTCATATACATCAATAACGTAATATAATCTAACCTAACCCAACCTGTCATCTCGGCGGTAATATTTAACAACATTCCTGGTCCGTTGGCCTCTGCGTCTCCGTGGAACGTTCATATACATCAATAACTTAATATAACCTAACCTAACCCAACCTATCATCTCGGCGGTAATATTTGACAACATTCCTGTCGAGTTGGCCTCTACGTCTCCGTGGGACTTTTATATACATCAATAACGTAATTTAACCTAACCTAAACCTACGTAACATCTCGGCGGTAATATTTGACAACATTCCTGGCTTGATGGCCTCTACGTCTCCGTGGGACCTTCATATACGTCAATAACGTAATATAACCTAACCTAACCCAACCTATCATCTCGGCGGTAATATTTGACATCATTCCTGGCGAGTTGGCCTCTACGCCTCCGTGGGACTTTTATATACATCAAAACGTAATTTACCCTAACCTAACCCAACGTAACATCTCGGCGGTAATATTCGGCAACATTCCTGGAGTGTTGGTCCCTACGTCTCCGTGGGATCTTCATATACATCAATAACGTAATATAACCTAACCTAAACCAACCTATCATCGCGGCGGTAATATTTGACAACATTCCAGGCGAGTTGGCCTCTACGTCTCCATGGGAATTTTATATACATCAATAACGTAATATAACCTAACCTAACCCAACCTAACATCTCGGCACTAATATTTGACAACATTCCTGGCTTGATGGCCTCTACGTCTCCGTGGGATCTTCATATACATCAATAACGTAATATAACCTAACCTAAACCAACCTATCATCTCGGCGGTAATATTTGACAACATTCCAGGCGAGTTGGCCTCTACGCCTCCGTGGGAATTTTATATACATCAATAACGTAATATAACCTAACCTAACCCAACCTAACATCTCGGCACTAATATTTGACAACATTCCTGGCTTGATGGCCTCTACGTTTCCGTGGGGCCTTCATATACATCAATAACGTAATATAACCTAACCTAACCCAACCTAAGATCTCGGCACTAATATTTGACAACATTCCATGCGAGTTGGCCTCTACGCCTCCGTGGGACTTTTATATACATCAAAACGTAATTTACCCTAACCTAACCCAACGTATCATCTCGGCGGTAATATTCGGCAACATTCCTCGAGTGTTGGTCTCTACGTCTCCGTGGGATCTTCATATACATCAATAACGTAATATAAGCTAACCTAACCCAACCTAACATCTCGGCACTAATATTTGACAACATTCCTGGCGAGTTGGCCTCTACCTCTCCGTGAGACCTTCATATACATCAATAACGTAATATAATCTAACCTAACCCAACCTGTCATCTCGGCGGTAATATTTGACAACATTCCTGGTCCGTTGGCCTCTGCGTCTCCGTGGAGCCTTCATATACATCAATAACGTAATATAACCTAACCTAACCCAACCTATCACCTCGGCGGTAATATTTGACAACATTCCTGGCGAGTTGGCCTCTACATCTCCGTGGGACTTTTATATACATCAAAACGTAATTTACCCTAACCTAACCCAACGTATCATCTCGGCGGTAATATTTGACATCATTCCTGGCGAGTGGCCCTCTACGCCTCCGTGGGACTTTTATATACATCAAAACGTAATTTACCCTAACCTAACCCAACGTAATATCTCGGCGGTAATATTCGGCAACATTCCGGGAGTGTTGGTCCCTACGTCTCCGTGGGATCTTCATATACATCAATAACGTAATATAACCTAACCTAAACCAACCTATCATCTCGGCGGTAATATTTGACAACATTCCAGGCGAGTTGGCCTCTACGCCTCCGTGGGAATTTTATATACATCAATAACGTAATATAACCTAACCTAACCCAACCTAACATCTCGGCACTAATATTTGACAACATTCCTGGCTTGATGGCCTCTACGTTTCCGTGGGGCCTTCATATACATCAATAACGTAATATAACCTAACCTAACCCAACCTAAGATCTCGGCACTAATATTTGACAACATTCCAGGCTAGTTGGCCTCTACGCCTCCGTGGGACTTTTATATACATCAAAACGTAATTTACCCTAACCTAACCCAACGTATCATCTCGGCGGTAATATTCGGCAACATTCCTCGAGTGTTGGTCTCTACGTCTCCGTGGGATCTTCATATACATCAATAACGTAATATAAGCTAACCTAACCCAACCTAACATCTCGGCACTAATATTTGACAACATTCCTGGCGAGTTGGCCTCTACCTCTCCGTGAGACCTTCATATACATCAATAACGTAATATAATCTAACCTAACCCAACCTGTCATCTCGGCGGTAATATTTGACAACATTCCTGGTCCGTTGGCCTCTGCGTCTCCGTGGAGCCTTCATATACATCAATAACTTAATATAACCTAACCTAATCCAACCTATCATCTCGGCGGTAATATTTGACAACATTCCTGGCGAGTTGGCCTCTACGTCTCCGTGGGACTTTTATATACATCAATAACGTAATTTAACCTAACCTAAACCTACGTAACATCTCGGCGGTAATATTTGACAACATTCCTGGCTTGATGGCTTCTACGTCTCCGTGGTACCTTCATATACATCAATAACGTAATATAACCTAACCTAACCCAACCTATCATCTCGGCGGTAATGTTTGACATCATTCCTGGCGAGTTGGCCTCTACGCCTCCGTGGGACTTTTATATACATCAAAACGTAATTTACCCTAACCTAACCCAACGTAACATCTCGGCGGTAATATTCGGCAACATTCCTGGAGTGTTGGTCCCTACGTCGCCATGGGATCTTCATATACATCAATAACGTAATATAACCTAACCTAAACCAACCTATCATCTCGGCGGTAATATTTGACAACATTCCAGGCGAGTTGGCCTCTACGTTTCCGTGGGAATTTTATATACATCAATAACGTAATGTAACCTAACCTAACCCAACCTAACATCTCGGCACTAATATTTGACAACATTCCTGGCTTGATGGCCTCTACGTCTCCGTGGGACCTTCATATACATCAATAACATAATATTACCAAACCTAACCCAACCTATCATCTCGGCGGTAATACTTGACATCATTCCTGGCGAGTGGGCCTCTACGCCTCCGTGGGACTTTTATATACATCAAAACGTAATTTACCCTAACCTAACCCAACGTAACATCTCGGCGGTAATATTCGGCAACATTCCTGGAGTGTTGGTCCCTACGTCTCCGTGGGATCTTCATATACATCAATAACGTAATATAACCTAACCTAACCCAACCTATCACCTCGGCGGTAATATTTGACAACATTCCTGGCGAGTTGGCCTCTACATCTCCGTGGGACTTTTATATACATCAATAACGTAATGTAACCTAACCTAACCCAACCTAACATCTCGGCACTAATATTTGACAACATTCCTGGCTTGATGGCCTCTACGTCTCCGTGGGACTTTTATATACATCAATAACGTAATTTAACCTTTTTTTTTTTTTTTTTTTTTTTTTTTTTTTTTTTTTTTTTCGCAGGGAAATCCTCATGGATACCGTGGATTTTTTGGGAAATCCGCGGTTATGTCGGACTCTTACCGACTAAAACCCTGCGGTGGTCTTCCTACACTTGTAGCGGGTAGCCGGGAACTCTTTCGAACGCGTCCAGCATCCCGCCTCGTGTCTGAGTTCTTTGAACTCTCTGTTCATAGCTGGCGTGCGAGTTCATACTTTAGATTGGCAACGACTGCAACCACCACAGTCGTTTGCCTCTCCTCGGTCGAGCGCGTGCCGGATAGACTTGACCCAAATCCTGTCTAGCCGGCGCTCGGCTGCTCTTTCTGTTTTTTCTTATTTACTTTTTCTTTGCGCAATCTTTTCTATTACGCTTGTGTGCGAATGCATGCATTCCTCACGCGTACCTCTTTGTCGAATTTCTTGCGCCTGTCTTCAATCTTCGAAGTCGTCTTCCTCTTCTCCCGCTTGCGGCGTTTGAGATGGACGGCGACGGCGAAGCTCCGCTCCCCGGTGGGTACTTTGGAGCGACTCTCGCGCCCTGACGGACGAGAGTCCCCTACCTTGGAGTGGAACGTGGCAAACGTCTACAACGCCGACCACGTAAGGCTCGTCGAGCAGAAAGCGTGCGCTCTCTTTCGCGCTCGGCGGCTTCCTTCGCAGCCATCACTTTGTCGCAAAACAAGGTAACGGCTCGCCAGTATCTCTCCCCTTCCAGCATCTTCGGCAGGATGCTGGTCGGCGAGAGATCCCGTCCGATCTCTGCCACGAGAGCGTGGCGCAGCGTTTGCCACGCTGGACAGCGTTCCAACGTGTGCTGCGCAGCGTCGTCTCCGTCTCCGCAATGGTGACATTCAGCCGTGGCCTCTTTTCCGATCTTGCAGAGGTACTGACCGAAGCATCCATGTCCAGTCAGCACCTGCGTCACTCTGAAGGTGAGCTGCCCTCTCCTGTTTTCTACCCAGTTTTCCAAGATGGGTAGAATCGCTCCCACGATCCTGTGATTGGTCGCAGGTGCGAGTTTCTCCTTCCATTTAGAGAAAGTGAAGCGTCTCGCTTCTCTTCTAATCTCGTCCCTTGTCGGAGCAGGTGCACCTTCTTCTTCTACCTGGCGCGTTGTGCGAAGGGTTTCGTACACTATGAGGTCTTCCTGCGCCAGGTATTCCAGGGGTGCGAGACCCGCCAGCATTGTTGCCGCGTCGTAGGAAATCGTGCGATATCCTCTTATGACCCGAATGGCTATTCTTCGCCACGCGCTTCGCAGCAGCTGCAGCTTTCTGCCTCCTTTGTTAAGCGCGTCGCTCCATACCGGGGCTCCGTAAAGCGCAATGCTTTTTATCACCCCAGCATAGACTTTCCTTACTTTCTCGTCCGGTCCGTGCAGATTCGGCATGATGCGGCTTAGATAATTTGCCGCAGCATCCAGTCGAACGGCCTGACGAGCGAAGTGGAGACCAAAGTTCCATTTATCGTCGAGGAGCAGTCCGAGATACTTCATCTCGCTCCCCACTGTAACTTTGGATGGTCCAATGTTGACCACTTCGTTTCCTCCTCGCGGGTCTCTTCTTCGTCCCTTGAAGCACAGGATTTCAGATTTCTCCGGTGCCATCTGGAGCCCCATCTTCTTGATCGTATTAGCCACGACCGCAACTGCCACTTCGGCCCGGCAGATTGCGCGTTGCCGACACGTGTCGACTGCCAACACCATCGTGTCATCCGCGTAGCACGTGAGATGCACGCCGGACGGCATTGGCAGCTTCAGGACCGCGTCGTACCCGAGATTCCAGAGAAGCGGTCCGAGGACCGATCCCTGGGGAACGCCGCGATCAATCTTCTTTTTCTCGATTCCATGCCGGCTATCGTAGAGAACCGCGCGGTCGCTCAGGTAATTTTCCACGACCCTTCGCAGGTATCGCGGAAACCCGTGCTTTTCAAGCGCTCTACGAATCGTACTCCATTCGAGGGAGTTGAACGCATTCTTAATATCTAAAGATATCGCGATTACGACTCCCCCGGCGGCGATCGCGTTTTCGGCGAAACTTTTCACTTGTCGAATCGCGTCAATCGTCGATCGTCCTTCTCGGAAGCCGAATTGGTTCTCGGCTAAGTTCGGCCCGGTTCGCGACAGGTGCTCGATGAGGCGGTTGTGGATTATCCTTTCAAATAATTTTCCGACCTCGTCGAGCAAAACTATCGGCCTGTACGCTGCCGGTAAATCCTCCGATTTTCCCGGCTTTCGGAGCAATACTAATCTGCCGGTTTTCCATCTTGCTGGAAACGTACCCGTCTTCAAGCATGCTGTAAATAACTTCCGCAATCTTGAATTCAGGACACTGAGTGCCATCGACCAGGCACGGCCGGGAATTCCGTCCGGTCCGGGCGCGGTGTTCTTCTTTGTCATGCGCTTTATGGCGCGAGCCATTTCCTCCTCGGTGACGTCGTTGTCCAGCGACCAGATGATCGGGTCGATGTGTGCTGAAATTTGCGAGTTGCTCGCCGACGTAGCCTCTTCCGGTGGGAAGAGCGTGTCGACAACTCGCTTCAAGAACGGCGTCTCCATCGTCTCCGTTAACGGGGGCGCCCACGGTCGTAATTTATTCATTACTATCTTGTACGGCCGCCCCCACGGATCCTCGCGCAGTGTTTCCAGCAGCCCGTCCCATGCTCGTGTCTTTGATGTCTTTATGGCCGCCTGCAGCTCCATTTTCTTCTCCTTGTAAACTTCATAGAGCTGCGCTTTCCTCACCGAATCGGGATTCCTCCGTTTCCGGTATCTCGTATATTGTCTCCGTGCGTTTGTGCTCTCCGCACGGAGAAGAGCGATCTCGTTCCTCCACCAATATACGGGTTTACGAGTGGGGTTCGACCTTATTTTCGGCATGCTTGCGTTGCACACCGATGTCAACGTCCTCGTAAACCATTCTGCTTCTCGCTCGACTACGGCCGCTTCGGTCGGTTCGCTCGGCCAGGTAGCGGCGAGGGTTGCCGCCATAAACATATCTTCGTCGATTTTTCGCAACGACCATCTATTTTGCTTCTGGTCCGCTGCCCTTCTTCCTTGTACCGTGGATATGTCGATCCTTATATATAAGTGATCAGATAAAGTTTCGATCGGATCCACTTTCCAGCTCGTGACTCTTCGAGATGCTGCGTCGTTCGCGAACGAGAGGTCGACCTTGCTCTCGCCCTGTGGACGCACGCACGTACTGGCAGATCCTTGATTCAACAGTCTGAGATTCGCGGATGCTGCCCAGTCCATCGTCGAGTGTCCACGCTGAGTCGTTCTGGAAGAGCGCCACATAGTCGCGTGCGCGTTGAAATCTCCCAGTACGAATGTCGGTTGCGAGGCGTGATTTCGCACTACACCCTCCACTTCGTCCAGGAGCTGATCGAAATCTTGCAACGACCAACTCGGCGGCGCGTATATTCCAATGACGACGCAATCCGACCACGATACTGCGACGTAACCACGCCCTTGCGCGATGGCTGTGATCGGTCGGATGCGTGTCGGCGTCGCCTGAATTATTGCAACCGTCTTCTCCCTGTTTGCTATCCATGACGGCTTGTCGTGGATTAAATACGGCTCCGCGGCAACCACTAATTCAACCACGCCGCTTTGCAGGCTTTCGAGCATAAGATCTTGTGCTCTCGCGGCGTGATTTAAATTAGTTTGCAGGATCTGGCATTTCATATTGAAAGTTACGCCAGATCCATCGCCTCCTCGCGGCTGGTGCTCGCCTTCAGAGTTTCGCGCTCCTTCTCCTCTTCGTGGTTGTGTTTGGCTGCTGCTGCAGCCTTTTCCTTCTTTTCCTCAGGTTTCTTATCCTTACCTGAGGATTTAGCGCTCGATTGAGTAGCGTTCTTCTGTCCTTTTTTTGCCGGCGGCGGGACAGTGCAGGCTTTGCTACCTGCTCTGTGTCCATGCGGGCGGTTCGCCGACTTGCATACCGGGCACGTCGGTGCCTTCTCATTGCATTCCGCAGCGCGGTGTCCCTTCTCACCGCACCGGTAACACGCCTCCGTTCGGTCCACGGTCGCGGAGCATTTCGCGATTACGTGCCCGATTTCCCAACATTTGAAGCAGGTAAGTTGTCGTGCTTCGATGGGTTCAACGCGGACGGACGTCCATCCGACCTTTACTTTACCGTTTTCGGTAACCTTCTTTGCGGCGGCGACCGGGCATTGCATAAGCATCGTGCCCATGCCGTTATACGCCGTCCTCCTGGGACCGGTTTTTATCTCGTCGGCGGTGCAGCCGCCTTGTGCGGCGACTGCTTCGACGACCTCACCGACCGTGATCGAGTCTTCCATCCTGAAGACCCTCAGGGCCGCTCTCTTGCAGGGGCGCGTGATTTTTACACCCCTCGTGATCGCGAATAGCCCGGTTAACTTGTTGGCGAGCGCGTTCGCCTTCTCTTCTTTACCTTCGCCGCTTATTTCGAGAATAAGCGCTCCGGTCAGCGCTTTCCTGGGTTTGACCTCACCGATTCCCAGGTCCGACAGTTTGATCTTCTGCCGCGCCGTTGTCATAAGCTCGGCGTATGTCGATTTACTGCCCTCCTCTATAGTGATTACGACAGCGGCCGTGCTCGGGGTTTTCATCACTATCGGCTTTTCTTTTGGCATCGACTTCGCAGCTGCTACCTTCTTGCCTGCCCTCACGGTCTTGTTTACGGTGGCCGTCGTCTCCTTTTTCGACTTTCTGCCGAGGACTTTCGTCCACGGCGTCTCCGTCTCCTTCTTGTTCTGCGGAGCAGGTGCACTCGCTGCTGGACACTTCCCTTCGCTCTCCTTCCGAACCTGCTCCTTTTGAATCTGTTCCATCCTCTTCTGGATGGGTGATTTCTTTGTTTCCGCTTTCGCGGATTTTTTCACCGGTGGAAGGGGCATTGCCTCTCTCTTCCCAGCGGACTTCTCCTTCTTTATGATTGCGGCGCTTGTTCCCTCTTTCGCGGGTTCTTCGCGTCGCGCAACATTTCGTGCCTCCGACCGCGGACGATCCTCCTTCGGAGCGAAGCGCTTCTCCGCCTTCTCCCAAAATTGTTTAAGCCGTTCGTTGACAACGGCCCCAATCTGCTCCATTAGCAGTACGAGACCGGTGTCGGGGATGCTGGCTTCCTCCTGCTTCGTAGTCAGCGATTGCCGTCGTGTTCTTTAACGTAATTTAACCTAACCTAACCCAACCTAACATCTCGGCGGTAATATTTGACAACATTCCTGGCGAGTTGGCCTCTACGTCTCCGTGGGAATTTTATATACATCAATAACGTAATATAACCTAACCTAACCCAACCTAACATCTCGGCACTAATATTTGACAACATTCCTGGCGAGTTGGCCTCTACCTCTCCGTGAGACCTTCATATACATCAATAACGTAATATAATCTAACCTAACCCAACCTGTCATCTCGGCGGTAATATTTGACAACATTCCTGGTCCGTTGGCCTCTGCGTCTCCGTGGAACCTTCATATACATCAATAACTTAATATAACCTAACCTAACCCAACCTATCATCTCGGCGGTAATATTTGACAACATTCCTGGCGAGTTGGCCTCTACGTCTCCGTGGGACTTTTATATACATCAATAACGTAATTTAACCTAACCTAAACCTACGTAACATCTCGGCGGTAATATTCGGCAACATTCCTGGAGTGTTAGTCCCTACGTCTCCGTGGAACCTTCATGTACATCAATAACGTAATATAACCTAACCTAACCCAACCTAAGATCTCGGCACTAATATTTGACAACATTCCAGGCGAGTTGGCCTCTACGTCTCCGTGGGAATTTTATATACATCAATAACGTAATATAACCTAACCTAACCCAACCTAACGTCTCGGCACTAATATTTGACAACATTCTTGGCGAGTTGGCCTCTACCTCTCCGTGAGACCTTCATATACATCAATAACGTAATATAATCTAACCTAACCCAACCTATCATCTCGGCGGTAATATTTGTCATCATTCCTGGTCAGTTGGCCTCTACGTCTCCGTGGAACCTTCATGTACATCAATAACGTAATATAACCTAACCTAACCCAACCTATCATCTCGGCGGTAATATTTGACAACATTCCTGGCGAGTTGGCCTCTACGTCTCCGTGGTACTTTTATATACATCAAGAACGTAATTTAACCTAACCTAAACCTACGTAACATCTCGGCGGTAATATTTGACAATATTACTGGCTCGATGGCCTCTACGTCTCCGTGGGACCTTCATATACATCAATAACATAATATAACCAAACCTAAACCAACCTATCATCTCGGCGGTAATATTTGACAACATTCCTGGCGAGTCGGCCTCTACGTCTCCGTGGAACCTTCATGTACATCAATAACGTAATATAACCTAACCTAACCCAACCTAAGATCTCGGCACTAATATTTGACAACATTCCAGGCGAGTTGGCCTCTACGTCTCCGTGGGAATTTTATATACATCAATAACGTAATATAACCTAACCTAACCCAACCTAACGTCTCGGCACTAATATTTGACAACATTCTTGGCGAGTTGGCGTCTACCTCTCCGTGAGACCTTCATATACATCAATAACGTAATATAATCTAACCTAACCCAACCTATCATCTCGGCGGTAATATTTGTCATCATTCCTGGTCAGTTGGCCTCTACGTCTCCGTGGAACCTTCATGTACATCAATAACGTAATATAACCTAACCTAACCCAACCTATCATCTCGGCGGTAATATTTGACAACATTCCTGGCGAGTTGGCCTCTACGTCTCCGTGGTACTTTTATATACATCAAGAACGTAATTTAACCTAACCTAAACCTACGTAACATCTCGGCGGTAATATTTGACAATATTACTGGCTCGATGGCCTCTACGTCTCCGTGGGACCTTCATATACATCAATAACATAATATAACCAAACCTAAACCAACCTATCATCTCGGCGGTAATATTTGACAACATTCCTGGCGAGTCGGCGTCTACGTCTCCGTGCGACCTTCATATACATCAATAACGTAATATAACGTAACCTAACCCAACTTATCATCTCGGCACTAATATTTGACAACATTCCAGGCGAGTTGGCCTCTACGTCTCCGTGGGAATTTTATATACATCAATAAAGTAATATAACCGAACCTAACCCAACCTAACATCTCGGCACTAATATTTGACAACATTCCTGGCGAGTTGGCCTCTAGCTCTCCGTGAGACCTTCATATACATCAATAACGTAATATAATCTAACCTAACCCAACCTGTCATCTCGGCGGTAATATTTGACAACATTCCTGGCTTGATGGCCTCTACGTCTCCGTGGGACCTTCATATACATCAATAACATAATATTACCTAACCTAACCCAACCTACCATCTCGGCGGTAATATTTGACAACATTCCTGTCGAGTTGGCCTCTACGTCTCCGTGGGACTTTTATATACATCAAAACGTAATTTACCCTAACCTAACCCAACGTAACATCTCGGCGGTAATATTCGGCAACATTCCTGGAGTGTTGGTCCCTACGTCTCCGTGGGATCTTCATATACATCAATAACGTAATATAACCTAACCTAAACCAACCTATCATCTCGGCGGTAATATTTGACAACATTCCAGGCGGGTTGGCCTCTACGTCTCCGTGGGAATTTTATATACATCAATAACGTAATATAACCTAACCTAACCCAACCTAACATCTCGGCACTAATATTTGACAACATTCCTGGCGAGTTGGCCTCTACCTCTCCGTGAGACCTTCATATACATCAATAACGTAATATAATCTAACCTAACCCAACCTATAATCTCGGCGGTAATATTTGACAACATTCCTGGTCAGTTGGCCTCTGCGTCTCCGTGGAACCTTCATATACATCAATAACGTAATATAACCTAACCTAACCCCACCTATCACCTCGGCGGTAATATTTGACAACATTCTTGGCGAGTTGGCCTCTACATCTCCGTGGGACTTTTATATACATCAATAACGTAATTTAACCTAACCTAAACCTACGTAACATCTCGGCGGTAATATTTGACAACATTCCTGGCTTGATGGCCTCTACGTCTCCGTGGGACCTTCATATACATCAATAACATAATATTACCTAACCTAACCCAACCTATCATCTCGGCGGTAATACTTGACAACATTCCTGGCGCGTTGGCCTCTACGTCTCCGTGGGACCTTCATATACATCAATAACGTAATATAACCTAACCTAAACCAACCTATCATCTCGGCGGTAATATTTGACAACATTCCAGGCGAGTTGGCCTCTACGTCTCCGTGGGAATTTTATATACATCAATAACGTAATATAACCTAACCTAACCCAACCTATCATCTCCGCACTAATATTTGACAACATACCTGGCTTGATGGCCTCTACGTCTCCGTGGGACCTTCATATACATCAATAACATAATATTACCTAACCTAACCCAACCTGTCATCTCGGCGGTAATACTTGACAACATTCCTGGCGAGTTGGCCTCTACGTCTCCGTGGGACTTTTATATACATCAATAACATAATACTACCTAACCTAACCCAACCTAACATCTCGGCACTAATATTTGACAACATTCCTGGCGAGTTGGCCTCTACCTCTCCGTGAGACCTTCATATACATCAATAACGTAATATAATCTAACCTAACCCAACCTATAATCTCGGCGGTAATATTTGACAACATTCCTGGTCAGTTGGCCTCTGCGTCTCCGTGGAACCTTCATATACATCAATAACGTAATATAACCTAACCTAACCCAACCTATCATCTCGGCGGTAATATTTGACATCATTCCTGGCGAGTTGGCCTCTACGCCTCCGTGGGACTTTTATATACATCAATAACGTAATTTAACCTAACCTAAACCTACGTAACATCTCGGCGGTAATATTTGACAACATTCCTGGCTTGATGGCCTCTACGTCTCCGTGGGACCTTCATATACATCAATAACAAAATATTACCTAACCTAACCCAACCTATCATCTCGGCGGTAATACTTGACAACATTCCTGGCGCGTTGGCCTCTACGTCTCCGTGGGAATTTTATTTACATCAATAACGTAATATAACCTAACCTAACCCAACCTATCATCTCCGCACTAATATTTGACAACATTCCTGGCTTGATGGCCTCTACGTCTCCGTGGGACCTTCATATACATCAATAACATAATATTACCTAACCTAACCCAACCTATCATCTCGGCGGTAATATTTGACATCATTCCTGGCGAGTTGGCCTCTACGCCTCCGTGGGACTTTTATATACATCAAAACGTAATTTACCCTAACCTAACCCAACGTAACATCTCGGCGGTAATATTCGGCAACATTCCTGGAGTGTTGGTCCCTACGTCTCCGTGGGATCTTCATATACATCAATAACGTAATATAACCTAACCTAAACCAACCTATCATCTCGGCGGTAATATTTGACAACATTCCAGGCGAGTTGGCCTCTACGTCTCCGTGGGAATTTTATATACATCAATAACGTAATGTAACCTAACCTAACCCAACCTAACATCTCGGCACTAATATTTGACACCATTCCTGGCTTGATGGCCTCTACGTCTCCGTGGGATCTTCATATACATCAATAACGTAATATAACCTAACCTAAACCAACCTATCATCTCGGCGGTAATATTTGACAACATTCCAGGCGAGTTGGCCTCTACGTCTCCGTGGGAATTTTATATACATCAATAACGTAATATAACCTAACCTAACCCAACCTATCACCTCGGCGGTAATATTTGACACATTCTTGGCGAGTTGGCCTCTACATCTCCGTGGGACTTTTATATACATCAATAACGTAATGTAACCTAACCTAACCCAACCTAACATCTCGGCACTAATATTTGACACCATTCCTGGCTTGATGGCCTCTACGTCTCCGTGGGATCTTCATATACATCAATAACGTAATATAACCTAACCTAAACCAACCTATCATCTCGGCGGTAATATTTGACAACATTCCAGGCGAGTTGGCCTCTACGTCTCCGTGGGAATTTTATATACATCAATAACGTAATATAACCTAACCTAACCCAACCTATCATCTCGGCGGTAATACTTGACATCATTCCTGGCGAGTGGGCCTCTACGCCTCCGTGGGACTTTTATATACATCAAAACGTAATATACCCTAACCTAACCCAACGTAACATCTCGGCGGTAATATTTGACAACATTCCAGGCGAGTTGGCCTCTACGTCTCCGTAGGAATTTTATATACATCAATAACGTAATGTAACCTAACCTAACCCAACCTAACATCTCGGCACTAATATTTGACAACATTCCTGGCGAGTTGGCCTCTACCTCTCCGTGAGACCTTCATATACATCAATAACGTAATATAATCTAACCTAACCCAACCTATAATCTCGGCGGTAATATTTGACAACATTCCTGGTCAGTTGGCCTCTGCGTCTCCGTGGAACCTTCATATACATCAATAACGTAATATAACCTAACCTAACCCAACCTATCATCTCGGCGGTAATATTTGACATCATTCCTGGCGAGTTGGCCTCTACGCCTCCGTGGGACTTTTATATACATCAATAACGTAATTTAACCTAACCTAAACCTACGTAACATCTCGGCGGTAATATTTGACAACATTCCTGGCTTGATGGCCTCTACGTCTCCGTGGGACCTTCATATACATCAATAACATAATATTACCTAACCTAACCCAACCTATCATCTCGGCGGTAATACTTGACAACATTCCTGGCGCGTTGGCCTCTACGTCTCCGTGGGACCTTCATATACATCAATAACGTAATATAACCTAACCTAAACCAACCTATCAGCTCGGCGGTAATATTTGACAACATTCCAGGCGAGTTGGCCTCTACGTCTCCGTGGGAATTTTATATACATCAATAACGTAATATAACCTAACCTAACCCAACCTATCACCTCCGCACTAATATTTGACAACATACCTGGCTTGATAGCCTCTACGTCTCCGTGGGACCTTCATATACATCAATAACATAATATTACCTAACCTAACCCAACCTGTCATCTCGGCGGTAATACTTGACAACATTCCTGGCGAGTTGGCCTCTACGTCTCCGTGGGACTTTTATATACATCAATAACATAATATTACCTAACCTAACCCAACCTATCATCTCGGCGGTAATACTTGACAACATTCCTGGCGAGTTGGCCTCTACGTCTCCGTGGAACCTTCATATACATCAATAACGTAATATAACCTAACCTAACCCAACCTATCATCTCGGCGGTAATATTTGACATCATTCCTGGCGAGTTGGCCTCTACGCCTCCGTGGGACTTTTATATACATCAATAACGTAATTTAACCTAACCTAAACCTACGTAACATCTCGGCGGTAATATTTGACAACATTCCTGGCTTGATGGCCTCTACGTCTCCGTGGGACCTTCATATACATCAATAACATAATATTACCTAACCTAACCCAACCTATCATCTCGGCGGTAATACTTGACAACATTCCTGGCGCGTTGGCCTCTACGTCTCCGTGGGACCTTCATATACATCAATAACGTAATATAACCTAACCTAAACCAACCTATCATCTCGGCGGTAATATTTGACAACATTCCAGGCGAGTTGGCCTCTACGTCTCCGTGGGAATTTTATTTACATCAATAACGTAATATAACCTAACCTAACCCAACCTATCATCTCAGCACTAATATTTGACAACATTCCTGGCTTGATGGCCTCTACGTCTCCGTGGGACCTTCATATACATCAATAACATAATATTACCTAACCTAACCCAACCTGTCATCTCGGCGGTAATACTTGACAACATTCCTGGCCAGTTGGCCTCTACGTCTCCGTGGGACTCTTATATACATCAATAACGTAATTTAACCTAACCTAAACCTACGTAACATCTCGGCGGTAATATTTGACATCATTCCTGGCTTGATGGCTTCTACGTCTCCGTGGTACCTTCATATACATCAATAACGTAATATAACCTAACCTAACCCAACCTATCATCTCGGCGGTAATATTTGACATCATTCCTGGCGAGTTGGCCTCTACGCCTCCGTGGGACTTTTATATACATCAAAACGTAATTTACCCTAACCTAACCCAACGTAACATCTCGGCGGTAATATTCGGCAACATTCCTGGAGTGTTGGTCCCTACGTCTCCGTGGGATCTTCATATATATCATTAACGTAATATAACCTAACCTAAACCAACCTATCATCTCGGCGGTAATATTTGACAACATTCCAGGCGAGTTGGCCTCTACGTCTCCGTAGGAATTTTATATACATCAATAACGTAATGTAACCTAACCTAACCCAACCTAACATCTCGGCACTAATATTTGACAACATTCCTGGCTTGATGGCCTCTACGTCTCCGTGGGACCTTCATATACATCAATAACGTAATATAACCTAACCTAACCCAACCTATCATCTCGGCGGTAATATTTGACATCATTCCTGGCGAGTTGGCCTCTACGCCTCCGTGGGACTTTTATATACATCAAAACGTAATTTACCCTAACCTAAACCAACGTAACATCTCGGCGGTAATATTCGGCAACATTCCTGGAGTGTTGGTCCCTACGTCTCCGTGGGATCTTCATATACATCAATAACGTAATATAACCTAACCTAAACCAACCTATCATCTCGGCGGTAATATTTGACAACATTCCAGGCGAGTTGGCCTCTACGTCTCCGTGGGAATTTTATATACATCAATAACGTAATGTAACCTAACCTAACCCAACCTAACATCTCGGCACTAATATTTGACAACATTCCTGGCTTGATGGCCTCTACGTCTCCGTGGGACCTTCATATACATCAATAACATAATATTACCTAACCTAACCCAACCTATCATCTCGGCGTTAATACTTGACATCATTCCTGGCGAGTGGGCCTCTACGCCTCCGTGGGACTTTTATATACATCAAAACGTAATTTACCCTAACCTAACCCAACGTAACATCTCGGCGGTAATATTCGGCAACATTCCTGGAGTGTTGGTCCCTACGTCTCCGTGGGACCTTCATATACATCAATAACGTAATATAACCTAACCTAAACCAAACTATCATCTCGGCGGTAATATTTGACAACATTCCAGGCGAGTTGGCCTCTACGTCTCCGTGGGAATTTTATATACATCAATAACGTAATATAACCTAACCTAACCCAACCTAACATCTCGGCACTAATATTTGACAACATTCCTGGCGAGTTGGCCTCTACCTCTCCGTGAGACCTTCATATACATCAATAGCGTAATATAATCTAACCTAACCCAACCTATAATCTCGGCGGTAATATTTGACAACATTCCTGGTCAGTTGGCCTCTGCGTCTCCGTGGAACCTTCATATACATCAATAACGTAATATAACCTAACCTAACCCAACCTATCACCTCGGCGGTAATATTTGACAACATTCCTGGCGAGTTGGCCTCTACATCTCCGTGGGACTTTTATATACATCAATAACGTAATTTAACCTAACCTAAACCTACGTAACATCTCGGCGGTAATATTTGACAACATTCCTGGCTTGATGGCCTCTACGTCTCCGTGGGACCTTCATATACATCAATAACATAATATTACCTAACCTAACCCAACCTATCATCTCGGCGGTAATACTTGACAACATTCCTGGCGCGTTGGCCTCTACGTCTCCGTGGGACCTTCATATACATCAATAACGTAATATAACCTAACCTAACCCAACCTATCATCTCGGCGGTAATATTTGACAACATTCCTGACGAGTTGGCCTCTACGTCTCCGTGGGACTTTTATATACATCAATAACGTAATTTAACCTAACCTAAACCAACGTAACATCTCGGCGGTAATATTTGACAACATTCCTGGCTTGCTGGCCTCTATGTTTCCGTGGGACCTTCATATACATCAATAACGTAATATAATCTAACCTGACCCAACCTATCATCTCGGCGGTAATATTTGACAACATTCCTGGTCAGTTGGCCTCTGCGTCTCCGTGGAACCTTCATATACATCAATAACGTAATATAACCTAACCTAACCCAACCTATCATCTCGGCGGTAAAATTTGACAACATTCCTGGCGAGTTGGCCTCTACGTCTCCGTGGGACTTTTATATACATCAATAACGTAATTTAACCTAACCTAAACCTACGTAACATCTCGGCGGTAATATTTGACAACATTCCTGGCTTGATGGCCTCTACGTCTCCGTGGGACCTTCATATACATCAATAACGTAATGTAACCTAACCTAACCCAACCTATCGTCTCGGCGGTAATATTTGACATCATTCCTGGCGAGTTGGCCTCTACGCCTCCGTGGGACTTTTATATACATCAAAACGTAATTTACCCTAACCTAACCCAACGTAACATCTCGGCGGTAATATTCGGCAACATTCCTGGAGTGTTGGTACCTACGTCTCCGTGGGATCTTCATATACATCAATAACGTAATATAACCTAACCTAAACCAACCTAACATCTCGGCACTAATATTTGACAACATTCCTGGCTTGATGGCCTCTACGTCTCCGTGGGACCTTCATATACATCAATAACATAATATTACCTAACCTAACCCAACCTATCATCTCGGCGGTAATACTTGACATCATTCCTGGCGAGTGGGCCTCTACGCCTCCGTGGGACTTTTATATACATCAAAACGTAATATACCCTAACCTAACCCAACGTAACATCTCGGCGGTAATATTCGGCAACATTCCTGGAGTGTTGGTCCCTACGTCTCCGTGGGATCTTCATATACATCAATAACGTAATATAACCTAACCTAAACCAACCTATCATCTCGGCGGTAATATTTGAAAACATTCCAGGCGAGTTGGCCTCTACGTCTCCGTGGGAATTTTATATACATCAATAACGTAATGTAACCTAACCTAACCCAACCTAACATCTCGGCACTAATATTTGACAACATTCCTGGCTTGATGGCCTCTACGTCTCCGTGGGACCTTCATATACATCAATAACATAATATTACCTAACCTAACCCAACCTATCATCTCGGCGGTAATACTTGACATCATTCCTGGCGAGTGGGCCTCTACGCCTCCGTGGGACTTTTATATACATCAAAACGTAATATACCCTAACCTAACCCAACGTAACATCTCGGCGGTAATATTTGACAACATTCCAGGCGAGTTGGCCTCTACGTCTCCGTAGGAATTTTATATACATCAATAACGTAATGTAACCTAACCTAACCCAACCTAACATCTCGGCACTAATATTTGACAACATTCCTGGCGAGTTGGCCTCTACCTCTCCGTGAGACCTTCATATACATCAATAACGTAATATAATCTAACCTAACCCAACCTATAATCTCGGCGGTAATATTTGACAACATTCCTGGTCAGTTGGCCTCTGCGTCTCCGTGGAACCTTCATATACATCAATAACGTAATATAACCTAACCTAACCCAACCTATCATCTCGGCGGTAATATTTGACATCATTCCTGGCGAGTTGGCCTCTACGCCTCCGTGGGACTTTTATATACATCAATAACGTAATTTAACCTAACCTAAACCTACGTAACATCTCGGCGGTAATATTTGACAACATTCCTGGCTTGATGGCCTCTACGTCTCCGTGGGACCTTCATATACATCAATAACATAATATTACCTAACCTAACCCAACCTATCATCTCGGCGGTAATACTTGACAACATTCCTGGCGCGTTGGCCTCTACGTCTCCGTGGGACCTTCATATACATCAATAACGTAATATAACCTAACCTAAACCAACCTATCAGCTCGGCGGTAATATTTGACAACATTCCAGGCGAGTTGGCCTCTACGTCTCCGTGGGAATTTTATATACATCAATAACGTAATATAACCTAACCTAACCCAACCTATCACCTCCGCACTAATATTTGACAACATACCTGGCTTGATAGCCTCTACGTCTCCGTGGGACCTTCATATACATCAATAACATAATATTACCTAACCTAACCCAACCTGTCATCTCGGCGGTAATACTTGACAACATTCCTGGCGAGTTGGCCTCTACGTCTCCGTGGGACTTTTATATACATCAATAACATAATATTACCTAACCTAACCCAACCTATCATCTCGGCGGTAATACTTGACAACATTCCTGGCGAGTTGGCCTCTACGTCTCCGTGGAACCTTCATATACATCAATAACGTAATATAACCTAACCTAACCCAACCTATCATCTCGGCGGTAATATTTGACATCATTCCTGGCGAGTTGGCCTCTACGCCTCCGTGGGACTTTTATATACATCAATAACGTAATTTAACCTAACCTAAACCTACGTAACATCTCGGCGGTAATATTTGACAACATTCCTGGCTTGATGGCCTCTACGTCTCCGTGGGACCTTCATATACATCAATAACATAATATTACCTAACCTAACCCAACCTATCATCTCGGCGGTAATACTTGACAACATTCCTGGCGCGTTGGCCTCTACGTCTCCGTGGGACCTTCATATACATCAATAACGTAATATAACCTAACCTAAACCAACCTATCATCTCGGCGGTAATATTTGACAACATTCCAGGCGAGTTGGCCTCTACGTCTCCGTGGGAATTTTATTTACATCAATAACGTAATATAACCTAACCTAACCCAACCTATCATCTCAGCACTAATATTTGACAACATTCCTGGCTTGATGGCCTCTACGTCTCCGTGGGACCTTCATATACATCAATAACATAATATTACCTAACCTAACCCAACCTGTCATCTCGGCGGTAATACTTGACAACATTCCTGGCCAGTTGGCCTCTACGTCTCCGTGGGACTCTTATATACATCAATAACGTAATTTAACCTAACCTAAACCTACGTAACATCTCGGCGGTAATATTTGACATCATTCCTGGCTTGATGGCTTCTACGTCTCCGTGGTACCTTCATATACATCAATAACGTAATATAACCTAACCTAACCCAACCTATCATCTCGGCGGTAATATTTGACATCATTCCTGGCGAGTTGGCCTCTACGCCTCCGTGGGACTTTTATATACATCAAAACGTAATTTACCCTAACCTAACCCAACGTAACATCTCGGCGGTAATATTCGGCAACATTCCTGGAGTGTTGGTCCCTACGTCTCCGTGGGATCTTCATATATATCATTAACGTAATATAACCTAACCTAAACCAACCTATCATCTCGGCGGTAATATTTGACAACATTCCAGGCGAGTTGGCCTCTACGTCTCCGTAGGAATTTTATATACATCAATAACGTAATGTAACCTAACCTAACCCAACCTAACATCTCGGCACTAATATTTGACAACATTCCTGGCTTGATGGCCTCTACGTCTCCGTGGGACCTTCATATACATCAATAACGTAATATAACCTAACCTAACCCAACCTATCATCTCGGCGGTAATATTTGACATCATTCCTGGCGAGTTGGCCTCTACGCCTCCGTGGGACTTTTATATACATCAAAACGTAATTTACCCTAACCTAAACCAACGTAACATCTCGGCGGTAATATTCGGCAACATTCCTGGAGTGTTGGTCCCTACGTCTCCGTGGGATCTTCATATACATCAATAACGTAATATAACCTAACCTAAACCAACCTATCATCTCGGCGGTAATATTTGACAACATTCCAGGCGAGTTGGCCTCTACGTCTCCGTGGGAATTTTATATACATCAATAACGTAATGTAACCTAACCTAACCCAACCTAACATCTCGGCACTAATATTTGACAACATTCCTGGCTTGATGGCCTCTACGTCTCCGTGGGACCTTCATATACATCAATAACATAATATTACCTAACCTAACCCAACCTATCATCTCGGCGTTAATACTTGACATCATTCCTGGCGAGTGGGCCTCTACGCCTCCGTGGGACTTTTATATACATCAAAACGTAATTTACCCTAACCTAACCCAACGTAACATCTCGGCGGTAATATTCGGCAACATTCCTGGAGTGTTGGTCCCTACGTCTCCGTGGGACCTTCATATACATCAATAACGTAATATAACCTAACCTAAACCAAACTATCATCTCGGCGGTAATATTTGACAACATTCCAGGCGAGTTGGCCTCTACGTCTCCGTGGGAATTTTATATACATCAATAACGTAATATAACCTAACCTAACCCAACCTAACATCTCGGCACTAATATTTGACAACATTCCTGGCGAGTTGGCCTCTACCTCTCCGTGAGACCTTCATATACATCAATAGCGTAATATAATCTAACCTAACCCAACCTATAATCTCGGCGGTAATATTTGACAACATTCCTGGTCAGTTGGCCTCTGCGTCTCCGTGGAACCTTCATATACATCAATAACGTAATATAACCTAACCTAACCCAACCTATCACCTCGGCGGTAATATTTGACAACATTCCTGGCGAGTTGGCCTCTACATCTCCGTGGGACTTTTATATACATCAATAACGTAATTTAACCTAACCTAAACCTACGTAACATCTCGGCGGTAATATTTGACAACATTCCTGGCTTGATGGCCTCTACGTCTCCGTGGGACCTTCATATACATCAATAACATAATATTACCTAACCTAACCCAACCTATCATCTCGGCGGTAATACTTGACAACATTCCTGGCGCGTTGGCCTCTACGTCTCCGTGGGACCTTCATATACATCAATAACGTAATATAACCTAACCTAACCCAACCTATCATCTCGGCGGTAATATTTGACAACATTCCTGACGAGTTGGCCTCTACGTCTCCGTGGGACTTTTATATACATCAATAACGTAATTTAACCTAACCTAAACCAACGTAACATCTCGGCGGTAATATTTGACAACATTCCTGGCTTGCTGGCCTCTATGTTTCCGTGGGACCTTCATATACATCAATAACGTAATATAATCTAACCTGACCCAACCTATCATCTCGGCGGTAATATTTGACAACATTCCTGGTCAGTTGGCCTCTGCGTCTCCGTGGAACCTTCATATACATCAATAACGTAATATAACCTAACCTAACCCAACCTATCATCTCGGCGGTAAAATTTGACAACATTCCTGGCGAGTTGGCCTCTACGTCTCCGTGGGACTTTTATATACATCAATAACGTAATTTAACCTAACCTAAACCTACGTAACATCTCGGCGGTAATATTTGACAACATTCCTGGCTTGATGGCCTCTACGTCTCCGTGGGACCTTCATATACATCAATAACGTAATGTAACCTAACCTAACCCAACCTATCGTCTCGGCGGTAATATTTGACATCATTCCTGGCGAGTTGGCCTCTACGCCTCCGTGGGACTTTTATATACATCAAAACGTAATTTACCCTAACCTAACCCAACGTAACATCTCGGCGGTAATATTCGGCAACATTCCTGGAGTGTTGGTACCTACGTCTCCGTGGGATCTTCATATACATCAATAACGTAATATAACCTAACCTAAACCAACCTAACATCTCGGCACTAATATTTGACAACATTCCTGGCTTGATGGCCTCTACGTCTCCGTGGGACCTTCATATACATCAATAACATAATATTACCTAACCTAACCCAACCTATCATCTCGGCGGTAATACTTGACATCATTCCTGGCGAGTGGGCCTCTACGCCTCCGTGGGACTTTTATATACATCAAAACGTAATATACCCTAACCTAACCCAACGTAACATCTCGGCGGTAATATTCGGCAACATTCCTGGAGTGTTGGTCCCTACGTCTCCGTGGGATCTTCATATACATCAATAACGTAATATAACCTAACCTAAACCAACCTATCATCTCGGCGGTAATATTTGAAAACATTCCAGGCGAGTTGGCCTCTACGTCTCCGTGGGAATTTTATATACATCAATAACGTAATGTAACCTAACCTAACCCAACCTAACATCTCGGCACTAATATTTGACAACATTCCTGGCTTGATGGCCTCTACGTCTCCGTGGGACCTTCATATACATCAATAACATAATATTACCTAACCTAACCCAACCTATCATCTCGGCGGTAATACTTGACATCATTCCTGGCGAGTGGGCCTCTACGCCTCCGTGGGACTTTTATATACATCAAAACGTAATATACCCTAACCTAACCCAACGTAACATCTCGGCGGTAATATTCGGCAACATTCCTGGAGTGTTGGTCCCTACGTCTCCGTGGGATCTTCATATACATCAATAACGTAATATAACCTAACCTAAACCAACCTATCATCTCGGCGGTAATATTTGAAAACATTCCAGGCGAGTTGGCCTCTACGTCTCCGTGGGAATTTTATATACATCAATAACGTAATATAACCTAACCTAACCCAACCTAACATCTCGGCACTAATATTTGACAACATTCCTGGCGAGTTGGCCTCTACCTCTCCGTGAGACCTTCATATACATCAATAACGTAATATAATCTAACCTAACCCAACCTATAATCTCGGCGGTAATATTTGACAACATTCCTGGTCAGTTGGCCTCTGCGTCTCCGTGGAACCTTCATATACATCAATAACGTAATATAACCTAACCTAACCCAACCTATCACCTCGGCGGTAATATTTGACAACATTCCTGGCGAGTTGGCCTCTACATCTCCGTGGGAATTTTATATACATCAATAACGTAATTTAACCTAACCTAAACCTACGTAACATCTCGGCGGTAATATTTGACAACATTCCTGGCTTGATGGCCTCTACGTCTCCGTGGGACCTTCATATACATCAATAACATAATATTACCTAACCTAACCCAACCTATCATCTCGGCGGTAATACTTAACAACATTCCTGGCGCGTTGGCCTCTACGTCTCCGTGGGACCTTCATATACATCAATAACGTAATATAACCTAACCTAACCCAACCTATCATCTCGGCGGTAATATTTGACAACATTCCTGACGAGTTGGCCTCTACGTCTCCGTGGGACTTTTATATACATCAATAACGTAATTTAACCTAACCTAAACCAACGTAACATCTCGGCGGTAATATTTGACAACATTCCTGGCTTGCTGGCCTCTATGTTTCCGTGGGACCTTCATATACATCAATAACATAATATTACCTAACCTAACCCAACCTATCATCTCGGCGGTAATACTTGACAACATTCCTGGCGAGTTGGCCTCTACCTCTCCGTGAGACCTTCATATACATCAATAACGTAATATAATCTAACCTAACCCAACCTATCATCTCGGCGGTAATATTTGACAACATTCCTGGTCAGTTGGCCTCTGCGTCTCCGTGGAACCTTCATATACATCAATAACGTAATATAACCTAACCTAACCCAACCTATCATCTCGGCGGTAAAATTTGACAACATTCCTGGCGAGTTGGCCTCTACGTCTCCGTGGGACTTTTATATACATCAATAACGTAATTTAACCTAACCTAAACCTACGTAACATCTCGGCGGTAATATTTGACAACATTCCTGGCTTGATGGCCTCTACGTCTCCGTGGGACCTTCATATACATCAATAACGTAATATAACCTAACCTAACCCAACCTATCATCTCGGCGGTAAAATTTGACAATATTCCTGGCGAGTTGGCCTCTACGTCTCCGTGGGACTTTTATATACATCAATAACGTAACTTAACCTAACCTAAACCTACGTAACATCTCGGCGGTAATATTTGACAACATTCCTGGCTTGATGGCCTCTACGTCTCCGTGGGACCTTCATATACATCAATAACGTAATATAACCTAACCTAACCCAACCTATCATCTCGGCGGTAATATTTGACATCATTCCTGGCGAGTTGGCCTCTACGCCTCCGTGGGACTTTTATATACATCAAAACGTAATTTACCCTAACCTAACCCAACGTAACATCTCGGCGGTAATATTCGGCAACATTCCTGGAGTGTTGGTCCCTACGTCTCCGTGGGATCTTCATATACATCAATAACGTAATATAACCTAACCTAAACCAACCTATCATCTCGGCGGTAATATTTGACAACATTCCAGGCGAGTTGGCCTCTACGTCTCCGTGGGAATTTTATATACATCAATAACGTAATGTAACCTAACCTAACCCAACCTAACATCTCGGCACTAATATTTGACAACATTCCTGGCTTGATGGCCTCTACGTCTCCGTGGGACCTTCATATACATCAATAACATAATATTACCTAACCTAACCCAACCTATCATCTCGGCGGTAATACTTGACATCATTCCTGGCGAGTGGGCCTCTACGCCTCCGTGGGACTTTTATATACATCAAAACGTAATTTACCCTAACCTAACCCAACGTAACATCTCGGCGGTAATATTCGGCAACATTCCTGGAGTGTTGGTCCCTACGTCTCCGTGGGATCTTCATATACATCAATAACGTAATATAACCTAACCTAAACCAACCTATCATCTCGGCGGTAATTTTTGAACAACATTCCAGGCGAGTTGGCCTCTACGTCTCCGTGGGAATTTTATATACATCAATAACGTAATATAACCTAACCTAACCCAACCTAACATCTCGGCACTAATATTTGACAACATTCCTGGCGAGTTGGCCTCTACCTCTCCGTGAGACCTTCATATACATCAATAACGTAATATAATCTAACCTAAACCTACGTAACATCTCGGCGGTAATATTTGACAACATTCCTGGCTTGATGGCCTCTACGTCTCCGTGGGACCTTCATATACATCAATAACATAATATTACCTAACCTAACCCAACCTATCATCTCGGCGGTAATACTTGACAACATTCCTGGCGCGTTGGCCTCTACGTCTCCGTGGGACCTTCATATACATCAATAACGTAATATAACCTAACCTAACCCAACCTATCATCTCGGCGGTAATATTTGACAACATTCCTGACGAGTTGGCCTCTACGTCTCCGTGGGACTTTTATATACATCAATAACGTAATTTAACCTAACCTAAACCAACGTAACATCTCGACGGTAATATTTGACAACATTCCTGGCTTGCTGGCCTCTATGTTTCCGTGGGACCTTCATATACATCAATAACGTAATATTACCTAACCTAACCCAACCTATCATCTCGGCGGTAATACTTGACAACATTCCTGGCGAGTTGGCCTCTACCTCTCCGTGAGACCTTCATATACATCAATAACGTAATATAATCTAACCTAACCCAACCTATCATCTCGGCGGTAATATTTGACAACATTCCTGGTCAGTTGGCCTCTGCGTCTCCGTGGAACCTTCATATACATCAATAACGTAATATAACCTAACCTAACCCAACCTATCATCTCGGCGGTAAAATTTGACAATATTCCTGGCGAGTTGGCCTCTACGTCTCCGTGGGACTTTTATATACATCAATAACGTAACTTAACCTAACCTAAACCTACGTAACATCTCGGCGGTAATATTTGACAACATTCCTGGCTTGATGGCCTCTACCTCTCCGTGAGACCTTCATATACATCAATAACGTAATATAATCTAACCTAACCCAACCTATCATCTCGGCGGTAATATTTGACAACATTCCTGGTCAGTTGGCCTCTGCGTCTCCGTGGAACCTTCATATACATCAATAACGTAATATAACCTAACCTAACCCAACCTATCATCTCGGCGGTAAAATTTGACAATATTCCTGGCGAGTTGGCCTCTACGTCTCCGTGGGACTTTTATATACATCAATAACGTAACTTAACCTAACCTAAACCTACGTAACATCTCGGCGGTAATATTTGACAACATTCCTGGCTTGATGGCCTCTACGTCTCCGTGGGACCTTCATATACATCAATAACGTAATATAACCTAACCTAACCCAACCTATCATCTCGGCGGTAATATTTGACATCATTCCTGGCGAGTTGGCCTCTACGCCTCCGTGGGACTTTTATATACATCAAAACGTAATTTACCCTAACCTAACCCTACGTAACATCTCGGCGGTAATATTCGGCAACATTCCTGGAGTGTTGGTCCCTACGTCTCCGTGGGATCTTCATATACATCAATAACGTAATATAACCTAACCTAAACCAACCTATCATCTCGGCGGTAATATTTGACAACATTCCAGGCGAGTTGGCCTCTACGTCTCCGTGGGAATTTTATATACATCAATAACGTAATGTAACCTAACCTAACCCAACCTAACATCTCGGCACTAATATTTGACAACATTCCTGGCTTGATGGCCTCTACGTCTCCGTGGGACCTTCATATACATCAATAACATAATATTACCTAACCTAACCCAACCTATCATCTCGGCGGTAATACTTGACATCATTCCTGGCGAGTGGGCCTCTACGCCTCCGTGGGACTTTTATATACATCAAAACGTAATTTACCCTAACCTAACCCAACGTAACATCTCGGCGGTAATATTCGGCAACATTCCTGGAGTGTTGGTCCCTACGTCTCCGTGGGATCTTCATATACATCAATAACGTAATATAACCTAACCTAAACCAACCTATCATCTCGGCGGTAATATTTGACAACATTCCAGGCGAGTTGGCCTCTACGTCTCCGTGGGAATTTTATATACATCAATAACGTAATATAACCTAACCTAACCCAACCTAACATCTCGGCACTAATATTTGACAACATTCCTGGCGAGTTGGCCTCTACCTCTCCGTGAGACCTTCATATACATCAATAACGTAATATAATCTAACCTAACCCAACCTATAATCTCGGCGGTAATATTTGACAACATTCCTGGTCAGTTGGCCTCTGCGTCTCCGTGGAACCTTCATATACATCAATAACGTAATATAACCTAACCTAACCCAACCTATCACCTCGGCGGTAATATTTGACAACATTCCTGGCGAGTTGGCCTCTACACCTCCGTGGGACTTTTATATACATCAATAACGTAATTTAACCTAACCTAAACCTACGTAACATCTCGGCGGTAATATTTGACAACATTCCTGGCTTGATGGCCTCTACGTCTCCGTGGGACCTTCATATACATCAATAACATAATATTACCTAACCTAACCCAACCTATCATCTCGGCGGTAATACTTGACAACATTCCTGGCGCGTTGGCCTCCACGTCTCCGTGGGACCTTCATATACATCAATAACGTAATATAACCTAACCTAACCCAACCTATCATCTCGGCGGTAATATTTGACAACATTCCTGACGAGTTGGCCTTTACGTCTCCGTGGGACTTTTATATACATCAATAACGTAATTTAACCTAACCTAAACCAACGTAACATCTCGACGGTAATATTTGACAACATTCCTGGCTTGCTGGCCTCTATGTTTCCGTGGGACCTTCATATAAATCAATAACATAATATTACCTAACCTAACCCAACCTATCATCTCGGCGGTAATACTTGACAACATTCCTGGCGAGTTGGCCTCTACCTCTCCGTGAGACCTTCATATACATCAATAACGTAATATAATCTAACCTAACCCAACCTATCATCTCGGCGGTAATATTTGACAACATTCCTGGTCAGTTGGCCTCTGCGTCTCCGTGGAACCTTCATATACATCAATAACGTAATATAACCTAACCTAACCCAACCTATCATCTCGGCGGTAAAATTTGACAATATTCCTGGCGAGTTGGCCTCTACGTCTCCGTGGCACTATTATATACATCAATAACGTAACTTAACCTAACCTAAACCTACGTAACATCTCGGCGGTAATATTTGACAACATTCCTGGCTTGATGGCCTCTACGTCTCCGTGGGACCTTCATATACATCAATAACGTAATATAACCTAACCTAACCCAACCTATCATCTCGGCGGTAATATTTGACATCATTCCTGGCGAGTTGGCCTCTACGCCTCCGTGGGACTTTTATATACATCAAAACGTAATTTACCCTAACCTAACCCAACGTAACATCTCGGCGGTAATATTCGGCAACATTCCTGGAGTGTTGGTCCCTACGTCTCCGTGGGATCTTCATATACATCAATAACGTAATATAACCTAACCTAAACCAACCTATCATCTCGGCGGTAATATTTGACAACATTCCAGGCGAGTTGGCCTCTACGTCTCCGTGGGAATTTTATATACATCAATAACGTAATGTAACCTAACCTAACCCAACCTAACATCTCGGCACTAATATTTGACAACATTCCTGGCTTGATGGCCTCTACGTCTCCGTGGGACCTTCATATACATCAATAACATAATATTACCTAACCTAACCCAACCTATCATCTCGGCGGTAATACTTGACATCATTCCTGGCGAGTGGGCCTCTACGCCTCCGTGGGACTTTTATATACATCAAAACGTAATTTACCCTAACCTAACCCAACGTAACATCTCGGCGGTAATATTCGGCAACATTCCTGGAGTGTTGGTCCCTACGTCTCCGTGGGATCTTCATATACATCAATAACGTAATATAACCTAACCTAAACCAACCTATCATCTCGGCGGTAATATTTGACAACATTCCAGGCGAGTTGGCCTCTACGTCTCCGTGGGAATTTTATATACATCAATAACGTAATATAACCTAACCTAACCCAACCTAACATCTCGGCACTAATATTTGACAACATTCCTGGCGAGTTGGCCTCTACCTCTCCGTGAGACCTTCATATACATCAATAACGTAATATAATCTAACCTAACCCAACCTATAATCTCGGCGGTAATATTTGACAACATTCCTGGTCAGTTGGCCTCTGCGTCTCCGTGGAACCTTCATATACATCAATAACGTAATGTAACCTAACCTAACCCAACCTATCACCTCGGCGGTAATATTTGACAACATTCCTGGCGAGTTGGCCTCTACATCTCCGTGGGACTTTTATATACATCAATAACGTAATTTAACCTAACCTAAACCTACGTAACATCTCGGCGGTAATATTTGACAACATTCCTGGCTTGATGGCCTCTACGTCTCCGTGGGACCTTCATATACATCAATAACATAATATTACCTAACCTAACCCAACCTATCATCTCGGCGGTAATACTTGACAACATTCCTGGCGCGTTGGCCTCTACGTCTCCGTGGGACCTTCATATACATCAATAACGTAATATAACCTAACCTAACCCAACCTATCATCTCGGCGGTAATATTTGACATCATTCCTGGCGAGTTGGCCTCTACGCCTCCGTGGGACTTTTATATACATCAAAACGTAATTTACCCTAACCTAACCCAACGTAACATCTCGGCGGTAATATTCGGCAACATTCCTGGAGTGTTGGTCCCTACGTCTCCGTGGGATCTTCATATACATCAATAACGTAATATAACCTAACCTAAACCAACCTATCATCTCGGCGGTAATATTTGACAACATTCCAGGCGAGTTGGCCTCTACGTCTCCGTGGGAATTTTATATACATCAATAACGTAATGTAACCTAACCTAACCCAACCTAACATCTCGGCACTAATATTTGACAACATTCCTGGCTTGATGGCCTCTACGTCTCCGTGGGACCTTCATATACATCAATAACATAATATTACCTAACCTAACCCAACCTATCATCTCGGCGGTAATACTTGACATCATTCCTGGCGAGTGGGACTCTACGCCTCCGTGGGACTTTTATATACATCAAAACGTAATTTACCCTAACCTAACCCAACGTAACATCTCGGCGGTAATATTCGGCAACATTCCTGGAGTGTTGGTCCCTACGTCTCCGTGGGATCTTCATATACATCAATAACGTAATATAACCTAACCTAACCCAACCTATCACCTCGGAGGTAATATTTGACAACATTCCTGGCGAGTTGGCCTCTACATCTCCGTGGGACTTTTATATACATCAATAACGTAATTTACCCTAACCTAACCCAACGTAACATCTCGGCGGTAATATTCGGCAACATTCCTGGAGTGTTGGTCCCTACGTCTCCGTGGGATCTTCATATACATCAATAACGTAATATAACCTAACCTAAACCAACCTATCATCTCGGCGGTAATATTTGACAACATTCCAGGCGAGTTGGCCTCTACGTCTCCGTGGGATTTTTATATACATCAATAACGTAATATAACCTAACCTAACCCAACCTAACATCTCGGCACTAATATTTGACAACATTCCTGGCGAGTTGGCCTGTACCTCTCCGTGAGACCTTCGTATACATCAATAACGTAATATAATCTAACCTAACCCAACCTATAATCTCGGCGGTAATATTTGACAACATTCCTGGTCAGTTGGCCTCTGCGTCTCCGTGGAACCTTCATATACATCAATAACGTAATATAACCTAACCTAACCCAACCTATCACCTCGGCGGTAATATTTGACAACATTCCTGGCGAGTTGGCCTCTACATCTCCGTGGGACTTTTATATACATCAATAACGTAATTTAACCTAACCTAAACCTACGTAACATCTCGGCGGTAATATTTGACAACATTCCTGGCTTGATGGCCTCTACGTCTCCGTGGGACCTTCATATACATCAATAACATAATATTACCTAACCTAACCCAACCTATCATCTCGGCGGTAATACTTGACAACATTCCTGGCGCGTTGGCCTCTACGTCTCCGTGGGACCTTCATATACATCAATAACGTAATATAACCTAACCTAACCCAACCTATCATCTCGGCGGTAATATTTGACAACATTCCTGACGAGTTGGCCTCTACGTCTCCGTGGGACTTTTATATACATCAATAACGTAATTTAACCTAACCTAAACCAACGTAACATCTCGACGGTAATATTTGACAACATTCCTGGCTTGCTGGCCTCTATGTTTCCGTGGGACCTTCATATACATCAATAACGTAATATTACCTAACCTAACCCAACCTATCATCTCGGCGGTAATACTTGACAACATTCCTGGCGAGTTGGCCTCTACCTCTCCGAGAGACCTTCATATACATCAATAACGTAATATAATCTAACCTAACCCAACCTATCATCTCGGCGGTAATATTTGACAACATTCCTGGTCAGTTGGCCTCTGCGTCTCCGTGGAACCTTCATATACATCAATAACGTAATATAACCTAACCTAACCCAACCTATCATCTCGGCGGTAAAATTTGACAATATTCCTGGCGAGTTGGCCTCTACGTCTCCGTGGGACTTTTATATACATCAATAACGTAACTTAACCTAACCTAAACCTACGTAACATCTCGGCGGTAATATTTGACAACATTCCTGGCTTGATGGCCTCTACGTCTCCGTGGGACCTTCATATACATCAATAACGTAATATAACCTAACCTAACCCAACCTATCATCTCGGCGGTAATATTTGACATCATTCCTGGCGAGTTGGCCTCTACGCCTCCGTGGGACTTTTATATACATCAAAACGTAATTTACCCTAACCTAACCCAACGTAACATCTCGGCGGTAATATTCGGCAACATTCCTGGAGTGTTGGTCCCTACGTCTCCGTGGGATCTTCATATACATCAATAACGTAATATAACCTAACCTAAACCAACCTATCATCTCGGCGGTAATATTTGACAACATTCCAGGCGAGTTGGCCTCTACGTCTCCGTGGGAATTTTATATACATCAATAACGTAATGTAACCTAACCTAACCCAACCTAACATCTCGGCACTAATATTTGACAACATTCCTGGCTTGATGGCCTCTACGTCTCCGTGGGACCTTCATATACATCAATAACATAATATTACCTAACCTAACCCAACCTATCATCTCGGCGGTAATACTTGACATCATTCCTGGCGAGTGGGCCTCTACGCCTCCGTGGGACTTTTATATACATCTAAACGTAATTTACCCTAACCTAACCCAACGTAACATCTCGGCGGTAATATTCGGCAACATTCCTGGAGTGTTGGTCCCTACGTCTCCGTGGGATCTTCATATACATCAATAACGTAATATAACCTAACCTAAACCAACCTATCATCTCGGCGGTAATATTTGACAACATTCCAGGCGAGTTGGCCTCTACGTCTCCGTGGGAATTTTATATACATCAATAACGTAATATAACCTAACCTAACCCAACCTAACATCTCGGCACTAATATTTGACAACATTCCTGGCGAGTTGGCCTCTACCTCTCCGTGAGACCTTCATATACATCAATAACGTAATATAATCTAACCTAACCCAACCTATAATCTCGGTGGTAATATTTGACAACATTCCTGGTCAGTTGGCCTCTGCGTCTCCGTGGAACCTTCATATACATCAATAACGTAATATAACAACCTAACCCAACCTATCACCTCGGCGGTAATATTTGACAACATTCCTGGCGAGTTGGCCTCTACATCTCCGTGGGACTTTTATATACATCAATAACGTAATTTAACCTAACCTAAACCTACGTAACATCTCGGCGGTAATATTTGACAACATTCCTGGCTTGATGGCCTCTACGTCTCCGTGGGACCTTCATATACATCAATAACATAATATTACCTAACCTAACCCAACCTATCATCTCGGCGGTAATACTTGACAACATTCCTGGCGCGTTGGCCTCTACGTCTCCGTGGGACCTTCATATACATCAATAACGTAATATAACCTAACCTAACCCAACCTATCATCTCGGCGGCAATATTTGACAACATTCCTGACGAGTTGGCCTCTACGTCTCCGTGGGACTTTTATATACATCAATAACGTAATTTAACCTAACCTAAACCAACGTAACATCTCGACGGTAATATTTGACAACATTCCTGGCTTGCTGGCCTCTATGTTTCCGTGTGACCTTCATATACATCAATAACGTAATATTACCTAACCTAACCCAACCTATCATCTCGGCGGTAATACTTGACAACATTCCTGGCGAGTTGGCCTCTACCTCTCCGTGAGACCTTCATATACATCAATAACGTAATATAATCTAACCTAACCCAACCTATCATCTCGGCGGTAATATTTGACAACATTCCTGGTCAGTTGGCCTCTGCGTCTCCGTGGAACCTTCATATACATCAATAACGTAATATAACCTAACCTAACCCAACCTATCATCTCGGCGGTAAAATTTGACAATATTCCTGGCGAGTTGGCCTCTACGTCTCCGTGGGACTTTTATATACATCAATAACGTAACTTAACCTAACCTAAACCTACGTAACATCTCGGCGGTAATATTTGACAACATTCCTGGCTTGATGGCCTCTACGTCTCCGTGGGACCTTCATATACATCAATAACGTAATATAACCTAACCTAACCCAACCTATCATCTCGGCGGTAATATTTGACATCATTCCTGGCGAGTTGGCCTCTACGCCTCCGTGGGACTTTTATATACATCAAAACGTAATTTACCCTAACCTAACCCAACGTAACATCTCGGCGGTAATATTCGGCAACATTCCTGGAGTGTTGGTCCCTACGTCTCCGTGGGATCTTCATATACATCAATAACGTAATATAACCTAACCTAAACCAACCTATTATCTCGGCGGTAATATTTGACAACATTCCAGGCGAGTTGGCCTCTACGTCTCCGTGGGAATTTTATATACATCAATAACGTAATGTAACCTAACCTAACCCAACCTAACATCTCGGCACTAATATTTGACAACATTCCTGGCTTGATGGCCTCTACGTCTCCGTGGGACCTTCATATACATCAATAACATAATATTACCTAACCTAACCCAACCTATCATCTCGGCGGTAATACTTGACATCATTCCTGGCGAGTGGGCCTCTACGCCTCCGTGGGACTTTTATATACATCTAAACGTAATTTACCCTAACCTAACCCAACGTAACATCTCGGCGGTAATATTCGGCAACATTCCTGGAGTGTTGGTCCCTACGTCTCCGTGGGATCTTCATATACATCAATAACGTAATATAACCTAACCTAAACCAACCTATCATCTCGGCGGTAATATTTGACAACATTCCAGGCGAGTTGGCCTCTACGTCTCCGTGGGAATTTTATATACATCAATAACGTAATATAACCTAACCTAACCCAACCTAACATCTCGGCACTAATATTTGACAACATTCCTGGCGAGTTGGCCTCTACCTCTCCGTGAGACCTTCATATACATCAATAACGTAATATAATCTAACCTAACCCAACCTATAATCTCGGCGGTAATATTTGACAACATTCCTGGTCAGTTGGCCTCTGCGTCTCCGTGGAACCTTCATATACATCAATAACGTAATATAACCTAACCTAACCCAACCTATCACCTCGGCGGTAATATTTGACAACATTCCTGGCGAGTTGGCCTCTACATCTCCGTGGGACTTTTATATACATCAATAACGTAATTTAACCTAACCTAAACCTACGTAACATCTCGGCGGTAATATTTGACAACATTCCTGGCTTGCTGGCCTCTATGTTTCCGTGGGACCTTCATATACATCAATAACGTAATATTACCTAACCTAACCCAACCTATCATCTCGGCGGTAATACTTGACAACATTCCTGGCGAGTTGGCCTCTCCCTCTCCGTGAGACCTTCATATACATCAATAACGTAATATAACCTAACCTAACCCAACCTATCACCTCGGCGGTAATATTTGACAACATTCCTGGCTTGATGGCCTCTACGTCTCCGTGGGACCTTCATATACATCAATAACATAATATTACCTAACCTAACCCAACCTATCATCTCGGCGGTAATACTTGACAACATTCCTGGCGCGTTGGCCTCTACGTCTCCGTGGGACCTTCATATACATCAATAACGTAATATAACCTAACCTAACCCAACCTATCATCTCGGCGGTAATATTTGACAACATTCCTGACGAGTTGGCCTCTACGTCTCCGTGGGACTTTTATATACATCAATAACGTAATTTAACCTAACCTAAACCAACGTAACATCTCGACGGTAATATTTGACAACATTCCTCGCTTGCTGGCCTCTATGTTTCCGTGGGACCTTCATATACATCAATAACGTAATATTACCTAACCTAACCCAACCTATCATCTCGGCGGTAATACTTGACAACATTCCTGGCGAGTTGGCCTCTACCTCTCCGTGAGACCTTCATATACATCAATAACGTAATATAATCTAACCTAACCCAACCTATCATCTCGGCGGTAATATTTGACAACATTCCTGGTCAGTTGGCCTCTGCGTCTCCGTGGAACCTTCATATACATCAATAACGTAATATAACCTAACCTAACCCAACCTATCATCTCGGCGGTAAAATTTGACAATATTCCTGGCGAGTTGGCCTCTACGTCTCCGTGGGACTTTTATATACATCAATAACGTAACTTAACCTAACCTAAACCTACGTAACATCTCGGCGGTAATATTTGACAACATTCCTGGCTTGATGGCCTCTACGTCTCCGTGGGACCTTCATATACATCAATAACATAATATTACCTAACCTAACCCAACCTATCATCTCGGCGGTAATACTTGACAACATTCCTGGCGCGTTGGCCTCTACGTCTCCGTGGGACCTTCATATACATCAATAACGTAATATAACCTAACCTAACCCAACCTATCATCTCGGCGGTAATATTTGACAACATTCCTGACGAGTTGGCCTCTACGTCTCCGTGGGACTTTTATATACATCAATAACGTAATTTAACCTAACCTAAACCAACGTAACATCTCGGCGGTAATATTTGACAACATTCCTGGCTTGCTGGCCTCTATGTTTCCGTGGGACCTTCATATACATCAATAACGTAATATAATCTAACCTAACCCAACCTATCATCTCGGCGGTAATATTTGACAACATTCCTGGTCAGTTGGCCTCTGCGTCTCCGTGGAACCTTCATATACATCAATAACGTAATATAACCTAACCTAACCCATCCTATCATCTCGGCGGTAAAATTTGACAACATTCCTGGGGAGTTGGCCTCTACGTCTCCGTGGGACTTTTATATACATCAATAACGTAATTTAACCTGACCTAAACCTACGTAACATCTCGGCGGTAATATTTGACAACATTCCTGGCTTGATGGCCTCTACGTCTCCGTGGGACCTTCATATACATCAATAACGTAATGTAACCTAACCTAACCCAACCTATCATCTCGGCGGTAATATTTGACATCATTCCTGGCGAGTTGGCCTCTACGCCTCCGTGGGACTTTTATATACATCAAAACGTAATTTACCCTAACCTAACCCAACGTAACATCTCGGCGGTAATATTCGGCAACATTCCTGGAGTGTTGGTCCCAACGTCTCCGTGGGATCTTCATATACATCAATAACGTAATATAACCTAACCTAAACCAACCTATCATCTCGGCGGTAATATTTGACAACATTCCAGGCGAGTTGGCCTCTACGTCTCCGTGGGAATTTTATATACATCAATAACGTAATGTAACCTAACCTAACCCAACCTAACATCTCGGCACTAATATTTGACAACATTCCTGGCTTGATGGCCTCTACGTCTCCGTGGGACCTTCATATACATCAATAACATAATATTACCTAACCTAACCCAACCTATCATCTCGGCGGTAATACTTGACATCATTCCTGGCGAGTGGGCCTCTACGCCTCCGTGGGACTTTTATATACATCAAAACGTAATATACCCTAACCTAACCCAACGTAACATCTCGGCGGTAATATTCGGCAACATTCCTGGAGTGTTGGTCCCTACGTCTCCGTGGGATCTTCATATACATCAATAACGTAAAATAACCTAACCTAAACCAACCTATCATCTCGGCGGTAATATTTGACAACATTCCAGGCGAGTTGGCCTCTACGTCTCCGTGGGAATTTTATATACATCAATAACGTAATATAACCTAACCTAACCCAACCTAACATCTCGGCACTAATATTTGACAACATTCCTGGCGAGTTGGCCTCTACCTCTCCGTGAGACCTTCATATACATCAATAACGTAATATAATCTAACCTAACCCAACCTATAATCTCGGCGGTAATATTTGACAACATTCCTGGTCAGTTGGCCTCTGCGTCTCCGTGGAACCTTCATATACATCAATAACGTAATATAACCTAACCTAACCCAACCTATCACCTCGGCGGTAATATTTGACAACATTCCTGGCGAGTTGGCCTCTACATCTCCGTGGGAATTTTATATACATCAATAACGTAATTTAACCTAACCTAAACCTACGTAACATCTCGGCGGTAATATTTGACAACATTCCTGGCTTGATGGCCTCTACGTCTCCGTGGGACCTTCATATACATCAATAACATAATATTACCTAACCTAACCCAACCTATCATCTCGGCGGTAATACTTGACAACATTCCTGGCGCGTTGGCCTCTACGTCTCCGTGGGACTTTTATATACATCAAAACGTAATATACCCTAACCTAACCCAACGTAACATCTCGGCGGTAATATTCGGCAACATTCCTGGAGTGTTGGTCCCTACGTCTCCGTGGGATCTTCATATACATCAATAACGTAATATAACCTAACCTAAACCAACCTATCATCTCGGCGGTAATATTTGACAACATTCCAGGCGAGTTGGCCTCTACGTCTCCGTGGGAATTTTATATACATCAATAACGTAATATAACCTAACCTAACCCAACCTAACATCTCGGCACTAATATTTGACAACATTCCTGGCGAGTTGGCCTCTACCTCTCCGTGAGACCTTCATATACATCAATAACGTAATATAATCTAACCTAACCCAACCTATAATCTCGGCGGTAATATTTGACAACATTCCTGGTCAGTTGGCCTCTGCGTCTCCGTGGAACCTTCATATACATCAATAACGTAATATAACCTAACCTAACCCAACCTATCACCTCGGCGGTAATATTTGACAACATTCCTGGCGAGTTGGCCTCTACATCTCCGTGGGAATTTTATATACATCAATAACGTAATTTAACCTAACCTAAACCTACGTAACATCTCGGCGGTAATATTTGACAACATTCCAGGCGAGTTGGCCTCTACGTCTCCGTGGGAATTTTATATACATCAATAACGTAATATAACCTAACCTAACCCAACCTAACATCTCGGCACTAATATTTGACAACATTCCTGGCGAGTTGGCCTCTACCTCTCCGTGAGACCTTCATATACATCAATAACGTAATATAATCTAACCTAACCCAACCTATAATCTCGGCGGTAATATTTGACAACATTCCTGACGAGTTGGCCTCTACGTCTCCGTGGGACTTTTATATACATCAATAACGTAATTTAACCTAACCTAAACCAACGTAACATCTCGACGGTAATATTTGACAACATTCCTGGCTTGCTGGCCTCTATGCTTCCGTGGGACCTTCATATACATCAATAACGTAATATTACCTAACCTAACCCAACCTATCATCTCGGCGGTAATACTTGACAACATTCCTGGCGAGTTGGCCTCTACCTCTCCGTGAGACCTTCATATACATCAATAACGTAATATAATCTAACCTAACCCAACCTATCATCTCGGCGGTAATATTTGACAACATTCCTGGTCAGTTGGCCTCTGCGTCTCCGTGGAACCTTCATATACATCAATAACGTAATATAACCTAACCTAACCCAACCTATCATCTCGGCGGTAAAATTTGACAATATTCCTGGCGAGTTGGCCTCTACGTCTCCGTGGGACTTTTATATACATCAATAACGTAACTTAACCTAACCTAAACCTACGTAACATCTCGGCGGTAATATTTGACAACATTCCTGGCTTGATGGCCTCTACGTCTCCGTGGGACCTTCATATACATCAATAACGTAATATAACCTAACCTAACCCAACCTATCATCTCGGCGGTAATATTTGACATCATTCCTGGCGAGTTGGCCTCTACGCCTCCGTGGGACTTTTATATACATCAAAACGTAATTTACCCTAACCTAACCCAACGTAACATCTCGGCGGTAATATTCGGCAACATTCCTGGAGTGTTGGTCCCTACGTCTCCGTGGGATCTTCATATACATCAATAACGTAATAGAACCTAACCTAAACCAACCTATCATCTCGGCGGTAATATTTGACAACATTCCAGGCGAGTTGGCCTCTACGTCTCCGTGGGAATTTTATATACATCAATAACGTAATGTAACCTAACCTAACCCAACCTAACATCTCGGCACTAATATTTGACAACATTCCTGGCTTGATGGCCTCTACGTCTCCGTGGGACCTTCATATACATCAATAACATAATATTACCTAACCTAACCCAACCTATCATCTCGGCGGTAATACTTGACATCATTCCTGGCGAGTGGGCCTCTACGCCTCCGTGGGACTTTTATATACATCTAAACGTAATTTACCCTAACCTAACCCAACGTAACATCTCGGCGGTAATATTCGGCAACATTCCTGGAGTGTTGGTCCCTACGTCTCCGTGGGATCTTCATATACATCAATAACGTAATATAACCTAACCTAAACCAACCTATCATCTCGGCGGTAATATTTGACAACATTCCAGGCGAGTTGGCCTCTACGTCTCCGTGGGATTTTTATATACATCAATAACGTAATATAACCTAACCTAACCCAACCTAACATCTCGGCACTAATATTTGACAACATTCCTGGCGAGTTGGCCTCTACCTCTCCGTGAGACCTTCATATACATCAATAACGTAATATAATCTAACCTAACCCAACCTATAATCTCGGCGGTAATATTTGACAACATTCCTGGTCAGTTGGCCTCTGCGTCTCCGTGGAACCTTCATATACATCAATAACGTAATATAACCTAACCTAACCCAACCTATCACCTCGGCGGTAATATTTGACAACATTCCTGGCGAGTTGGCCTCTACATCTCCGTGGGACTTTTATATACATCAATAACGTAATTTAACCTAACCTAAACCTACGTAACATCTCGGCGGTAATATTTGACAACATTCCTGGCTTGATGGCCTCTACGTCTCCGTGGGACCTTCATATACATCAATAACATAATATTACCTAACCTAACCCAACCTATCATCTCGGCGGTAATACTTGACAACATTCCTGGCGCGTTGGCCTCTACGTCTCCGTGGGACCTTCATATACATCAATAACGTAATATAACCTAACCTAACCCAACCTATCATCTCGGCGGTAATATTTGACAACATTCCTGACGAGTTGGCCTCTACGTCTCCGTGGGACTTTTATATACATCAATAACGTAATTTAACCTAACCTAAACCAACGTAACATCTCGACGGTAATATTTGACAACATTCCTGGCTTGCTGGCCTCTATGTTTCCGTGGGACCTTCATATACATCAATAACGTAATATTACCTAACCTAACCCAACCTATCATCTCGGCGGTAATACTTGACAACATTCCTGGCGAGTTGGCCTCTACCTCTCCGAGAGACCTTCATATACATCAATAACGTAATATAATCTAACCTAACCCAACCTATCATCTCGGCGGTAATATTTGACAACATTCCTGGTCAGTTGGCCTCTGCGTCTCCGTGGAACCTTCATATACATCAATAACGTAATATAACCTAACCTAACCCAACCTATCATCTCGGCGGTAAAATTTGACAATATTCCTGGCGAGTTGGCCTCTACGTCTCCGTGGGACTTTTATATACATCAATAACGTAACTTAACCTAACCTAAACCTACGTAACATCTCGGCGGTAATATTTGACAACATTCCTGGCTTGATGGCCTCTACGTCTCCGTGGGACCTTCATATACATCAATAACGTAATATAACCTAACCTAACCCAACCTATCATCTCGGCGGTAATATTTGACATCATTCCTGGCGAGTTGGCCTCTACGCCTCCGTGGGACTTTTATATACATCAAAACGTAATTTACCCTAACCTAACCCAACGTAACATCTCGGCGGTAATATTCGGCAACATTCCTGGAGTGTTGGTCCCTACGTCTCCGTGGGATCTTCATATACATCAATAACGTAATATAACCTAACCTAAACCAACCTATCATCTCGGCGGTAATATTTGACAACATTCCAGGCGAGTTGGCCTCTACGTCTCCGTGGGAATTTTATATACATCAATAACGTAATGTAACCTAACCTAACCCAACCTAACATCTCGGCACTAATATTTGACAACATTCCTGGCTTGATGGCCTCTACGTCTCCGTGGGACCTTCATATACATCAATAACATAATATTACCTAACCTAACCCAACCTATCATCTCGGCGGTAATACTTGACATCATTCCTGGCGAGTGGGCCTCTACGCCTCCGTGGGACTTTTATATACATCTAAACGTAATTTACCCTAACCTAACCCAACGTAACATCTCGGCGGTAATATTCGGCAACATTCCTGGAGTGTTGGTCCCTACGTCTCCGTGGGATCTTCATATACATCAATAACGTAATATAACCTAACCTAAACCAACCTATCATCTCGGCGGTAATATTTGACAACATTCCAGGCGAGTTGGCCTCTACGTCTCCGTGGGAATTTTATATACATCAATAACGTAATATAACCTAACCTAACCCAACCTAACATCTCGGCACTAATATTTGACAACATTCCTGGCGAGTTGGCCTCTACCTCTCCGTGAGACCTTCATATACATCAATAACGTAATATAATCTAACCTAACCCAACCTATAATCTCGGTGGTAATATTTGACAACATTCCTGGTCAGTTGGCCTCTGCGTCTCCGTGGAACCTTCATATACATCAATAACGTAATATAACATAACCTAACCCAACCTATCACCCCGGCGGTAATATTTGACAACATTCCTGGCGAGTTGGCCTCTACATCTCCGTGGGACTTTTATATACATCAATAACGTAATTTAACCTAACCTAAACCTACGTAACATCTCGGCGGTAATATTTGACAACATTCCTGGCTTGATGGCCTCTACGTCTCCGTGGGACCTTCATATACATCAATAACATAATATTACCTAACCTAACCCAACCTATCATCTCGGCGGTAATACTTGACAACATTCCTGGCGCGTTGGCCTCTACGTCTCCGTGGGACCTTCATATACATCAATAACGTAATATAACCTAACCTAACCCAACCTATCATCTCGGCGGCAATATTTGACAACATTCCTGACGAGTTGGCCTCTACGTCTCCGTGGGACTTTTATATACATCAATAACGTAATTTAACCTAACCTAAACCAACGTAACATCTCGACGGTAATATTTGACAACATTCCTGGCTTGCTGGCCTCTATGTTTCCGTGTGACCTTCATATACATCAATAACGTAATATTACCTAACCTAACCCAACCTATCATCTCGGCGGTAATACTTGACAACATTCCTGGCGAGTTGGCCTCTACCTCTCCGTGAGACCTTCATATACATCAATAACGTAATATAATCTAACCTAACCCAACCTATCATCTCGGCGGTAATATTTGACAACATTCCTGGTCAGTTGGCCTCTGCGTCTCCGTGGAACCTTCATATACATCAATAACGTAATATAACCTAACCTAACCCAACCTATCATCTCGGCGGTAAAATTTGACAATATTCCTGGCGAGTTGGCCTCTACGTCTCCGTGGGACTTTTATATACATCAATAACGTAACTTAACCTAACCTAAACCTACGTAACATCTCGGCGGTAATATTTGACAACATTCCTGGCTTGATGGCCTCTACGTCTCCGTGGGACCTTCATATACATCAATAACGTAATATAACCTAACCTAACCCAACCTATCATCTCGGCGGTAATATTTGACATCATTCCTGGCGAGTTGGCCTCTACGCCTCCGTGGGACTTTTATATACATCAAAACGTAATTTACCCTAACCTAACCCAACGTAACATCTCGGCGGTAATATTCGGCAACATTCCTGGAGTGTTGGTCCCTACGTCTCCGTGGGATCTTCATATACATCAATAACGTAATATAACCTAACCTAAACCAACCTATTATCTCGGCGGTAATATTTGACAACATTCCAGGCGAGTTGGCCTCTACGTCTCCGTGGGAATTTTATATACATCAATAACGTAATGTAACCTAACCTAACCCAACCTAACATCTCGGCACTAATATTTGACAACATTCCTGGCTTGATGGCCTCTACGTCTCCGTGGGACCTTCATATACATCAATAACATAATATTACCTAACCTAACCCAACCTATCATCTCGGCGGTAATACTTGACATCATTCCTGGCGAGTGGGCCTCTACGCCTCCGTGGGACTTTTATATACATCTAAACGTAATTTACCCTAACCTAACCCAACGTAACATCTCGGCGGTAATATTCGGCAACATTCCTGGAGTGTTGGTCCCTACGTCTCCGTGGGATCTTCATATACATCAATAACGTAATATAACCTAACCTAAACCAACCTATCATCTCGGCGGTAATATTTGACAACATTCCAGGCGAGTTGGCCTCTACGTCTCCGTGGGAATTTTATATACATCAATAACGTAATATAACCTAACCTAACCCAACCTAACATCTCGGCACTAATATTTGACAACATTCCTGGCGAGTTGGCCTCTACCTCTCCGTGAGACCTTCATATACATCAATAACGTAATATAATCTAACCTAACCCAACCTATAATCTCGGCGGTAATATTTGACAACATTCCTGGTCAGTTGGCCTCTGCGTCTCCGTGGAACCTTCATATACATCAATAACGTAATATAACCTAACCTAACCCAACCTATCACCTCGGCGGTAATATTTGACAACATTCCTGGCGAGTTGGCCTCTACATCTCCGTGGGACTTTTATATACATCAATAACGTAATTTAACCTAACCTAAACCTACGTAACATCTCGGCGGTAATATTTGACAACATTCCTGGCTTGCTGGCCTCTATGTTTCCGTGGGACCTTCATATACATCAATAACGTAATATTACCTAACCTAACCCAACCTATCATCTCGGCGGTAATACTTGACAACATTCCTGGCGAGTTGGCCTCTACCTCTCCGTGAGACCTTCATATACATCAATAACGTAATATAATCTAACCTAACCCAACCTATCATCTCGGCGGTAATATTTGACAACATTCCTGGTCAGTTGGCCTCTGCGTCTCCGTGGAACCTTCATATACATCAATAACGTAATATAACCTAACCTAACCCAACCTATCATCTCGGCGGTAAAATTTGACAATATTCCTGGCGAGTTGGCCTCTACGTCTCCGTGGGACTTTTATATACATCAATAACGTAACTTAACCTAACCTAAACCTACGTAACATCTCGGCGGTAATATTTGACAACATTCCTGGCTTGATGGCCTCTACGTCTCCGTGGGACCTTCATATACATCAATAACATAATATTACCTAACCTAACCCAACCTATCATCTCGGCGGTAATACTTGACATCATTCCTGGCGAGTGGGCCTCTACGCCTCCGTGGGACTTTTATATACATCTAAACGTAATTTACCCTAACCTAACCCAACGTAACATCTCGGCGGTAATATTCGGCAACATTCCTGGAGTGTTGGTCCCTACGTCTCCGTGGGATCTTCATATACATCAATAACGTAATATAACCTAACCTAAACCAACCTATCATCTCGGCGGTAATATTTGACAACATTCCAGGCGAGTTGGCCTCTACGTCTCCGTGGGAATTTTATATACATCAATAACGTAATATAACCTAACCTAACCCAACCTAACATCTCGGCACTAATATTTGACAACATTCCTGGCGAGTTGGCCTCTACCTCTCCGTGAGACCTTCATATACATCAATAACGTAATATAATCTAACCTAACCCAACCTATAATCTCGGTGGTAATATTTGACAACATTCCTGGTCAGTTGGCCTCTGCGTCTCCGTGGAACCTTCATATACATCAAAACGTAATTTACCCTAACCTAACCCAACGTAACATCTCGGCGGTAATATTCGGCAACATTCCTGGAGTGTTGGTCCCTACGTCTCCGTGGGATCTTCATATACATCAATAACGTAATATAACCTAACCTAAACCAACCTATTATCTCGGCGGTAATATTTGACAACATTCCAGGCGAGTTGGCCTCTACGTCTCCGTGGGAATTTTATATACATCAATAACGTAATGTAACCTAACCTAACCCAACCTAACATCTCGGCACTAATATTTGACAACATTCCTGGCTTGATGGCCTCTACGTCTCCGTGGGACCTTCATATACATCAATAACATAATATTACCTAACCTAACCCAACCTATCATCTCGGCGGTAATACTTGACATCATTCCTGGCGAGTGGGCCTCTACGCCTCCGTGGGACTTTTATATACATCTAAACGTAATTTACCCTAACCTAACCCAACGTAACATCTCGGCGGTAATATTCGGCAACATTCCTGGAGTGTTGGTCCCTACGTCTCCGTGGGATCTTCATATACATCAATAACGTAATATAACCTAACCTAAACCAACCTATCATCTCGGCGGTAATATTTGACAACATTCCAGGCGAGTTGGCCTCTACGTCTCCGTGGGAATTTTATATACATCAATAACGTAATATAACCTAACCTAACCCAACCTAACATCTCGGCACTAATATTTGACAACATTCCTGGCGAGTTGGCCTCTACCTCTCCGTGAGACCTTCATATACATCAATAACGTAATATAATCTAACCTAACCCAACCTATAATCTCGGCGGTAATATTTGACAACATTCCTGGTCAGTTGGCCTCTGCGTCTCCGTGGAACCTTCATATACATCAATAACGTAATATAACCTAACCTAACCCAACCTATCACCTCGGCGGTAATATTTGACAACATTCCTGGCGAGTTGGCCTCTACATCTCCGTGGGACTTTTATATACATCAATAACGTAATTTAACCTAACCTAAACCTACGTAACATCTCGGCGGTAATATTTGACAACATTCCTGGCTTGCTGGCCTCTATGTTTCCGTGGGACCTTCATATACATCAATAACGTAATATTACCTAACCTAACCCAACCTATCATCTCGGCGGTAATACTTGACAACATTCCTGGCGAGTTGGCCTCTACCTCTCCGTGAGACCTTCATATACATCAGTAACGTAATATAATCTAACCTAACCCAACCTATCATCTCGGCGGTAATATTTGACAACATTCCTGGTCAGTTGGCCTCTGCGTCTCCGTGGAACCTTCATATACATCAATAACGTAATATAACCTAACCTAACCCAACCTATCATCTCGGCGGTAAAATTTGACAATATTCCTGGCGAGTTGGCCTCTACGTCTCCGTGGGACTTTTATATACATCAATAACGTAACTTAACCTAACCTAAACCTACGTAACATCTCGGCGGTAATATTTGACAACATTCCTGGCTTGATGGCCTCTACGTCTCCGTGGGACCTTCATATACATCAATAACATAATATTACCTAACCTAACCCAACCTATCATCTCGGCGGTAATACTTGACATCATTCCTGGCGAGTGGGCCTCTACGCCTCCGTGGGACTTTTATATACATCTAAACGTAATTTACCCTAACCTAACCCAACGTAACATCTCGGCGGTAATATTCGGCAACATTCCTGGAGTGTTGGTCCCTACGTCTCCGTGGGATCTTCATATACATCAATAACGTAATATAACCTAACCTAAACCAACCTATCATCTCGGCGGTAATATTTGACAACATTCCAGGCGAGTTGGCCTCTACGTCTCCGTGGGAATTTTATATACATCAATAACGTAATATAACCTAACCTAACCCAACCTAACATCTCGGCACTAATATTTGACAACATTCCTGGCGAGTTGGCCTCTACCTCTCCGTGAGACCTTCATATACATCAATAACGTAATATAATCTAACCTAACCCAACCTATAATCTCGGTGGTAATATTTGACAACATTCCTGGTCAGTTGGCCTCTGCGTCTCCGTGGAACCTTCATATACATCAATAACGTAATATAACCTAACCTAACCCAACCTATCACCTCGGCGGTAATATTTGACAACATTCCTGGCGAGTTGGCCTCTACATCTCCGTGGGAATTTTATATACATCAATAACGTAATTTAACCTAACCTAAACCTACGTAACATCTCGGCGGTAATATTTGACAACATTCCTGGCTTGATGGCCTCTACGTCTCCGTGGGACCTTCATATACATCAATAACATAATATTACCTAACCTAACCCAACCTATCATCTCGGCGGTAATACTTGACAACATTCCTGGCGCGTTGGCCTCTACGTCTCCGTGGGACCTTCATATACATCAATAACGTAATATAACCTAACCTAACCCAACCTATCATCTCGGCGGTAATATTTGACAACATTCCTGACGAGTTGGCCTCTACGTCTCCGTGGGACTTTTATATACATCAATAACGTAATTTAACCTAACCTAAACCAACGTAACATCTCGACGGTAATATTTGACAACATTCCTGGCTTGCTGGCCTCTATGTTTCCGTGGGACCTTCATATACATCAATAACGTAATATTACCTAACCTAACCCAACCTATCATCTCGGCGGTAATACTTGACAACATTCCTGGCGAGTTGGCCTCTACCTCTCCGTGAGACCTTCATATACATCAATAACGTAATATAATCTAACCTAACCCAACCTATCATCTCGGCGGTAATATTTGACAACATTCCTGGTCAGTTGGCCTCTGCGTCTCCGTGGAACCTTCATATACATCAATAACGTAATATAACCTAACCTAACCCAACCTATCATCTCGGCGGTAAAATTTGACAATATTCCTGGCGAGTTGGCCTCTACGTCTCCGTGGGACTTTTATATACATCAATAACGTAACTTAACCTAACCTAAACCTACGTAACATCTCGGCGGTAATATTTGACAACATTCCTGGCTTGATGGCCTCTACGTCTCCGTGGGACCTTCATATACATCAATAACATAATATTACCTAACCTAACCCAACCTATCATCTCGGCGGTAATACTTGACAACATTCCTGGCGCGTTGGCCTCTACGTCTCCGTGGGACCTTCATATACATCAATAACGTAATATAACCTAACCTAACCCAACCTATCATCTCGGCGGTAATATTTGACAACATTCCTGACGAGTTGGCCTCTACGTCTCCGTGGGACTTTTATATACATCAATAACGTAATTTAACCTAACCTAAACCAACGTAACATCTCGGCGGTAATATTTGACAACATTCCTGGCTTGCTGGCCTCTATGTTTCCGTGGGACCTTCATATACATCAATAACGTAATATAATCTAACCTAACCCAACCTATCATCTCGGCGGTAATATTTGACAACATTCCTGGTCAGTTGGCCTCTGCGTCTCCGTGGAACCTTCATATACATCAATAACGTAATATAACCTAACCTAACCCATCCTATCATCTCGGCGGTAAAATTTGACAACATTCCTGGGGAGTTGGCCTCTACGTCTCCGTGGGACTTTTATATACATCAATAACGTAATTTAACCTGACCTAAACCTACGTAACATCTCGGCGGTAATATTTGACAACATTCCTGGCTTGATGGCCTCTACGTCTCCGTGGGACCTTCATATACATCAATAACGTAATGTAACCTAACCTAACCCAACCTATCATCTCGGCGGTAATATTTGACATCATTCCTGGCGAGTTGGCCTCTACGCCTCCGTGGGACTTTTATATACATCAAAACGTAATTTACCCTAACCTAACCCAACGTAACATCTCGGCGGTAATATTCGGCAACATTCCTGGAGTGTTGGTCCCAACGTCTCCGTGGGATCTTCATATACATCAATAACGTAATATAACCTAACCTAAACCAACCTATCATCTCGGCGGTAATATTTGACAACATTCCAGGCGAGTTGGCCTCTACGTCTCCGTGGGAATTTTATATACATCAATAACGTAATGTAACCTAACCTAACCCAACCTAACATCTCGGCACTAATATTTGACAACATTCCTGGCTTGATGGCCTCTACGTCTCCGTGGGACCTTCATATACATCAATAACATAATATTACCTAACCTAACCCAACCTATCATCTCGGCGGTAATACTTGACATCATTCCTGGCGAGTGGGCCTCTACGCCTCCGTGGGACTTTTATATACATCAAAACGTAATATACCCTAACCTAACCCAACGTAACATCTCGGCGGTAATATTCGGCAACATTCCTGGAGTGTTGGTCCCTACGTCTCCGTGGGATCTTCATATACATCAATAACGTAATATAACCTAACCTAAACCAACCTATCATCTCGGCGGTAATATTTGACAACATTCCAGGCGAGTTGGCCTCTACGTCTCCGTGGGAATTTTATATACATCAATAACGTAATATAACCTAACCTAACCCAACCTAACATCTCGGCACTAATATTTGACAACATTCCTGGCGAGTTGGCCTCTACCTCTCCGTGAGACCTTCATATACATCAATAACGTAATATAATCTAACCTAACCCAACCTATAATCTCGGCGGTAATATTTGACAACATTCCTGGTCAGTTGGCCTCTGCGTCTCCGTGGAACCTTCATATACATCAATAACGTAATATAACCTAACCTAACCCAACCTATCACCTCGGCGGTAATATTTGACAACATTCCTGGCGAGTTGGCCTCTACATCTCCGTGGGAATTTTATATACATCAATAACGTAATTTAACCTAACCTAAACCTACGTAACATCTCGGCGGTAATATTTGACAACATTCCTGGCTTGATGGCCTCTACGTCTCCGTGGGACCTTCATATACATCAATAACATAATATTACCTAACCTAACCCAACCTATCATCTCGGCGGTAATACTTGACAACATTCCTGGCGCGTTGGCCTCTACGTCTCCGTGGGACTTTTATATACATCAAAACGTAATATACCCTAACCTAACCCAACGTAACATCTCGGCGGTAATATTCGGCAACATTCCTGGAGTGTTGGTCCCTACGTCTCCGTGGGATCTTCATATACATCAATAACGTAATATAACCTAACCTAAACCAACCTATCATCTCGGCGGTAATATTTGACAACATTCCAGGCGAGTTGGCCTCTACGTCTCCGTGGGAATTTTATATACATCAATAACGTAATATAACCTAACCTAACCCAACCTAACATCTCGGCACTAATATTTGACAACATTCCTGGCGAGTTGGCCTCTACCTCTCCGTGAGACCTTCATATACATCAATAACGTAATATAATCTAACCTAACCCAACCTATAATCTCGGCGGTAATATTTGACAACATTCCTGGTCAGTTGGCCTCTGCGTCTCCGTGGAACCTTCATATACATCAATAACGTAATATAACCTAACCTAACCCAACCTATCACCTCGGCGGTAATATTTGACAACATTCCTGGCGAGTTGGCCTCTACATCTCCGTGGGAATTTTATATACATCAATAACGTAATTTAACCTAACCTAAACCTACGTAACATCTCGGCGGTAATATTTGACAACATTCCTGGCTTGATGGCCTCTACGTCTCCGTGGGACCTTCATATACATCAATAACATAATATTACCTAACCTAACCCAACCTATCATCTCGGCGGTAATACTTGACAACATTCCTGGCGCGTTGGCCTCTACGTCTCCGTGGGACCTTCATATACATCAATAACGTAATATAACCTAACCTAACCCAACCTATCATCTCGGCGGTAATATTTGACAACATTCCTGACGAGTTGGCCTCTACGTCTCCGTGGGACTTTTATATACATCAATAACGTAATTTAACCTAACCTAAACCAACGTAACATCTCGGCGGTAATATTTGACAACATTCCTGGCTTGCTGGCCTCTATGTTTCCGTGGGACCTTCATATACATCAATAACATAATATTACCTAACCTAACCCAACCTATCATCTCGGCGGTAATACTTGTCAACATTCCTGGCGAGTTGGCCTCTACCTCTCCGTGAGACCTTCATATACATCAATAACGTAATATAATCTAACCTAACCCAACCTATCATCTCGGCGGTAATATTTGACAACATTCCTGGTCAGTTGGCCTCTGCGTCTCCGTGGAACCTTCATATACATCAATAACGTAATATAACCTAACCTAACCCAACCTATCATCTCGGCGGTAAAATTTGACAACATTCCTGGCGAGTTGGCCTCTACGTCTCCGTGGGACTTTTATATACATCAATAACGTAATTTAACCTAACCTAAACCTACGTAACATCTCGGCGGTAATATTTGACAACATTCCTGGCTTGATGGCCTCTACGTCTCCGTGGGACCTTCATATACATCAATAACGTAATATAACCTAACCTAACCCAACCTATCATCTCGGCGGTAATATTTGACAACATTCCTGACGAGTTGGCCTCCACGTCTCCGTGGGACTTTTATATACATCAATAACGTAATTTAACCTAACCTAAACCAACGTAACATCTCGACGGTAATATTTGACAACATTCCTGGCTTGCTGGCCTCTATGTTTCCGTGGGACCTTCATATACATCAATAACGTAATATTACCTAACCTAACCCAACCTATCATCTCGGCGGTAATACTTGACAACATTCCTGGCGAGTTGGCCTCTACCTCTCCGTGAGACCTTCATATACATCAATAACGTAATATAATCTAACCTAACCCAACCTATCATCTCGGCGGTAATATTTGACAACATTCCTGGTCAGTTGGCCTCTGCGTCTCCGTGGAACCTTCATATACATCAATAACGTAATATAACCTAACCTAACCCAACCTATCATCTCGGCGGTAAAATTTGACAATATTCCTGGCGAGTTGGCCTCTACGTCTCCGTGGGACTTTTATATACATCAATAACGTAACTTAACCTAACCTAAACCTACGTAACATCTCGGCGGTAATATTTGACAACATTCCTGGCTTGATGGCCTCTACGTCTCCGTGGGACCTTCATATACATCAATAACGTAATATAACCTAACCTAACCCAACCTATCATCTCGGCGGTAATATTTGACATCATTCCTGGCGAGTTGGCCTCTACGCCTCCGTGGGACTTTTATATACATCAAAACGTAATTTACCCTAACCTAACCCAACGTAACATCTCGGCGGTAATATTCGGCAACATTCCTGGAGTGTTGGTCCCTACGTCTCCGTGGGATCTTCATATACATCAATAACGTAATATAACCTAACCTAAACCAACCTATCATCTCGGCGGTAATATTTGACAACATTCCAGGCGAGTTGGCCTCTACGTCTCCGTGGGAATTTTATATACATCAATAACGTAATGTAACCTAACCTAACCCAACCTAACATCTCGGCACTAATATTTGACAACATTCCTGGCTTGATGGCCTCTACGTCTCCGTGGGACCTTCATATACATCAATAACATAATATTACCTAACCTAACCCAACCTATCATCTCGGCGGTAATACTTGACATCATTCCTGGCGAGTGGGCCTCTACGCCTCCGTGGGACTTTTATATACATCAAAACGTAATTTACCCTAACCTAACCCAACCTAACATCTCGGCACTAATATTTGACAACATTCCTGGCTTGATGGCCTCTACGTCTCCGTGGGACCTTCATATACATCAATAACATAATATTACCTAACCTAACCCAACCTATCATCTCGGCGTTAATACTTGACATCATTCCTGGCGAGTGGGCCTCTACGCCTCCGTGGGACTTTTATATACATCAAAACGTAAGTTACCCTAACCTAACCCAACGTAACATCTCGGCGGTAATATTTGACAACATTCCAGGCGAGTTGGCCTCTACGTCTCCGTGGGAATTTTATATACATCAATAACGTAATGTAACCTAACCTAACCCAACCTAACATCTCGGCACTAATATTTGACAACATTCCTGGCTTGATGGCCTCTACGTCTCCGTGGGACCTTCATATACATCAATAACATAATATTACCTAACCTAACCCAACCTATCATCTCGGCGGTAATACTTGACATCATTCCTGGCGAGTGGGCCTCTACGCCTCCGTGGGACTTTTATATACATCAAAACGTAATATACCCTAACCTAACCCAACGTAACATCTCGGCGGTAATATTCGGCAACATTCCTGGAGTGTTGGTCCCTACGTCTCCGTGGGATCTTCATATACATCAATAACGTAATATAACCTAACCTAAACCAACCTATCATCTCGGCGGTAATATTTGACAACATTCCAGGCGAGTTGGCCTCTACGTCTCCGTGGGAATTTTATATACATCAATAACGTAATATAACCTAACCTAACCCAACCTAACATCTCGGCACTAATATTTGACAACATTCCTGGCGAGTTGGCCTCTACCTCTCCGTGAGACCTTCATATACATCAATAACGTAATATAATCTAACCTAACCCAACCTATAATCTCGGCGGTAATATTTGACAACATTCCTGGTCAGTTGGCCTCTGCGTCTCCGTGGAACCTTCATATACATCAATAACGTAATATAACCTAACCTAACCCAACCTATCACCTCGGCGGTAATATTTGACAACATTCCTGGCGAGTTGGCCTCTACATCTCCGTGGGACTTTTATATACATCAATAACGTAATTTAACCTAACCTAAACCTACGTAACATCTCGGCGGTAATATTTGACAACATTCCTGGCTTGATGGCCTCTACGTCTCCGTGGGACCTTCATATACATCAATAACATAATATTACCTAACCTAACCCAACCTATCATCTCGGCGGTAATACTTGACAACATTCCTGGCGCGTTGGCCTCCACGTCTCCGTGGGACCTTCATATACATCAATAACGTAATATAACCTAACCTAACCCAACCTATCATCTCGGCGGTAATATTTGACAACATTCCTGACGAGTTGGCCTCTACGTCTCCGTGGGACTTTTATATACATCAATAACGTAATTTAACCTAACCTAAACCAACGTAACATCTCGACGGTAATATTTGACAACATTCCTGGCTTGCTGGCCTCTATGTTTCCGGGGGACCTTCATATAAATCAATAACATAATATTACCTAACCTAACCCAACCTATCATCTCGGCGGTAATACTTGACAACATTCCTGGCGAGTTGGCCTCTACCTCTCCGTGAGACCTTCATATACATCAATAACGTAATATAATCTAACCTAACCCAACCTATCATCTCGGCGGTAATATTTGACAACATTCCTGGTCAGTTGGCCTCTGCGTCTCCGTGGAACCTTCATATACATCAATAACGTAATATAACCTAACCTAACCCAACCTATCATCTCGGCGGTAAAATTTGACAACATTCCTGGCGAGTTGGCCTCTACGTCTCCGTGGGACTTTTATATACATCAATAACGTAATTTAACCTAACCTAAACCTACGTAACATCTCGGCGGTAATATTTGACAACATTCCTGGCTTGATGGCCTCTACGTCTCCGTGGGACCTTCATATACATCAATAACGTAATATAACCTAACCTAACCCAACCTATCATCTCGGCGGTAATATTTGACATCATTCCTGGCGAGTTGGCCTCTACGCCTCCGTGGGACTTTTATATACATCAAAACGTAATTTACCCTAACCTAACCCAACGTAACATCTCGGCGGTAATATTCGGCAACATTCCTGGAGTGTTGGTCCCTACGTCTCCGTGGGATCTTCATATACATCAATAACGTAATATAACCTAACCTAAACCAACCTATCATCTCGGCGGTAATATTTGACAACATTCCAGGCGAGTTGGCCTCTACGTCTCCGTGGGAATTTTATATACATCAATAACGTAATGTAACCTAACCTAACCCAACCTAACATCTCGGCACTAATATTTGACAACATTCCTGGCTTGATGGCCTCTACGTCTCCGTGGGACCTTCATATACATCAATAACATAATATTACCTAACCTAACCCAACCTATCATCTCGGCGTTAATACTTGACATCATTCCTGGCGAGTGGGCCTCTACGCCTCCGTGGGACTTTTATATACATCAAAACGTAATTTACCCTAACCTAACCCAACGTAACATCTCGGCGGTAATATTCGGCAACATTCCTGGAGTGTTGGTCCCTACGTCTCCGTGGGACCTTCATATACATCAATAACGTAATATAACCTAACCTAAACCAAACTATCATCTCGGCGGTAATATTTGACAACATTCCTGGCGAGTTGGCCTCTACCTCTCCGTGAGACCTTCATATACATCAATAACGTAATATAATCTAACCTAACCCAACCTATAATCTCGGCGGTAATATTTGACAACATTCCTGGTCAGTTGGCCTCTGCGTCTCCGTGGAACCTTCATATACATCAATAACGTAATATAACCTAACCTAACCCAACCTATCACCTCGGCGGTAATATTTGACAACATTCCTGGCGAGTTGGCCTCTACATCTCCGTGGGACTTTTATATACATCAATAACGTAATTTAACCTAACCTAAACCTACGTAACATCTCGGTGGTAATATTTGACAACATTCCTGGCTTGATGGCCTCTACGTCTCCGTGGGACCTTCATATACATCAATAACATAATATTACCTAACCTAACCCAACCTATCATCTCGGCGGTAATACTTGACAACATTCCTGGCGCGTTGGCCTCTACGTCTCCGTGGGACCTTCATATACATCAATAACGTAATATAACCTAACCTAACCCAACCTATCATCTCGGCGGTAATATTTGACAACATTCCTGACGAGTTGGCCTCTACGTCTCCGTGGGACTTTTATATACATCAATAACGTAATTTAACCTAACCTAAACCAACGGAACATCTCGGCGGTAATATTTGACAACATTCCTGGCTTGCTGGCCTCTATGTTTCCGTGGGACCTTCATATACATCAATAACGTAATATAATCTAACCTAACCCAACCTATCATCTCGGCGGTAATATTTGACAACATTCCTGGTCAGTTGGCCTCTGCGTCTCCGTGGAACCTTCATATACATCAATAACGTAATATAACCTAACCTAACCCAACCTATCATCTCGGCGGTAAAATTTGACAACATTCCTGGCGAGTTGGCCTCTACGTCTCCGTGGGACTTTTATATACATCAATAACGTAATTTAACCTAACCTAAACCTACGTAACATCTCGGAGGTAATATTCGGCAACATTCCTGGAGTGTTGGTCCCTACGTCTCCGTGGGATCTTCATATACATCAATAACGTAATATAACCTAACCTAAACCAACCTATCATCTCGGCGGTAATATTTGACAACATTCCAGGCGAGTTGGCCTCTACGTCTCCGTGGGAATTTTATATACATCAATAACGTAATGTAACCTAACCTAACCCAACCTAACATCTCGGCACTAATATTTGACAACATTCCTGGCTTGATGGCCTCTACGTCTCCGTGGGACCTTCATATACATCAATAACATAATATTACCTAACCTAACCCAACCTATCATCTCGGCGGTAATACTTGACATCATTCCTGGCGAGTGGGCCTCTACGCCTCCGTGGGACTTTTATATACATCAAAACGTAATATACCCTAACCTAACCCAACGTAACATCTCGGCGGTAATATTCGGCAACATTCCTGGAGTGTTGGTCCCTACGTCTCCGTGGGATCTTCATATACATCAATAACGTAATATAACCTAACCTAAACCAACCTATCATCTCGGCGGTAATATTTGACAACATTCCAGGCGAGTTGGCCTCTACGTCTCCGTGGGAATTTTATATACATCAATAACGTAATATAACCTAACCTAACCCAACCTAACATCTCGGCACTAATATTTGACAACATTCCTGGCGAGTTGGCCTCTACCTCTCCGTGAGACCTTCATATACATCAATAACGTAATATAATCTAACCTAACCCAACCTATAATCTCGGCGGTAATATTTGACAACATTCCTGGTCAGTTGGCCTCTGCGTCTCCGTGGAACCTTCATATACATCAATAACGTAATATAACCTAACCTAACCCAACCTATCACCTCGGCGGTAATATTTGACAACATTCCAGGCGAGTTGGCCTCTACATCTCCGTGGGAATTTTATATACATCAATAACGTAATTTAACCTAACCTAAACCTACGTAACATCTCGGCGGTAATATTTGACAACATTCCTGGCTTGATGGCCTCTACGTCTCCGTGGGACCTTCATATACATCAATAACATAATATTACCTAACCTAACCCAACCTATCATCTCGGCGGTAATACTTGACAACATTCCTGGCGCGTTGGCCTCTACGTCTCCGTGGGACCTTCATATACATCAATAACGTAATATAACCTAACCTAACCCAACCTATCATCTCGGCGGTAATATTTGACAACATTCCTGACGAGTTGGCCTCTACGTCTCCGTGGGACTTTTATATACATCAATAACGTAATTTAACCTAACCTAAACCAACGTAACATCTCGGCGGTAATATTTGACAACATTCCTGGCTTGCTGGCCTCTATGTTTCCGTGGGACCTTCATATACATCAATAACATAATATTACCTAACCTAACCCAACCTATCATCTCGGCGGTAATACTTGACAACATTCCTGGCTTGATGGCCTCTACGTCTCCGTGGGACCTTCATATACATCAATAACGTAATATAACCTAACCTAACCCAACCTATCATCTCGGCGGTAATATTTGACAACATTCCTGACGAGTTGGCCTCTACGTCTCCGTGGGACTTTTATATACATCAATAACGTAATTTAACCTAACCTAAACCAACGTAACATCTCGACGGTAATATTTGACAACATTCCTGGCTTGCTGGCCTCTATGTTTCCGTGGGACCTTCATATACATCAATAACGTAATATTACCTAACCTAACCCAACCTATCATCTCGGCGGTAATACTTGACAACATTCCTGGCGAGTTGGCCTCTACCTCTCCGTGAGACCTTCATATACATCAATAACGTAATATAATCTAACCTAACCCAACCTATCATCTCGGCGGTAATATTTGACAACATTCCTGGTCAGTTGGCCTCTGCGTCTCCGTGGAACCTTCATATACATCAATAACGTAATATAACCTAACCTAACCCAACCTATCATCTCGGCGGTAAAATTTGACAATATTCCTGGCGAGTTGGCCTCTACGTCTCCGTGGGACTTTTATATACATCAATAACGTAACTTAACCTAACCTAAACCTACGTAACATCTCGGCGGTAATATTTGACAACATTCCTGGCTTGATGGCCTCTACGTCTCCGTGGGACCTTCATATACATCAATAACGTAATATAACCTAACCTAACCCAACCTATCATCTCGGCGGTAATATTTGACATCATTCCTGGCGAGTTGGCCTCTACGCCTCCGTGGGACTTTTATATACATCAAAACGTAATTTACCCTAACCTAACCCAACGTAACATCTCGGCGGTAATATTCGGCAACATTCCTGGAGTGTTGGTCCCTACGTCTCCGTGGGATCTTCATATACATCAATAACGTAATATAACCTAACCTAAACCAACCTATCATCTCGGCGGTAATATTTGACAACATTCCAGGCGAGTTGGCCTCTACGTCTCCGTGGGAATTTTATATACATCAATAACGTAATGTAACCTAACCTAACCCAACCTAACATCTCGGCACTAATATTTGACAACATTCCTGGCTTGATGGCCTCTACGTCTCCGTGGGACCTTTATATACATCAATAACATAATATTACCTAACCTAACCCAACCTATCATCTCGGCGGTAATACTTGACATCATTCCTGGCGAGTGGGCCTATACGCCTCCGTGGGACTTTTATATACATCAAAACGTAATTTACCCTAACCTAACCCAACGTAACATCTCGGCGGTAATATTCGGCAACATTCCTGGAGTGTTGGTCCCTACGTCTCCGTGGGATCTTCATATACATCAATAACGTAATATAACCTAACCTAAACCAACCTATCATCTCGGCGGTAATATTTGACAACATTCCAGGCGAGTTGGCCTCTACGTCTCCGTGGGAATTTTATATACATCAATAACGTAATATAACCTAACCTAACCCAACCTAACATCTCGGCACTAATATTTGACAACATTCCTGGCGAGTTGGCCTCTACCTCTCCGTGAGACCTTCATATACATCAATAACGTAATATAATCTAACCTAACCCAACCTATAATCTCGGCGGTAATATTTGACAACATTCCTGGTCAGTTGGCCTCTGCGTCTCCGTGGAACCTTCATATACATCAATAACGTAATATAACCTAACCTAACCCAACCTATCACCTCGGCGGTAATATTTGACAACATTCCTGGCGAGTTGGACTCTACATCTCCGTGGGACTTTTATATACATCAATAACGTAATTTAACCTAACCTAAACCTACGTAACATCTCGGCGGTAATATTTGACAACATTCCTGGCTTGATGGCCTCTACGTCTCCGTGGGACCTTCATATACATCAATAACATAATATTACCTAACCTAACCCAACCTATCATCTCGGCGGTAATACTTGACAACATTCCTGGCGCGTTGGCCTCCACGTCTCCGTGGGACCTTCATATACATCAATAACGTAATATAACCTAACCTAACCCAACCTATCATCTCGGCGGTAAAATTTGACAATATTCCTGGCGAGTTGGCCTCTACGTCTCCGTGGGACTTTTATATACATCAATAACGTAACTTAACCTAACCTAAACCTACGTAACATCTCGGCGGTAATATTTGACAACATTCCTGGCTTGATGGCCTCTACGTCTCCGTGGGACCTTCATATACATCAATAACGTAATATAACCTAACCTAACCCAACCTATCATCTCGGCGGTAATATTTGACATCATTCCTGGCGAGTTGGCCTCTACGCCTCCGTGGGACTTTTATATACATCAAAACGTAATTTACCCTAACCTAACCCAACGTAACATCTCGGCGGTAATATTCGGCAACATTCCTGGAGTGTTGGTCCCTACGTCTCCGTGGGATCTTCATATACATCAATAACGTAATATAACCTAACCTAAACCAACCTATCATCTCGGCGGTAATATTTGACAACATTCCAGGCGAGTTGGCCTCTACGTCTCCGTGGGAATTTTATATACATCAATAACGTAATGTAACCTAACCTAACCCAACCTAACATCTCGGCACTAATATTTGACAACATTCCTGGTCAGTTGGCCTCTGCGTCTCCGTGGAACCTTCATATACATCAATAACGTAATATAACCTAACCTAACCCAACCTATCACCTCGGCGGTAATATTTGACAACATTCCTGGCGAGTTGGACTCTACATCTCCGTGGGACTTTTATATACATCAATAACGTAATTTAACCTAACCTAAACCTACGTAACATCTCGGCGGTAATATTTGACAACATTCCTGGCTTGATGGCCTCTACGTCTCCGTGGGACCTTCATATACATCAATAACATAATATTACCTAACCTAACCCAACCTATCATCTCGGCGGTAATACTTGACAACATTCCTGGCGCGTTGGCCTCCACGTCTCCGTGGGACCTTCATATACATCAATAACGTAATATAACCTAACCTAACCCAACCTATCATCTCGGCGGTAAAATTTGACAATATTCCTGGCGAGTTGGCCTCTACGTCTCCGTGGGACTTTTATATACATCAATAACGTAATATAATCTAACCTAACCCAACCTATAATCTCGGCGGTAATATTTGACAACATTCCTGGTCAGTTGGCCTCTGCGTCTCCGTGGAACCTTCATATACATCAATAACGTAATATAACCTAACCTAACCCAACCTATCACCTCGGCGGTAATATTTGACAACATTCCTGGCGAGTTGGCCTCTACATCTCCGTGGGACTTTTATATACATCAAAACGTAATTTACCCTAACCTAACCCAACGTAACATCTCGGCGGTAATATTCGGCAACATTCCTGGAGTGTTGGTCCCTACGTCTCCGTGGGATCTTCATATACATCAATAACGTAATATAACCTAACCTAAACCTACGTAACATCTCGGCGGTAATATTTGACAACATTCCTGGCTTGATGGCCTCTACGTCTCCGTGGGACCTTCATATACATCAATAACATAATATTACCTAACCTAACCCAACCTATCATCTCGGCGGTAATACTTGACAACATTCCTGGCGCGTTGGCCTCTACGTCTCCGTGGGACCTTCATATACATCAATAACGTAATATAACCTAACCTAACCCAACCTATCATCTCGGCGGTAATATTTGACAACATTCCTGACGAGTTGGCCTCTACGTCTCCGTGGGACTTTTATATACATCAATAACGTAATTTAACCTAACCTAAACCAACGTAACATCTCGACGGTAATATTTGACAACATTCCTGGCTTGCTGGCCTCTATGTTTCCGTGGGACCTTCATATACATCAATAACGTAATATTACCTAACCTAACCCAACCTATCATCTCGGCGGTAATACTTGACAACATTCCTGGCGAGTTGGCCTCTACCTCTCCGTGAGACCTTCATATACATCAATAACGTAATATAATCTAACCTAACCCAACCTATCATCTCGGCGGTAATATTTGACAACATTCCTGGTCAGTTGGCCTCTGCGTCTCCGTGGAACCTTCATATACATCAATAACGTAATATAACCTAACCTAACCCAACCTATCATCTCGGCGGTAAAATTTGACAATATTCCTGGCGAGTTGGCCTCTACGTCTCCGTGGGACTTTTATATACATCAATAACGTAACTTAACCTAACCTAAACCTACGTAACATCTCGGCGGTAATATTTGACAACATTCCTGGCTTGATGGCCTCTACGTCTCCGTGGGACCTTCATATACATCAATAACGTAATATAACCTAACCTAACCCAACCTATCATCTCGGCGGTAATATTTGACATCATTCCTGGCGAGTTGGCCTCTACGCCTCCGTGGGACTTTTATATACATCAAAACGTAATTTACCCTAACCTAACCCAACGTAACATCTCGGCGGTAATATTCGGCAACATTCCTGGAGTGTTGGTCCCTACGTCTCCGTGGGATCTTCATATACATCAATAACGTAATATAACCTAACCTAAACCAACCTATCATCTCGGCGGTAATATTTGACAACATTCCAGGCGAGTTGGCCTCTACGTCTCCGTGGGAATTTTATATACATCAATAACGTAATATAACCTAACCTAACCCAACCTAACATCTCGGCACTAATATTTGACAACATTCCTGGCGAGTTGGCCTCTACCTCTCCGTGAGACCTTCATATACATCAATAACGTAATATAATCTAACCTAACACAACCTATAATCTCGGCGGTAATATTTGACAACATTCCTGGTCAGTTGGCCTCTGCGTCTCCGTGGAACCTTCATATACATCAATAACGTAATATAACCTAACCTAACCCAACCTATCACCTCGGCGGTAATATTTGACAACATTCCTGGCGAGTTGGCCTCTACATCTCCGTGGGACTTTTATATACATCAATAACGTAATTTAACCTAACCTAAACCTACGTAACATCTCGGCGGTAATATTTGACAACATTCCTGGCTTGATGGCCTCTACGTCTCCGTGGGACCTTCATATACATCAATAACATAATATTACCTAACCTAACCCAACCTATCATCTCGGCGGTAATACTTGACAACATTCCTGGCGCGTTGGCCTCTACGTCTCCGTGGGACCTTCATATACATCAATAACGTAATATAACCTAACCTAACCCAACCTATCATCTCGGCGGTAATATTTGACAACATTCCTGACGAGTTGGCCTCTACGTCTCCGTGGGACTTTTATATACATCAATAACGTAATTTAACCTAACCTAAACCAACGTAACATCTCGGCGGTAATATTTGACAACATTCCTGGCTTGCTGGCCTCTATGTTTCCGTGGGACCTTCATATACATCAATAACGTAATATTACCTAACCTAACCCAACCTATCATCTCGGCGGTAATACTTGACAACATTCCTGGCGAGTTGGCCTCTACCTCTCCGTGAGACCTTCATATACATCAATAACGTAATATAATCTAACCTAACCCAACCTATCATCTCGGCGGTAATATTTGACAACATTCCTGGTCAGTTGGCCTCTGCGTCTCCGTGGAACCTTCATATACATCAATAACGTAATATAACCTAACCTAACCCAACCTATCATCTCGGCGGTAAAATTTGACAATATTCCTGGCGAGTTGGCCTCTACGTCTCCGTGGGACTTTTATATACATCAATAACGTAACTTAACCTAACCTAACCCAACCTATCATCTCGGCGGTAATATTTGACAACATTCCTGACGAGTTGGCCTCTACGTCTCCGTGGGACTTTTATATACATCAATAACGTAATTTAACCTAACCTAAACCAACGTAACATCTCGGCGGTAATATTTGACAACATTCCTGGCTTGCTGGCCTCTATGTTTCCGTGGGACCTTCATATACATCAATAACATAATATTACCTAACCTAACCCAACCTATCATCTCGGCGGTAATACTTGACAACATTCCTGGCGAGTTGGCCTCTACCTCTCCGTGAGACCTTCATATACATCAATAACGTAATATAATCTAACCTAACCCAACCTATCATCTCGGCGGTAATATTTGACAACATTCCTGGTCAGTTGGCCTCTGCGTCTCCGTGGAACCTTCATATACATCAATAACGTAATATAACCTAACCTAACCTAACCTATCATCTCGGCGGTAAAATTTGACAACATTCCTGGCGAGTTGGCCTCTACGTCTCCGTGGGACTTTTATATACATCAATAACGTAATTTAACCTAACCTAAACCTACGTAACATCTCGGCGGTAATATTTGACAACATTCCTGGCTTGATGGCCTCTACGTCTCTGTGGGACCTTCATATACATCAATAACGTAATATAACCTAACCTAACCCAACCTATCATCTCGGCGGTAATATTTGACAACATTCCTGACGAGTTGGCCTCTACGTCTCCGTGGGACTTTTATATACATCAATAACGTAATTTAACCTAACCTAAACCAACGTAACATCTCGACGGTAATATTTGACAACATTCCTGGCTTGCTGGCCTCTATGTTTCCGTGGGACCTTCATATACATCAATAACGTAATATTACCTAACCTAACCCAACCTATCATCTCGGCGGTAATACTTGACAACATTCCTGGCGAGTTGGCCTCTACCTCTCCGTGAGACCTTCATATACATCAATAACGTAATATAATCTAACCTAACCCAACCTATCATCTCGGCGGTAATATTTGACAACATTCCTGGTCAGTTGGCCTCTGCGTCTCCGTGGAACCTTCATATAGATCAATAACGTAATATAACCTAACCTAACCCAACCTATCATCTCGGCGGTAAAATTTGACAATATTCCTGGCGAGTTGGCCTCTACGTCTCCGTGGGACTTTTATATACATCAATAACGTAACTTAACCTAACCTAAACCTACGTAACATCTCGGCGGTAATATTTGACAACATTCCTGGCTTGATGGCCTCTACGTCTCCGTGGGACCTTCATATACATCAATAACGTAATATAACCTAACCTAACCCAACCTATCATCTCGGCGGTAATATTTGACATCATTCCTGGCGAGTTGGCCTCTACGCCTCCGTGGGACTTTTATATACATCAAAACGTAATTTACCCTAACCTAACCCAACGTAACATCTCGGCGGTAATATTCGGCAACATTCCTGGAGTGTTGGTCCCTACGTCTCCGTGGGATCTTCATATACATCAATAACGTAATATAACCTAACCTAAACCAACCTATCATCTCGGCGGTAATATTTGACAACATTCCAGGCGAGTTGGCCTCTACGTCTCCGTGGGAATTTTATATACATCAATAACGTAATGTAACCTAACCTAACCCAACCTAACATCTCGGCACTAATATTTGACAACATTCCTGGCTTGATGGCCTCTACGTCTCCGTGGGACCTTCATATACATCAATAACATAATATTACCTAACCTAACCCAACCTATCATCTCGGCGGTAATACTTGACATCATTCCTGGCGAGTGGGCCTCTACGCCTCCGTGGGACTTTTATATACATCAAAACGTAATTTACCCTAACCTAACCCAACGTAACATCTCGGCGGTAATATTCGGCAACATTCCTGGAGTGTTGGTCCCTACGTCTCCGTGGGATCTTCATATACATCAATAACGTAATATAACCTAACCTAAACCAACCTATCATCTCGGCGGTAATATTTGACAACATTCCAGGCGAGTTGGCCTCTACGTCTCCGTGGGAATTTTATATACATCAATAACGTAATATAACCTAACCTAACCCAACCCAACATCTCGGCACTAATATTTGACAACATTCCTGGCGAGTTGGCCTCTACCTCTCCGTGAGACCTTCATATACATCAATAACGTAATATAATCTAACCTAACCCAACCTATAATCTCGGCGGTAATATTTGACAACATTCCTGGTCAGTTGGCCTCTGCGTCTCCGTGGAACCTTCATATACATCAATAACGTAATATAACCTAACCTAACCCAACCTATCATCTCGGCGGTAAAATTTGACAATATTCCTGGCGAGTTGGCCTCTACGTCTCCGTGGGACTTTTATATACATCAATAACGTAACTTAACCTAACCTAAACCTACGTAACATCTCGGCGGTAATATTTGACAACATTCCTGGCTTGATGGCCTCTACGTCTCCGTGGGACCTTCATATACATCAATAACGTAATATAACCTAACCTAACCCAACCTATCATCTCGGCGGTAATATTTGACATCATTCCTGGCGAGTTGGCCTCTACGCCTCCGTGGGACTTTTATATACATCAAAACGTAATTTACCCTAACCTAACCCAACGTAACATCTCGGCGGTAATATTCGGCAACATTCCTGGAGTGTTGGTCCCTACGTCTCCGTGGGATCTTCATATACATCAATAACGTAATATAACCTAACCTAAACCAACCTATCATCTCGGCGGTAATATTTGACAACATTCCAGGCGAGTTGGCCTCTACGTCTCCGTGGGAATTTTATATACATCAATAACGTAATGTAACCTAACCTAACCCAACCTAACATCTCGGCACTAATATTTGACAACATTCCTGGTCAGTTGGCCTCTGCGTCTCCGTGGAACCTTCATATACATCAATAACGTAATATTACCTAACCTAACCCAACCTATCACCTCGGCGGTAATATTTGACAACATTCCTGGCGAGTTGGACTCTACATCTCCGTGGGACTTTTATATACATCAATAACGTAATTTAACCTAACCTAAACCTACGTAACATCTCGGCGGTAATATTTGACAACATTCCTGGCTTGATGGCCTCTACGTCTCCGTGGGACCTTCATATACATCAATAACATAATATTACCTAACCTAACCCAACCTATCATCTCGGCGGTAATACTTGACAACATTCCTGGCGCGTTGGCCTCCACGTCTCCGTGGGACCTTCATATACATCAATAACGTAATATAACCTAACCTAACCCAACCTATCATCTCGGCAGTAAAATTTGACAATATTCCTGGCGAGTTGGCCTCTACGTCTCCGTGGGACTTTTATATACATCAATAACGTAACTTAACCTAACCTAAACCTACGTAACATCTCGGCGGTAATATTTGACAACATTCCTGGCTTGATGGCCTCTACGTCTCCGTGGGACCTTCATATACATCAATAACGTAATATAACCTAACCTAACCCAACCTATCATCTCGGCGGTAAAATTTGACAATATTCCTGGCGAGTTGGCCTCTACGTCTCCGTGGGACTTTTATATACATCAATAACGTAACTTAACCTAACCTAAACCTACGTAACATCTCGGCGGTAATATTTGACAACATTCCTGGCTTGATGGCCTCTACGTCTCCGTGGGACCTTCATATACATCAATAACGTAATATAACCTAACCTAACCCAACCTATCATCTCGGGGGTAATATTTGACATCATTCCTGGCGAGTTGGCCTCTACGCCTCCGTGGGACTTTTATATACATCAAAACGTAATTTACCCTAACCTAACCCAACGTAACATCTCGGCGGTAATATTCGGCAACATTCCTGGAGTGTTGGTCCCTACGTCTCCGTGGGATCTTCATATACATCAATAACGTAATATAACCTAACCTAAACCAACCTATCATCTCGGCGGTAATATTTGACAACATTCCAGGCGAGTTGGCCTCTACGTCTCCGTGGGAATTTTATATACATCAATAACGTAATGTAACCTAACCTAACCCAACCTAACATCTCGGCACTAATATTTGACAACATTCCTGGTCAGTTGGCCTCTGCGTCTCCGTGGGACTTTTATATACATCAAAACGTAATTTACCCTAACCTAACCCAACGTAACATCTCGGCGGTAATATTCGGCAACATTCCTGGAGTGTTGGTCCCTACGTCTCCGTGGGATCTTCATATACATCAATAACGTAATATAACCTAACCTAAACCAACCTATCATCTCGGCGGTAATATTTGACAACATTCCAGGCGAGTTGGCCTCTACGTCTCCGTGGGAATTTTATATACATCAATAACGTAATGTAACCTAACCTAACCCAACCTAACATCTCGGCACTAATATTTGACAACATTCCTGGCTTGATGGCCTCTACGTCTCCGTGGGACCTTCATATACATCAATAACATAATATTACCTAACCTAACCCAACCTATCATCTCGGCGGTAATACTTGACATCATTCCTGGCGAGTGGGCCTCTACGCCTCCGTGGGACTTTTATATACATCAAAACGTAATTTACCCTAACCTAACCCAACGTAACATCTCGGCGGTAATATTCGGCAACATTCCTGGAGTGTTGGTCCCTACGTCTCCGTGGGATCTTCATATACATCAATAACGTAATATAACCTAACCTAAACCAACCTATCATCTCGGCGGTAATATTTGACAACATTCCAGGCGAGTTGGCCTCTACGTCTCCGTGGGAATTTTATATACATCAATAACGTAATATAACCTAACCTAACCCAACCTAACATCTCGGCACTAATATTTGACAACATTCCTGGCGAGTTGGCCTCTACCTCTCCGTGAGACCTTCATATACATCAATAACGTAATATAATCTAACCTAACCCAACCTATAATCTCGGCGGTAATATTTGACAACATTCCTGGTCAGTTGGCCTCTGCGTCTCCGTGGAACCTTCATATACATCAATAACGTAATATAACCTAACCTAACCCAACCTATCACCTCGGCGGTAATATTTGACAACATTCCTGGCGAGTTGGACTCTACATCTCCGTGGGACTTTTATATACATCAATAACGTAATTTAACCTAACCTAAACCTACGTAACATCTCGGCGGTAATATTTGACAACATTCCTGGCTTGATGGCCTCTACGTCTCCGTGGGACCTTCATATACATCAATAACATAATATTACCTAACCTAACCCAACCTATCATCTCGGCGGTAATACTTGACAACATTCCTGGCGCGTTGGCCTCCACGTCTCCGTGGGACCTTCATATACATCAATAACGTAATATAACCTAACCTAACCCAACCTATCATCTCGGCGGTAAAATTTGACAATATTCCTGGCGAGTTGGCCTCTACGTCTCCGTGGGACTTTTATATACATCAATAACGTAACTTAACCTAACCTAAACCTACGTAACATCTCGGCGGTAATATTTGACAACATTCCTGGCTTGATGGCCTCTACGTCTCCGTGGGACCTTCATATACATCAATAACGTAATATAACCTAACCTAACCCAACCTATCATCTCGGCGGTAATATTTGACATCATTCCTGGCGAGTTGGCCTCTACGCCTCCGTGGGACTTTTATATACATCAAAACGTAATTTACCCTAACCTAACCCAACGTAACATCTCGGCGGTAATATTCGGCAACATTCCTGGAGTGTTGGTCCCTACGTCTCCGTGGGATCTTCATATACATCAATAACGTAATATAACCTAACCTAAACCAACCTATCATCTCGGCGGTAATATTTGACAACATTCCAGGCGAGTTGGCCTCTACGTCTCCGTGGGAATTTTATATACATCAATAACGTAATGTAACCTAACCTAACCCAACCTAACATCTCGGCACTAATATTTGACAACATTCCTGGTCAGTTGGCCTCTGCGTCTCCGTGGAACCTTCATATACATCAATAACGTAATATAACCTAACCTAACCCAACCTATCACCTCGGCGGTAATATTTGACAACATTCCTGGCGAGTTGGACTCTACATCTCCGTGGGACTTTTATATACATCAATAACGTAATTTAACCTAACCTAAACCTACGTAACATCTCGGCGGTAATATTTGACAACATTCCTGGCTTGATGGCCTCTACGTCTCCGTGGGACCTTCATATACATCAATAACATAATATTACCTAACCTAACCCAACCTATCATCTCGGCGGTAATACTTGACAACATTCCTGGCGCGTTGGCCTCCACGTCTCCGTGGGACCTTCATATACATCAATAACGTAATATAACCTAACCTAACCCAACCTATCATCTCGGCGGTAAAATTTGACAATATTCCTGGCGAGTTGGCCTCTACGTCTCCGTGGGACTTTTATATACATCAATAACGTAATATAATCTAACCTAACCCAACCTATAATCTCGGCGGTAATATTTGACAACATTCCTGGTCAGTTGGCCTCTGCGTCTCCGTGGAACCTTCATATACATCAATAACGTAATATAACCTAACCTAACCCAACCTATCACCTCGGCGGTAATATTTGACAACATTCCTGGCGAGTTGGCCTCTACATCTCCGTGGGACTTTTATATACATCAAAACGTAATTTACCCTAACCTAACCCAACGTAACATCTCGGCGGTAATATTCGGCAACATTCCTGGAGTGTTGGTCCCTACGTCTCCGTGGGATCTTCATATACATCAATAACGTAATATAACCTAACCTAAACCTACGTAACATCTCGGCGGTAATATTTGACAACATTCCTGGCTTGATGGCCTCTACGTCTCCGTGGGACCTTCATATACATCAATAACATAATATTACCTAACCTAACCCAACCTATCATCTCGGCGGTAATACTTGACAACATTCCTGGCGCGTTGGCCTCTACGTCTCCGTGGGACCTTCATATACATCAATAACGTAATATAACCTAACCTAACCCAACCTATCATCTCGGCGGTAATATTTGACAACATTCCTGACGAGTTGGCCTCTACGTCTCCGTGGGACTTTTATATACATCAATAACGTAATTTAACCTAACCTAAACCAACGTAACATCTCGACGGTAATATTTGACAACATTCCTGGCTTGCTGGCCTCTATGTTTCCGTGGGACCTTCATATACATCAATAACGTAATATTACCTAACCTAACCCAACCTATCATCTCGGCGGTAATACTTGACAACATTCCTGGCGAGTTGGCCTCTACCTCTCCGTGAGACCTTCATATACATCAATAACGTAATATAATCTAACCTAACCCAACCTATCATCTCGGCGGTAATATTTGACAACATTCCTGGTCAGTTGGCCTCTGCGTCTCCGTGGAACCTTCATATACATCAATAACGTAATATAACCTAACCTAACCCAACCTATCATCTCGGCGGTAAAATTTGACAATATTCCTGGCGAGTTGGCCTCTACGTCTCCGTGGGACTTTTATATACATCAATAACGTAACTTAACCTAACCTAAACCTACGTAACATCTCGGCGGTAATATTTGACAACATTCCTGGCTTGATGGCCTCTACGTCTCCGTGGGACCTTCATATACATCAATAACGTAATATAACCTAACCTAACCCAACCTATCATCTCGGCGGTAATATTTGACATCATTCCTGGCGAGTTGGCCTCTACGCCTCCGTGGGACTTTTATATACATCAAAACGTAATTTACCCTAACCTAACCCAACGTAACATCTCGGCGGTAATATTCGGCAACATTCCTGGAGTGTTGGTCCCTACGTCTCCGTGGGATCTTCATATACATCAATAACGTAATATAACCTAACCTAAACCAACCTATCATCTCGGCGGTAATATTTGACAACATTCCAGGCGAGTTGGCCTCTACGTCTCCGTGGGAATTTTATATACATCAATAACGTAATATAACCTAACCTAACCCAACCTAACATCTCGGCACTAATATTTGACAACATTCCTGGCGAGTTGGCCTCTACCTCTCCGTGAGACCTTCATATACATCAATAACGTAATATAATCTAACCTAACCCAACCTATAATCTCGGCGGTAATATTTGACAACATTCCTGGTCAGTTGGCCTCTGCGTCTCCGTGGAACCTTCATATACATCAATAACGTAATATAACCTAACCTAACCCAACCTATCACCTCGGCGGTAATATTTGACAACATTCCTGGCGAGTTGGCCTCTACATCTCCGTGGGACTTTTATATACATCAATAACGTAATTTAACCTAACCTAAACCTACGTAACATCTCGGCGGTAATATTTGACAACATTCCTGGCTTGATGGCCTCTACGTCTCCGTGGGACCTTCATATACATCAATAACATAATATTACCTAACCTAACCCAACCTATCATCTCGGCAGTAATACTTGACAACATTCCTGGCGCGTTGGCCTCTACGTCTCCGTGGGACCTTCATATACATCAATAACGTAATATAACCTAACCTAACCCAACCTATCATCTCGGCGGTAAAATTTGACAATATTCCTGGCGAGTTGGCCTCTACGTCTCCGTGGGACTTTTATATACATCAATAACGTAACTTAACCTAACCTAAATCTACGTAACATCTCGGCGGTAATATTTGACAACATTCCTGGCTTGATGGCCTCTACGTCTCCGTGGGACCTTCATATACATCAATAACGTAATATAACCTAACCTAACCCAACCTATCATCTCGGCGGTAATATTTGACATCATTCCTGGCGAGTTGGCCTCTACGCCTCCGTGGGACTTTTATATACATCAAAACGTAATTTACCCTAACCTAACCCAACGTAACATCTCGGCGGTAATATTCGGCAACATTCCTGGAGTGTTGGTCCCTACGTCTCCGTGGGATCTTCATATACATCAATAACGTAATATAACCTAACCTAAACCAACCTATCATCTCGGCGGTAATATTTGACAACATTCCAGGCGAGTTGGCCTCTACGTCTCCGTGGGAATTTTATATACATCAATAACGTAATATAACCTAACCTAACCCAACCTAACATCTCGGCACTAATATTTGACAACATTCCTGGCGAGTTGGCCTCTACCTCTCCGTGAGACCTTCATATACATCAATAACGTAATATAATCTAACCTAACCCAACCTATAATCTCGGCGGTAATATTTGACAACATTCCTGGTCAGTTGGCCTCTGCGTCTCCGTGGAACCTTCATATACATCAATAACGTAATATAACCTAACCTAACCCAACCTATCACCTCGGCGGTAATATTTGACAACATTCCTGGCGAGTTGGCCTCTACATCTCCGTGGGACTTTTATATACATCAATAACGTAATTTAACCTAACCTAAACCTACGTAACATCTCGGCGGTAATATTTGACAACATTACTGGCTTGATGGCCTCTACGTCTCCGTGGGACCTTCATATACATCAATAACATAATATTACCTAACCTAACCCAACCTATCATCTCGGCGGTAATACTTGACAACATTCCTGGCGCGTTGGCCTCTACGTCTCCGTGGGACCTTCATATACATCAATAACGTAATATAACCTAACCTAACCCAACCTATCATCTCGGCGGTAATATTTGACAACATTCCTGACGAGTTGGCCTCTACGTCTCCGTGGGACTTTTATATACATCAATAACGTAATATAACCTAACCTAAACCAACCTATCATCTCGGCGGTAATATTTGACAACATTCCAGGCGAGTTGGCCTCTACGTCTCCGTGGGAATTTTATATACATCAATAACGTAATGTAACCTAACCTAACCCAACCTAACATCTCGGCACTAATATTTGACAACATTCCTGGCTTGATGGCCTCTACGTCTCCGTGGGACCTTCATATACATCAATAACATAATATTACCTAACCTAACCCAACCTATCATCTCGGCGGTAATACTTGACATCATTCCTGGCGAGTGGGCCTCTACGTCTCCGTGCGACCTTCATATACATCAATAACGTAATATAACGTAACCTAACCCAACCTATCATCTCGGCACTAATATTTGACAACATTCCAGGCGAGTTGGCCTCTACGTCTCCGTGGGACTTTTATATACATCAATAACGTAATTTAACCTAACCTAAACCTACGTAACATCTCGGCGGTAATATTTGACAACACTCCTGGCTTGATGGCCTCTACGTCTCCGTGGGACCTTCATATACATCAATAACATAATATTACCTAACCTAACCCAACCTATCATCTCGGCGGTAATACTTGACAACATTCCTGGTGCGTTGGCCTCTACGTCTCCGTGGGACCTTCATATACATCAATAACGTAATATAACCTAACCTAACCCAACCTATCATCTCGGCGGTAATATTTGACATCATTCCTGGCGAGTTGGCCTCTACGCCTCCGTGGGACTTTTATATACATCAAAACGTAATTTACCCTAACCTAACCCAACGTAACATCTCGGCGGTAATATTTGACAACATTCCTGGCTTGATGGCCTCTACGTCTTCGTGGGACCTTCATATACATTAATAACGTAATATAACCTAACCTAACCCAACCTATCATCTCGGCGGTAATATTTGACATCATTCCTGGCGAGTTGGCCTCTACGCCTCCGTGGGACTTTTATATACATCAAAACGTAATTTACCCTAACCTAACCCAACGTATCATCTCGGCGGTAATATTCGGCAACATTCCTGGAATGTTGGTCTCTACGTCTCCGTGGGATCTTCATATACATCAATAACGTAATATAACCAAACCTAAACCAACCTATCATCTCAGCGGTAATATTTGACAACATTCCTGGCGAGTCGGCCTCTACGTCTCCGTGCGACCTTCATATACATCAATAACGTAATATAACGTAACCTAACCCAACCTATCATCTCGGCACTAATATTTGACAACATTCCAGGCGAGTTGGCCTCTACGTCTCCGTGGGACTTTTATATACATCAATAACGTAATTTAACCTAACCTAAACCTACGTAACATCTCGGCGGCAATATTTGACAACATTCCTGGCTTGATGGCCTCTACGTCTCCGTGGGACCTTCATATACATCAATAACATAATATTACCTAACCTAACCCAACCTATCATCTCGGCGGTAATACTTGACAACATTCCTGGTGCGTTGGCCTCTACGTCTCCGTGGGACCTTCATATACATCAATAACGTAATATAACCTAACCTAACCCAACCTATCACCTCGGCGGTAATATTTGACAACATTCCTGGCGAGTTGGCCTCTACATCTCCGTGGGACTTTTATATACATCAATAACGTAATTTAACCTAACCTAACCCAACGTAACATCTCGGCGGTAATATTCGGCAACATTCCTGGAGTGTTGGTCCCTACGTCTCCGTGGGATCTTCATATACATCAATAACGTAATATAACCTAACCTAAACCAACCTATCATCTCGGCGGTAATATTTGACAACATTCCAGGCGAGTTGGCCTCTACGTCTCCGTGGGAATTTTATATACATCAATAACGTAATGTAACCTAACCTAACCCAACCTAACATCTCGGCACTAATATTTGACAACATTCCTGGCTTGATGGCCTCTACGTCTCCGTGGGACCTTCATATACATCAATAACATAATATTACCTAACCTAACCCAACCTATCATCTCGGCGGTAATACTTGACATCATTCCTGGCGAGTGGGACTCTACGCCTCCGTGGGACTTTTATATACATCAAAACGTAATTTACCCTAACCTAACCCAACGTAACATCTCGGCGGTAATATTCGGCAACATTCCTGGAGTGTTGGTCCCTACGTCTCCGTGGGATCTTCATATACATCAATAACGTAATATAACCTAACCTAAACCAACCTATCATCTCGGCGGTAATATTTGACAACATTCCAGGCGAGTTGGCCTCTACGTCTCCGTGGGAATTTTATATACATCAATAACGTAATATAACCTAACCTAACCCAACCTAACATCTCGGCACTAATATTTGACAACATTCCTGGCGAGTTGGCCTCTACCTCTCCGTGAGACCTTCATATACATCAATAACGTAATATAATCTAACCTAACCCAACCTATAATCTCGGCGGTAATATTTGACAACATTCCTGGTCAGTTGGCCTCTGCGTCTCCGTGGAACCTTCATATACATCAATAACGTAATATAACCTAACCTAACCCAACCTATCACCTCGGCGGTAATATTTGACAACATTCCTGGCGAGTTGGCCTCTACATCTCCGTGGGACTTTTATATACATCAATAACGTAATTTAACCTAACCTAAACCTACGTAACATCTCGGCGGTAATATTTGACAACATTCCTGGCTTGATGGCCTCTACGTCTCCGTGGGACCTTCATATACATCAATAACATAATATTACCTAACCTAACCCAACCTATCATCTCGGCGGTAATACTTGACAACATTCCTGGCGCGTTGGCCTCTACGTCTCCGTGGGACCTTCATATACATCAATAACGTAATATAACCTAACCTAACCCAACCTATCATCTCGGCGGTAATATTTGACAACATTCCTGACGAGTTGGCCTCTACGTCTCCGTGGGACTTTTATATACATCAATAACGTAATTTAACCTAACCTAAACCAACGTAACATCTCGGCGGTAATATTTGACAACATTCCTGGCTTGCTGGCCTCTATGTTTCCGTGGGACCTTCATATACATCAATAACGTAATATTACCTAACCTAACCCAACCTATCATCTCGGCGGTAATACTTGACAGCATTCCTGGCGAGTTGGCCTCTACCTCTCCGTGAGACCTTCATATACATCAATAACGTAATATAATCTAACCTAACCCAACCTATAATCTCGGCGGTAATATTTGACAACATTCCTGGTCAGTTGGCCTCTGCGTCTCCGTGGAACCTTCATATACATCAATAACGTAATATAACCTAACCTAACCCAACCTATCACCTCGGCGGTAATATTTGACAACATTCCTGGCGAGTTGGCCTCTACATCTCCGTGGGACTTTTATATACATCAATAACGTAATTTAACCTAACCTAAACCTACGTAACATCTCGGCGGTAATATTTGACAACATTCCTGGCTTGATGGCCTCTACGTCTCCGTGGGACCTTCATATACATCAATAACATAATATTACCTAACCTAACCCAACCTATCATCTCGGCGGTAATACTTGACAACATTCCTGGCGCGTTGGCCTCTACGTCTCCGTGGGACCTTCATATACATCAATAACGTAATATAACCTAACCTAACCCAACCTATCATCTCGGCGGTAATATTTGACAACATTCCTGACGAGTAGGCCTCTACGTCTCCGTGGGACTTTTATATACATCAATAACGTAATTTAACCTAACCTAAACCAACGTAACATCTCGGCGGTAATATTTGACAACATTCCTGGCTTGCTGGCCTCTATGTTTCCGTGGGACCTTCATATACATCAATAACGTAATATTACCTAACCTAACCCAACCTATCATCTCGGCGGTAATACTTGACAACATTCCTGGCGAGTTGGCCTCTACCTCTCCGTGAGACCTTCATATACATCAATAACGTAATATAATCTAACCTAACCCAACCTATCATCTCGGCGGTAATATTTGACAACATTCCTGGTCAGTTGGCCTCTGCGTCTCCGTGGAACCTTCATATACATCAATAACGTAATATAACCTAACCTAACCCAACCTATCATCTCGGCGGTAAAATTTGACAATATTCCTGGCGAGTTGGCCTCTACGTCTCCGTGGGACTTTTATATACATCAATAACGTAACTTAACCTAACCTAAACCTACGTAACATCTCGGCGGTAATATTTGACAACATTCCTGGCTTGATGGCCTCTACGTCTCCGTGGGACCTTCATATACATCAATAACATAATATTACCTAACCTAACCCAACCTATCATCTCGGCGGTAATACTTGACAACATTCCTGGCGCGTTGGCCTCTACGTCTCCGTGGGACCTTCATATACATCAATAACGTAATATAACCTAACCTAACCCAACCTATCATCTCGGCGGTAATATTTGACAACATTCCTGACGAGTTCGCCTCTACGTCTCCGTGGGACTTTTATATACATCAATAACGTAATTTAACCTAACCTAAACCAACGTAACATCTCGGCGGTAATATTTGACAACATTCCTGGCTTGCTGGCCTCTATGTTTCCGTGGGACCTTCATATACATCAATAACGTAATATTACCTAACCTAACCCAACCTATCATCTCGGCGGTAATACTTGACAGCATTCCTGGCGAGTTGGCCTCTACCTCTCCGTGAGACCTTCATATACATCAATAACGTAATATAATCTAACCTAACCCAACCTATAATCTCGGCGGTAATATTTGACAACATTCCTGGTCAGTTGGCCTCTGCGTCTCCGTGGAACCTTCATATACATCAATAACGTAATATAACCTACCCTAACCCAACCTATCACCTCGGCGGTAATATTTGACAACATTCCTGGCGAGTTGGCCTCTACATCTCCGTGGGACTTTTATATACATCAATAACGTAATTTAACCTAACCTAAACCTACGTAACATCTCGGCGGTAATATTTGACAACATTCCTGGCTTGATGGCCTCTACGTCTCCGTGGGACCTTCATATACATCAATAACATAATATTACCTAACCTAACCCAACCTATCATCTCGGCGGTAATACTTGACAACATTCCTGGCGCGTTGGCCTCTACGTCTCCGTGGGACCTTCATATACATCAATAACGTAATATAACCTAACCTAACCCAACCTATCATCTCGGCGGTAATATTTGACAACATTCCTGACGAGTTGGCCTCTACGTCTCCGTGGGACTTTTATATACATCAATAACGTAATTTAACCTAACCTAAACCAACGTAACATCTCGGCGGTAATATTTGACAACATTCCTGGCTTGCTGGCCTCTATGTTTCCGTGGGACCTTCATATACATCAATAACGTAATATTACCTAACCTAACCCAACCTATCATCTCGGCGGTAATACTTGACAACATTCCTGGCGAGTTGGCCTCTACCTCTCCGTGAGACCTTCATATACATCAATAACGTAATATAATCTAACCTAACCCAACCTATCATCTCGGCGGTAATATTTGACAACATTCCTGGTCAGTTGGCCTCTGCGTCTCCGTGGAACCTTCATATACATCAATAACGTAATATAACCTAACCTAACCCAACCTATCATCTCGGCGGTAAAATTTGACAATATTCCTGGCGAGTTGGCCTCTACGTCTCCGTGGGACTTTTATATACATCAATAACGTAACTTAACCTAACCTAAACCTACGTAACATCTCGGCGGTAATATTTGACAACATTCCTGGCTTGATGGCCTCTACGTCTCCGTGGGACCTTCATATACATCAATAACGTAATATAACCTAACCTAACCCAACCTATCATCTCGGCGGTAATATTTGACATCATTCCTGGCGAGTTGGCCTCTACGCCTCCGTGGGACTTTTATATACATCAAAACGTAATTTACCCTAACCTAACCCAACGTAACATCTCGGCGGTAATATTCGGCAACATTCCTGGAGTGTTGGTCCCTACGTCTCCGTGGGATCTTCATATACATCAATAACGTAATATAACCTAACCTAAACCAACCTATCATCTCGGCGGTAATATTTGACAACATTCCAGGCGAGTTGGCCTCTACGTCTCCGTGGGAATTTTATATACATCAATAACGTAATATAACCTAACCTAACCCAACCTAACATCTCGGCACTAATATTTGACAACATTCCTGGCGAGTTGGCCTCTACCTCTCCGTGAGACCTTCATATACATCAATAACGTAATATAATCTAACCTAACCCAACCTATAATCTCGGCGGTAATATTTGACAACATTCCTGGTCAGTTGGCCTCTGCGTCTCCGTGGAACCTTCATATACATCAATAACGTAATATAACCTAACCTAACCCAACCTATCACCTCGGCGGTAATATTTGACAACATTCCTGGCGAGTTGGCCTCTACATCTCCGTGGGACTTTTATATACATCAATAACGTAATTTAACCTAACCTAAACCTACGTAACATCTCGGCGGTAATATTTGACAACATTCCTGGCTTGATGGCCTCTACGTCTCCGTGGGACCTTCATATACATCAATAACATAATATTACCTAACCTAACCCAACCTATCATCTCGGCGGTAATACTTGACAACATTCCTGGCGCGTTGGCCTCTACGTCTCCGTGGGACCTTCATATACATCAATAACGTAATATAACCTAACCTAACCCAACCTATCATCTCGGCGGTAATATTTGACAACATTCCTGACGAGTTGGCCTCTACGTCTCCGTGGGACTTTTATATACATCAATAACGTAATATAACCTAACCTAAACCAACCTATCATCTCGGCGGTAATATTTGACAACATTCCAGGCGAGTTGGCCTCTACGTCTCCGTGGGAATTTTATATACATCAATAACGTAATGTAACCTAACCTAACCCAACCTAACATCTCGGCACTAATATTTGACAACATTCCTGGCTTGATGGCCTCTACGTCTCCGTGGGACCTTCATATACATCAATAACATAATATTACCTAACCTAACCCAACCTATCATCTCGGCGGTAATACTTGACATCATTCCTGGCGAGTGGGCCTCTACGTCTCCGTGCGACCTTCATATACATCAATAACGTAATATAACGTAACCTAACCCAACCTATCATCTCGGCACTAATATTTGACAACATTCCAGGCGAGTTGGCCTCTACGTCTCCGTGGGACTTTTATATACATCAATAACGTAATTTAACCTAACCTAAACCTACGTAACATCTCGGCGGTAATATTTGACAACACTCCTGGCTTGATGGCCTCTACGTCTCCGTGGGACCTTCATATACATCAATAACATAATATTACCTAACCTAACCCAACCTATCATCTCGGCGGTAATACTTGACAACATTCCTGGTGCGTTGGCCTCTACGTCTCCGTGGGACCTTCATATACATCAATAACGTAATATAACCTAACCTAACCCAACCTATCATCTCGGCGGTAATATTTGACATCATTCCTGGCGAGTTGGCCTCTACGCCTCCGTGGGACTTTTATATACATCAAAACGTAATTTACCCTAACCTAACCCAACGTAACATCTCGGCGGTAATATTTGACAACATTCCTGGCTTGATGGCCTCTACGTCTTCGTGGGACCTTCATATACATTAATAACGTAATATAACCTAACCTAACCCAACCTATCATCTCGGCGGTAATATTTGACATCATTCCTGGCGAGTTGGCCTCTACGCCTCCGTGGGACTTTTATATACATCAAAACGTAATTTACCCTAACCTAACCCAACGTATCATCTCGGCGGTAATATTCGGCAACATTCCTGGAATGTTGGTCTCTACGTCTCCGTGGGATCTTCATATACATCAATAACGTAATATAACCAAACCTAAACCAACCTATCATCTCAGCGGTAATATTTGACAACATTCCTGGCGAGTCGGCCTCTACGTCTCCGTGCGACCTTCATATACATCAATAACGTAATATAACGTAACCTAACCCAACCTATCATCTCGGCACTAATATTTGACAACATTCCAGGCGAGTTGGCCTCTACGTCTCCGTGGGACTTTTATATACATCAATAACGTAATTTAACCTAACCTAAACCTACGTAACATCTCGGCGGTAATATTTGACAACATTCCTGGCTTGATGGCCTCTACGTCTCCGTGGGACCTTCATATACATCAATAACATAATATTACCTAACCTAACCCAACCTATCATCTCGGCGGTAATACTTGACAACATTCCTGGTGCGTTGGCCTCTACGTCTCCGTGGGACCTTCATATACATCAATAACGTAATATAACCTAACCTAACCCAACCTATCATCTCGGCGGTAATATTTGACATCATTCCTGGCGAGTTGGCCTCTACGCCTCCGTGGGACTTTTATATACATCAAAACGTAATTTACCCTAACCTAACCCAACGTAACATCTCGGCGGTAATATTCGGCAACATTCCTGGAGTGTTGGTCCCTACGTCTCCGTGGGATCTTCATATACATCAATAACGTAATATAACCTAACCTAAACCAACCTATCATCTCGGCGGTAATATTTGACAACATTCCAGGCGAGTTGGCCTCTACGTCTCCGTGGGAATTTTATATACATCAATAACGTAATGTAACCTAACCTAACCCAACCTAACATCTCAGCACTAATATTTGACAACATTCCTGGCGCGTTGGCCTCTACGTCTCCGTGGGACCTTCATATACATCAATAACGTAATATAACCTAACCTAACCCAACCTATCATCTCGGCGGTAATATTTGACATCATTCCTGGCGAGTTGGCCTCTACGCCTCCGTGGGACTTTTATATACATCAAAACGTAATTTACCCTAACCTAACCCAACGTAACATCTCGGCGGTAATATTCGGCAACATTCCTGGAGTGTTGGTCCCTACGTCTCCGTGGGATCTTCATATACATCAATAACGTAATATAACCTAACCTAAACCAACCTATCATCTCGGCGGTAATATTTGACAACATTCCAGGCGAGTTGGCCTCTACGTCTCCGTGGGAATTTTATATACATCAATAACGTAATGTAACCTAACCTAACCCAACCTAACATCTCGGCACTAATATTTGACAACATTCCTGGCTTGATGGCCTCTACGTCTCCGTGGGACCTTCATATACATCAATAACATAATATTACCTAACCTAACCCAACCTATCATCTCGGCGGTAATACTTGACATCATTCCTGGCGAGTGGGACTCTACGCCTCCGTGGGACTTTTATATACATCAAAACGTAATTTACCCTAACCTAACCCAACGTAACATCTCGGCGGTAATATTCGGCAACATTCCTGGAGTGTTGGTCCCTACGTCTCCGTGGAATCTTCATATACATCAATAACGTAATATAACCTAACCTAAACCAACCTATCATCTCGGCGGTAATATTTGACAACATTCCAGGCGAGTTGGCCTCTACGTCTCCGTGGGAATTTTATATACATCAATAACGTAATATAACCTAACCTAACCCAACCTAACATCTCGGCACTAATATTTGACAACATTCCTGGCGAGTTGGCCTCTACCTCTCCGTGAGACCTTCATATACATCAATAACGTAATATAATCTAACCTAACCCAACCTATAATCTCGGCGGTAATATTTGACAACATTCCTGGTCAGTTGGCCTCTGCGTCTCCGTGGAACCTTCATATACATCAATAACGTAATATAACCTAACCTAACCCAACCTATCATCTCGGCGGTAATATTTGACAACATTCCTGACGAGTTGGCCTCTACGTCTCCGTGGGACTTTTATATACATCAATAACGTAATTTAACCTAACCTAAACCAACGTAACATCTCGGCGGTAATATTTGACAACATTCCTGGCTTGCTGGCCTCTATGTTTCCGTGGGACCTTCATATACATCAATAACGTAATATTACCTAACCTAACCCAACCTATCATCTCGGCGGTAATACTTGACAGCATTCCTGGCGAGTTGGCCTCTACCTCTCCGTGAGACCTTCATATACATCAATAACGTAATATAATCTAACCTAACCCAACCTATCATCTCGGCGGTAATATTTGACAACATTCCTGGTCAGTTGGCCTCTGCGTCTCCGTGGAACCTTCATATACATCAATAACGTAATGTAACCTAACCTAACCCAACCTATCATCTCGGCGGTAATATTTGACATCATTCCTGGCGAATAGGCCTCTACGCCTCCGTGGGACTTTTATATACATCAAAACGTAATTTACCCTAACCTAACCCAACGTAACATCTCGGCGGTAATATTCGGCAACATTCCTGGAGTGTTGGTCCCTACGTCTCCGTGGGATCTTCATATACATCAATAACGTAATATAACCTAACCTAAACCAACCTATCATCTCGGCGGTGATATTTGACAACATTCCAGGCGAGTTGGCCTCTACGTCTCCGTGGGAATTTTATATACATCAATAACGTAATGTAACCTAACCTAACCCAACGTAACATCTCGGCGGTAATATTCGGCAACATTCCTGGAGTGTTGGTCTCTACGTCTCCGTGGGATCTTCATATACATCAATAACGTAATATAACCAAACCTAAACCAACCTATCATCTCAGCGGTAATATTTGACAACATTCCTGGCGAGTCGGCCTCTACGTCTCCGTGCGACCTTCATATACATCAATAACGTAATATAACGTAACCTAACCCAACCTATCATCTCGGCACTAATATTTGACAACATTCCAGGCGAGTTGGCCTCTACGTCTCCGTAGGAATTTTATATACATCAATAACGTAATATCACCTAACCTAACCCAACCTAACATCTCGGCACTAATATTTGACAACATTCCAGGCGAGTTGGCCTCTACGTCTCCGTGGGAATTTTATATACATCAATAACGTAATATAACCTAACCTAACCCAACCTAACATCTCGGCACTAATATCTGACAACATTCCTGGCGAGTTGGCCTCTACCTCTCCGTGAGACCTTCATATACATCAATAACGTAATATAATCTAACCTAACCCAACCTATAATCTCGGCGGTAATATTTGACAACATTCCTGGTCAGTTGGCCTCTGCGTCTCCGTGGAACCTTCATATACATCAATAACGTAATATAACCTAACCTAACCCAACCTATCACCTCGGCGGTAATATTTGACAACATTCCTGGCGAGTTGGCCTCTACATCTCCGTGGGACTTTTATATACATCAATAACGTAATTTAACCTAACCTAAACCTACGTAACATCTCGGCGGTAATATTTGACAACATTCCTGGCTTGATGGCCTCTACGTCTCCGTGGGACCTTCATATACATCAATAACATAATATTACCTAACCTAACCCAACCTATCATCTCGGCGGTAATACTTGACAACATTCCTGGCGCGTTGGCCTCTACGTCTCCGTGGGACCTTCATATACATCAATAACGTAATATAACCTAACCTAACCCAACCTATCATCTCGGCGGTAATATTTGACAACATTCCTGACGAGTTGGCCTCTACGTCTCCGTGGGACTTTTATATACATCAATAACGTAATTTAACCTAACCTAAACCTACGTAACATCTCGGCGGTAATATTTGACAACATTCCTGGCTTGATGGCCTCTACGTCTCCGTGGGACCTTCATATACATCAATAACATAATATTACCTAACCTAACCCAACCTATCATCTCGGCGGTAATATTTGACAACATTCCTGGTCAGTTGGCCTCTGCGTCTCCGTGGAACCTTCATATACATCAATAACGTAATATAACCTAACCTAACCCAACCTATCATCTCGGCGGTAAAATTTGACAATATTCCTGGCGAGTTGGCCTCTACGCCTCCGTGGGACCTTTATATACATCAAAACGTAATTTACCCTAACCTAACCCAACGTATCATCTCGGCGGTAATATTCGGCAACATTCCTGGAATGTTGGTCTCTACGTCTCCGTGGGATCTTCATATACATCAATAACGTAATATAACCAAACCTAAACCAACCTATCATCTCAGCGGTAATATTTGACAACATTCCTGGCGAGTCGGCCTCTACGTCTCCGTGCGACCTTCATATACATCAATAACGTAATATAACGTAACCTAACCCAACCTATCATCTCGGCACTAATATTTGACAACATTCCAGGCGAGTTGGCCTCTACGTCTCCGTGGGAATTTTATATACATCAATAACGTAATATCACCTAAACTAACCCAACCTAACATCTCCGCACTAATATTTGACAACATTCCTGGCGAGTTGGCCTCTACCTCTCCGTGAGTCCTTCATATACATCAATAACGTAATATAATCTAACCTAACCCAACCTGTCATCTCGGCGGTAATATTTGACAACATTCCTGGTCCGTTGGCCTCTGCGTCTCCGTGGAACCTTCATATACATCAATAACTTAATATAACCTAACCTAACCCAACCTATCATCTCGGCGGTAATATTTGACAACATTCCTGGCGAGTTGGCCTCTACGTCTCCGTGGGACTTTTATATACATCAATAACGTAATTTAACCTAACCTAAACCTACGTAACATCTCGGCGGTAATATTTGACAACATTCCTTGCTTGATGGCCTCTACGTCTCCGTGGGACCTTCATATACATCAATAACGTAATATAACCTAACCTAACCCAACCTATCATCTCGGCGGTAATATTTGACATCATTCCTGGCGAGTTGGCCTCTACGCCTCCGTGGGACTTTTATATACATCAAAACGTAATTTACCCTAACCTAACCCAACGTAACATCTCGGCGGTAATATTCGGCAACATTCCTGGAGTGTTGGTCTCTACGTCTCCGTGGGATCTTCATATACATCAATAACGTAATATAACCAAACCTAAACCAACCTATCATCTCAGCGGTAATATTTGACAACATTCCTGGCGAGTCGGCCTCTACGTCTCCGTGCGACCTTCATATACATCAATAACGTAATATAACGTAACCTAACCCAACCTATCATCTCGGCACTAATATTTGACAACATTCCAGGCGAGTTGGCCTCTACGTCTCCGTAGGAATTTTATATACATCAATAACGTAATATCACCTAACCTAACCCAACCTAACATCTCGGCACTAATATTTGACAACATTCCTGGCGAGTTGGCCTCTACCTCTCCGTGAGACCTTCATATACATCAATAACGTAATATAATCTAACCTAACCCAACCTGTCATCTCGGCGGTAATATTTGACAACATTCCTGGTCCGTTGGCCTCTGCGTCTCCGTGGAACCTTCATATACATCAATAACTTAATATAACCTAACCTAACCCAACCTATCATCTCGGCGGTAATATTTGACAACATTCCTGGCGAGTTGGCCTCTACGTCTCCGTGGGACTTTTATATACATCAATAACGTAATTTAACCTAACCTAAACCTACGTAACATCTCGGCGGTAATACTTGACAACATTCCTGGCGAGTTGGCCTCTACGTCTCCGTGGGACTTTTATATACATCAATAACGTAATATAACCTAACCTAACCCAACGTATCATCTCGGCGGTAATATTTGACATCATTCCTGGCGAGTTGGCCTCTACGCCTCCGTGGGACTTCTATATACATCAAAACGTAATTTACCCTAACCTAACCCAACGTCACATCTCGGCGGTAATATTCGGCAACATTCCTGGAGTGTTGGTCCCTACGTCTCCGTGGGATCTTCATATACATCAATAACGTAATATAACCTAACCTAAACCAACCTATCATCTCGGCGGTAATATTTGACAACATTCCAGGCGAGTTGGCCTCTACGTCTCCGTGGGAATTTTATGTACATCAATAACGTAATATAACCTAACCTAACCCAACCTAACATCTCGGCACTAATATTTGACAACATTCCTGGCGAGTTGGCCTCTACCTCTCCGTGAGACCTTCATATACATCAATAACGTAATATAATCTAACCTAACCCAACCTATAATCTCGGCGGTAATATTTGACAACATTCCTGGTCAGTTGGCCTCTGCGTCTCCGTGGAACCTTCATATACATCAATAACGTAATATAACCTAACCTAACCCAACCTATCACCTCGGCGGTAATATTTGACAACATTCCTGGCGAGTTGGCCTCTACATCTCCGTGGGACTTTTATATACATCAATAACGTAATTTAACCTAACCTAAACCTACGTAACATCTCGGCGGTAATATTTGACAACATTCCTGGCTTGATGGCCTCTACGCCTCCGTGGGACCTTCATATACATCAATAACATAATATTACCTAACCTAACCCAACCTATCATCTCGGCGGTAATACTTGACAACATTCCTGGCGCGTTGGCCTCTACGTCTCCGTGGGACCTTCATATACATCAATAACGTAATATAACCTAACCTAACCCAACCTATCATCTCGGCGGTAATATTTGACAACATTCCTGACGAGTTGGCCTCTACGTCTCCGTATGACTTTTATATACATCAATAACGTAATTTAACCTAACCTAAACCTACGTAACATCTCGGCGGTAATATTTGACAACATTCCTGGCTTGATGGCCTCTACGTCTCCGTGGGACCTTCATATACATCAATAACATAATATTACCTAACCTAACCCAACCTATCATCTCGGCGGTAATATTTGACAACATTCCTGGTCAGTTGGCCTCTGCGTCTCCGTGGAACCTTCATATACATCAATAACTTAATATAACCTAACCTAACCCAACCTATCATCTCGGCGGTAAAATTTGACAATATTCCTGGCGAGTTGGCCTCTACGTCTCCGTGGGACTTTTATATACATCAATAACGTAACTTAACCTAACCTAAACCTACGTAACATCTCGGCGGTAATATTTGACAACATTCCTGGCTTGATGGCCTCTACGTCTCCGTGGGACCTTCATATACATTAATAACGTAATATAACCTAACCTAACCCAACCTATCATCTCGGCGGTAATATTTGACATCATTCCTGGCGAGTTGGCCTCTACGCCTCCGTGGGACTTTTATATACATCAAAACGTAATTTACCCTAACCTAACCCAACGTATCATCTCGGCGGTAATATTCGGCAACATTCCTGGAATGTTGGTCTCTACGTCTCCGTGGGATCTTCATATACATCAATAACGTAATATAACCAAACCTAAACCAACCTATCATCTCAGCGGTAATATTTGACAACATTCCTGGCGAGTCGGCCTCTACGTCTCCGTGCGACCTTCATATACATCAATAACGTAATATAACGTAACCTAACCCAACCTATCATCTCGGCACTAATATTTGACAACATTCCAGGCGAGTTGGCCTCTACGTCTCCGTGGGAATTTTATATACATCAATAACGTAATATCACCTAACCTAACCCAACCTAACATCTCCGCACTAATATTTGACAACATTCCTGGCGAGTTGGCCTCTACCTCTCCGTGAGTCCTTCATATACATCAATAACGTAATATAATCTAACCTAACCCAACCTGTCATCTCGGCGGTAATATTTGACAACATTCCTGGTCCGTTGGCCTCTGCGTCTCCGTGGAACCTTCATATACATCAATAACTTAATATAACCTAACCTAACCCAACCTATCATCTCGGCGGTAATATTTGACAACATTCCTGGCGAGTTGGCCTCTACGTCTCCGTGGGACTTTTATATACACCAATAACGTAATTTAACCTAACCTAAACCTACGTAACATCTCGGCGGTAATATTTGACAACATTCCTTGCTTGATGGCCTCTACGTCTCCGTGGGACCTTCATATACATCAATAACGTAATATAACCTAACCTAACCCAACCTATCATCTCGGCGGTAATATTTGACATCATTCCTGGCGAGTTGGCCTCTACGCCTCCGTGGGACTTTTATATACATCAAAACGTAATTTACCCTAACCTAACCCAACGTAACATCTCGGCGGTAATATTCGGCAACATTCCTGGAGTGTTGGTCTCTACGTCTCCGTGGGATCTTCATATACATCAATAACGTAATATAACCAAACCTAAACCAACCTATCATCTCAGCGGTAATATTTGACAACATTCCTGGCGAGTCGGCCTCTACGTCTCCGTGCGACCTTCATATACATCAATAACGTAATATAACGTAACCTAACCCAACCTATCATCTCGGCACTAATATTTGACAACATTCCAGGCGAGTTGGCCTCTACGTCTCCGTAGGAATTTTATATACATCAATAACGTAATATCACCTAACCTAACCCAACCTAACATCTCGGCACTAATATTTGACAACATTCCTGGCGAGTTGGCCTCTACCTCTCCGTGAGACCTTCATATACATCAATAACGTAATATAATCTAACCTAACCCAACCTGTCATCTCGGCGGTAATATTTGACAACATTCCTGGTCCGTTGGCCTCTGCGTCTCCGTGGAACCTTCATATACATCAATAACTTAATATAACCTAACCTAACCCAACCTATCATCTCGGCGGTAATATTTGACAACATTCCTGGCGAGTTGGCCTCTACGTCTCCGTGGGACTTTTATATACATCAATAACGTAATTTAACCTAACCTAAACCTACGTAACATCTCGGCGGTAATATTTGACAACATTCCTGGCTTGATGGCCTCTACGTCTCCGTGGGACCTTCATATACATCAATAACGTAATATAACCTAACCTAACCCAACCTATCATCTCGGCGGTAATATTTGACATCATTCCTGGCGAGTTGGCCTCTACGCCTCCGTGGGACTTCTATATACATCAAAACGTAATTTACCCTAACCTAACCCAACGTAACATCTCGGCGGTAATATTCGGCAACATTCCTGGAGTGTTGGTCCCTACGTCTCCGTGGGATCTTCATATACATCAATAACGTAATATAACCTAACCTAAACCAACCTATCATCTCGGCGGTACTATTTGACAACATTCCAGGCGAGTTGGCCTCTACGTCTCCATGGGAATTTTATATACATCAATAACGTAATATAACCTAACCTAACCCAACCTAACATCTCGGCACTAATATTTGACAACATTCCTGGCTTGATGGCCTCTACGTCTCCGTGGGACCTTCATATACATCAATAACATAATATTACCTAACCTAACCCAACATATCATCTCGGCGGTAATACTTGACAACATTCCAGGCGAGTTGGCCTCTACGTCTCCGTGGGAATTTTATATACATCAATAACGTAATATAACCTAACCCAACCCAACCTAACATCTCGGCACTAATATTTGACAACATTCCTGGCGAGTTGGCCTCTACCTCTCCGTGAGACCTTCATATACATCAATAACGTAATATAATCTAACCTAACCCAACCTATAATCTCGGCGGTAATATTTGACAACATTCCTGGTCAGTTGGCCTCTGCGTCTCCGTGGAACCTTCATATACATCAATAACGTAATATAACCTAACCTAACCCAACCTATCACCTCGGCGGTAATATTTGACAACATTCCTGGCGAGTTGGCCTCTACATCTCCGTGGGACTTTTATATACATCAATAACGTAATTTAACCTAACCTAAACCTACGTAACATCTCGGCGGTAATATTTGACAACATTCCTGGCTTGATGGCCTCTACGTCTCCGTGGGACCTTCATATACATCAATAACATAATATTACCTAACCTAACCCAACCTATCATCTCGGCGGTAATACTTGACAACATTCCTGGCGCGTTGGCCTCTACGTCTCCGTGGGACCTTCATATACATCAATAACGTAATATAACCTAACCTAACCCAACCTATCATCTCGGCGGTAATATTTGACAACATTCCTGACGAGTTGGCCTCTACGTCTCCGTGGGACTTTCATATACATCAATAACATAATTTAACCTAACCTAAACCAACGTAACATCTCGGCGGTAATATTTGACAACATTCCTGGCTTGCTGGCCTCTATGTTTCCGTGGGACCTTCATATAAATCAATAACATAATATTACCTAACCTAACCCAACCTATCATCTCGGCGGTAATACTTGACAACATTCCTGGCGAGTTGGCCTCTACCTCTCCGTGAGACCTTCATATACATCAATAACGTAATATAATCTAACCTAACCCAACCTATCATCTCGGCGGTAATATTTGACAACATTCCTGGTCAGTTGGCCTCTACGTCTCCGTGGGACCTTCATATACATCAATAACGTAATATAACCTAACCTAACCCAACCTATCATCTCGGCGGTAAAATTTGACAACATTCCTGGCGAGTTTGCCTCTACGTCTCCGTGGGACTTCTATATACATCAAAACGTAATTTACCCTAACCTAACCCAACGTATCATCTCGGCGGTAATATTCGGCAACATTCCTGGAGTGTTGGTCTCTACGTCTCCGTGGGATCTTCATATACATCAATAACGTAATATAACCAAACCTAAACCAACCTATCATCTCGGCGGTAATATTTGACAACATTCCTGGCGAGTCGGCCTCTACGTCTCCGTGCGACCTTCATATACATCAATAACGTAATATAACGTAACCTAACCCAACCTATCATCTCGGCACTAATATTTGACAACATTCCAGGCGAGTTGGCCTCTACGTCTCCGTGGGAATTTTATATACATCAATAACGTAATATCACCTAACCTAACCCAACCTAACATCTCGGCACTAATATTTGACAACATTCCTGGCGAGTTGGCCTCTACCTCTCCGTGAGACCTTCATATATATCAATAACGTAATATAGTCTAACCTAACCCAACCTGTCATCTCGGCGGTAATATTTGACAACATTCCTGGTCCGTTGGCCTCTGCGTCTCCGTGGAACCTTCATATACATCAATAACTTAATATAACCTAACCTAACCCAACCTATCATCTCGGCGGTAATATTTGACAACATTCCTGGCGAGTTGGCCTCTACGTCTCCGTGGGACTTTTATATACATCAATAACGTAATTTAACCTAACCTAAACCTACGTAACATCTCGGCGGTAATATTTGACAACATTCCTGGCTTGATGGCCTCTACGTCTACGTGGGACCTTCATATACATCAATAACGTAATATAACCTAACCTAACCCAACCTATCATCTCGGCGGTAATATTTGACATCATTCCTGGCGAGTTGGCCTCTACGCCTCCGTGGGACTTTTATATACATCAAAACGTAATTTACCCTAACCTAACCCAACGTAACATCTCGGCGGTAATATCCGGCAACATTCCTGGAGTGTTGGTCCCTACGTCTCCGTGGGATCTTCATATACATCAATAACGTAATATAACCTAACCTAAACCAACCGATCATCTCGGCGGTACTATTTGACAACATTCCAGGCGAGTTGGCCTCTACGTCTCCATGGGAATTTTATATACATCAATAACGTAATATAACCTAACCTAACCCAACCTAACATCTCGGCACTAATATTTGACAACATTCCTGGCTTGATGGCCTCTACGTCTCCGTGGGACCTTCATATACATCAATAACATAATATTACCTAACCTAACCCAACCTATCATCTCGGCGGTAATACTTGACAACATTCCTGGCGAGTTGGCCTCTACGTCTCCGTGGGACTTTTATATACATCAATAACGTAATATAACCTAACCTAACCCAACCTATCATCTCGGCGGTAATATTTGACAACATTCCTGGCGAGTTGGTCTCTACGTCTCCGTGGGACTTTTATATACATCAAGAACGTAATTTAACCTAACCTAAACCTACGTAACATCTCGGCGGTAATACTTGACAACATTCCTGGCGCGTTGGCCTCTACGTCTCCGTGGGACCTTCATATACATCAATAACGTAATATAACCTAACCTAACACAACCTATCATCTCGGCGGTAATATTTGACAACATTCCTGACGAGTTGGCCTCTACGTCTCCGTGGGACTTTTATATACATCAATAACGTAATTTAACCTAACCTAAAGCAACGTAACATCTCGGCGGTAATATTTGACAACATTCCTGGCTTGCTGGCCTCTATGTTTCCGTGGGACCTTTATATACATCAATAACGTAGTATAACCTAACCTAGCCCAACCTATCATATCGGCGGTAATATTTGGCAACATTCCTGGCTTGTTGGCCTCTACGTCTCCGTGGGACCTTCATATACACCAATAACATAATATTACCTACCTAACCCAACCTATCATCTCGGCGGTAATACTTGACTACATTCCTGGCGAGTTGGACTCTACGTCTCCGTGGAACCTTCATATACATCAATAACGTAATATAACCTAACCTAACCCAACCTATCATCTCGGCGGTAATATTTGACATCATTCCTGTCGAGTTGGCCTCTACGTCTCCGTGGGACTTTTATATACATTAATAACGTAATTTAACCTGACCTAACCCACACTAACATCTCGGCGGTAATATTTGACAACATTCCTGGCGAGTTGGCCTCTACCTCTCCGTGGGACCTTCATATACCTCAATAACGTAATATAATCTAACCTAACCCAACCTATCCTCTCGGCAGTAATATTTGACAACATTCCTTTCGAGTTGGCCTCTACGTCTCCGTGGGACTTTTATATACATCAATAACGTAATTTAACCTAACCTAACCCAACCTAACATCTCGGCGGTAATATTTGACAACATTCCTGGCTTGATGGCCTCTACGTCTCCGTGGGACCTTCATATACATCAATAACATAATATTACCTAACCTAACCCAACCTATCATCTCGGCGGTAATACTTGACAACATTCCTGGCGAGTTGGCCTCTACGTCTCCGTGGGACTTTTATATACATCAATAACGTAATATAACCTAACCTAACCCAACATATCATCTCGGCGGTAATATTTGACATCATTCCTGGCGAGTGGGCCTCTACGCCACCGTGGGACTTTTATATACATCAAAACGTAATTTACCCTAACCTAACCCAACGTAACATCTCGGCGGTAATATTCGGCAACATTCCTGGAGTGTTGGTCCCTACGTCTCCGTGGGATCTTCATATACATCAATAACGTAATATAACCTAACCTAACCCAACCTAACATCTCGTCACTAATATTTGACAACATTCCTGGCGAGTTGGCCTCTACCTCTCCGTGAGACCTTCATATACATCAATAACGTAATATAATCTAACTTAACCCAACCTATAATCTCGGCGGTAATACTTGACAACATTCCTGGCGCGTTGGCCTCTACGTCTCCGTGGGACCTTCATATACATCAATAACGTAATATAACCTAACCTAACACAACCTATCATCTCGGCGGTAATATTTGACAACATTCCTGACGAGTTGGCCTCTACGTCTCCGTGGGACTTTTATATACATCAATAACGTAATTTAACCTAACCTAAAGCAAGGTAACATCTCGGCGGTAATATTTGACAACATTCCTGGCTTGCTGGCCTCTATGTTTCCGTGGGACCTTTATATACATCAATAACGTAGTATAACCTAACCTAGCCCAACCTATCATATCGGCGGTAATATTTGGCAACATTCCTGGCTTGTTGGCCTCTACGTCTCCGTGGGACCTTCATATACATCAATAACATAATATTACCTAACCTAACCCAACCTATCATCTCGGCGGTAATACTTGACTACATTCCTGGCGAGTTGGCCTCTACGTCTCCGTGGAACCTTCATATACATCAATAACGTAATATAACCTAACCTAACCCAACCTATCATCTCGGCGGTAATATTTGACATCATTCCTGTCGAGTTGGCCTCTACGTCTCCGTGGGACTTTTATATACATTAATAACGTAATTTAACCTGACCTAACCCACACTAACATCTCGGCGGTAATATTTGACAACATTCCTGGCGAGTTGGCCTCTACCTCTCCGTGGGACCTTCATATACGTCAATAACGTAATATAATCTAACCTAACCCAACCTATCCTCTCGGCAGTAATATTTGACAACATTCCTGTCGAGTTGGCCTCTACGTCTCCGTGGGACTTTTATATACATCAATAACGTAATTTAACCTAACCTAACCCAACCTAACATCTCGGCGGTAATATTTGACAACATTCCTGTCGAGTTGGCCTCTACGTCTCCGTGGGACTTTTATATACATCAATAACGTAATTTAACCTAACCTAACCCAACCTAACATCTCGGCGGTAATATTTGACAACATTCCTGGCGAGTTGGCCTCTACGTCTCCGTGGGGCCTTCATATACATCAATAACGTAATATAACCTAACCTAACCCAACCTAAGATCTCGGCACTAATATTTGACAACATTCCAGGCGAGTTGGCCTCTACCTCCCCGTGAGACCTTCATATACATCAATAACGTAATATAATCTAACCTAACCCAACCTATCATCTCGGCGGTAATATTTGACAACATTCCTGGTCAGTTGGCCTCTGCGTCTCCGTGGAAACTTCATATACATCAATAACGTAATATAACCTAACCTAACCCAACCTATCATCTCGGCGGTAATATTTGACAACATTCCTGGCGAGTTGGCCTCTACGTCTCCGTGGGACTTTTATATACATCAATAACGTAATTTAACCTAACCTAAACCTACGTAACATCTCGGCGGTAATATTTGACAACATTCCTGGCTTGATGGCCTCTACGTCTCCGTGGGACCTTCATATACATCAATAACGTAATATAACCTAAACTAACCCAACCTAACGTCTCGGCACTAATATTTGACAAAATTCTTGGCGAGTTGGCCTCTACCTCTCCGTGAGACCTTCATATACATCAATAACGTAATATAATATAACCTAACCCAACCTATCATCTCGGCGGTAATATTTGACAACATTCCTGGTCAGTTGGCCTCTACGTCTCCGTGGAACCTTCATGTACATCAATAACGTAATATAACCTAACCTAACCCAACCTATCATCTCGGCGGTAATATTTGACAACATTCCTGGCGAGTTGGTCTCTACGTCTCCGTGGGACTTTTATATACATCAAGAACGTAATTTAACCTAACCTAAACCTACGTAACATCTCGGCGGTAATATTTGACAACATTACTGGCTTGATGGCCTCTACGTCTCCGTGGGACCTTCATATACATCAATAACATAATATTACCTAACCTAACCCAACCTATCATCTCGGCGGTAATACTTGACAACATTCCTGGCGAGTTGGCCTCTACGTCTCCGTGGAACCTTCATATACATCAATAACGTAATATAACCTAACCTAACCCAACCTATCATCTCGGCGGTAATATTTGACATCATTCCAGGCGAGTTGGCCTCTACGTCTCCATGGGAATTTTATATACATCAATAACGTAATATAACCTAACCTAACCCAACCTAACATCTCGGCACTAATATTTGACAACATTCCTGGCTTGATGGCCTCTACGTCTCCGTGGGACCTTCATATACATCAATAACATAATATTACCTAACCTAACCCAACCTATCATCTCGGCGGTAATACTTGACAACATTCCTGGCGAGTTGGCCTCTACGTCTCCGTGGGACTTTTATATACATCAATAACGTAATATAACCTAACCTAACCCAACCTATCATCTCGGCGGTAATATTTGACATCATTCCTGGCGAGTGGGCCTCTACGCCTCCGTGGGACTTTTATATACATCAAAACGTAATTTACCCTAACCTAACCCAACGTAACATCTCGGCGGTAATATTCGGCAACATTCCTGGAGTGTTGGTCCCTACGTCTCCGTGGGATCTTCATATACATCAATAACGTAATATAACCTAACCTAAACCAACCTATCATCTCGGCGGTAATATTTGACAACATTCCAGGCGAGTTGGCCTCTACGTCTCCGTGGGAATTTTATATACATCAATAACGTAATATAACCTAACCTAACCCAACCTAACATCTCGGCACTAATATTTGACAACATTCCTGGCGAGTTGGCCTCTACCTCTCCGTGAGACCTTCATATACATCAATAACGTAATATAATCTAACTTAACCCAACCTATAATCTCGGCGGTAATATTTGACAACATTCCTGGTCAGTTGGCCTCTGCGTCTCCGTGGAACCTTCATATACATCAATAACGTAATATAACCTAACCTAACCCAACCTATCACCTCGGCGGTATTATTTGACAACATTCCTGGCGAGTTGGCCACTACGTCTCCGTGGGACTTTTATATACATCAATAACGTAATTTAACCTAACCTAAACCTACGTAACATCTCGGCGGTAATATTTGACAACATTCCTGGCTTGATGGCCTCTACGACTCCGTGCGACCTTCATATACATCAATAACATAATATTACTTAACCTAACCCAACCTATCATCTCGGCGGTAATACTTGACAACATTCCTGGCGCGTTGGCCTCTACGTCTCCGTGGGACCTTCATATACATCAATAACGTAATATAACCTAACCTAACACAACCTATCATCTCGGCGGTAATATTTGACAACATTCCTGACGAGTTGGCCTCTACGTCTCCGTGGGACTTTTATATACATCAATAACGTAATTTAACCTAACCTAAAGCAACGTAACATCTCGGCGGTAATATTTGACAACATTCCTGGCTTGCTGGCCTCTATGTTTCCGTGGGACCTTTATATACATCAATAACGTAGTATAACCTAACCTAGCCCAACCTATCATATCGGCGGTAATATTTGGCAACATTCCTGGCTTGTTGGCCTCTACGTCTCCGTGGGACCTTCATATACACCAATAACATAATATTACCTAACCTAACCCAACCTATCATCTCGGCGGTAATACTTGACTACATTCCTGGCGAGTTGGCCTCTACGTCTCCGTGGAACCTTCATATACATCAATAACGTAATATAACCTAACCTAACCCAACCTATCATCTCGGCGGTAATATTTGACATCATTCCTGTCGAGTTGGCCTCTACGTCTCCGTGGGACTTTTATATACATTAATAACGTAATTTAACCTGACCTAACCCACACTAACATCTCGGCGGTAATATTTGACAACATTCCTGGCGAGTTGGCATCTACCTCTCCGTGGGACCTTCATATACCTCAATAACGTAATATAATCTAACCTAACCCAACCTATCCTCTCGGCAGTAATATTTGACAACATTCCTTTCGAGTTGGCCTCTACGTCTCCGTGGGACTTTTATATACATCAATAACGTAATTTAACCTAACCTAACCCAACCTAACATCTCGGCGGTAATATTTGACAACATTCCTGGCTTGATGGCCTCTACGTCTCCGTGGGACCTTCATATACATCAATAACATAATATTACCTAACCTAACCCAACCTATCATCTCGGCGGTAATACTTGACAACATTCCTGGCGAGTTGGCCTCTACGTCTCCGTGGGACTTTTATATACATCAATAACGTAATATAACCTAACCTAACCCAACCTATCATCTCGGCGGTAATATTTGACATCATTCCTGGCGAGTGGGCCTCTACGCCTCCGTGGGACTTTTATATACATCAAAACGTAATTTACCCTAACCTAACCCAACGTAACATCTCGGCGGTAATATTCGGCAACATTCCTGGAGTGTTGGTCCCTACGTCTCCGTGGGATCTTCATATACATCAATAACGTAATATAACCTAACCTAAACCAACCTATCATCTCGGCGGTAATATTTGACAACATTCCAGGCGAGTTGGCCTCTACGTCTCCGTGGGAATTTTATATACATCAATAACGTAATATAACCTAACCTAACCCAACCTAACATCTCGTCACTAATATTTGACAACATTCCTGGCGAGTTGGCCTCTACCTCTCCGTGAGACCTTCATATACATCAATAACGTAATATAATCTAACTTAACCCAACCTATAATCTCGGCGGTAATATTTGACAACATTCCTGGTCAGTTGGCCTCTGCGTCTCCGTGGAACCTTCATATACATCAATAACGTAATATAACCTAACCTAACCCAACCTATCACCTCGGCGGTATTATTTGACAACATTCCTGGCGAGTTGGCCACTACGTCTCCGTGGGACTTTTATATACATCAATAACGTAATTTAACCTAACCTAAACCTACGTAACATCTCGGCGGTAATATTTGACAACATTCCTGGCTTGATGGCCTCTACGTCTCCGTGCGACCTTCATATACATCAATAACATAATATTACTTAACCTAACCCAACCTATCATCTCGGCGGTAATACTTGACAACATTCCTGGCGCGTTGGCCTCTACGTCTCCGTGGGACCTTCATATACATCAATAACGTAATATAACCTAACCTAACACAACCTATCATCTCGGCGGTAATATTTGACAACATTCCTGACGAGTTGGCCTCTACGTCTCCGTGGGACTTTTATATACATCAATAACGTAATTTAACCTAACCTAAAGCAACGTAACATCTCGGCGGTAATATTTGACAACATTCCTGGCTTGCTGGCCTCTATGTTTCCGTGGGACCTTTATATACATCAATAACGTAGTATAACCTAACCTAGCCCAACCTATCATATCGGCGGTAATATTTGGCAACATTCCTGGCTTGTTGGCCTCTACGTCTCCGTGGGACCTTCATATACATCAATAACATAATATTACCTAACCTAACCCAACCTATCATCTCGGCGGTAATACTTGACTACATTCCTGGCGAGTTGGCCTCTACGTCTCCGTGGAACCTTCATATACATCAATAACGTAATATAACCTAACCTAACCCAACCTATCATCTCGGCGGTAATATTTGACATCATTCCTGTCGAGTTGGCCTCTACGTCTCCGTGGGACTTTTATATACATTAATAACGTAATTTAACCTGACCTAACCCACACTAACATCTCGGCGGTAATATTTGACAACATTCCTGGCGAGTTGGCCTCTACCTCTCCGTGGGACCTTCATATACGTCAATAACGTAATATAATCTAACCTAACCCAACCTATCCTCTCGGCAGTAATATTTGACAACATTCCTGTCGAGTTGGCCTCTACGTCTCCGTGGGACTTTTATATACATCAATAACGTAATTTAACCTAACCTAACCCAACCTAACATCTCGGCGGTAATATTTGACAACATTCCTGTCGAGTTGGCCTCTACGTCTCCGTGGGACTTTTATATACATCAATAACGTAATTTAACCTAACCTAACCCAACCTAACATCTCGGCGGTAATATTTGACAACATTCCTGGCGAGTTGGCCTCTACGTCTCCGTGGGGCCTTCATATACATCAATAACGTAATATAACCTAACCTAACCCAACCTAAGATCTCGGCACTAATATTTGACAACATTCCAGGCGAGTTGGCCTCTACCTCCCCGTGAGACCTTCATATACATCAATAACGTAATATAATCTAACCTAACCCAACCTATCATCTCGGCGGTAATATTTGACAACATTCCTGGTCAGTTGGCCTCTGCGTCTCCGTGGAAACTTCATATACATCAATAACGTAATATAACCTAACCTAACCCAACCTATCATCTCGGCGGTAATATTTGACAACATTCCTGGCGAGTTGGCCTCTACGTCTCCGTGGGACTTTTATATACATCAATAACGTAATTTAACCTAACCTAAACCTACGTAACATCTCGGCGGTAATATTTGACAACATTCCTGGCTTGATGGCCTCTACGTCTCCGTGGGACCTTCATATACATCAATAACGTAATATAACCTAACCTAACCCAACCTATCATCTCGGCGGTAATATTTGACATCATTCCTGTCGAGTTGGCCTCTACGTCTCCGTGGGACTTTTATATACATTAATAACGTAATTTAACCTGACCTAACCCACACTAACATCTCGGCGGTAATATTTGACAACATTCCTGGCGAGTTGGCCTCTACCTCTCCGTGGGACCTTCATATACCTCAATAACGTAATATAATCTAACCTAACCCAACCTATCCTCTCGGCAGTAATATTTGACAACATTCCTTTCGAGTTGGACTCTACGTCTCCGTGGGAGTTTTATATACATCAATAACGTAATTTAACCTAACCTAACCCAACCTAACATCTCGGCGGTAATATTTGACAACATTCCTGGCTTGATGGCCTCTACGTCTCCGTGGGACCTTCATATACATCAATAACATAATATTACCTAACCTAACCCAACCTATCATCTCGGCGGTAATACTTGACAACATTCCTGGCGAGTTGGCCTCTACGTCTCCGTGGGACTTTTATATACATCAATAACGTAATATAACCTAACCTAACCCAACCTATCATCTCGGCGGTAATATTTGACATCATTCCTGGCGAGTGGGCCTCTACGCCTCCGTGGGACTTTTATATACATCAAAACGTAATTTACCCTAACCTAACCCAACGTAACATCTCGGCGGTAATATTCGGCAACATTCCTGGAGTGTTGGTCCCTACGTCTCCGTGGGATCTTCATATACATCAATAACGTAATATAACCTAACCTAAACCAACCTATCATCTCGGCGGTAATATTTGACAACATTCCAGGCGAGTTGGCCTCTACGTCTCCGTGGGAATTTTATATACATCAATAACGTAATATAACCTAACCTAACCCAACCTAACATCTCGTCACTAATATTTGACAACATTCCTGGCGAGTTGGCCTCTACCTCTCCGTGAGACCTTCATATACATCAATAACGTAATATAATCTAACTTAACCCAACCTATAATCTCGGCGGTAATATTTGACAACATTCCTGGTCAGTTGGCCTCTGCGTCTCCGTGGAACCTTCATATACATCAATAACGTAATATAACCTAACCTAACCCAACCTATCACCTCGGCGGTATTATTTGACAACATTCCTGGCGAGTTGGCCACTACGTCTCCGTGGGACTTTTATATACATCAATAACGTAATTTAACCTAACCTAAACCTACGTAACATCTCGGCGGTAATATTTGACAACATTCCTGGCTTGATGGCCTCTACGTCTCCGTGCGACCTTCATATACATCAATAACATAATATTACTTAACCTAACCCAACCTATCATCTCGGCGGTAATACTTGACAACATTCCTGGCGCGTTGGCCTCTACGTCTCCGTGGGACCTTCATATACATCAATAACGTAATATAACCTAACCTAACACAACCTATCATCTCGGCGGTAATATTTGACAACATTCCTGACGAGTTGGCCTCTACGTCTCCGTGGGACTTTTATATACATCAATAACGTAATTTAACCTAACCTAAAGCAACGTAACATCTCGGCGGTAATATTTGACAACATTCCTGGCTTGCTGGCCTCTATGTTTCCGTGGGACCTTTATATACATCAATAACGTAGTATAACCTAACCTAGCCCAACCTATCATATCGGCGGTAATATTTGGCAACATTCCTGGCTTGTTGGCCTCTACGTCTCCGTGGGACCTTCATATACATCAATAACATAATATTACCTAACCTAACCCAACCTATCATCTCGGCGGTAATACTTGACTACATTCCTGGCGAGTTGGCCTCTACGTCTCCGTGGAACCTTCATATACATCAATAACGTAATATAACCTAACCTAACCCAACCTATCATCTCGGCGGTAATATTTGACATCATTCCTGTCGAGTTGGCCTCTACGTCTCCGTGGGACTTTTATATACATTAATAACGTAATTTAACCTGACCTAACCCACACTAACATCTCGGCGGTAATATTTGACAACATTCCTGGCGAGTTGGCCTCTACCTCTCCGTGGGACCTTCATATACGTCAATAACGTAATATAATCTAACCTAACCCAACCTATCCTCTCGGCAGTAATATTTGACAACATTCCTGTCGAGTTGGCCTCTACGTCTCCGTGGGACTTTTATATACATCAATAACGTAATTTAACCTAACCTAACCCAACCTAACATCTCGGCGGTAATATTTGACAACATTCCTGTCGAGTTGGCCTCTACGTCTCCGTGGGACTTTTATATACATCAATAACGTAATTTAACCTAACCTAACCCAACCTAACATCTCGGCGGTAATATTTGACAACATTCCTGGCGAGTTGGCCTCTACGTCTCCGTGGGGCCTTCATATACATCAATAACGTAATATAACCTAACCTAACCCAACCTAAGATCTCGGCACTAATATTTGACAACATTCCAGGCGAGTTGGCCTCTACCTCCCCGTGAGACCTTCATATACATCAATAACGTAATATAATCTAACCTAACCCAACCTATCATCTCGGCGGTAATATTTGACAACATTCCTGGTCAGTTGGCCTCTGCGTCTCCGTGGAAACTTCATATACATCAATAACGTAATATAACCTAACCTAACCCAACCTATCATCTCGGCGGTAATATTTGACAACATTCCTGGCGAGTTGGCCTCTACGTCTCCGTGGGACTTTTATATACATCAATAACGTAATTTAACCTAACCTAAACCTACGTAACATCTCGGCGGTAATATTTGACAACATTCCTGGCTTGATGGCCTCTACGTCTCCGTGGGACCTTCATATACATCAATAACGTAATATAACCTAACCTAACCCAACCTATCATCTCGGCGGTAATATTTGACATCATTCCTGTCGAGTTGGCCTCTACGTCTCCGTGGGACTTTTATATACATTAATAACGTAATTTAACCTGACCTAACCCACACTAACATCTCGGCGGTAATATTTGACAACATTCCTGGCGAGTTGGCCTCTACCTCTCCGTGGGACCTTCATATACCTCAATAACGTAATATAATCTAACCTAACCCAACCTATCCTCTCGGCAGTAATATTTGACAACATTCCTTTCGAGTTGGACTCTACGTCTCCGTGGGAGTTTTATATACATCAATAACGTAATTTAACCTAACCTAACCCAACCTAACATCTCGGCGGTAATATTTGACAACATTCCTGGCTTGATGGCCTCTACGTCTCCGTGGGACCTTCATATACATCAATAACATAATATTACCTAACCTAACCCAACCTATCATCTCGGCGGTAATACTTGACAACATTCCTGGCGAGTTGGCCTCTACGTCTCCGTGGGACTTTTATATACATCAATAACGTAATATAACCTAACCTAACCCAACCTATCATCTCGGCGGTAATATTTGACATCATTCCTGGCGAGTGGGCCTCTACGCCTCCGTGGGACTTTTATATACATCAAAACGTAATTTACCCTAACCTAACCCAACGTAACATCTCGGCGGTAATATTCGGCAACATTCCTGGAGTGTTGGTCCCTACGTCTCCGTGGGATCTTCATATACATCAATAACGTAATATAACCTAACCTAAACCAACCTATCATCTCGGCGGTAATATTTGACAACATTCCAGGCGAGTTGGCCTCTACGTCTCCGTGGGAATTTTATATACATCAATAACGTAATATAACCTAACCTAACCCAACCTAACATCTCGTCACTAATATTTGACAACATTCCTGGCGAGTTGGCCTCTACCTCTCCGTGAGACCTTCATATACATCAATAACGTAATATAATCTAACTTAACCCAACCTATAATCTCGGCGGTAATATTTGACAACATTCCTGGTCAGTTGGCCTCTGCGTCTCCGTGGAACCTTCATATACATCAATAACGTAATATAACCTAACCTAACCCAACCTATCACCTCGGCGGTATTATTTGACAACATTCCTGGCGAGTTGGCCACTACGTCTCCGTGGGACTTTTATATACATCAATAACGTAATTTAACCTAACCTAAACCTACGTAACATCTCGGCGGTAATATTTGACAACATTCCTGGCTTGATGGCCTCTACGTCTCCGTGCGACCTTCATATACATCAATAACATAATATTACTTAACCTAACCCAACCTATCATCTCGGCGGTAATACTTGACAACATTCCTGGCGCGTTGGCCTCTACGTCTCCGTGGGACCTTCATATACATCAATAACGTAATATAACCTAACCTAACACAACCTATCATCTCGGCGGTAATATTTGACAACATTCCTGACGAGTTGGCCTCTACGTCTCCGTGGGACTTTTATATACATCAATAACGTAATTTAACCTAACCTAAAGCAACGTAACATCTCGGCGGTAATATTTGACAACATTCCTGGCTTGCTGGCCTCTATGTTTCCGTGGGACCTTTATATACATCAATAACGTAGTATAACCTAACCTAGCCCAACCTATCATATCGGCGGTAATATTTGGCAACATTCCTGGCTTGTTGGCCTCTACGTCTCCGTGGGACCTTCATATACATCAATAACATAATATTACCTAACCTAACCCAACCTATCATCTCGGCGGTAATACTTGACTACATTCCTGGCGAGTTGGCCTCTACGTCTCCGTGGAACCTTCATATACATCAATAACGTAATATAACCTAACCTAACCCAACCTATCATCTCGGCGGTAATATTTGACATCATTCCTGTCGAGTTGGCCTCTACGTCTCCGTGGGACTTTTATATACATTAATAACGTAATTTAACCTGACCTAACCCACACTAACATCTCGGCGGTAATATTTGACAACATTCCTGGCGAGTTGGCCTCTACCTCTCCGTGGGACCTTCATATACGTCAATAACGTAATATAATCTAACCTAACCCAACCTATCCTCTCGGCAGTAATATTTGACAACATTCCTGTCGAGTTGGCCTCTACGTCTCCGTGGGACTTTTATATACATCAATAACGTAATTTAACCTAACCTAACCCAACCTAACATCTCGGCGGTAATATTTGACAACATTCCTGTCGAGTTGGCCTCTACGTCTCCGTGGGACTTTTATATACATCAATAACGTAATTTAACCTAACCTAACCCAACCTAACATCTCGGCGGTAATATTTGACAACATTCCTGGCGAGTTGGCCTCTACGTCTCCGTGGGGCCTTCATATACATCAATAACGTAATATAACCTAACCTAACCCAACCTAAGATCTCGGCACTAATATTTGACAACATTCCAGGCGAGTTGGCCTCTACCTCCCCGTGAGACCTTCATATACATCAATAACGTAATATAATCTAACCTAACCCAACCTATGATCTCGGCGGTAATATTTGACAACATTCCTGGTCAGTTGGCCTCTGCGTCTCCGTGGAAACTTCATATACATCAATAACGTAATATAACCTAACCTAACCCAACCTATCATCTCGGCGGTAATATTTGACAACATTCCTGGCGAGTTGGCCTCTACGTCTCCGTGGGACTTTTATATACATCAATAACGTAATTTAACCTAACCTAAACCTACGTAACATCTCGGCGGTAATATTTGACAACATTCCTGGCTTGATGGCCTCTACGTCTCCGTGGGACCTTCATATACATCAATAACGTAATATAACCTAACCTAACCCAACCTAACGTCTCGGCACTAATATTTGACAAAATTCTTGGCGAGTTGGCCTCTACCTCTCCGTGAGACCTTCATATACATCAATAACGTAATATAATATAACCTAACCCAACCTATCATCTCGGCGGTAATATTTGACAACATTCCTGGTCAGTTGGCCTCTACGTCTCCGTGGAACCTTCATGTACATCAATAACGTAATATAACCTAACCTAACCCAACCTATCATCTCGGCGGTAATATTTGACAACATTCCTGGCGAGTTGGTCTCTACGTCTCCGTGGGACTTTTATATACATCAAGAACGTAATTTAACCTAACCTAAACCTACGTAACATCTCGGCGGTAATATTTGACAACATTACTGGCTTGATGGCCTCTACGTCTCCGTGGGACCTTCATATACATCAATAACATAATATTATCTAACCTAACCCAACCTATCATCTCGGCGGTAATACTTGACAACATTCCTGGCGAGTTGGCCTCTACGTCTCCGTGGAACCTTCATATACATCAATAACGTAATATAACCTAACCTAACCCAACCTATCATCTCGGCGGTAATATTTGACATCATTCCTGGCGAGTTGGCCTCTACGCATCCGTGGGACTTTTATATACATCAAAACGTAATTTACCCTAACCTAACCCAACGTATCATCTCGGCGGTAATATTCGGCAACATTCCTGGAGTGTTGGTCTCTACGTCTCCGTGGGATCTTCATATACATCAATAACGTAATATAACCAAACCTAAACCAACCTATCATCTCGGCGGTAATATTTGACAACATTCCTGGCGAGTCGGCCGCTACGTCTCCGTGCGACCTTCATATACATCAATAACGTAATATAACGTAACCTAACCCAACCTATCATCTCGGCACTAATATTTGACAACATTCCAGGCGAGTTGGCCTCTACGTCTCCGTGGGACCTTCATATACATCAATAACATAATATTACATAACCTAACCCAGCGTATCATCTCGGCGGTAATACTTGACAACATTCCTGGCGAGTTGGCCTCTACGTCTCCGTGGGACTTTTATATACATCAATAACGTAATATAACCTGACCTAACCCAACCTATCATCTCGGCGGTAATATTTGACATCATTCCTGGCGAGTGGGCCTCTACGCCTCCGTGGGACTTTTATATACATCAAAACGTAATTTACCCTAACCTAACCCAACGTAACATCTCGGCGGTAATACTTGACAACATTCCTGGCGAGTTGGCCTCTACGTCTCCGTGGGACTTTTATATACATCAATAACGTAATATAACCTAACCTAACCCAACCTATCATCTCGGCGGTAATATTTGACATCATTCCTGGCGAGTGGGCCTCTACGCCTCCGTGGGACTTTTATATACATCAAAACGTAATTTACCCTAACCTAACCCAACGTAACATCTCGGCGGTAATATTCGGCAACATTCCTGGAGTGTTGGTCCCTACGTCTCCGTGGGATCTTCAGATACATCAATAACGTAATATAAACTAACCTAAACCAACCTATCATCTCGGCGGTAATATTTGACAACATTCCAGGCGAGTTGGCCTCTACGTCTCCGTGGGACCTTCATATACATCAATAACGTAATATAACCTAACCTAACACAACCTATCATCTCGGCGGTAATATTTGACAACATTCCTGACGAGTTGGCCTCTACGTCTCCGTGGGACTTTCATATACATCAATAACGTAATTTAACCTAACCTAAACCAACGTAACATCTCGGCGGTAATATTTGACAACATTCCTGGCTTGCTGGCCTCTATGTTTCCGTGAGACCTTTATATACATCAATAACGTAGTATAACCTAACCTAGCCCAACCTATCATATCGGCGGTAATATTTGGCAACATTCCTGTCGAGTTGGCCTCTACGTCTCCGTGGGACTTTTATATACATTAATAACGTAATTTAACCTGACCTAACCCACACTAACATCTCGGCGGTAATATTTGACAACATTCCTGGCGAGTTGGCCTCTACCTCTCCATGGGACCTTCATATACGTCAATAACGTAATATAATCTAACCTAACCCAACCTATCCTCTCGGCAGTAATATTTGACAACATTCCTGTCGAGTTGGCCTCTACGTCTCCGTGGGACTTTTATATACATCAATAACGTAATTTAACCTAACCTAACCCAACCTAACATCTCGGCGGTAATATTTGACAACATTCCTGGTCAGTTGGCCTCTACGTCTCCGTGGAACCTTCATGTACATCAATAACGTAATATAACCTAACCTAACCCAACCTATCATCTCGGCGGTAATATTTGACAACATTCCTGGCGAGTTGGTCTCTACGTCTCCGTGGGACTTTTATATACATCAAGAACGTAATTTAACCTAACCTAAACCTACGTAACATCTCGGCGGTAATATTTGACAACATTACTGGCTTGATGGCCTCTACGTCTCCGTGGGACCTTCATATACATCAATAACATAATATTACCTAACCTAACCCAACCTATCATCTCGGCGGTAATACTTGACAACATTCCTGGCGAGTTGGCCTCTACGTCTCCGTGGAACCTTCATATACATCAATAACGTAATATGACCTAACCTAACCCAACCTATCATCTCGGCGGTAATATTTGACAACATTCCTGACGAGTTGGCCTCTACGTCTCCGTGGGACTTTTATATACATCAATAACGTAATTTAACCTAACCTAAAGCAACCTATCATCTCGGCGGTAATATTTGACAACATTCCTGGCGAGTCGGCCGCTACGTCTCCGTGCGACCTTCATATACATCAATAACGTAATATAACGTAACCTAACCCAACCTATCATCTCGGCACTAATATTTGGCAACATTCCAGGCGAGTTGGCCTCTACGTCTCCGTGGGACCTTCATATACATCAATAACATAATATTACCTAACCTAACCCAACGTATCATCTCGGCGGTAATACTTGACAACATTCCTGGCGAGTTGGCCTCTACGTCTCCGTGGGACTTTTATATACATCAATAACGTAATATAACCTAACCTAACCAAACCTATCATCTCGGCGGTAATATTTGACATCATTCCTGGCGAGTGGGCCTCTACGCCTCCGTGGGACTTTTATATACATCAAAACGTAATTTACCCTAACCTAACCCAACGTAACATCTCGGCGGTAATATTCGGCAACATTCCTGGAGTGTTGGTCCCTACGTCTCCGTGGGATCTTCATATACATCAATAACGTAATATAACCTAACCTAAACCAACCTATCATCTCGGCGGTAATATTTGACAACATTCCAGGCGAGTTGGCCTCTACGTCTCCGTGGGAATTTTATATACATCAATAACGTAATATAACCTAACCTAACCCAACCTAACATCTCGGCACTAATATTTGACAACATTCCTGGCGAGTTGGCCTCTACCTCTCCGTGAGACCTTCATATACATCAATAACGTAATATAATCTAACTTAACCCAACCTATAATCTCGGCGGTAATATTTGACAACATTCCTGGTCAGTTGGCCTCTGCGTCCCCGTGGAACCTTCATATACATCAATAACGTAATATAACCTAACCTAACCCAACCTATCACCTCGGCGGTATTATTTGACAACATTCCTGGCGAGTTGGCCACTACGTCTCCGTGGGACTTTTATATACATCAATAACGTAATTTAACCTAACCTAAACCTACTTAACATCTCGGCGGTAATATTTGACAACATTCCTGGCTTGATGGCCTCTACGTCTCCGTGCGACCTTCATATACATCAATAACATAATATTACTTAACCTAACCCAACCTATCATCTCGGCGGTAATACTTGACAACATTCCTGGCGCGTTGGCCTCTACGTCTCCGTGGGACCTTCATATACGTCAATAACGTAATATAATCTAACCTAACCCAACCTATCCTCTCGGCAGTAATATTTGACAACATTCCTGTCGAGTTGGCCCCTACGTCTCCGTGGGACTTTTATATACATCAATAACGTAATTTAACCTAACCTACCCCAACCTAACATCTCGGCAGTAATATTTGACAACATTCCTGGCGAGTTGGCCTCTACGTCTCCGTGGGGCCTTCATATACATCAATAACGTAATATAATCTAACCTAACCCAACCTATCCTCTCGGCAGTAATATTTGACAACATTCCTGTCGAGTTGGCCTCTACGTCTCCGTGGGACTTTTATATATATCAATAACGTAATTTAACCTAACCTAACCCAACCTAACATCTCGGCGGTAATATTTGACAACATTCCTGGCGAGTTGGCCTCTACGTCTCCGTGGGGCCTTCATATACATCAATAACGTAATATAACCTAACCTAACCCAACCTAAGATCTCGGCACTAATATTTGACAACATTCCAGGCGAGTTGGCCTCTACCTCCCCGTGAGACCTTCATATACATCAATAACGTAATATAATCTAACCTAACCCAACCTATCATCTCGGCGGTAATATTTGACAACATTCCTGGTCAGTTGGCCTCTGCGTCTCCGTGGAAACTTCATATACATCAATAACGTAATATAACCTAACCTAACCCAACCTATCATCTCGGCGGTAATATTTGACAACATTCCTGGCGAGTTGGCCTCTACGTCTCCGTGGGACTTTTATATACATCAATAACGTAATTTAACCTAACCTAAACCTACGTAACATCTCGGCGGTAATATTTGACAACATTCCTGGCTTGATGGCCTCTACGTCTCCGTGGAACCTTCATGTACATCAATAACGTAATATAACCTAACCTAACCCAACCTATCATCTCGGCGGTAATATTTGACAACATTCCTGGCGAGTTGGTCTCTACGTCTCCGTGGGACTTTTATATACATCAAGAACGTAATTTAACCTAACCTAAACCTACGTAACATCTCGGCGGTAATATTTGACAACATTACTGGCTTGATGGCCTCTACGTCTCCGTGGGACCTTCATATACATCAATAACATAATATTACCTAACCTAACCCAACCTATCATCTCGGCGGTAATACTTGACAACATTCCTGGCGAGTTGGCCTCTACGTCTCCGTGGAACCTTCATATACATCAATAACGTAATATAACCTAACCTAACCCAACCTATCATCTCGGCGGTAATATTTGACATCATTCCTGGCGAGTTGGCCTCTACGCCTCCGTGGGACTTTTATATACATCAAAACGTAATTTACCCTAACCTAACCCAACGTATCATCTCGGCGGTAATATTCGGCAACATTCCTGGAGTGTTGGTCTCTACGTCTCCGTGGGATCTTCATATACATCAATAACGTAATATAACCAAACCTAAACCAACCTATCATCTCGGCGGTAATATTTGACAACATTCCTGGCGAGTCGGCCACTACGTCTCCGTGCGACCTTCATATACATCAATAACGTAATATAACGTAACCTAACCCAACCTATCATCTCGGCACTAATATTTGACAACATTCCAGGCGAGTTGGCCTCTACGTCTCCGTGGGACCTTCATATACATCAATAACATAATATTACCTAACCTAACCCAACGTATCATCTCGGCGGTAATACTTGACAACATTCCTGGCGAGTTGGCCTATACGTCTCCGTGGGACTTTTATATACATCAATAACGTAATATAACCTAACCTAACCCAACCTATCATCTCGGCGGTAATATTTGACATCATTCCTGGGGAGTGGGCCTCTACGCCTCCGTGGGACTTTTATATACATCAAAACGTAATTTACCCTAACCTAACCCAACGTAACATCTCGGCGGTAATACTTGACAACATTCCTGGCGAGTTGGCCTCTACGTCTCCGTGGGACTTTTATATACATCAATAACGTAATATAACCTAACCTAACCCAACCTATCATCTCGGCGGTAATATTTGACATCATTCCTGGCGAGTGGGCCTCTACGCCTCCGTGGGACTTTTATATACATCAAAACGTAATTTACCCTAACCTAACCCAACGTAACATCTCGGCGGTAATATTCGGCAACATTCCTGGAGTGTTGGTCCCTACGTCTCCGTGGGATCTTCATATACATCAATAACGTAATATAAACTAACCTAAACCAACCTATCATCTCGGCGGTAATATTTGACAACATTCCAGGCGAGTTGGCCTCTACGTCTCCGTGGGAATTTTATATACATCAATAACGTAATATAACCTAACCTAACCCAACCTAACATCTCGGCACTAATATTTGACAACATTCCTGGCGAGTTGGCCTCTACCTCTCCGTGAGACCTTCATATACATCAATAACGTAATATAATCTAACCTAACCCAACCTATAATCTCGGCGGTAATATTTGACAACATTCCTGGTCAGTTGGCCTCTGCGTCTCCGTGGAACCTTCATATACATCAATAACGTAATATAACCTAACCTAACCCAACCTATCACCTCGGCGGTAATATTTGACAACATTCCTGGCGAGTTGGCCACTACGTCTCCGTGGGACTTTTATATACATCAATAACGTAATTTAACCTAACCTAAACCTACGTAACATCTCGGCGGTAATATTTGACAACATTCCTGGCTTGATGGCCTCTACGTCTCCGTGCGACCTTCATATACATCAATAACATAGTATTACTTAACCTAACCCAACCTATCATCTCGGCGGTAATACTTGACAACATTCCTGGCGCGTTGGCCTCTACGTCTCCGTGGGACCTTCATATACATCAATAACGTAATATAACCTAACCTAACACAACCTATCATCTCGGCGGTAATATTTGACAACATTCCTGACGAGTTGGCCTCTACGTCTCCGTGGGACTTTCATATACATCAATAACGTAATTTAACCTAACCTAAACCAACGTAACATCTCGGCGGTAATATTTGACAACATTCCTGGCTTGCTGGCCTCTATGTTCCCGTGAGACGTTTATATACATCAATAACGTAGTATAACCTAACCTAGCCCAACCTATCATATCGGCGGTAATATTTGGCAACATTCCTGGCTTGTTGGCCTCTACGTCTCCGTGGGACCTTCATATACATCAATAACATAATATTACCTAACCTAACCCAACCTATCATCTCGGCGGTAATACTTGACAACATTCCTGGCGAGTTGGCCTCTACGTCTCCGTGGAACCTTCATATACATCAATAACGTAATATAACCTAACCTAACCCAACCTATCATCTCGGCGGTAATATTTGACATCATTCCTGTCGAGTTGGCCTCTACGTCTCCGTGGGACTTTTATATACATTAATAACGTAATTTAACCTGACCTAACCCACACTAACATCTCGGCGGTAATATTTGACAACATTCCTGTCGAGTTGGCCTCTACGTCTCCGTGGGACTTTTATATACATCAATAACGTAATTTAACCTAACCTAACCCAACCTATCATCTCGGCGGTAATATTTGACATCATTCCTGGCGAGTGGGCCTCTACGCCTCCGTGGGACTTTTATATACATCAAAACGTAATTTACCCTAACCTAACCCAACGTAACATCTCGGCGGTAATACTTGACAACATTCCTGGCGAGTTGGCCTCTACGTCTCCGTGGGACTTTTATATACATCAATAACGTAATATAACCTAACCTAACCCAACCTATCATCTCGGCGGTAATATTTGACATCATTCCTGGCGAGTGGGCCTCTACGCCTCCGTGGGACTTTTATATACATCAAAACGTAATGTACCCTAACCTAACCCAACGTAACATCTCGGCGGTAATATTCGGCAACATTCCTGGAGTGTTGGTCCCCACGTCTCCGTGGGATCTTCATATACATCAATAACGTAATATAAACTAACCTAAACCAACCTATCATCTCGGCGGTAATATTTGACAACATTCCAGGCGAGTTGGCCTCTACGTCTCCGTGGGAATTTTATATACATCAATAACGTAATATAACCTAACCTAACCCAACCTAACATCTCGGCACTAATATTTGACAACATTCCTGGCGAGTTGGCCTCTACCTCTCCGTGAGACCTTCATATACATCAATAACGTAATATAATCTAACCTAACCCAACCTATAATCTCGGCGGTAATATTTGACAACATTCCTGGTCAGTTGGCCTCTGCGTCTCCGTGGAACCTTCATATACATCAATAACGTAATATAACCTAACCTAACCCAACCTATCACCTCGGCGGTAATATTTGACAACATTCCTGGCGAGTTGGCCACTACGTCTCCGTGGGACTTTTATATACATCAATAACGTAATTTAACCTAACCTAAACCTACGTAACATCTCGGCGGTAATATTTGACAACATTCCTGGCTTGATGGCCTCTACGTCTCCGTGCGACCTTCATATACATCAATAACATAATATTACTTAACCTAACCCAACCTATCATCTCGGCGGTAATACTTGACAACATTCCTGGCGCGTTGGCCTCTACGTCTCCGTGGGACCTTCATATACATCAATAACGTAATATAACCTAACCTAACACAACCTATCATCTCGGCGGTAATATTTGACAACATTCCTGACGAGTTGGCCTCTACGTCTCCGTGGGACTTTCATATACATCAATAACGTAATTTAACCTAACCTAAACCAACGTAACATCTCGGCGGTAATATTTGACAACATTCCTGGCTTGCTGGCCTCTATGTTTCCGTGAGACCTTTATATACATCAATAACGTAGTATAACCTAACCTAGCCCAACCTATCATATCGGCGGTAATATTTGGCAACATTCCTGGCTTGTTGGCCTCTACGTCTCCGTGGGACCTTCATATACATCAATAACATAATATTACCTAACCTAACCCAACCTATCATCTCGGCGGTAATACTTGACAACATTCCTGGCGAGTTGGCCTCTACGTCTCCGTGGAACCGTCATATACATCAATAACGTAATATAACCTAACCTAACCCAACCTATCATCTCGGCGGTAATATTTGACATCATTCCTGTCGAGTTGGCCTCTACGTCTCCGTGGGACTTTTATATACATTAATAACGTAATTTAACCTGACCTAACCCACACTAACATCTCGGCGGTAATATTTGACAACATTCCTGGCGAGTTGGCCTCTACCTCTCCGTGGGACCTTCATATACGTCAATAACGTAATATAATCTAACCTAACCCAACCTATCCTCTCGGCACTAATATTTGACAACATTCCTGTCGAGTTGGCCTCTACGTCTCCGTGGGACTTTTATATACATCAATAACGTAATTTAACCTAACCTAACCCAACCTAACATCTCGGCGGTAATATTTGACAACATTCCTGGCGAGTTGGCCTCTACGTCTCCGTGGGGCCTTCATATACATCAATAACGTAATATAATCTAACCTAACACAACCTATCCTCTCGGCAGTAATATTTGACAACATTCCTGACGAGTTGGCCTCTACGTCTCCGTGGGACTTTTATATACATCAATAACGTAATTTAACCTAACCTAAACCAACGTAACATCTCGGCGGTAATATTTGACAACATTCCTGGCTTGCTGGCCTCTATGTTTCCGTGGGACCTTCATATAAATCAATAACATAATATTACCTAACCTAACCCAACCTATCATCTCGGCGGTAATACTTGACAACATTCCTGGCGAGTTGGCCTCTACCTCTCCGTGAGACCTTCATATACATCAATAACGTAATATAATCTAACCTAACCCAACCTATCATCTCGGCGGTAATATTTGACAACATTCCTGGTCAGTTGGCCTCTGCGTCTCCGTGGAACCTTCATATACATCAATAACGTAATATAACCTAACCTAACCCAACCTATCATCTCGGCGGTAAAATTTGACAACATTCCTGGCGAGTTGGCCTCTGCGTCTCCGTGGGACTTTTATATACATCAATAACGCAATTTAATCTAACCTAAACCTACGTAACATCTCGGCGGTAATATTTGACAACATTCCTGGCTTGATGGCCTCTACGTCTCCGTGGGACCTTCATATACATCAATAACGTAATATAACCTAACCTAACCCAACCTATCATCTCGGCGGTAATATTTGACATCATTCCTGGCGAGTTGGCCTCTACGCCTCCGTGGGACTTTTATATACATCAAAACGTAATTTACCCTAACCTAACCCAACGTATCATCTCGGCGGTAATATTCGGCAACATTCCTGGAGTGTTAGTCTCTACGTCTCCGTGGGATCTTCATATACATCAATAACGTAATATAACCAAACCTAAACCAACCTATCATCTCGGCGGTAATATTTGACAACATTCCTGGCGAGTCGGCCTCTACGTCTCCGTGCGACCTTCATATACATCAATAACGTAATATAACGTAACCTAACCCAACCTATCATCTCGGCACTAATATTTGACAACATTCCAGGCGAGTTGGCCTCTACGTTTCCGTGGGAATTTTATATACATCAATAACGTAATATCACCTAACCTAACCCAACCTAACATCTCGGCACTAATATTTGACAACATTCCTGGCGAGTTGGCCTCTACCTCTCCGTGAGACCTTCATATACATCAATAACGTAATATAATCTAACCTAACCCAACCTGTCATCTCGGCGGTAATATTTGACAACATTCCTGGTCCGTTGGCCTCTGCGTCTCCGTGGAACCTTCATATACATCAATAACTTAATATAACGTAACCTAACCCAACCTATCATCTCGGCGGTAATATTTGACAACATTCCTGGCGAGTTGGCCTCTACGTCTCCGTGGGACTTTTATATACATCAATAACGTAATTTAACCTAACCTAAACCTACGTAACATCTCGGCGGTAATATTTGACAACATTCCTGGCTTGATGGCCTCTACGTCTCCGTGGGACCTTCATATACATCAATAACGTAATATAACCTAACCTAACCCAACCTATCATCTCGGCGGTAATATTTGACATCATTCCTGGCGAGTTGGCCTCTACGCCTCCGTGGGACTTTTATATACATCAAAACGTAATTTACCCTAACCTAACCCAACGTAACATCTCGGCGGTAATATCCGGCAACATTCCTGGAGTGTTGGTCCCTACGTCTCCGTGGGATCTTCATATACATCAATAACGTAATATAACCTAACCTAAACCAACCTATCATCTCGGCGGTACTATTTGACAACATTCCAGGCGAGTTGGCCTCTACGTCTCCATGGGAATTTTATATACATCAATAACGTAATATAACCTAACCTAACCCAACCTAACATCTCGGCACTAATATTTGACAACATTCCTGGCTTGATGGCCTCTACGTCTCCGTGGGACCTTCATATACATCAATAACATAATATTACCTAACCTAACCCAACCTATCATCTCGGCGGTAATACTTGACAACATTCCTGGCGAGTTGGCCTCTACGTCTCCGTGGGACTTTTATATACATCAATAACGTAATATAACCTAACCTAACCCAACCTATCATCTCGGCGGTAATATTTGACATCATTCCTGGCGAGTGGGCCTCTACGCCTCCGTGGGACTTTTATATACATCAAAACGTAATTTACCCTAACCTAACCCAACGTAACATCTCGGCGGTAATATTCGGCAACATTCCTGGAGTGTTGGTCCCTACGACTCCGTGGGATCTTCATATACATCAATAACGTAATATAACCTAACCTAAACCAACCTATCATCTCGGCGGTAATATTTGACAACATTCCAGGCGAGTTGGCCTCTACGTCTCCGTGGGAATTTTATATACATCAATAACGTAATATAACCTAACCTAACCCAAACTAACATCTCGGCACTAATATTTGACAACATTCCTGGCGAGTTGGCCTCTACCTCTCCGTGAGACCTTCATATACATCAATAACGTAATATAATCTAACTTAACCCAACCTATAATCTCGGCGGTAATATTTGACAACATTCCTGGTCAGTTGGCCTCTGCGTCTCCGTGGAACCTTCATATACATCAATAACGTAATATAACCTAACCTAACCCAACCTATCACCTCGGCGGTAATATTTGACAACATTCCTGGCGAGTTGGCCACTACGTCTCCGTGGGACTTTTATATACATCAATAACGTAATTTAACCTAACCTAAACCTACGTAACATCTCGGCGGTAATATTTGACAACATTCCTGGCTTGATGGCCTCTACGTCTCCGTGCGACCTTCTTATACATCAATAACATAATATTACTTAACCTAACCCAACCTATCATCTCGGCGGTAATACTTGATAACATTCCTGGCGCGTTGACCTCTACGTCTCCGTGGGACCTTCATATACATCAATAACGTAATATAACCTAACCTAACACAACCTATCATCTCGGCGGTAATATTTGACATCATTCCTGTCGAGTTGGCCTCTACGTCTCCGTGGGACTTTTATATACATTAATAACGTAATTTAACCTGACCTAACCCACACTAACATCTCGGCGGTAATATTTGACAACATTCCTGGCGAGTTGGCCTCTACCTCTCCGTGGGACCTTCATATACGTCAATAACGTAATATAATCTAACCTAACCCAACCTATCCTCTCGGCAGTAATATTTGACAACATTCCTGGCTTGATGGCCTCTACGTCTCCGTGCGACCTTCTTATACATCAATAACATAATATTACTTAACCTAACCCAACCTATCATCTCGGCGGTAATATTTGACATCATTCCTGTCGAGTTGGCCTCTACGTCTCCGTGGGACTTTTATATACATTAATAACGTAATTTAACCTGACCTAACCCACACTAACATCTCGGCGGTAATATTTGACAACATTCCTGGCGAGTTGGCCTCTACCTCTCCGTGGGACCTTCATATACGTCAATAACGTAATATAATCTAACCTAACCCAACCTATCCTCTCGGCAGTAATATTTGACAACATTCCTGTCGAGTTGGCCTCTACGTCTCCGTGGGACTTTTATATACATCAATAACGTAATTTAACCTAACCTAACCCAACCTAACATCTCGGCGGTAATATTTGACAACATTCCTGGCGAGTTGGCCTCTACGTCTCCGTGGGGCCTTTATATACATCAATAACGTAATATAATCTAACCTAACCCAACCTATCCTCTCGGCTGTAATATTTGACAACATTCCTGGCGATTTGGCCTCTACGTCTCCGTGGGACTTTTATATACATCAAGAACGTAATTTAACCTAACCTAAACCTACGTAACATCTCGGCGGTAATATTTGACAACATTACTGGCTTGATGGCCTCTACGTCTCCGTGGGACCTTCATATACATCAATAACATAATATTACCTAACCTAACCCAACCTATCATCTCGGCGGTAATACTTGACAACATTCCTGGCGAGTTCGCCTCTACGTCTCCGTGGAACCTTCATATACATCAATAACGTAATATAACCTAACCTAACCCAACCTATCATCTCGGCGGTAATATTTGACATCATTCCTGGCGAGTTGGCCTCTACGCCTCCGTGGGACTTTTATATACATCAAAACGTAATTTACCCTAACCTAACCCAACGTATCATCTCGGCGGTAATATTCGGCAACATTCCTGGAGTGTTGGTCTCTACGTCTCCGTGGGATCTTGATATACATCAATAACGAAATATAACCAAACCTAAACCAACCTATCATCTCGGCGGTAATATTTGACAACATTCCCGGCGAGTCGGCCTCTACGTCTCCGTGCGACCTTCATATCCATCAATAACGTAATATAACGTAACCTAACCCAACCTATCATCTCGGCACTAATATTTGACAACATTCCAGGCGAGTTGGCCTCTACGTCTCCGTGGGAATTTTATATACATCAATAACGTAATATAACCGAACCTAACTCAACCTTACATCTCGGCACTAATATTTGACAACATTCCTGGCGAGTTGGCCTCTACCTCTCCGTGAGACCTTCATATACATCAATAACGTAATATAATCTAACCTAACCCAACCTATCATCTCGGCGGTAATATTTGACAACATTCCTGGTCAGTTGGCCTCTGCGTCTCCGTGGAACCTTCATATACATCAATAACGTAATATAACCTAACCTAACCCAACCTATCATCTCGGCGGTAATATTTGACAACATTCCAGGCGAGTTGGCCTCTACGTCTCCGTGGGACTTTTATATACATCAATAACGTAATTTAACATAACCTAAACCTACGTAACATCTCGGCGGTAATATTTGACAACATTCCTGGCTTGATGGCCTCTACGTCTCCGTGGGACTTTTATATACATCAAAACGTAATTTACCCTAACCTAACCCAACGTAACATCTCGGCGGTAATATTCGGCAACATTCCTGGAGTGTTGGTCCCTACGTCTCCGTGGGATCTTCATATACATCAATAACGTAATATAACCTAACCTAAACCAACCTATCATCTCGGCGGTAATATTTGACAACATTCCAGGCGAGTTGGCCTCTACGTCTCCGTGGGAATTTTATATACATCAATAACGTAATATAACCTAACCTAACCCAACCTAACATCTCGGCACTAATATTTGACAACATTCCTGGCTTGATGGCCTCTACGTCTCCGTGGGACCTTCATATACATCAATAACATAATATTACCTAACCTAACCCAACCTATCATCTCGGCGGTAATACTTGACAACATTCCTGGCGAGTTGGCCTCTACGTCTCCTGTGACTTTTATATACATCAATAACGTAATATAACCTAACCTAACCCAACCTATCATCTCGGCTGTAATATTTGACAACATTCCTGGCGAGTTGGCCTCTACGTCTCCGTGGGACTTTTATATACATCAAGAACGTAATTTAACCTAACCTAACCCAACGTAACATCTCGGCGGTAATATTCGGCAACATTCCTGGAGTGTTGGTCCCTACGTCTCCGTGGGATCTTCATATACATCAATAACGTAATATAACCTAACCTAAACCAACCTATCATCTCGGCGGTAATATTTGACAACATTCCAGGCGAGTTGGCCTCTACGTCTCCGTGGGAATTTTATATACATCAATAACGTAATATAACCGAACCTAACTCAACCTTACATCTCGGCACTAATATTTGACAACATTCCTGGCGAGTTGGCCTATACCTCTCCGTGAGACCTTCATATACATCAATAACATAATATTACCTAACCTAACCCAACCTATCATCTCGGCGGTAATACTTGACAACATTCCTGGCGAGTTCGCCTCTACGTCTCCGTGGAACCTTCATATACATCAATAACGTAATATAACCTAACCTAACCCAACCTATCATCTCGGCGGTAATATTTGACATCATTCCTGGCGAGTTGGCCTCTACGCCTCCGTGGGACTTTTATATACATCAAAACGTAATTTACCCTAACCTAACCCAACGTATCATCTCGGCGGTAATATTCGGCAACATTCCTGGAGTGTTGGTCTCTACGTCTCCGTGGGATCTTGATATACATCAATAACGTAATATAACCAAACCTAAACCAACCTATCATCTCGGCGGTAATATTTGACAACATTCCCGGCGAGTCGGCCTCTACGTCTCCGTGCGACCTTCATATCCATCAATAACGTAATATAACGTAACCTAACCCAACCTATCATCTCGGCACTAATATTTGACAACATTCCAGGCGAGTTGGCCTCTACGTCTCCGTGGGAATTTTATATACATCAATAACGTAATATAACCGAACCTAACTCAACCTTACATCTCGGCACTAATATTTGACAACATTCCTGGCGAGTTGGCCTATACCTCTCCGTGAGACCTTCATATACATCAATAACGTAATATAATCTAACCTAACCCAACCTATCATCTCGGCGGTAATATTTGACAACATTCCTGGTCAGTTGGCCTCTGCGTCTCCGTGGAACCTTCATATACATCAATAACGTAATATAACCTAACCTAACCCAACCTATCATCTCGGCGGTAATATTTGACAACATTCCTGGCGAGTTGGCCTCTACGTCTCCGTGGGACTTTTATATACATCAATAACGTAATTTAACCTAACCTAAACCTACGTAACATCTCGGCGGTAATATTTGACAACATTCCTGGCTTGATGGCCTCTACGTCTCCGTGGGACCTTCATATACATCAATAACGTAATATAACCTAACCTAACCCAACCTATCATCTCGGCGGTAATATTTGACATCATTCCTGGCGAGTTGGCCTCTACGCCTCCGTGGGACTTTTATATACATCAAAACGTAATTTACCCTAACCTAACCCAACGTAACATCTCGGCGGTAATATTCGGCAACATTCCTGGAGTGTTGGTCCCTACGTCTCCGTGGGATCTTCATATACATCAATAACGTAATATAACCTAACCTAAACCAACCTATCATCTCGGCGGTAATATTTGACAACATTCCAGGCGAGTTGGCCTCTACCTCTCCGTGGGAATTTTATATACATTAATAACGTAATATAACCTAACCTAACCCAACCTAACATCTCGGCACTAATATTTGACAACATTCCTGGCTTGATGGCCTCTACGTCTCCGTGGGACCTTCATATACATCAATAACATAATATTACCTAACCTAACCGAACCTATCATCTCGGCGGTAATACTTGACAACATTCCTGGCGAGTTGGCCTCTACGTCTCCGTGGGACTTTTATATACATCAATAACGTAATATAACCTAACCTAACCCAACCTATCATCTCGGCTGTAATATTTGACAACATTCCTGGCGAGTTGGCCTCTACGTCTCCGTGGGACTTTTATATACATCAAGAACGTAATTTAACCTAACCTAAACCTACGTAACATCTCGGCGGTAATATTTGACAACATTACTGGCTTGATGGCCTCTACGTCTCCGTGGGACCTTCATATACATCAATAACATAATATTACCTAACCTAACCCAACCTAACATCTCGGCACTAATATTTGACAACATTCCTGGCTTGATGGCCTCTACGTCTCCGTGGGACCTTCATATACATCAATAACATAATATTACCTAACCTAACCCAACCTATCATCTCGGCGGTAATACTTGACAACATTCCTGGCGAGTTGGCCTCTACGTCTCCTGTGACTTTTATATACATCAATAACGTAATATAACCTAACCTAACCCAACCTATCATCTCGGCGGTAATATTTGACATCATTCCTGGCGAGTTGGCCTCTACGCCTCCGTGGGACTTTTATATACATCAAAACGTAAGTTACCCTAACCTAACCCAACGTATCATCTCGGCGGTAATATTCGGCAACATTCCTGGAGTGTTGGTCTCTACGTCTCCGTGGGATCTTCATATACATCAATAACGTAATATAACCAAACCTAAACCAACCTATCATCTCGGCGGTAATATTTGACAACATTCCTGGCGAGTCGGCCTCTACGTCTCCGTGCGACCTTCATATACATCAATAACGTAATATAACGTAACCTAACCCAACCTATCATCTCGGCACTAATATTTGACAACATTCCAGGCGAGTTGGCCTCTACGTCTCCGTGGGACCTTCATATACATCAATAACATAATATTACCTAACCTAACCCAACGTATCATCTCGGCGGTAATACTTGACAACATTCCTGGCGAGTTGGCCTCTACGTCTCCGTGGGACTTTTATATACATCAATAACGTAATATAACCTAACCTAACCCAACCTATCATCTCGGCTGTAATATTTGACAACATTCCTGGCGAGTTGGCCTCTACGTCTCCGTGGGACTTTTATATACATCAAGAACGTAATTTAACCTAACCTAAACCTACGTAACATCTCGGCGGTAATATTTGACAACATTACTCGCTTGATGGCCTCTACGTCTCCGTGGGACCTTCATATACATCAATAACATAATATTACCTAACCTAACCCAACCTATCATCTCGGCGGTAATACTTGACAACATTCCTGGCGAGTTCGCCTCTACGTCTCCGTGGAACCTTCATATACATCAATAACGTAATATAACCTAACCTAAACCAACCTATCATCTCGGCGGTAATATTTGACATCATTCCTGGCGAGTTGGCCTCTACGCCTCCGTGGGACTTTTATATACATCAAAACGTAATTTACCCTAACCTAACCCAACGTATCATCTCGGCGGTAATATTCGGCAACATTCCTGGAGTGTTGGTCTCTACGTCTCCGTGGGATCTTGATATACATCAATAACGTAATATAACCAAACCTAAACCAACCTATCATCTCGGCAGTAATATTTGACAACATTCCCGGCGAGTCGGCCTCTACGTCTCCGTGCGACCTTCATATCCATCAATAACGTAATATAACGTAACCTAACCCAACCTATCATCTCGGCACTAATATTTGACAACATTCCAGGCGAGTTGGCCTCTACGTCTCCGTGGGAATTTTATATACATCAATAACGTAATATAACCGAACCTAACTCAACCTTACATCTCGGCACTAATATTTGACAACATTCCTGGCGAGTTGGCCTCTACCTCTCCGTGAGACCTTCATATACATCAATAACGTAATATAATCTAACCTAACCCAACCTATCATCTCGGCGGTAATATTTGACAACATTCCTGGTCAGTTGGCCTCTGCGTCTCCGTGGAACCTTCATATACATCAATAACGTAATATAACCTAACCTAACCCAACCTATCATCTCGGCGGTAATATTTGACAACATTCCAGGCGAGTTGGCCTCTACGTCTCCGTGGGACTTTTATATACATCAATAACGTAATTTAACATAACCTAAACCTACGTAACATCTCGGCGGTAATATTTGACAACATTCCTGGCTTGATGGCCTCTACGTCTCCGTGGGACCTTCATATACATCAATAACGTAATATAACCTAACCTAACCCAACCTATCATCTCGGCGGTAATATTTGACATCATTCCTGTCGAGTTGGCCTCTACGCCTCCGTGGGACTTTTATATACATCAAAACGTAATTTACCCTAACCTAACCCAACGTAACATCTCGGCGGTAATATTCGGCAACATTCCTGGAATGTTGGTCCCTACGTCTCCGTGGGATCTTCATATACATCAATAACGTAATATAACCTAACCTAAACCAACCTATCATCTCGGCGGTAATATTTGACAACATTCCAGGCGAGTTGGCCTGTACGTCTCCGTGGGAATTTTATGTACATCAATAACGTAATATAACCTAACCTAACCCAACCTAACATCTCGGCACTAATATTTGACAACGTTGCTGGCTTGATGGCCTCTACGTCTCCGTGGGACCTTCATATACATCAATAACATAATATTACCTAACCTAACCCAAGCTATCATCTCGGCGGTATACTTGACAACATTCCTGGCGAGTTGGCCTCTACGTCTCCGTGGGACTTTTATATACATCAATAACGTAATATAACCTAACCTAACCCAACCTATCATCTCGGCTGTAATATTTGACAACATTCCTGGCGAGTTGGCCTCTACGTCTCCGTGGGACTTTTATATACATCAAGAACGTAATTTAACCTAACCTAAACCTACGTAACATCTCGGCGGTAATATTTGACAACATTACTGGCTTGATGGCCTCTACGTCTCCGTGGGACCTTCATATACATCAATAACATAATATTACCTAACCTAACCCAACCTATCATCTCGGCGGTAATACTTGACAACATTCCTGGCGAGTTCGCCTCTACGTCTCCGTGGAACCTTCATATACATCAATAACGTAATATAACCTAACCTTACCCAACCTATCATCTCGGCGGTAATATTTGACATCATTCCTGGCGAGTTGGCCTCTACGCCTCCGTGGGACTTTTATATACATCAAAACGTAATTTACCCTAACCTAACCCAACGTATCATCTCGGCGGTAATATTCGGCAACATTCCTGGAGTGTTGGTCTCTACGTCTCCGTGGGATCTTGATATACATCAATAACGTAATATAACCAAACCTAAACCAACCTATCATCTCGGCGGTAATATTTGACAACATTCCCGGCGAGTCGGCCTCTACGTCTCCGTGTGACCTTCATATACATCAATAACGTAATATAACGTAACCTAACCCAACCTATCATCTCGGCACTAATATTTGACAACATTCCTGGTCAGTTGGCCTCTGCGTCTCCGTGGAACCTTCATATACATCAATAACGTAATATAACCTAACCTAACCCAACCTATCATCTCGGCGGTAATATTTGACAACATTCCTGGCGAGTTGGCCTCTACGTCTCCGTGGGACTTTTATATACATCAATAACGTAATTTAACCTAACCTAAACCTACGTAACATCTCGGCGGTAATATTTGACAACATTCCTGGCTTGATGGCCTCTACGTCTCCGTGGGACCTTCATATACATCAATAACGTAATATAACCTAACCTAACCCAACCTATCATCTCGGCGGTAATACTTGACAACATTCCTAGCGAGTTGGCCTCTACGTCTCCGTGGGACTTTTATATACATCAATAACGTAATATAACCTAACCTAACTCAACCTTACATCTCGGCACTAATATTTGACAACTTTCCTGGCGAGTTGGCCTCTACCTCTCCGTGAGACCTTCATATACATCAATAACGTAATATAATCTAACCTAACCCAACCTATCATCTCGGCGGTAATATTTGACAACATTCCTGGTCAGTTGGCCTCTGCGTCTCCGTGGAACCTTCATATACATCAATAACGTAATATAACCTAACCTAACCCAACCTATCATCTCGGCGGTAATATTTGACAACATTCCAGGCGAGTTGGCCTCTACGTCTCCGTGGGACTTTTATATACATCAATAACGTAATTTAACATAACCTAAACCTACGTAACATCTCGGCGGTAATATTTGACAACATTCCTGGCTTGATGGCCTCTACGTCTCCGTGGGACCTTCATATACATCAATAACGTAATATAACCTAACCTAACCCAACCTATCATCTCGGCGGTAATATTTGACATCATTCCTGTCGAGTTGGCCTCTACGCCTCCGTGGGACTTTTATATACATCAAAACGTAATTTACCCTAACCTAACCCAACGTAACATCTCGGCGGTAATATTCGGCAACATTCCTGGAGTGTTGGTCCCTACGTCTCCGTGGGATCTTCATATACATCAATAACGTAATATAACCTAACCTAAACCAACCTATCATCTCGGCGGTAATATTTGACAACATTCCAGGCGAGTTGGCCTCTACGTCTCCGTGGGAATTTTATGTACATCAATAACGTAATATAACCTAACCTAACCCAACCTAACATCTCGGCACTAATATTTGACAACATTGCTGGCTTGATGGCCTCTACGTCTCCGTGGGACCTTCATATACATCAATAACATAATATTACCTAACCTAACCCAAGCTATCATCTCGGCGGTATACTTGACAACATTCCTGGCGAGTTGGCCTCTACGTCTCCGTGGGACTTTTATATACATCAATAACGTAATATAACCTAACCTAACCCAACCTATCATCTCGGCTGTAATATTTGACAACATTCCTGGCGAGTTGGCCTCTACGTCTCCGTGGGACTTTTATATACATCAAGAACGTAATTTAACCTAACCTAAACCTACGTAACATCTCGGCGGTAATATTTGACAACATTACTGGCTTGATGGCCTCTACGTCTCCGTGGGACCTTCATATACATCAATAACATAATATTACCTAACCTAACCCAACCTATCATCTCGGCGGTAATACTTGACAACATTCCTGGCGAGTTCGCCTCTACGTCTCCGTGGAACCTTCATATACATCAATAACGTAATATAACCTAACCTAACCCAACCTATCATCTCGGCGGTAATACTTGACAACATTCCTAGCGAGTTGGCCTCTGCGTCTCCGTGGAACCTTCATATACATCAATAACGTAATATAACCTAACCTAACCCAACCTATCATCTCGGCGGTATACTTGACAACATTCCTGGCGAGTTGGCCTCTACGTCTCCGTGGGACTTTTATATACATCAATAACGTAATATAACCTAACCTAACCCAACCTATCATCTCGGCTGTAATATTTGACAACATTCCTGGCGAGTTGGCCTCTACGTCTCCGTGGGACTTTTATATACATCAAGAACGTAATTTAACCTAACCTAAACCTACGTAACATCTCGGCGGTAATATTTGACAACATTACTGGCTTGATGGCCTCTACGTCTCCGTGGGACCTTCATATACATCAATAACATAATATTACCTAACCTAACCCAACCTATCATCTCGGCGGTAATACTTGACAACATTCCTGGCGAGTTCGCCTCTACGTCTCCGTGGAACCTTCATATACATCAATAACGTAATATAACCTAACCTAACCCAACCTATCATCTCGGCGGTAATACTTGACAACATTCCTAGCGAGTTGGCCTCTGCGTCTCCGTGGAACCTTCATATACATCAATAACGTAATATAACCTAACCTAACCCAACCTATCATCTCGGCGGTAATATTTGATAACATTCCAGGCGAGTTGGCCTCTACGTCTCCGTGGGACTTTTATATACATCAATAACGTAATTTAACATAACCTAAACCTACGTAACATCTCGGCGGTAATATTTGACAACATTCCTGGCTTGATGGCCTCTACGTCTCCGTGGGACCTTCATATACATCAATAACGTAATATAACCTAACCTAACCCAACCTATCATCTCGGCGGTAATATTTGACATCATTCCTGTCGAGTTGGCCTCTACGCCTCCGTGGGACTTTTATATACATCAAAACGTAATTTACCCTAACCTAACCCAACGTAACATCTCGGCGGTAATATTCGGCAACATTCCTGGAGTGTTGGTCCCTACGTCTCCGTGGGATCTTCATATACATCAATAACGTAATATAACCTAACCTAAACCAACCTATCATCTCGGCGGTAATATTTGACAACATTCCAGGCGAGTTGGCCTCTACGTCTCCGTGGGAATTTTATGTACATCAATAACGTAATATAACCTAACCTAACCCAACCTAACATCTCGGCACTAATATTTGACAACATTGCTGGCTTGATGGCCTCTACGTCTCCGTGGGACCTTCATATACATCAATAACATAATATTACCTAACCTAACCCAAGCTATCATCTCGGCGGTATACTTGACAACATTCCTGGCGAGTTGGCCTCTACGTCTCCGTGGGACTTTTATATACATCAATAACGTAATATAACCTAACCTAACCCAACCTATCATCTCGGCTGTAATATTTGACAACATTCCTGGCGAGTTGGCCTCTACGTCTCCGTGGGACTTTTATATACATCAAGAACGTAATTTAACCTAACCTAAACCTACGTAACATCTCGGCGGTAATATTTGACAACATTACTGGCTTGATGGCCTCTACGTCTCCGTGGGACCTTCATATACATCAATAACATAATATTACCTAACCTAACCCAACCTATCATCTCGGCGGTAATACTTGACAACATTCCTGGCGAGTTCGCCTCTACGTCTCCGTGGAACCTTCATATACATCAATAACGTAATATAACCTAACCTAACCCAACCTATCATCTCGGCGGTAATACTTGACAACATTCCTAGCGAGTTGGCCTCTGCGTCTCCGTGGAACCTTCATATACATCAATAACGTAATATAACCTAACCTAACCCAACCTATCATCTCGGCGGTATACTTGACAACATTCCTGGCGAGTTGGCCTCTACGTCTCCGTGGGACTTTTATATACATCAATAACGTAATATAACCTAACCTAACCCAACCTATCATCTCGGCTGTAATATTTGACAACATTCCTGGCGAGTTGGCCTCTACGTCTCCGTGGGACTTTTATATACATCAAGAACGTAATTTAACCTAACCTAAACCTACGTAACATCTCGGCGGTAATATTTGACAACATTACTGGCTTGATCGCCTCTACGTCTCCGTGGGACCTTCATATACATCAATAACATAATATTACCTAACCTAACCCAACCTATCATCTCGGCGGTAATACTTGACAACATTCCTGGCGAGTTCGCCTCTACGTCTCCGTGGAACCTTCATATACATCAATAACGTAATATAACCTAACCTAACCCAACCTATCATCTCGGCGGTAATACTTGACAACATTCCTAGCGAGTTGGCCTCTGCGTCTCCGTGGAACCTTCATATACATCAATAACGTAATATAACCTAACCTAACCCAACCTATCATCTCGGCGGTAATATTTGACAACATTCCAGGCGAGTTGGCCTCTACGTCTCCGTGGGACTTTTATATACATCAATAACGTAATATAACCTAACCTAACCCAACCTATCATCTCGGCGGTAATATTTGACAACATTCCTGGCTTGATGGCCTCTACGTCTCCGTGGGACCTTCATATACATCAATAACGTAATATAACCTAACCTAACCCAACCTATCATCTCGGCGGTAATATTTGACATCATTCCTGGCGAGTTGGCCTCTACGCCTCCGTGGGACTTTTACATACATCAAAACGTAATTTACCCTAACCTAACCCAACGTAACATCTCGGCGGTAATATTCGGCAACATTCCTGGAGTGTTGGTCCCTACGTCTCCGTGGGATCTTCATATACATCAATAACGTAATATAACCTAACCTAAACCAACCTATCATCTCGGCGGTAATATTTGACAACATTCCAGGCGAGTTGGCCTCTACGTCTCCGTGGGAATTTTATATACATTAATAACGTAATATAACCTAACCTAACCCAACCTAACATCTCGGCACTAATATTTGACAACATTCCTGGCTTGATGGCCTCTACGTCTCCGTGGGACCTTCATATACATCAATAACATAATATTACCTAACCTAACCGAACCTATCATCTCGGCGGTAATACTTGACAACATTCCTGGCGAGTTGGCCTCTACGTCTCCGTGGGACTTTTATATACATCAATAACGTAATATAACCTAACCTAACCCAACCTATCATCTCGGCTGTAATATTTGACAACATTCCTGGCGAGTTGGCCTCTACGTCTCCGTGGGACTTTTATATACATCAAGACCGTAATTTAACCTAACCTAAACCTACGTAACTTCTCGGCGGTAATATTTGACAACATTACTGGCTTGATGGCCTCTACGTCTCCGTGGGACCTTCATATACATCAATAACATAATATTACCTAACCTAACCCAACGTATCATCTCGGCGGTAATACTTGACAACATTCCTGGCGAGTTGGCCTCTACGTCTCCGTGGGACTTTTATATACATCAATAACGTAATATAACCTAACCTAACCCAACCTATCATCTCGGCTGTAATATTTGACAACATTCCTGGCGAGTTGGCCTCTACGTCTCCGTGGGACTTTTATATACATCAAGAACGTAATTTAACCTAACCTAAACCTACGTAACATCTCGGCGGTAATATTTGACAACATTACTCGCTTGATGGCCTCTACGTCTCCGTGGGACCTTCATATACATCAATAACATAATATTACCTAACCTAACCCAACCTATCATCTCGGCGGTAATACATGACAACATTCCTGGCGAGTTGGCCTCTACGTCTCCTGTGACTTTTATATACATCAATAACGTAATATAACCTAACCTAACCCAACCTATCATCTCGGCGGTAATATTTGACATCATTCCTGGCGAGTTGGCCTCTACGCCTCCGTGGGACTTTTATATACATCAAAACGTAAGTTACCCTAACCTAACCCAACGTATCATCTCGGCGGTAATATTCGGCAACATTCCTGGAGTGTTGGTCTCTACGTCTCCGTGGGATCTTCATATACATCAATAACGTAATATAACCAAACCTAAACCAACCTATCATCTCGGCGGTAATATTTGACAACATTCCTGGCGAGTCGGCCTCTACGTCTCCGTGCGACCTTCATATACATCAATAACGTAATATGACGTAACCTAACCCAACCTATCATCTCGGCACTAATATTTGACAACATTCCAGGCGAGTTGGCCTCTACGTCTCCGTGGGACCTTCATATACATCAATAACATAATATTACCTAACCTAACCCAACGTATCATCTCGGCGGTAATACTTAACATTCCTGGCGAGTTGGCCTCTACGTCTCCGTGGGACTTTTATATACATCAATAACGTAATATAACCTAACCTAACCCAACCTATCATCTCGGCTGTAATATTTGACAACATTCCTGGCGAGTTGGCCTCTACGTCTCCGTGGGACTTTTATATACATCAAGAACGTAATTTAACCTAACCTAAACCTACGTAACATCTCGGCGGTAATATTTGACAACATTACTCGCTTGATGGCCTCTACGTCTCCGTGGGACCTTCATATACATCAATAACATAATATTACCTAACCTAACCCAACCTATCATCTCGGCGGTAATACTTGACAACATTCCTGGCGAGTTCGCCTCTACGTCTCCGTGGAACCTTCATATACATCAATAACGTAATATAACCTAACCTAAACCAACCTATCATCTCGGCGGTAATATTTGACATCATTCCTGGCGAGTTGGCCTCTACGCCTCCGTGGGACTTTTATATACATCAAAACGTAATTTACCCTAACCTAACCCAACGTATCATCTCGGCGGTAATATTCGGCAACATTCCTGGAGTGTTGGTCTCTACGTCTCCGTGGGATCTTGATATACATCAATAACGTAATATAACCAAACCTAAACCAACCTATCATCTCGGCGGTAATATTTGACAACATTCCCGGCGAGTCGGCCTCTACGTCTCCGTGCGACCTTCATATCCATCAATAACGTAATATAACGTAACCTAACCCAACCTATCATCTCGGCACTAATATTTGACAACATTCCTGGTCAGTTGGCCTCTGCGTCTCCGTGGAACCTTCATATACATCAATAACGTAATATAACCTAACCTAACCCAACCTATCATCTCGGCGGTAATATTTGACAACATTCCTGGCGAGTTGGCCTCTACGTCTCCGTGGGACTTTTATATACATCAATAACGTAATTTAACCTAACCTAAACCTACGTAACATCTCGGCGGTAATATTTGACAACATTCCTGGCTTGATGGCCTCTACGTCTCCGTGGGACCTTCATATACATCAATAACGTAATATAACCTAACCTAACCCAACCTATCATCTCGGCGGTAATACTTGACAACATTCCTAGCGAGTTGGCCTCTACGTCTCCGTGGGACTTTTATATACATCAATAACGTAATATAACCTAACCTAACCCTACCTATCATCTCGGCGGTAATATTTGACAACATTCCTGGCTTGATGGCCTCTACGTCTCCGTGGGACCTTCATATACATCAATAACGTAATATAACCTAACCTAACCCAACCTATCATCTCGGCGGTAATATTTGACATCATTCCTGGCGAGTTGGCCTCTACGCCTCCGTGGGACTTTTACATACATCAAAACGTAATTTACCCTAACCTAACCCAACGTAACATCTCGGCGGTAATATTCGGCAACATTCCTGGAGTGTTGGTCCCTACGTCTCCGTGGGATCTTCATATACATCAATAACGTAATATAACCTAACCTAAACCAACCTATCATCTCGGCGGTAATATTTGACAACATTCCAGGCGAGTTGGCCTCTACGTCTCCGTGGGAATTTTATATACATTAATAACGTAATATAACCTAACCTAACCCAACCTAACATCTCGGCACTAATATTTGACAACATTCCTGGCTTGATGGCCTCTACGTCTCCGTGGGACCTTCATATACATCAATAACATAATATTACCTAACCTAACCGAACCTATCATCTCGGCGGTAATACTTGACAACATTCCTGGCGAGTTGGCCTCTACGTCTCCGTGGGACTTTTATATACATCAATAACGTAATATAACCTAACCTAACCCAACCTATCATCTCGGCTGTAATATTTGACAACATTCCTGGCGAGTTGGCCTCTACGTCTCCGTGGGACTTTTATATACATCAAGAACGTAATTTAACCTAACCTAAACCTACGTAACATCTCGGCGGTAATATTTGACAACATTACTGGCTTGATGGCCTCTACGTCTCCGTGGGACCTTCATATACATCAATAACATAATATTACCTAACCTAACCCAACCTAACATCTCGGCACTAATATTTGACAACATTCCTGGCTTGATGGCCTCTACGTCTCCGTGGGACCTTCATATACATCAATAACATAATATTACCTAACCTAACCCAACCTATCATCTCGGCGGTAATACTTGACAACATTCCTGGCGAGTTGGCCTCTACGTCTCCTGTGACTTTTATATACATCAATAACGTAATATAACCTAACCTAACCCAACCTATCATCTCGGCGGTAATATTTGACATCATTCCTGGCGAGTTGGCCTCTACGCCTCCGTGGGACTTTTATATACATCAAAACGTAAGTTACCCTAACCTAACCCAACGTATCATCTCGGCGGTAATATTCGGCAACATTCCTGGAGTGTTGGTCTCTACGTCTCCGTGGGATCTTCATATACATCAATAACGTAATATAACCAAACCTAAACCAACCTATCATCTCGGCGGTAATATTTGACAACATTCCTGGCGAGTCGGCCTCTACGTCTCCGTGCGACCTTCATATACATCAATAACGTAATATAACGTAACCTAACCCAACCTATCATCTCGGCACTAATATTTGACAACATTCCAGGCGAGTTGGCCTCTACGTCTCCGTGGGACCTTCATATACATCAATAACATAATATTACCTAACCTAACCCAACGTATCATCTCGGCGGTAATACTTGACAACATTCCTGGCGAGTTGGCCTCTACGTCTCCGTGGGACTTTTATATACATCAATAACGTAATATAACCTAACCTAACCCAACCTATCATCTCGGCTGTAATATTTGACAACATTCCTGGCGAGTTGGCCTCTACGTCTCCGTGGGACTTTTATATACATCAAGAACGTAATTTAACCTAACCTAAACCTACGTAACATCTCGGCGGTAATATTTGACAACATTACTCGCTTGATGGCCTCTACGTCTCCGTGGGACCTTCATATACATCAATAACATAATATTACCTAACCTAACCCAACCTATCATCTCGGCGGTAATACTTGACAACATTCCTGGCGAGTTCGCCTCTACGTCTCCGTGGAACCTTCATATACATCAATAACGTAATATAACCTAACCTAAACCAACCTATCATCTCGGCGGTAATATTTGACATCATTCCTGGCGAGTTGGCCTCTACGCCTCCGTGGGACTTTTATATACATCAAAACGTAATTTACCCTAACCTAACCCAACGTATCATCTCGGCGGTAATATTCGGCAACATTCCTGGAGTGTTGGTCTCTACGTCTCCGTGGGATCTTGATATACATCAATAACGTAATATAACCAAACCTAAACCTACCTATCATCTCGGCGGTAATATTTGACAACATTCCCGGCGAGTCGGCCTCTACGTCTCCGTGCGACCTTCATATCCATCAATAACGTAATATAACGTAACCTAACCCAACCTATCATCTCGGCACTAATATTTGACAACATTCCAGGCGAGTTGGCCTCTACGTCTCCGTGGGAATTTTATATACATCAATAACGTAATATAACCGAACCTAACTCAACCTTACATCTCGGCACTAATATTTGACAACATTCCTGGCGAGTTGGCCTCTACCTCTCCGTGAGACCTTCATATACATCAATAACGTAATATAATCTAACCTAACCCAACCTATCATCTCGGCGGTAATATTTGACAACATTCCTGGTCAGTTGGCCTCTGCGTCTCCGTGGAACCTTCATATACATCAATAACGTAATATAACCTAACCTAACCCAACCTATCATCTCGGCGGTAATATTTGACAACATTCCAGGCGAGTTGGCCTCTACGTCTCCGTGGGACTTTTATATACATCAATAACGTAATTTAACATAACCTAAACCTACGTAACATCTCGGCGGTAATATTTGACAACATTCCTGGCTTGATGGCCTCTACGTCTCCGTGGGACCTTCATATACATCAATAACGTAATATAACCTAACCTAACCCAACCTATCATCTCGGCGGTAATATTTGACATCATTCCTGTCGAGTTGGGCTCTACGCCTCCGTGGGACTTTTATATACATCAAAACGTAATTTACCCTAACCTAACCCAACGTAACATCTCGGCGGTAATATTCGGCAACATTCCTGGAGTGTTGGTCCCTACGTCTCCGTGGGATCTTCATATACATCAATAACGTAATATAACCTAACCTAAACCAACCTATCATCTCGGCGGTAATATTTGACAACATTCCAGGCGAGTTGGCCTCTACGTCTCCGTGGGAATTTTATGTACATCAATAACGTAATATAACCTAACCTAACCCAACCTAACATCTCGGCACTAATATTTGACAACGTTGCTGGCTTGATGGCCTCTACGTCTCCGTGGGACCTTCATATACATCAATAACATAATATTACCTAACCTAACCCAAGCTATCATCTCGGCGGTATACTTGACAACATTCCTGGCGAGTTGGCCTCTACGTCTCCGTGGGACTTTTATATACATCAATAACGTAATATAACCTAACCTAACCCAACCTATCATCTCGGCTGTAATATTTGACAACATTCCTGGCGAGTTGGCCTCTACGTCTCCGTGGGACTTTTATATACATCAAGAACGTAATTTAACCTAACCTAAACCTACGTAACATCTCGGCGGTAATATTTGACAACATTACTGGCTTGATGGCCTCTACGTCTCCGTGGGACCTTCATATACATCAATAACATAATATTACCTAACCTAACCCAACCTATCATCTCGGCGGTAATACTTGACAACATTCCTGGCGAGTTCGCCTCTACGTCTCCGTGGAACCTTCATATACATCAATAACGTAATATAACCTAACCTAACCCAACCTATCATCTCGGCGGTAATATTTGACATCATTCCTGGCGAGTTGGCCTCTACGCCTCCGTGGGACTTTTATATACATCAAAACGTAATTTACCCTAACCTAACCCAACGTATCATCTCGGCGGTAATATTCGGCAACATTCCTGGAGTGTTGGTCTCTACGTCTCCGTGGGATCTTGATATACATCAATAACGTAATATAACCAAACCTAAACCAACCTATCATCTCGGCGGTAATATTTGACAACATTCCCGGCGAGTCGGCCTCTACGTCTCCGTGTGACCTTCATATACATCAATAACGTAATATAACGTAACCTAACCCAACCTATCATCTCGGCACTAATATTTGACAACATTCCTGGTCAGTTGGCCTCTGCGTCTCCGTGGAACCTTCATATACATCAATAACGTAATATAACCTAACCTAACCCAACCTATCATCTCGGCGGTAATATTTGACAACATTCCTGGCGAGTTGGCCTCTACGTCTCCGTGGGACTTTTATATACATCAATAACGTAATTTAACCTAACCTAAACCTACGTAACATCTCGGCGGTAATATTTGACAACATTCCTGGCTTGATGGCCTCTACGTCTCCGTGGGACCTTCATATACATCAATAACGTAATATAACCTAACCTAACCCAACCTATCATCTCGGCGGTAATACTTGACAACATTCCTAGCGAGTTGGCCTCTACGTCTCCGTGGGACTTTTATATACATCAATAACGTAATATAACCTAACCTAACTCAACCTTACATCTCGGCACTAATATTTGACAACATTCCTGGCGAGTTGGCCTCTACCTCTCCGTGAGACCTTCATATACATCAATAACGTAATATAATCTAACCTAACCCAACCTATCATCTCGGCGGTAATATTTGACAACATTCCTGGTCAGTTGGCCTCTGCGTCTCCGTGGAACCTTCATATACATCAATAACGTAATATAACCTAACCTAACCCAACCTATCATCTCGGCGGTAATATTTGACAACATTCCAGGCGAGTTGGCCTCTACGTCTCCGTGGGACTTTTATATACATCAATAACGTAATTTAACATAACCTAAACCTACGTAACATCTCGGCGGTAATATTTGACAACATTCCTGGCTTGATGGCCTCTACGTCTCCGTGGGACCTTCATATACATCAATAACGTAATATAACCTAACCTAACCCAACCTATCATCTCGGCGGTAATATTTGACATCATTCCTGTCGAGTTGGCCTCTACGCCTCCGTGGGACTTTTATATACATCAAAACGTAATTTACCCTAACCTAACCCAACGTAACATCTCGGCGGTAATATTCGGCAACATTCCTGGAGTGTTGGTCCCTACGTCTCCGTGGGATCTTCATATACATCAATAACGTAATATAACCTAACCTAAACCAACCTATCATCTCGGCGGTAATATTTGACAACATTCCAGGCGAGTTGGCCTCTACGTCTCCGTGGGAATTTTATGTACATCAATAACGTAATATAACCTAACCTAACCCAACCTAACATCTCGGCACTAATATTTGACAACATTGCTGGCTTGATGGCCTCTACGTCTCCGTGGGACCTTCATATACATCAATAACATAATATTACCTAACCTAACCCAAGCTATCATCTCGGCGGTATACTTGACAACATTCCTGGCGAGTTGGCCTCTACGTCTCCGTGGGACTTTTATATACATCAATAACGTAATATAACCTAACCTAACCCAACCTATCATCTCGGCTGTAATATTTGACAACATTCCTGGCGAGTTGGCCTCTACGTCTCCGTGGGACTTTTATATACATCAAGAACGTAATTTAACCTAACCTAAACCTACGTAACATCTCGGCGGTAATATTTGACAACATTACTGGCTTGATGGCCTCTACGTCTCCGTGGGACCTTCATATACATCAATAACATAATATTACCTAACCTAACCCAACCTATCATCTCGGCGGTAATACTTGACAACATTCCTGGCGAGTTCGCCTCTACGTCTCCGTGGAACCTTCATATACATCAATAACGTAATATAACCTAACCTAACCCAACCTATCATCTCGGCGGTAATATTTGACATCATTCCTGGCGAGTTGGCCTCTACGCCTCCGTGGGACTTTTATATACATCAAAACGTAATTTACCCTAACCTAACCCAACGTATCATCTCGGCGGTAATATTCGGCAACATTCCTGGAGTGTTGGTCTCTACGTCTCCGTGGGATCTTGATATACATCAATAACGTAATATAACCAAACCTAAACCAACCTATCATCTCGGCGGTAATATTTGACAACATTCCCGGCGAGTCGGCCTCTACGTCTCCGTGTGACCTTCATATACATCAATAACGTAATATAACGTAACCTAACCCAACCTATCATCTCGGCACTAATATTTGACAACATTCCTGGTCAGTTGGCCTCTGCGTCTCCGTGGAACCTTCATATACATCAATAACGTAATATAACCTAACCTAACCCAACCTATCATCTCGGCGGTAATATTTGACAACATTCCTGGCGAGTTGGCCTCTACGTCTCCGTGGGACTTTTATATACATCAATAACGTAATTTAACCTAACCTAAACCTACGTAACATCTCGGCGGTAATATTTGACAACATTCCTGGCTTGATGGCCTCTACGTCTCCGTGGGACCTTCATATACATCAATAACGTAATATAACCTAACCTAACCCAACCTATCATCTCGGCGGTAATACTTGACAACATTCCTAGCGAGTTGGCCTCTACGTCTCCGTGGGACTTTTATATACATCAATAACGTAATATAACCTAACCTAACCCAACCTATCATCTCGGCTGTAATATTTGACAACATTCCTGGCGAGTTGGCCTCTACGTCTCCGTGGGACTTTTATATACATCAATAACGTAATATAACCTAACCTAACCCAACCTATCATCTCGGCGGTAATATTTGACATCATTCCTGGCGAGTGGGCCTCTACGCCTCCGTGGGACTTTTATATACATCAAAACGTAATTTACCCTAACCTAACCCATCGTAACATCTCGGCGGTAATATTCGGCAACATTCCTGGAGTGTTGGTCCCTACGTCTCCGTGGGATCTTCATATACATCAATGACGTAATATAACCTAACCTAAACCAACCTATCATCTCGGCGGTAATATTTGACAACATTCCAGGCGAGTTGGCCTCTACGTCTCCGTGGGAATTTTATATACATCAATAACGTAATATAACCTAACCTAACCCAACCTAACATCTCGGCACTAATATTTGACAACATTCCTGGCTTGATGGCCTCTACGTCTCCGTGGGACCTTCATATACATCAATAACATAATATTACCTAACCTAACCGAACCTATCATCTCGGCGGTAATACTTGACAACATTCCTGGCGAGTTGGCCTCTACGTCTCCGTGGGACTTTTATATACATCAATAACGTAATATAACCTAACCTAACCCAACCTATCATCTCGGCTGTAATATTTGACAACATTCCTGGCGAGTTGGCCTCTACGTCTCCGTGGGACTTTTATATACATCAAGAACGTAATTTAACCTAACCTAAACCTACGTAACATCTCGGCGGTAATATTTGACAACATTACTGGCTTGATGGCCTCTACGTCTCCGCGGGACCTTCATATACATCAATAACATAATATTACCTAACCTAACCCAACCTATCATCTCGGCGGTAATACTTGACAACATTCCTGGCGAGTTCGCCTCTACGTCTCCGTGGAACCTTCATATACATCAATAACGTAATATAACCTAACCTAACCCAACCTATCATCTCGGCGGTAATATTTGACATCATTCCTGGCGAGTTGGCCTCTACGCCTCCGTGGGACTTTTATATACATCAAAACGTAATTTACCCTAACCTAACCCAACGTAACATCTCGGCGGTAATATTCGGCAACATTCCTGGAGTGTTGGTCCCTACGTCTCCGTGGGATCTTCATATACATCAATAACGTAATATAACCTAACCTAAACCAACCTATCATCTCGGCGGTAATATTTGACAACATTCCAGGCGAGTTGGCCTCTACGTCTCCGTGGGAATTTTATATACATCAATAACGTAATATAACCTAACCTAACCCAACCTAACATCTCGGCACTAATATTTGACAACATTCCTGGCTTGATGGCCTCTACGTCTCCGTGGGACCTTCATATACATCAATAACATAATATTACCTAACCTAACCCAACCTATCATCTCGGCGGTAATACTTGACAACATTCCTGGCGAGTTGGCCTCTACGTCTCCGTGGGACTTTTATATACATCAATAACGTAATATAACCTAACCTAACCCAACCTAACATCTCGGCTGTAATATTTGACAACATTCCTGGCGAGTTGGCCTCTACGTCTCCGTGGGACTTTTATATACATCAAGAACGTAATTTAACCTAACCTAAACCTACGTAACATCTCGGCGGTAATATTTGACAACATTACTGGCTTGATGGCCTCTACGTCTCCGTGGGACCTTCATATACATCAATAACATAATATTACCTAACCTAACCCAACCTATCATCTCGGCGGTAATACTTGACAACATTCCTGGCGAGTTCGCCTCTACGTCTCCGTGGAACCTTCATATACATCAATAACGTAATATAACCTAACCTAACCCAACCTATCATCTCGGCGGTAATATTTGACATCATTCCTGGCGAGTTGGCCTCTACGCCTCCGTGGGACTTTTATATACATCAAAACGTAATTTACCCTAACCTAACCCAACGTATCATCTCGGCGGTAATATTCGGCAACATTCCTGGAGTGTTGGTCTCTACGTCTCCGTGGGATCTTCATATACATCAATAACGTAATATAACCAAACCTAAACCAACCTATCATCTCGGCGGTAATATTTGACAACATTCCTGGCGAGTCGGCCTCTACGTCTCCGTGCGACCTTCATATACATCAATAACGTAATATAACGTAACCTAACCCAACCTATCATCTCGGCACTAATATTTGACAACATTCCTGGTCAGTTGGCCTCTGCGTCTCCGTGGAACCTTCATATACATCAATAACGTAATATAACCTAACCTAACCCAACCTATCATCTCGGCGGTAATATTTGACAACATTCCTGGCGAGTTGGCCTCTACCTCTCCGTGAGACCTTCATATACATCAATAACGTAATATAACCTAACCTAAACCAACCTATCATCTCGGCGGTAATACTTGACAACATTCCTGGCGAGTCGGCCTCTACGTCTCCGTGCGACCTTCATATACATCAATAACGTAATATAACGTAACCTAACCCAACCTATCATCTCGGCACTAATATTTGACAACATTCCTGGTCAGTTGGCCTCTGCGTCTCCGTGGAACCTTCATATACATCAGTAACGTAATATAACCTAACCTAACCCAACCTATCATCTCGGCGGTAATATTTGACAACATTCCTGGCGAGTTGGCCTCTACGTCTCCGTGGGACTTTTATATACATCAATAACGTAATTTAACCTAACCTAAACCTACGTAACATCTCGGCGGTAATATTTGACAACATTCCTGGCTTGATGGCCTCTACGTCTCCGTGGGACCTTCATATACATCAATAACGTAATATAACCTAACCTAACCCAACCTATCATCTCGGCGGTAATATTTGACATCATTCCTGGCGAGTTGGCCTCTACGCCTCCGTGGGACTTTTATATACATCAAAACGTAATTTACCCTAATCTAACCCAACGTAACATCTCGGCGGTAATATTCGGCAACATTCCTGGAGTGTTGGTCCCTACGTCTCCGTGGGATCTTCATATACATTAATAACGTAATTTAACCTGACCTAACCCACACTAACATCTCGGCGGTAATATTTGACAACATTCCTGGCGAGTTGGCCTCTACCTCTCCGTGGGAACTTCATATACGTCAATAACTTAATATAATCTAACCTAACCCAACCTATCCTCTCGGCAGTAATATTTGACAACATTCCTGTCGAGTTGGCCTCTACGTCTCCGTGGGACTTTTATATACATCAATAACGTAATTTAACCTAACCTAACCCAACCTAACATCTCGGCGGTAATATTTGACAACATTCCTGTCGAGTTGGCCTCTACGTATCCGTGGGACTGTTATATACATCAATAACGTAATTTAACCTAACCTAACCCAACCTAACATCTCGGCGGTAATATTTGACAACATTCCTGGCGAGTTGGCCTCTACGTCTCCGTGGGGCCTTCATATACATCAATAACGTAATATAACCTAACCTAACCCAACCTAAGATCTCGGCACTAATATTTGACTACATTCCAGGCGAGTTGGCCTCTACCTCTCCGTGAGACCTTCATATACATCAATAACGTAATATAATATAACCTAACCCAACCTATCATCTCGGCGGTAATACTTGACAACATTCCTGGTCAGTTGGCCTCTACGTCTCCGTGGAACCTTCATGTACATCAATAACGTAATATAACCTAACCTAACCCAACCTATCATCTCGGCGGTAATACTTGACAACATTCCTGGCGAGTTGGCCTCTACGTCTCCGTGGAACCTTCATATACATCAATAACGTAATATAACCAAACCTAAACCAACCTATCATCTCGGCGGTAATATTTGACAACATTCCTGGCGAGTCGGCCTCTACGTCTCCGTGCGACCTTCATATACATCAATAACGTAATATAACGTAACCTAACCCAACCTATCATCTCGGCACTAATATTTGACAACATTCCAGGCGAGTTGGCCTCTACGTCTCCGTGGGACCTTCATATACATCAATAACATAATATTACCTAACCTAACCCAACGTATCATCTCGGCGGTAATACTTGACAACATTCCTGGCGAGTTGGCCTCTACGTCTCCGTGGGACTTTTATATACATCAATAACGTAATATAACCTAACCTAACCGAACCTATCATCTCGGCGGTAATATTTGATATCATTCCTGGCGAGTGGGCCTCTACGCCTCCGTGGGACTTTTATATACATCAAAACGTAATTTACCCTAACCTAACCCAACGTAACATCTCGGCGGTAATATTCGGCAACATTCCTGGAGTGTTGGTCCCTACGTCTCCGTGGGATCTTCATATACATCAATAACGTAATATAACCTAACCTAAACCAACCTATCATCTCGGCGGTAATATTTGACAACATTCCAGGCGAGTTGGCATCTACGTCTCCGTGGGAATTTTATATACATCAATAACGTAACATAACCTAACCTAACCCAACCTAATATCTCGGCACTAATATTTGACAACATTCCTGGCGAGTTGGCCTCTACCTCTCCGTGAGACCTTCATATACATCAAAACGTAATTTACCCTAACCTAACCCAACGTAACATCTCGGCGGTAATATTCGGCAACATTCCTGGAGTGTTGGTCCCTACGTCTCCGTGGGATCTTCATATACATCAATAACGTAGTATAACCTAACCTAACCCAACCTATCACCTCGGCGGTAATATTTGACAACATTCCTGAAGAGTTGGCCTCTACGTCTCCGTGGGACTTTTATATACATCAATAACGTAATTTAACCTAACCTAAACCTACGTAACATCTCGGCGGTAATATTTGACAACATTCCTGGCTTGATGGCCTCTACGTCTCCGTGCGACCTTCATATACATCAATAACGTAATATAACGTAACCTAACCCAACATATCATCTCGGCACTAATATTTGACAACATTCCAGGCGAGTTGGCCTCTACGTCTCCGTGGGAATTTTATATACATCAATAACGTAATATAACGTAACCTAACCCAACCTAACATCTCGGCACTAATATTTGACAACATTCCTGGCGAGTTGGCCTCTACCTCTCCGTGAGGCCTTCATATACATCAATAACGTAATATAATCTAACCTAACCCAACCTATCATCTCGGCGGTAATATTTGACAACATTCCTGGCGAGTTGGCCTCTGCGTCTCCGTGGGACTTTTATATACATCAATAACGTAATTTAACCTAACCTAAACCTATGTAACATCTCGGCGGTAATATTTGACAACATTCCTGGCTTGATGGCCTCTACGTCTCCGTGCGACCTTCATATACATCAATAACGTAATATAACCTAACCTAACCCAACCAATCATCTCGGCGGTAATATTTGACAACATTCCTGGCGAGTTGGCCTCTACGTCTCCGTGGGACTTTTATATACATCAATAACGTAATTTAACCTAACCTAAACCTACGTAACATCTCGGCGGTAATATTTGACAACATTCCTGGCTTGATGGCCTCTACGTCTCCGTGGGACCTTCATATACATCAATAACATAATATTACCTAACCTAACCCAACCTATCATCTCGGCGGTAATACTTGACAACATTCCTGGCGAGTTGGCCTCTACGTCTCCGTGGAACCTTCATATGCATCAATAACGTAATATAACCTAACCTAACCCAACCTATCATCTCGGCGGTAATATTTGACATCATTCCTGGCGAGTCGGCCTCTACGCTTCCGTGGGACTTTTATATACATCAAAACGTAATTTACCCTAACCTAACCCAACGTATCATCTCGGCGGTAATATTCGGCAACATTCCTGGAGTGTTGGTCTCTACGTCTCCGTGGGATCTTCATATACATCAATAACGTAATATAACCAAACCTAAACCAACCTATCATCTCGGCGGTAATATTTGACAACATTCCTGGCGAGTCGGCCTCTACGTCTCCGTGCGACCTTCATATACATCAATAACGTAATATAACGTAACCTAACCCAACCTATCATCTCGGCGGTAATACTTGACAACATTCCTGGCGAGTTGGCCTCTACGTCTCCGTGGAACCTTCATATATATCAATAACGTAATATAACCTAACCTAACCCAACCTATCATCTCGGCGGTAATATTTGACATCATTCCTGGCGAGTTGGCCTCTACGCCTCCGTGGGACTTTTATATACATCAAAACGTAATTTACCCTAACCTAACCCAACGTATCATCTCGGCGGTAATATTCGGCAACATTCCTGGAGTGTTGGTCTCTACGTCTCCGTGGGATCTTCATATACATCAATAACGTAATATAACCAAACCTAAACCAACCTATCATCTCGGCGGTAATATTTGACAACATTCCTGGCGAGTCGGCCTCTACGTCTCCGTGCGACCTTCATATACATCAATAACGTAATATAACGTAACCTAACCCAACCTATCATCTCGGCACTAATATTTGACAACATTCCAGGCGAGTTGGCCTCTACGTCTCCGTGGGACCTTCATATACATCAATAACATAATATTACCTAACCTAACCCAACGTATCATCTCGGCGGTAATACTTGACAACATTCCTGGCGAGTTGGCCTCTACGTATCCGTGGGACTTTTATATACATCAATAACGTAATATAACCTAACCTAACCCAACCTATCATCTCGGCGGTAATATTTGACATCATTCCTGGCGAGTGGGCCTCTACGCCTCCGTGGGACTTTTATATACATCAAAACGTAATTTACCCTAACCTAACCCAACGTAACATCTCGGCGGTAATATTCGGCAACATTCCTGGAGTGTTGGTCCCTACGTCTCCGTGGGATCTTCATATACATCAATAACATAATATTACCTAACCTGACCCAATCTATCATCTCGGCGGTAATACTTGACAACATTCCTAGCGAGTTGGCCTCTACGTCTCCGTGGGTCTTTTATATACATCAATAACGTAATATAACCTAACCTAACCCAACCTATCATCTCGGCTGTAATATTTGACAACATTCCTGGCGAGTTGGCCTCTACGTCTCCGTGGGACTTTTATATACATCAAGAACGTAATTTAACCTAACCTAACCCAACGTAACATCTCGGCGGTAATATTCGGCAACATTCCTGGAGTGTTGGTCCCTACGTCTCCGTGGGATCTTCATATACATCAATAACGTAATATAACCTAACCTAAACCAACCTATCATCTCGGCGGTAATATTTGACAACATTCCAGGCGAGTTGGCCTCTACGTCTCCGTGGGAATTTTATGTACATCAATAACGTAATATAACCTAACCTAACCCAACCTATCATCTCGGCGGTAATATTTGACAACATTCCTGGCGAGTTGGCCTTTACGTCTCCGTGGGACTTTTATATACATCAATAACGTAATTTAACCTAACCTAAACCTACGTAACATCTCGGCGGTAATATTTGACAACATTCCTGGCTTGATGGCCTCTACGTCTCCGTGGGACCTTCATATACATCAATAACGTAATATAACCTAACCTAACCCAACCTATCATCTCGGCGGTAATATTTGACAACATTCCTGGCGAGTTGGTCTCTACGTCTCCGTGGGACTTTTATATACATCAAGAACGTAATTTAACCTAACCTAAACCTACGTAACATCTCGGCGGTAATACTTGACAACATTCCTGGTCAGTTGGCCTCTACGTCTCCGTGGAACCTTCATGTACATCAATAACGTAATATAACCTAACCTAACCCAACCTATCATCTCGGCGGTAATACTTGACAACATTCCTGGCGAGTTGGCCTCTACGTCTCCGTGGAACCTTCATATACATCAATAACGTAATATAACCAAACCTAAACCAACCTATCATCTCGGCGGTAATACTTGACAACATTCCTGGCGAGTTGGCCTCTACGTCTCCGTGGGACTTTTATATACATCAATAACGTAATATAACCTAACCTAACCGAACCTATCATCTCGGCGGTAATATTTGATATCATTCCTGGCGAGTGGGCCTCTACGCCTCCGTGGGACTTTTATATACATCAAAACGTAATTTACCCTAACCTAACCCAACGTACCATCTCGGCGGTAATATTCGGCAACATTCCTGGAGTGTTGGTCCCTACGTCTCCGTGGGATCTTCATATACATCAATAACGTAATATAACCTAACCTAAACCAACCTATCATCTCGGCGGTAATATTTGACAACATTCCAGGCGAGTTGGCATCTACGTCTCCGTGGGAATTTTATATACATCAATAACGTAACATAACCTAACCTAACCCAACCTAATATCTCGGCACTAATATTTGACAACATTCCTGGCGAGTTGGCCTCTACCTCTCCGTGAGACCTTCATATACATCAAAACGTAATTTACCCTAACCTAACCCAACGTAACATCTCGGCGGTAATATTCGGCAACATTCCTGGAGTGTTGGTCCCTACGTCTCCGTGGGATCTTCATATACATCAATAACGTAGTATAACCTAACCTAACCCAACCTATCACCTCGGCGGTAATATTTGACAACATTCCTGAAGAGTTGGCCTCTACGTCTCCGTGGGACTTTTATATACATCAATAACGTAATTTAACCTAACCTAAACCTACGTAACATCTCGGCGGTAATATTTGACAACATTCCTGTCTTGATGGCCTCTACGTCTCCGTGCGACCTTCATATACATCAATAACGTAATATAACCTAACCTAACCCAACCTATCATCTCGGCGGTAATATTTGACAACATTCCTGGCGAGTTGGCCTCTACGTCTCCGTGGGACTTTTATATACATCAATAACGTAATTTAACCTAACCTAAACCTACGTAACATCTCGGCGGTAATATTTGACAACATTCCTGGCTTGATGGCCTCTACGTCTCCGTGGGACCTTCATATACATCAATAACATAATATTACCTAACCTAACCCAACCTATCATCTCGGCGGTAATACTTGACAACATTCCTGGCGAGTTGGCCTCTACGTCTCCGTGGAACCTTCATATACATCAATAACGTAATATAACCTAACCTAACCCAACCTATCATCTCGGCGGTAATATTTGACATCATTCCTGGCGAGTCGGCCTCTACGCCTCCGTGGGACTTTTATATACATCAAAACGTAATTTACCCTAACCTAACCCAACGTATCATCTCGGCGGTAATATTCGGCAACATTCCTGGAGTGTTGGTCTCTACGTCTCCGTGGGATCTTCATATACATCAATAACGTAATATAACCAAACCTAAACCAACCTATCATCTCGGCGGTAATATTTGACAACATTCCTGGCGAGTCGGCCTCTACGTCTCCGTGCGACCTTCATATACATCAATAACGTAATATAACGTAACCTAACCCAACCTATCATCTCGGCGGTAATATTTGACAACATTCCAGGCGAGTTGGCCTCTACGTCTCCGTGGGAATTTTATGTACATCAATAACGTAATATAACCTAACCTAACCCAACCTATCATCTCGGCGGTAATATTTGACAACATTCCTGGCGAGTTGGCCTTTACGTCTCCGTGGGACTTTTATATACATCAATAACGTAATTTAACCTAACCTAAACCTACGTAACATCTCGGCGGTAATATTTGACAACATTCCTGGCTTGATGGCCTCTACGTCTCCGTGGGACCTTCATATACATCAATAACGTAATATAACCTAACCTAACCCAACCTATCATCTCGGCGGTAATATTTGACAACATTCCTGGCGAGTTGGCCTCTACGTCTCCGTGGGACTTTTATATACATCAATAACGTAATTTAACCTAACCTAAACCTACGTAACATCTCGGCGGTAATACTTGACAACATTCCTGGCGAGTTGGCCTCTACGTCTCCGTGGGACTTTTATATACATCAATAACGTAATATAACCTAACCTAACCGAACCTATCATCTCGGCGGTAATATTTGATATCATTCCTGGCGAGTGGGCCTCTACGCCTCCGTGGGACTTTTATATACATCAAAACGTAATTTACCCTAACCTAACCCAACGTAACATCTCGGCGGTAATATTCGGCAACATTCCTGGAGTGTTGGTCCCTACGTCTCCGTGGGATCTTCATATACATCAATAACGTAGTATAACCTAACCTAACCCAACCTATCACCTCGGCGGTAATATTTGACAACATTCCTGAAGAGTTGGCCTCTACGTATCCGTGGGACTTTTATATACATCAATAACGTAATTTAACCTAACCTAAACCTACGTAACATCTCGGCGGTAATATTTGACAACATTCCTGACTTGATGGCCTCTACGTCTCCGTGCGACCTTCATATACATCAATAACGTAATATAACGTAACCTAACCCAACATATCATCTCGGCACTAATATTTGACAACATTCCAGGCGAGTTGGCCTCTACGTCTCCGTGGGAATTTTATATACATCAATAACGTAATATAACGTAACCTAACCCAACCTAACATCTCGGCACTAATATTTGACAACATTCCTGGCGAGTTGGCCTCTACCTCTCCGTGAGGCCTTCATATACATCAATAACGTAATATAATCTAACCTAACCCAACCTATCATCTCGGCGGTAATATTTGACAACATTCCTGGCGAGTTGGCCTCTGCGTCTCCGTGGGACTTTTATATACATCAATAACGTAATTTAACCTAACCTAAACCTACGTAACATCTCGGCGGTAATATTTGACAACATTCCTGGCTTGATGGCCTCTACGTCTCCGTGGGACCTTCATATACATCAATAACATAATATTACCTAACCTAACCCAACCTATCATCTCGGCGGTAATACTTGACAACATTCCTGGCGAGTTGGCCTCTACGTCTCCGTGGAACCTTCATATACATCAATAACGTAATATAACCTAACCTAACCCAACGTATCATCTCGGCGGTAATATTCGGCAACATTCCTGGAGTGTTGGTCTCTACGTCTCCGTGGGATCTTCATATACATCAATAACGTAATATAACCAAACCTAAACCAACCTATCATCTCGGCGGTAATATTTGACAACATTCCTGGCGAGTCGGCCTCTACGTCTCCGTGCGACCTTCATATACATCAATAACGTAATATAACGTAACCTAACCCAACCTATCATCTCGACACTAATATTTGACAACATTCCAGGCGAGTTGGCCTCTACGTCTCCGTGGGACCTTCATATACATCAATAACATAATATTACCTAACCTAACCCAACGTATCATCTCGGCGGTAATACTTGACAACATTCCTGGCGAGTTGGCCTCTACGTCTCCGTGGGACTTTTATATACATCAATAACGTAATATAACCTAACCTAACCCAACCTATCATCTCGGCGGTAATATTTGACATCATTCCTTGCGAGTGGGCCTCTACGCCTCCGTGGGACTTTTATATACATCAAAACGTAATTTACCCTAACCTAACCCAACGTAACATCTCGGCGGTAATATTCGGCAACATTCCTGGAGTGTTGGTCCCTACGTCTCCGTGGGATCTTCATATACATCAATAACATAATATTACCTAACCTAACCCAACCTATCATCTCGGCGGTAATACTTGACAACATTCCTAGCGAGTTGGCCTCTACGTCTCCGTGGGTCTTTTATATACATCAATAACGTAATATAACCTAACCTAACCCAACCTATCATCTCGGCTGTAATATTTGACAACATTCCTGGCGAGTTGGCCTCTACGTCTCCGTGGGACTTTTATATACATCAAGAACGTAATTTAACCTAACCTAACCCAACGTAACATCTCGGCGGTAATATTCGGCAACATTCCTGGAGTGTTGGTCCCTACGTCTCCGTGGGATCTTCATATACATCAATAACGTAATATAACCTAACCTAAACCAACCTATCATCTCGGCGGTAATATTTGACAACATTCCAGGCGAGTTGGCCTCTACGTCTCCGTGGGAATTTTATGTACATCAATAACGTAATATAACCTAACCTAACCCAACCTATCATCTCGGCGGTAATATTTGACAACATTCCTGGCGAGTTGGCCTTTACGTCTCCGTGGGACTTTTATATACATCAATAACGTAATTTAACCTAACCTAAACCTACGTAACATCTCGGCGGTAATATTTGACAACATTCCTGGCTTGATGGCCTCTACGTCTCCGTGTGACCTTCATATACATCAATAACGTAATATAACCTAACCTAACCCAACCTATCATCTCGGCGGTAATATTTGACAACATTCCTGGCGAGTTGGTCTCTACGTCTCCGTGGGACTTTTATATACATCAAGAACGTAATTTAACCTAACCTAAACCTACGTAACATCTCGGCGGTAATATTTGACAACATTACTGGCTTGATGGCCTCTACGTCTCCGTGGGACCTTCATATACATCAATAACATAATATTACCTAACCTAACCCAACCTATCATCTCGGCGGTAATACTTGACAACATTCCTGGCGAGTTGGCCTCTACGTCTCCGTGGAACCTTCATATACATCAATAACGTAATATAACCTAACCTAACCCAACCTATCATCTCGGCGGTAATATTTGACATCATTCATGGCGAGTTGGCCTCTACGCCTCCGTGGGACTTTTATATACATCAAAACGTAATTTACCCTAACCTAACCCAACGTATCATCTCGGCGGTAATATTCGGCAACATTCCTGGAGTGTTGGTCTCTACGTCTCCGTGGGATCTTCATATACATCAATAACGTAATATAACCAAACCTAAACCAACCTATCATCTCGGCGGTAATATTTGACAACATTCCTGGCGAGTCGGCCTCTACGTCTCCGTGCGACCTTCATATACATCAATAACGTAATATAACGTAACCTAACCCAACCTATCATCTCGGCACTAATATTTGACAACATTCCAGGCGAGTTGGCCTCTACGTCTCCGTGGGACCTTCATATACATCAATAACATAATATTACCTAACCTAACCCAACGTATCATCTCGGCGGTAATACTTGACAACATTCCTGGCGAGTTGGCCTCTACGTCTCCGTGGGACTTTTATATACATCAATAACGTAATATAACCTAACCTAACCCAACCTATCATCTCGGCGGTAATATTTGACATCATTCCTGGCGAGTGGGCCTCTACGCCTCCGTGGGACTTTTATATACATCAAAACGTAATTTACCCTAACCTAACCCAACGTAACATCTCGGCGGTAATATTCGGCAACATTCCTGGAGTGTTGGTCCCTACGTCTCCGTGGGATCTTCATATACATCAATAACGTAATATAACCTAACCTAAACCAACCTATCATCTCGGCGGTAATATTTGACAACATTCCAGGCGAGTTGGCCTCTACGTCTCCGTGGGAATTTTATATACATCAATAACGTAATATAACGTAACCTAACCCAACCTAACATCTCGGCACTAATATTTGACAACATTCCTGGCGAGTTGGCCTCTACCTCTCCGTGAGGCCTTCATATACATCAATAACGTAATATAATCTAACCTAACCCAACCTATCATCTCGGCGGTAATATTTGACAACATTCCTGGCGAGTTGGCCTCTACGTCTCCGTGGGACTTTTATATACATCAATAACGTAATTTAACCTAACCTAAACCTATGTAACATCTCGGCGGTAATATTTGACAACATTCCTGGCTTGATGGCCTCTACGTCTCCGTGCGACCTTCATATACATCAATAACGTAATATAACGTAACCTAACCCAACATATCATCTCGGCACTAATATTTGACAACATTCCAGGCGAGTTGGCCTCTACGTCTCCGTGGGAATTTTATATACATCAATAACGTAATATAACGTAACCTAACCCAACCTAACATCTCGGCACTAATATTTGACAACATTCCTGGCGAGTTGGCCTCTACCTCTCCGTGAGGCCTTCATATACATCAATAACGTAATATAATCTAGCCTAACCCAACCTATCATCTCGGCGGTAATATTTGACAACATTCCTGGCGAGTTGGCCTCTACGTCTCCGTGGGACTTTTATATACATCAATAACGTAATTTAACCTAACCTAAACCTATGTAACATCTCGGCGGTAATATTTGACAACATTCCTGGCTTGATGGCCTCTACGTCTCCGTGCGACCTTCATATACATCAATAACGTAATATAACCTAACCTAACTCAACCTATCATCTCGGCGGTAATATTTGACAACATTCCTGGCGAGTTGGCCTCTACGTCTCCTGGGGACTTTTATATACATCAATAACGTAATTTAACCTAACCTAAACCTACGTAACATCTCGGCGGTAATATTTGACAACATTCCTGGCTTGATGGCCTCTACGTCTCCGTGGGACCTTCATATACATCAATAACGTAATATAACCTAACCTAACCCAACCTAACGTCTCGGCACTAATATTTGACAAAATTCTTGGCGAGTTGGCCTCTACCTCTCCGTGAGACCTTCATATACATCAATAACGTAATATAATATAACCTAACCCAACCTATCATCTCGGCGGTAATATTTGACAACATTCCTGGTCAGTTGGCCTCTACGTCTCCGTGGAACCTTCATGTACATCAATAACGTAATATAACCTAACCTAACCCAACCTATCATCTCGGCGGTAATATTTGACAACATTCCTGGCGAGTTGGTCTCTACGTCTCCGTGGGACTTTTATATACATCAAGAACGTAATTTAACCTAACCTAAACCTACGTAACATCTCGGCGGTAATATTTGACAACATTACTGGCTTGATGGCCTCTACGTCTCCGTGGGACCTTCATATACATCAATAACATAATATTACCTAACCTAACCCAACCTATCATCTCGGCGGTAATACTTGACAACATTCCTGGCGAGTTGGCCTCTACGTCTCCGTGGAACCTTCATATACATCAATAACGTAATATAACCTAACCTAACCCAACCTATCATCTCGGCGGTAATATTTGACATCATTCCTGGCGAGTTGGCCTCTACGCCTCCGTGGGACTTTTATATACATCAAAACGTAATTTACCCTAACCTAACCCAACGTATCATCTCGGCGGTAATATTCGGCAACATTCCTGGAGTGTTGGTCTCTACGTCTCCGTGGGATCTTCATATACATCAATAACGTAATATAACCAAACCTAAACCAACCTATCATCTCGGCGGTAATATTTGACAACATTCCTGGCGAGTCGGCCTCTACGTCTCCGTGCGACCTTCATATACATCAATAACGTAATATAACGTAACCTAACCCAACCTATCATCTCGGCACTAATATTTGACAACATTCCTGGCGAGTTGGCCTCTACGTCTCCGTGGGACTTTTATATACATCAATAACGTAATTTAACCTAACCTAAACCTATGTAACATCTCGGCGGTAATATTTGACAACATTCCTGGCGAGTTGGCCTCTACGTCTCCGTGGAACCTTCATATACATCAATAACGTAATATAACCTAACCTAACCCAACCTATCATCTCGGCGGTAATATTTGACATCATTCCTGGCGAGTTGGCCTCTACGCCTCCGTGGGACTTTTATATACATCAAAACGTAATTTACCCTAACCTAACCCAACGTATCATCTCGGCGGTAATATTCGGCAACATTCCTGTAGTGTTGGTCTCTACGTCTCCGTGGGATCTTCATATACATCAACAACGTTAAATAACCAAACCTAAACCAACCTATCATCTCGGCGGTAATATTTGACAACATTCCTGGCGAGTTGGCCTCTACCTCTCCGTGGGATCTTCATATACATCAATAACGTAATATAACCTAACCTAAACCAACCTATCATCTCGGCGGTAATATTTGACAACATTCCAGGCGAGTTGGCATCTACGTCTCCGTGGGAATTTTATATACATCAATAACGTAACATAACCTAACCTAACCCAACCTAATATCTCGGCACTAATATTTGACAACATTCCTGGCGAGTTGGCCTCTACCTCTCCGTGAGACCTTCATATACATCAAAACGTAATTTACCCTAACCTAACCCAACGTAACATCTCGGCGGTAATATTCGGCAACATTCCTGGAGTGTTGGTCCCTACGTCTCCGTGGGATCTTCATATACATCAATAACGTAGTATAACCTAACCTAACCCAACCTATCACCTCGGCGGTAATATTTGACAACATTCCAGGCGAGTTGGCCTCTACGTCTCCGTGGGAATTTTATGTACATCAATAACGTAATATAACCTAACCTAACCCAACCTAACATCTCGGCACTAATATTTGACAACATTGCTGGCTTGATGGCCTCTACGTCTCCGTGGGACCTTCATATACATCAATAACATAATATTACCTAACCTAACCCAACCTATCATCTCGGCGGTAATACTTGACAACATTCCTGGCGAGTTGGCCTCTACCTCTCCGTGAGACCTTCATATACATCAATAACGTAATATAATCTAACCTAACCCAACCTATCATCTCGGCGGTAATATTTGACAACATTCCTGGTCAGTTGGCCTCTGCGTCTCCGTGGAACCTTCATATACATCAATAACGTAATATAACCTAACCTAACCCAACCTATCATCTCGGCGGTAATATTTGACAACATTCCTGGCGAGTTGGTCTCTACGTCTCCGTGGGACTTTTATATACATCAAGAACGTAATTTAACCTAACCTAAACCTACGTAACATCTCGGCGGTAATATTTGACAACATTACTGGCTTGATGGCCTCTACGTCTCCGTGGGACCTTCATATACATCAATAACATAATATTACCTAACCTAACCCAACCTATCATCTCGGCGGTAATACTTGACAACATTCCTGGCGAGTTGGCCTCTACGTCTCCGTGGAACCTTCATATACATCAATAACGTAATATAACCTAACCTAACCCAACCTATCATCTCGGCGGTAATATTTGACATCATTCCTGGCGAGTTGGCCTCTACGCCTCCGTGGGACTTTTATATACATCAAAACGTAATTTACCCTAACCTAACCCAACGTATCATCTCGGCGGTAATATTCGGCAACATTCCTGGAGTGTTGGTCTCTACGTCTCCGTGGGATCTTCATATACATCAATAACGTAATATAACCAAACCTAAACCAACCTATCATCTCGGCGGTAATATTTGACAACATTCCTGGCGAGTCGGCCTCTACGTCTCCGTGCGACCTTCATATACATCAATAACGTAATATAACGTAACCTAACCCAACCTATCATCTCGGCACTAATATTTGACAACATTCCAGGCGAGTTGGCCTCTACGTCTCCGTGGGACCTTCATATACATCAATAACATAATATTACCTAACCTAACCCAACGTATCATCTCGGCGGTAATACTTGACAACATTCCTGGCGAGTTGGCCTCTACGTCTCCGTGGGACTTTTATATACATCAATAACGTAATATAACCTAACCTAACCCAACCTATCATCTCGGCGGTAATATTTGACATCATTCCTGGCGAGTGGGCCTCTACGCCTCCGTGGGACTTTTATATACATCAAAACGTAATTTACCCTAACCTAACCCAACGTAACATCTCGGCGGTAATATTCGGCAACATTCCTGGAGTGTTGGTCCCTACGTCTCCGTGGGATCTTCATATACATCAATAACGTAGTATAACCTAACCTAACCCAACCTATCACCTCGGCGGTAATATTTGACAACATTCCTGGCGAGTTGGCCTCTACGTCTCCGTGGGACTTTTACATACATCAATAACGTAATTTAACCTAACCTAAACCTACGTAACATCTCGGCGGTTATATTTGACAACATTCCTGGCTTGATGGCCTCTACGTCTCCGTGCGACCTTCATATACATCAATAACGTAATATAACGTAACCTAACCCAACATATCATCTCGGCACTAATATTTGACAACATTCCAGGCGAGTTGGCCTCTACGTCTCCGTGGGAATTTTATATACATCAATAACGTAATATAACGTAACCTAACCCAACCTAACATCTCGGCACTAATATTTGACAACATTCCTGGCGAGTTGGCCTCTACCTCTCCGTGAGGCCTTCATATACATCAATAACGTAATATAATCTAACCTAACCCAACCTATCATCTCGGCTTTAATATTTGACAACATTCCTGGCGAGTTGGCCTCTACGTCTCCGTGGGACTTTTATATACATCAATAACGTAATTTAACCTAACCTAAACCTACGTAACATCTCGGCGGTAATATTTGACAACATTCCTGGCTTGATGGCCTCTACGTCTCCGTGCGACCTTCATATACATCAATAACGTAATATAACGTAACCTAACCCAACATATCATCTCGGCACTAATATTTGACAACATTCCAGGCGAGTTGGCCTCTACGTCTCCGTGGGAATTTTATATACATCAATAACGTAATATAACGTAACCTAACCCAACCTAACATCTCGGCACTAATATTTGACAACATTCCTGGCGAGTTGGCCTCTACCTCTCCGTGAGGCCTTCATATACATCAATAACGTAATATAATCTAACCTAACCCAACCTATCATCTCGGCGGTAATATTTGACAACATTCCTGGCGAGTTGGCCTCTACGTCTCCGTGGGACTTTTATGTACATCAATAACGTAATTTAACCTAACCTAAACCTATGTAACATCTCGGCGGTAATATTTGACAACATTCCTGGCTTGATGGCCTCTACGTCTCCGTGCGACCTTCATATACATCAATAACGTAATATAACCTAACCTAACCCAACCTATCATCTCGGCGGTAATATTTGACAACATTCCTGGCGAGTTGGCCTCTACGTCTCCGTGGGACTTTTATATACATCAATAACGTAATTTAACCTAACCTAAACCTACGTAACATCTCGGCGGTAATATTTGACAACATTCCTGGCTTGATGGCCTCTACGTCTCCGTGGGACCTTCATATACATCAATAACGTAATATAACCTAACCTAACCCAACCTAACGTCTCGGCACTAATATTTGACAAAATTCTTGGCGAGTTGGCCTCTACCTCTCCGTGAGACCTTCATATACATCAATAACGTAATATAATATAACCTAACCCAACCTATCATCTCGGTGGTAATATTTGACAACATTCCTGGTCAGTTGGCCTCTACGTCTCCGTGGAACCTTCATGTACATCAATAACGTTATATAACCTAACCTAACCCAACCTATCATCTCGGCGGTAATATTTGACAACATTCCTGGCGAGTTGGTCTCTACGTCTACGTGGGACTTTTATATACATCAAGAACGTAATTTAACCTAACCTAAACCTACGTAACATCTCGGCGGTAATATTTGACAACATTACTGGCTTGATGGCCTCTACGTCTCCGTGGGACCTTCATATACATCAATAACATAATATTACCTAACCTAACCCAACCTATCATCTCGGCGGTAATACTTGACAACATTCCTGGCGAGTTGGCCTCTACGTCTCCGTGGAACCTTCATATACATCAATAACGTAATATAACCTAACCTAACCCAACCTATCATCTCGGCGGTAATATTTGACATCATTCCTGGCGAGTTGGCCTCTACGCCTCCGTGGGACTTTTATATACATCAAAACGAAATTTACCCTAACCTAACCCAACGTATCATCTCGGCGGTAATATTCGGCAACATTCCTGGCGTGTTGGTCTCTACGTCTCCGTGGGATCTTCATATACATTAATAACGTAATATAACCAAACCTAAACCAACCTATCATCTCGGCGGTAATATTTGACAACATTCCTGGCGAGTCGGCCTCTACGTCTCCGTGCGACCTTTATATACATCAATAACGTAATATAACGTAACCTAACCCAACCTATCATCTCGGCACTAATATTTGACAACATTCCAGGCGAGTTGGCCTCTACGTCTCCGTGGGACCTTCATATACATCAATAACATAATATTACCTAACCTAACCCAACGTATCATCTCGGCGGTAATACTTGACAACATTCCTGGCGAGTTGGCCTCTACGTCTCCGTGGGACTTTTATATACATCAATAACGTAATATAACCTAACCTAACCCAACCTATCATCTCGGCGGTAATATTTGACATCATTACTGGCGAGTGGGCCTCTACGCCTCCGTGGGACTTTTATATACATCAAAACGTAATTTACCCTAACCTAACCCAACGTAACATCTCGGCGGTAATATTCGGCAACATTCCTGGTGTGTTGGTCCCTACGTCTCCGTGGGATCTTCATATACATCAATAACGTAATATAACCTAACCTAAACCAACCTATCATCTCGGCGGTAATATTTGACAACATTCCAGGCGAGTTGGCATCTACGTCTCCGTGGGAATTTTATATACATCAATAACGTAACATAACCTAACCTAACCCAACCTAATATCTCGGCACTAATATTTGACAACATTCCTGGCGAGTTGGCCTCTACCTCTCCGTGAGACCTTCATATACATCAAAACGTAATTTACCCTAACCTAACCCAACGTAACATCTCGGCGGTAATATTCGGCAACATTACTGGAGTGTTGGTCCCTACGTCTCCGTGGGATCTTCATATACATCAATAACGTAGTATAACCTAACCTAACCCAACCTATCACCTCGGCGGTAATATTTGACAACATTCCTGGCGAGTTGGCCTCTACGTCTCCGTGGGACTTTTACATACATCAATAACGTAATTTAACCTAACCTGAACCTACGTAACATCTCGGCGGTAATATTTGACAACATTCCTGGCTTGATGGCCTCTACGTCTCCGTGCGACCTTCATATACATCAATAACGTAATATAACGTAACCTAACCCAACATATCATCTCGGCACTAATATTTGACAACATTCCAGGCGAGTTGGCCTCTACGTCTCCGTGGGAATTTTATATACATCAATAACGTAATATAACGTAACCTAACCCAACCTAACATCTCGGCACTAATATTTGACAACATTCCTGGCGAGTTGGCCTCTACCTCTCCGTGAGGCCTTCATATACATCAATAACGTAATATAATCTAACCTAACCCAACCTATCATCTCGGCGGTAATATTTGACAACATTCCTGGCGAGTTGGCCTCTACGTCTCCGTGGGACTTTTATATACATCAATAACGTAATTTAACCTAACCTAAACCTATGTAACATCTCGGCGGTAATATTTGACAACATTCCTGGCTTGATGGCCTCTACGTCTCCGTGCGACCTTCATATACATCAATAACGTAATATAACCTAACCTAACCCAACCTATCATCTCGGCGGTAATATTTGACATCATTCCTGGCGAGTTGGCCTCTACGCCTCCGTGGGACTTTTATATACATCAAAACGTAATTTACCCTAACCTAACCCAACGTAATATCTCGGCGGTAATATTCGGCAACATTCCTGGAGTGTTGGTCCCTACGTCTCCGTGGGATCTTCATATACATCAATAACGTAATATAACCTAACCTAAACCAACCTATCATCTCGGCGGTAATATTTGACAACATTCCAGGCGAGTTGGCCTCTACGTCTCCGTGGGAATTTTATATACATCAATAACGTAATATAACCTAACCTAACCCAACCTAACATCTCGGCACTAATATTTGACAACATTCCTGGCTTGATGGCCTCTACGTCTCCGTGGGACCTTCATATACATCAATAACATAATATTACCTAACCTAACCCAACCTATCATCTCGGCGGTAATACTTGACAACATTCCTGGCGAGTTGGCCCCTACGTCTCCGTGGGACTTTTATATACATCAATAACGTAATATAACCTAACCTAACCCAACCTATCATCTCGGCTGTAATATTTGACAACATTCCTGGCGAGTTGGCCTCTACGTCTCCGTGGGACTTTTATATACATCAAGAACGTAATTTAACCTAACCTAAACCTACGTAACATCTCGGCGGTAATATTTGACAACATTACTGTCTTGATGGCCTCTACGTCTCCGTGGGACCTTCATATACATCAATAACATAATATTACCTAACCTAACCCAACCTATCATCTCGGCGGTAATACTTGACAACATTCCTGGCGAGTTCGCCTCTACGTCTCCGTGGAACCTACATATACATCAATAACGTAATATAACCTAACCTAACCCAACCTATCATCTCGGCGGTAATATTTGACATCATTCCTGGCGAGTTGGCCTCTACGCCTCCGTGGGACTTTTATATACATCAAAACGTAATTTACCCTAACCTAACCCTACGTATCATCTCGGCGGTAATATTCGGCAACATTCCTGGAGTGTTGGTCTCTACGTCTCCGTGGGATCTTCATATACATCAATAACGTAATATAACCAAACCTAAACCAACCTATCATCTCGGCGGTAATATTTGACAACATTCCTGGCGACTCGGCCTCTGCGTCTCCGTGCGACCTTCATATACATCAATAACGTAATATAACGTAACCTAACCCAACCTATCATCTCGGCACTAATATTTGACAACATTCCTGGTCAGTTGGCCTCTGCGTCTCCGTGGAACCTTCATATACATCAATAACGTAATATAACCTAACCTAACCCAACCTATCATCTCGGCGGTAATATTTGACAACATTCCTGGCGAGTTGGCCTCTACGTCTCCGTGGGACTTTTATATACATCAATAACGTAATTTAACCTAACCTAAACCTACGTAACATCTCGGCGGTAATATTTGACAACATTCCTGGCTTGATGGCCTCTACGTCTCCGTGGGACCTTCATATACATCAATAACGTAATATAACCTAACCTAAACCAAACTATCATCTCGGCGGTAATATTTGACAACATTCCAGGCGAGTTGGCCTCTACGTCTCCTTGGGAATTTTATGTACATCAATAACGTAATATAACCTAACCTAACCCAACCTAACATCTCGGCACTAATATTTGACAACATTCCTGGCTTGATGGCCTCTACATCTCCGTGGGACCTTCATATACATCAATAACATAATATTACCTAACCTAACCCAACCTATCATCTCGGCGGTAATACTTGACAACATTCCTGGCGAGTTGGCCTCTACGTCTCCGTGGGACTTTTATATACATCAATAACGTAATATAACCTAACCTAACCCAACCTATCATCTCGGCGGTAATATTTGACATCATTCCTGGCGAGTGGGCCTCTACGCCTCCGTGGGACTTTTATATACATCAAAACGTAATTTACCCTAACCTAACCCAACGTAACATCTCGGCGGTAATATTCGGCAACATTCCTGGAGTGTTGGTCCCTACGTCTCCGTGGGATCTTCATATACATCAATAACGTAATATAACCTAACCTAAACCAACCTATCATCTCGGCGGTAATATTTGACAACATTCCAGGCGAGTTGGCCTCTACGTCTCCGCGGGAATTTTATATACATCAATAACGTAACATAACCTAACCTAACCCAACCTAACATCTCGGCACTAATATCTGACAACATTCCTGGCGAGTTGGCCTCTACCTGTCCGTGAGACCTTCATATACATCAAAACGTAATTTACCCTAACCTAACCCAACGTAACATCTCGGCGGTAATATTCGGCAACATTCCTGGAGTGTTTGTCCCTACGTCTCCGTGGGATCTTCATATACATCAATAACGTAATATAACCTAACCTAACCCAACCTATCACCTCGGCGGTAATATTTGACAACATTCCTGGGGAGTTGGCCTCTACGTCTCCGTGGGACTTTTATATACATCAATAACGTAATTTAACCTGACCTAAACCTACGTAACATCTCGGCGGTAATATTTGACAACATTCCTGGCTTGATGGCCTCTACGTCTCCGTGGGACCTTCATATACATCAATAACATAATATTACCTAACCTAACCCAACCAATCATCTCGGCGGTAATACTTGACAACATTCCTGGCGAGTTGGCCTCTACGTCTCCGTGGGACCTTCGTATACATCAATAACGTAATATAACCTAACCTAACCCAACATATCATCTCGGCGGTAATATTTGACAACATTCCTGACGAGTTGGCCTCTACGTCTCCGTGGGACTTTTATATACATCAATAACGTAATATAACCTAACCTAACCCAACCTATCATCTCGGCGGTAATATTTGACATCATTCCTGGCGAGTTGGCCTCTACGCCTCCGTGGGAATTTTATATACATCAAAACGTAATTTACCCTAACCTAACCCAACGTAACATCTCGGCGTTAATATTTGACAACATTCCAGGCGAGTTGGCCTCTACGTCCCCGCGGGAATTTTATATACATCAATAACGTAATTTAACCTAACCTAAACCTACGTAACATCTCGGCGGTAATATTTGACAACATTCCTGGCTTGATGGCCTCTACGTCTACGTGGGACCTTCATATACATCAATAACGTAATATAACCTAACCTAACCCAACCTATCATCTCGGCGGTAATATTTGACAACATTCCTGGCGAGTTGGTCTCTACGTCTCCGTGGGACTTTTATATACATCAATAACGTAACATAACCTAACCTAACCCAACCTAATATCTCGGCACTAATATTTGACAACATTCCTGGCGAGTTGGCCTCTACGCCTCCGTGGGACTTTTATATACATCAATAACGTAATATAACCTAACCTAACCCAACCTATCATCTCGGCGGTAATATTTGACAACATTCCAGGCGAGTTGGCATCTACGTCTCCGTGGGAATTTTATATACATCAATAACGTAACATAACCTAACCTAACCCAACCTAATATCTCGGCACTAATATTTGACAACATTCCTGGCGAGTTGGCCTCTACCTCTCCGTGAGACCTTCATATACATCAAAACGTAATTTACCCTAACCTAACCCAACGTAACATCTCGGCGGTAATATTCGGCAACATTCCTGGAGTGTTGGTCCCTACGTCTCCGTGGGATCTTCATATACATCAATAACGTAGTATAACCTAACCTAACCCAACCTATCACCTCGGCGGTAATATTTGACAACATTCCTGGCGAGTTGGCCTCTACGTCTCCGTGGGACTTTTATATACATCAATAACGTAATTTAACCTAACCTAAACCTACGTAACATCTCGGCGGTAATATTTGACAACATTCCTGGCTTGATGGCCTCTACGTCTCCGTGCGACCTTCATATACATCAATAACGTAATATAACGTAACCTAACCCAACATATCATCTCGGCACTAATATTTGACAACATTCCAGGCGAGTTGGCCTCTACGTCTCCGTGGGAATTTTATATACATCAATAACGTAATATAACGTAACCTAACCCAACCTAACATCTCGGCACTAATATTTGACAACATTCCTGGCGAGTTGGCCTCTACCTCTCCGTGAGGCCTTCATATACATCAATAACGTAATATAATCTAACCTAACCCAACCTATCATCTCGGCGGTAATATTTGACAACATTCCTGGCGAGTTGGCCTCTACGTCTCCGTGGGACTTTTATGTACATCAATAACGTAATTTAACCTAACCTAAACCTATGTAACATCTCGGCGGTAATATTTGACAACATTCCTGGCTTGATGGCCTCTACGTCTCCGTGCGACCTTCATATACATCAATAACGTAATATAACCTAACCTAACCCAACCTATCATCTCGGCGGTAATATTTGACAACATTCCTGGCGAGTTGGCCTCTACGTCTCCGTGGGACTTTTATATACATCAATAACGTAATTTAACCTAACCTAAACCTACGTAACATCTCGGCGGTAATATTTGACAACATTCCTGGCTTGATGGCCTCTACGTCTCCGTGGGACCTTCATATACATCAATAACGTAATATAACCTAACCTAACCCAACCTAACGTCTCGGCACTAATATTTGACAAAATTCTTGGCGAGTTGGCCTCTACCTCTCCGTGAGACCTTCATATACATCAATAACGTAATATAATATAACCTAACCCAACCTATCATCTCGGCGGTAATATTTGACAACATTCCTGGTCAGTTGGCCTCTACGTCTCCGTGGAACCTTCATGTACATCAATGGCGTAATATAACCTAACCTAACCCAACCTATCATCTCGGCGGTAATATTTGACAACATTCCTGGCGAGTTGGTCTCTACGTCTACGTGGGACTTTTATATACATCAAGAACGTAATTTAACCTAACCTAAACCTACGTAACATCTCGGCGGTAATATTTGACAACATTACTGGCTTGATGGCCTCTACGTCTCCGTGGGACCTTCATATACATCAATAACATAATATTACCTAACCTAACCCAACCTATCATCTCGGCGGTAATACTTGACAACATTCCTGGCGAGTTGGCCTCTACGTCTCCGTGGAACCTTCATATACATCAATAACGTAATATAACCTAACCTAACCCAACCTATCATCTCGGCGGTAATATTTGACATCATTCCTGGCGAGTTGGCCTCTACGCCTCCGTGGGACTTTTATATACATCAAAACGTAATTTACCCTAACCTAACCCAACGTATCATCTCGGCGGTAATATTCGGCAACATTCCTGGCGTGTTGGTCTCTACGTCTCCGTGGGATCTTCATATACATTAATAACGTAATATAACCAAACCTAAACCAACCTATCATCTCGGCGGTAATATTTGACAACATTCCTGGCGAGTCGGCCTCTACGTCTCCGTGCGACCTTCATATACATCAATAACGTAATATAACGTAACCTAACCCAACCTATCATCTCGGCACTAATATTTGACAACATTCCAGGCGAGTTGGCCTCTACGTCTCCGTGGGACCTTCATATACATCAATAACATAATATTACCTAACCTAACCCAACGTATCATCTCGGCGGTAATACTTGACAACATTCCTGGCGAGTTGGCCTCTACGTCTCCGTGGGACTTTTATATACATCAATAACGTAATATAACCTAACCTAACCCAACCTATCATCTCGGCGGTAATATTTGACATCATTCCTGGCGAGTGGGCCTCTACGCCTCCGTGGGACTTTTATATACATCAAAACGTAATTTACCCTAACCTAACCCAACGTAACATCTCGGCGGTAATATTCGGCAACATTCCTGGAGTGTTGGTCCCTACGTCTCCGTGGGATCTTCATATACATCAATAACGTAATATAACCTAACCTAAACCAACCTATCATCTCGGCGGTAATATTTGACAACATTCCAGGCGAGTTGGCATCTACGTCTCCGTGGGAATTTTATGTACATCAATAACGTAACATAACCTAACCTAACCCAACCTAATATCTCGGCACTAATATTTGACAACATTCCTGGCGAGTTGGCCTCTACCTCTCCGTGAGACCTTCATATACATCAAAACGTAATTTACCCTAACCTAACCCAACGTAACATCTCGGCGGTAATATTCGGCAACATTCCTGGAGTGTTGGTCCCTACGTCTCCGTGGGATCTTCATATACATCAATAACGTAGTATAACCTAACCTAACCCAACCTATCACCTCGGCGGTAATATTTGACAACATTCCTGGCGAGTTGGCCTCTACGTCTCCGTGGGACTTTTACATACATCAATAACGTAATTTAACCTAACCTAAACCTACGTAACATCTCGGCGGTAATATTTGACAACATTCCTGGCTTGATGGCCTCTATGTCTCCGTGCGACCTTCATATACATCAATAACGTAATATAACGTAACCTAACCCAACATATCATCTCGGCACTAATATTTGACAACATTCCAGGCGAGTTGGCCTCTACGTCTCCGTGGGAATTTTATATACATCAATAACGTAATATAACGTAACCTAACCCAACCTAACATCTCGGCACTAATATTTGACAACATTCCTGGCGAGTTGGCCTCTACCTCTCCGTGAGGCCTTCATATACATCAATAACGTAATATAATCTAACCTAACCCAACCTATCATCTCGGCGGTAATATTTGACAACATTCCTGGCGAGTTGGCCTCTACGTCTCCGTGGGACTTTTATATACATCAATAACGTAATTTAACCTAACCTAAACCTATGTAACATCTCGGCGGTAATATTTGACAACATTCCTGGCTTGATGGCCTCTACGTCTCCGTGCGACCTTCATATACATCAATAACGTAATATAACCTAACCTAACCCAACCTATCATCTCGGCGGTAATATTTGACATCATTCCTGGCGAGTTGGCCTCTACGCCTCCGTGGGACTTTTATATACATCAAAACGTAATTTACCCTAACCTAACCCAACGTAACATCTCGGCGGTAATATTCGGCAACATTCCTGGAGTGTTGGTCCCTACGTCTCCGTGGGATCTTCATATACATCAATAACGTAATATAACCTAACCTAAACCAACCTATCATCTCGGCGGTAATATTTGACAACATTCCAGGCGAGTTGGCCTCTACGTCTCCGTGGGAATTTTATATACATCAATAACGTAATATAACCTAACCTAACCCAACCTAACATCTCGGCACTAATATTTGACAACATTCCTGGCTTGATGGCCTCTACGTCTCCGTGGGACCTTCATATACATCAATAACATAATATTACCTAACCTAACCCAACCTATCATCTTGGCGGTAATACTTGACAACATTCCTGGCGAGTTGGCCCCTACGTCTCCGTGGGACTTTTATATACATCAATAACGTAATATAACCTAACCTAACCCAACCTATCATCTCGGCTGTAATATTTGACAACATTCCTGGCGAGTTGGCCTCTACGTCTCCGTGGGACTTTTATATACATCAAGAACGTAATTTAACCTAACCTAAACCTACGTAACATCTCGGCGGTAATATTTGACAACATTACTGTCTTGATGGCCTCTACGTCTCCGTGGGACCTTCATATACATCAATAACATAATATTACCTAACCTAACCCAACCTATCATCTCGGCGGTAATACTTGACAACATTCCTGGCGAGTTCGCCTCTACGTCTCCGTGGAACCTTCATATACATCAATAACGTAATATAACCTAACCTAACCCAACCTATCATCTCGGCGGTAATATTTGACAACATTCCTGGTCAGTTGGCCTCTGCGTCTCCGTGGAACCTTCATATACATCAATAACGTAATATAACCTAACCTAACCCAACCTATCATCTCGGCGGTAATATTTGACAACATTCCTGGCGAGTTGGCCTCTACGTCTCCGTGGGACTTTTATATACATCAATAACGTAATTTAACCTAACCTAAACCTACGTAACATCTCGGCGGTAATATTTGACAGCATTCCTGGCTTGATGGCCTCTACGTCTCCGTGGGACCTTCATATACATCAATAACGTAATATAACCTAACCTAACCCAACCTATTATCTCGGCGGTAATATTTGACATCATTCCTGGCGAGTTGGCCTCTACGCCTCCGTGGGAGTTTTATATACATCAAAACGTAATTTACCCTAACCTAACCCAACGTAACATCTCGGCGGTAATATTCGGCAACATTCCTGGAGTGTTGGTCCCTACGTCTCCGTGGGATCTTCATATACATCAATAACGTAATATAACCTAACCTAAACCCACCTATCATCTCGGCGGTAATATTTGACAACATTCCTGGCTTGATGGCCTCTACGTCTCCGTGGGACCTTCATATACATCAATAACATAATATTACCTAACCTAACCCAACCTAACATCTCGGCACTAATATTTGACAACATTCCTGGCGAGTTGGCCTCTACCTCTCCGTGAGACCTTCATATACATCAATAACGTAATATAATCTAACCTAACCCAACCTATCATCTCGGCGGTAATATTTGACAACATTCCTGGCGAGTTGGCCTCTACGTCTCCGTGGGACTTTTATATACATCAATAACGTAATTTAACCTAACCTAAACCTACGTAACATCTCGGCGGTAATATTTGACAACATTCCTGGCTTGATGGCCTCTACGTCTCCGTGGGACCTTCATATACATCAATAACATAATATTACCTAACCTAACCCAACCAATCATCTCGGCGGTAATACTTGACAACATTCCTGGCGAGTTGGCCTCTACGTCTCCGTGGGACCTTCATATACATCAATAACGTAATATAACCTAACCTAACCCAACATATCATCTCGGCGGTAATATTTGACAACATTCCTGACGAGTTGGCCTCTACGTCTCCGTGGGACTTTTATATACATCAATAACGTAATATAACCTAACCTAACCCAACCTATCATCTCGGCGGTAATATTTGACATCATTCCTGGCGAGTTGGCCTCTACGCCTCCGTGGGAATTTTATATACATCAAAACGTAATTTACCCTAACCTAACCCAACGTAACATCTCGGCGTTAATATTTGACAACATTCCAGGCGAGTTGGCCTCTACGTCCCCGCGGGAATTTTATATACATCAATAACGTAACATAACCTAACCTAACCCAACCTAACATCTCGGCACTAATATCTGACAACATTCCTGGCGAGTTGGCCTCTACCTCTCCGTGAGACCTTCATATACATCAAAACGTAATTTACCCTAACCTAACCCAACGTAACATCTCGGCGGTAATGTTCGGCAACATTCCTGGAGTGTTTGTCCCTACGTCTCCGTGGGATCTTCATATACATCAATAACGTAATATAACCTAACCTAACCCAACCTATCACCTCGGCGGTAATATTTGACAACATTCCTGGCGAGTTGGCCTCTACGTCTCCGTGGGACTTTTATATACATCAATAACGTAATTTAAACTAACCTAAACCTACGTAACATCTCGGCGGTAATATTTGACAACATTCCTGGCTTGATGGCCTCTACGTCTCCGTGCGACCTTCATATACATCAATAACGTAATATAACGTAACCTAACCCAACCTATCATCTCGGCACTAATATTTGACAACATTCCAGGCGAGTTGGCCTCTACGTCTCCGTGGGACTTTTATATACATCAAGAACGTAATTTAACCTAACCTAAACCTACGTAACATCTCGGCGGTAATATTTGACAACATTACTGGCTTGATGGCCTCTACGTCTCCGTGGGACCTTCATATACATCAATAACATAATATTACCTAACCTAACCCAACCTATCATCTCGGCGGTAATACTTGACAACATTCCTGGCGAGTTCGCCTCTACGTCTCCGTGGAACCTTCATATACATCAATAACGTAATATAACCTGACCTAACCCAACCTATCGCCTCGGCGGTAATATTTGACAACATTCCTGGCGAGTTGGCCTCTACGTCTCCGTGGGACTTTTATATACATCAATAACGTAATTTAACCTAACCTAAACCTACGTAACATCTCGGCGGTAATATTTGACAACATTCCTGGCTTGATGGCCTCTACGTCTCCGTGGAACCTTCATATACATCAATAACGTAATATAACCTAACCTAACCCAACCTATCATCTCGGCGGTAATATTTGACATCATTCCTGGCGAGTGGGCCTCTACGCCTCCGTGGGACTTTTATATACATCAAAACGTAATTTACCCTAACCTAACCCAACGTAACATCTCGGCGGTAATATTCGGCAACATTCCTGGAGTGTTGGTCCCTACGTCTCCGTGGGATCTTCATATACATCAATAACGTAATATAACCTAACCTAAACCAACCTATCATCTCGGCGGTAATATTTGACAACATTCCAGGCGAGTTGGCCTCTACGTCTCCGCGGGAATTTTATATACATCAATAACGTAACATAACCTAACCTAACCCAACCTAACATCTCGGCACTAATATCTGACAACATTCCTGGCGAGTTGGCCTCTACCTGTCCGTGAGACCTTCATATACATCAAAACGTAATTTACCCTAACCTAACCCAACGTAACATCTCGGCGGTAATATTCGGCAACATTCCTGGAGTGTTTGTCCCTACGTCTGCGTGGGATCTTCATATACATCAATAACGTAATATAACCTAACCTAACCCAACCTATCACCTCGGCGGTAATATTTGACAACATTCCTGGCGAGTTGGCCTCTACGTCTCCGTGGGACTTTTATATACATCATTAACGTAATTTAACCTAACCTAACCCAACGTAACATCTCGGCGGTAATATTTGACAACATTCCTGGCTTGATGGCCTCTACGTCTCCGTGCGACCTTCATATACATCAATAACGTAATATAACGTAACCTAACCCAACCTATCATCTCGGCACTAATATTTGACAACATTCCAGGCGAGTTGGCCTCTACGTCTCCGTGGGACTTTTATATACATCAAGAACGTAATTTAACCTAACCTAAACCTACGTAACATCTCGGCGGTAATATTTGACAACATTACTGGCTTGATGGCCTCTACGTCTCCGTGGGACCTTCATATACATCAATAACATAATATTACCTAACCTAACCCAATCTATCATCTCGGCGGTAATACTTGACAACATTCCTGGCGAGTTCGCCCCTACGTCTCCGTGGAACCTTCATATACATCAATAACGTAATATAACCTGACCTAACCCAACCTATCGCCTCGGCGGTAATATTTGACAACATTCCTGGCGAGTTGGCCTCTACGTCTCCGTGGGACTTTTATATACATCAATAACGTAATTTAACCTAACCTAAACCTACGTAACATCTCGGCGGTAATATTTGACAACATTCCTGGCTTGATGGCCTCTACGTCTCCGTGGGACCTTCATATACATCAATAACGTAATATAACCTAACCTAACCCAACCTATCATCTCGGCGGTAATATTTGACATCATTCCTGGCGAGTTGGCCTCTACGCCTCCGTGGGACTTTTATATACATCAAAACGTAATTTACCCTAATCTAACCCAACGTAACATCTCGGCGGTAATATTCGGCAACATTCCTGGAGTGTTGGTCCCTACGTCTCCGTGGGATCTTCATATACATCAATAACGTAATATAACCTAACCTAAACCAAACTATCATCTCGGCGGTAATATTTGACAACATTCCAGGCGAGTTGGCCTCTACGTCTCCTTGGGAATTTTATGTACATCAATAACGTAATATAACCTAACCTAACCCAACCTAACATCTCGGCACTAATATTTGACAACATTCCTGGCTTGATGGCCTCTACGTCTCCGTGGGACCTTCATATACATCAATAACATAATATTACCTAACCTAACCCAACCTATCATCTCGGCGGTAATACTGGACAACATTCCTGGCGAGTTGGCCTCTACGTCTCCGTGGGACTTTTATATACATCAATAACGTAATATAACCTAACCTAACCCAACCTATCATCTCGGCGGTAATATTTGACATCATTCCTGGCGAGTGGGCCTCTACGCCTCCGTGGGACTTTTATATACATCAAAACGTAATTTACCCTAACCTAACCCAACGTAACATCTCGGCGGTAATATTCGGCAACATTCCTGGAGTGTTGGTCCCTACGTCTCCGTGGGATCTTCATATACATCAATAACGTAATATAACCTAACCTAAACCAACCTATCATCTCGGCGGTAATATTTGACAACATTCCAGGCGAGTTGGCCTCTACGTCTCCGCGGGAATTTTATATACATCAATAACGTAACATAACCTAACCTAACCCAACCTAACATCTCGGCACTAATATCTGACAACATTCCTGGCGAGTTGGCCTCTACCTGTCCGTGAGACCTTCATATACATCAAAACGTAATTTACCCTAACCTAACCCAACGTAACATCTCGGCGGTAATATTCGGCAACATTCCTGGAGTGTTTGTCCCTACGTCTGCGTGGGATCTTCATATACATCAATAACGTAATATAACCTAACCTAACCCAACCTATCACCTCGGCGGTAATATTTGACAACATTCCTGGCGAGTTGGCCTCTACGTCTCCGTGGGACTTTTATATACATCAATAACGTAATTTAACCTAACCTAACCCAACGTAACATCTCGGCGGTAATATTCGGCAACATTCCTGGAGTGTTGGTCCCTACGTCTCCGTGGGATCTTCATATACATCAATAACGTAATATAACCTAACCTAAACCAACCTATCATCTCGGCGGTAATATTTGACAACATTCCAGGCGAGTTGGCCTCTACGTCTCCGCGGGAATTTTATATACATCAATAACGTAACATAACCTAACCTAACCCAACCTAACATCTCGGCACTAATATCTGACAACATTCCTGGCGAGTTGGCCTCTACCTCTCCGTGAGACCTTCATATACATCAAAACGTAATTTACCCTAACCTAACCCAACGTAACATCTCGGCGGTAATATTCGGCAACATTCCTGGAGTGTTTGTCCCTACGTCTCCGTGGGATCTTCATATACATCAATAACGTAATATAACCTAACCTAACCCAACCTATCACCTCGGCGGTAATATTTGACAACATTCCTGGCGAGTTGGCCTCTACGTCTCCGTGGGACTTTTATATACATCAATAACGTAATTTAACCTAACCTAAACCTACGTAACATCTCGGCGGTAATATTTGACAACATTCCTGGCTTGATGGCCTCTACGTCTCCGTGCGACCTTCATATACATCAAGAACGTAATATAACGTAACCTAACCCAACCTATCATCTCGGCACTAATATTTGACAACATTCCAGGCGAGTTGGCCTCTACGTCTCCGTGGGACTTTTATATACATCAAGAACGTAATTTAACCTAACCTAAACCTACGTAACATCTCGGCGGTAATATTTGACAACATTACTGGCTTGATGGCCTCTACGTCTCCGTGGGACTTTCATATACATCAATAACATAATATTACCTAACCTAACCCAACCTATCATCTCGGCGGTAATACTTGACAACATTCCTGGCGAGTTCGCCTCTACGTCTCCGTGGAACCTTCATATACATCAATAACGTAATATAACATAACCTAACCCAACCTATCATCTCGGCGGTAATATTTGACAACATTCCTGGCGAGTTGGCCTCTACGTCTCCGTGGGATCTTCATATACATCAATAACGTAATATAACCTAACCTAAACCAACCTATCATCTCGGCGGTAATATTTGACAACATTCCAGGCTAGTTGGCCTCTACGTCTCCGTGGGAATTTTATATACATCAATAACGTAATATAACCTAACCTAACCCAACCTAACATCTCGGCACTAATATTTGACAACATTCCTGGCTTGATGGCCTCTACGTCTCCGTGGGACCTTCATATACATCAATAACATAATATTACCTAACCTAACCCAACCTATCATCTCGGCGGTAATACTTGACAACATTCCTGGCGAGTTGGCCTCTGCGTCTCCGTGGGACTTTTATATACATCAATAACGTAATATAACCTAACCTAACCCAACCTATCATCTCGGCTGTAATATTTGACATCATTCCTGGCGAGTTGGCCTCTACGCTTCCGTGGGACTTTTATATACATCAAAACGTAATTTACCCTAACCTAACCCAACGTAACATCTCGGCGGTAATATTCGGCAACATTCCTGGAGTGTTGGTCCCTACGTCTCCGTGGGATCTTCATATACATCAATAACGTAATATAACCTAACCTAAACCAACCTATCATCTCGGCGGTAATATTTGACAACATTCCAGGCGAGTTGGCATCTACGTCTCCGCGGGAATTTTATATACATCAATAACGTAACATAACCTAACCTAACCCAACCTAACATCTCGGCACTAATATCTGACAACATTCCTGGCGAGTTGGCCTCTACCTCTCCGTGAGACCTTCATATACATCAAAACGTAATTTACCCTAACCTAACCCAACGTAACATCTCGGCGGTAATATTCGGCAACATTCCTGGAGTGTTTGTCCCTACGTCTCCGTGGGATCTTCATATACATCAATAACGTAATATAACCTAACCTAACCCAACCTATCAACTCGGCGGTAATATTTGACAACATTCCTGGCGAGTTGGCCTCTACGTCTCCGTGGGACTTTTATATACATCAATAACGTAATTTAACCTAACCTAAACCTACGTAACATCTCGGCGGTAATATTTGACAACATTCCTGGCTTGATGGCCTCTACGTCTCCGTGCGACCTTCATATACATCAATAACGTAATATAACGTAACCTAACCCAACCTATCATCTCGGCACTAATATTTGACAACATTCCAGGCGAGTTGGCCTCTACGTCTCCGTGGGACTTTTATATACATCAAGAACGTAATTTAACCTAACCTAAACCTACGTAACATCTCGGCGGTAATATTTGACAACATTACTGGCTTGATGGCCTCTACGTCTCCGTGGGACTTTCATATACATCAATAACATAATATTACCTAACCTAACCCAACCTATCATCTCGGCGGTAATACTTGACAACATTCCTGGCGAGTTCGCCTCTACGTCTCCGTGGAATCTTCATATACATCAATAACGTAATATAACATAACCTAACCCAACCTATCATCTCGGCGGTAATATTTGACAACATTCCTGGCGAGTTGGCCTCTACGTCTCCGTGGGACTTTTATATACATCAATAACGTAATTTAACCTAACCTAAACCTACGTAACATCTCGGCGGTAATATTTGACAGCATTCCTGGCTTGATGGCCTCTACGTCTCCGTGGGACCTTCATATACATCAATAACGTAATATAACCTAACCTAACCCAACCTATCATCTCGGCGGTAATATTTGACATCATTCCTGGCGAGTTGGCCTCTACGCCTCCGTGGGACTTTTATATACATCAAAACGTAATTTACCCTAACCTAACCCAACGTAACATTTCGGCGGTAATATTCGGCAACATTCCTGGAGTGTTGGTCCCTACGTCTCCGTGGGATCTTCATATACATCAATAACGTAATATAACCTAACCTAACCCAACCTAACATCTCGGCACTAATATTTGACAACATTCCTGGCTTGATGGCCTCTACGTCTCCGTGGGACCTTCATATACATCAATAACATAATATTACCTAACCTAACCCAACCTATCATCTCGGCGGTAATACTTGACAACATTCCTGGCGAGTTGGCCTCTACGTCTCCGTGGGACTTTTATATACATCAATAACGTAATATAACCTAACCTAACCCAACCTATCATCTCGGCTGTAATATTTGACAACATTCCTGGCGAGTTGGCCTCTACGTCTCCGTGGGACTTTTATATACATCAGGAACGTAATTTAACCTAACCTAAACCTACGTAACATCTCGGCGGTAATATTTGACAACATTACTGGCTTGATGGCCTCTACGTCTCCGTGGGACCTTCATATACATCAATAACATAATATTACCTAACCTAACCCAACCTATCATCTCGGCGGTAATACTTGACAACATTCCTGGCGAGTTCGCCTCTACGTCTCCGTGGAACCTTCATATACATCAATAACGTAATATAACCTAACCTAACCCAACCTATCATCTCGGCGGTAATATTTGACATCATTCCTGGCGAGTTGGCCTCTACGCCTCCGTGGGACTTTTATATACATCAAAACGTAATTTAACCTAACCTAAACCTACGTAACATCTCGGCGGTAATATTTGACAACATTCCTGGCTTGATGGCCTCTACGTCTCCGTGGGACCTTCATATACATCAATAACGTAATATAACCTAACCTAACCCAACCTATCATCTCGGCGGTAATATTTGACATCATTCCTGGCGAGTTGGCCTCTACGCCTCCGTGGGACTTTTATATACATCAAAACGTAATTTACCCTAATCTAACCCAACGTAACATCTCGGCGGTAATATTCGGCAACATTCCTGGAGTGTTGGTCCCTACGTCTCCGTGGGATCTTCATCTACATCAATAACGTAATATAACCTAACCTAAACCAAACTATCATCTCGGCGGTAATATTTGACAACATTCCAGGCGAGTTGGCCTCTACGTCTCCTTGGGAATTTTATGTACATCAATAACGTAATATAACCTAACCTAACCCAACCTAACATCTCGGCACTAATATTTGACAACATTCCTGGCTTGATGGCCTCTACGTCTCCGTGGGACCTTCATATACATCAATAACATAATATTACCTAACCTAACCCAACCTATCATCTCGGCGGTAATACTTGACAACATTCCTGGCGAGTTCGCCTCTACGTCTCCGTGGAACCTTCATATACATCAATAACGTAATATAACCTAACCTAACCCAACCTATCATCTCGGCGGTAATATTTGACATCATTCCTGGCGAGTTGGCCTCTACGCCTCCGTGGGACTTTTATATACATCAAAACGTAATTTACCCTAACCTAACCCAACGTATCATCTCGGCGGTAATATTCGGCAACATTCCTGGAGTGTTGGTCTCTACGTCTCCGTGGGATCTTCATATACATCAATAACGTAATATAACCAAACCTAAACCAACCTATCATCTCGGCGGTAATATTTGACAACATTCCTGGCGAGTCGGCCTCTACGTCTCCGTGCGACCTTCATATACATCAATAACGTAATATAACGTAACCTAACCCAACCTATCATCTCGGCGGTAATATTTGACAACATTCCTGGCGAGTCGGCCTCTACGTCTCCGTGCGACCTTCATATACATCAATAACGTAATATAACGTAACCTAACCCAACCTATCATCTCGGCACTAATATTTGACAACATTCCTTGTCAGTTGGCCTCTGCGTCTCCGTGGAACCTTCATATACATCAATAACGTAATATAACCTAACCTAACCCAACCTATCATCTCGTCGGTAATATTTGACAACATTCCTGGCGAGTTGGCCTCTACGCCTCCGTGGGACTTTTATATACATCAAAACGTAATTTACCCTAACCTAACCCAACGTAACATCTCGGCGGTAATATTCGGCAACATTCCTGGAGTGTTGGTCCCTACGTCACCGTGGAATCTTCATATACATCAATAACGTAATATAACCTAACCTAAACCAAACTATCATCTCGGCGGTAATATTTGACAACATTCCAGGCGAGTTGGCCTCTACGTCTCCTTGGGAATTTTATGTACATCAATAACGTAATATAACCTAACCTAACCCAACCTAACATCTCGGCACTAATATTTGACAACATTCCTGGCGAGTTGGCCTCTACGTCTCCGTGGGACTTTTATATACATCAAGAACGTAATTTAACCTAACCTAAACCTACGTAACATCTCGGCGGTAATATTTGACAACATTACTGGCTTGATGGCCTCTACGTCTCCGTGGGACCTTCATATACATCAATAACATAATATTACCTAACCTAACCCAACCTATCATCTCGGCGGTAATACTTGACAACATTCCTGGCGAGTTCGCCTCTACGTCTCCGTGGAACCTTCATATACATCAATAACGTAATATAACCTAACCTAACCCAACCTATCATCTCGGCGGTAATATTTGACATCATTCCTGGCGAGTTGGCCTCTACGCCTCCGTGGGACTTTTATATACATCAAAACGTAATTTACCCTAACCTAACCCAACGTATCATCTCGGCGGTAATATTCGGCAACATTCCTGGAGTGTTGGTCTCTACGTCTCCGTGGGATCTTCATATACATCAATAACGTAATATAACCAAACCTAAACCAACCTATCATCTCGGCGGTAATATTTGACAACATTCCTGGCGAGTCGGCCTCTACGTCTCCGTGCGACCTTCATATACATCAATAACGTAATATAACGTAACCTAACCCAACCTATCATCTCGGCACTAATATTTGACAACATTCCTGGTCAGTTGGCCTCTGCGTCTCCGTGGAACCTTCATATACATCAATAACGCAATATAACCTAACCTAACCCAACCTATCATCTCGGCGGTAATATTTGACAACATTCCTGGCGAGTTGGCCTCTACGTCTCCGTGGGACTTTTATATACATCAATAACGTAATTTAACCTAACCTAAACCTACGTAACATCTCGGCGTTAATATTTGACAACATTCCTGGCTTGATGGCCTCTACGTCTCCGTGGGACCTTCATATACATCAATAACGTAATATAACCTAACCTAACCCAACCTATCATCTCGGCGGTAATATTTGACATCATTCCTGGCGAGTTGGCCTCTACGCCTCCGTGGGACTTTTATATACATCAAAACGTAATTTACCCTAACCTAACCCAACGTAACATCTCGGCGGTAATATTCGGCAACATTCCTGGAGTGTTGGTCCCTACGTCTCCGTGGGATCTTCATATACATCAATAACGTAATATAACCTAACCTAAACCAAACTATCATCTCGGCGGTAATATTTGACAACATTCCAGGCGAGTTGGCCTCTACGTCTCCTTGGGAATTTTATGTACATCAATAACGTAATATAACCTAACCTAACCCAACCTAACATCTCGGCACTAATATTTGACAACATTCCTGGCGAGTTGGCCTCTACGTCTCCGTGGGACCTTCATATACATCAATAACATAATATTACCTAACCTAACCCAACCTATCATCTCGGCGGTAATACTTGACAACATTCCTGGCGAGATGGCCTCTACGTCTCCGTGGGATCTTCATATACATCAATAACGTAATATGACCTAACCTAAACCAACCTATCATCTCGGCGGTAATATTTGACAACATTCCTGGCGAGTTGGCCTCTACGTCTCCGTGGGACTTTTATATACATCAATAACGTAATTTAACCTAACCTAAACCTACGTATCATCTCGGCGGTAATATTCGGCAACATTCCTGGAGTGTTGGTCTCTACGTCTCCGTGGGATCTTCATATACATCAATAACGTAATATAACCAAACCTAAACCAACCTATCATCTCGGCGGTAATATTTGACAACATTCCTGGCGAGTCGGCCTCTACGTCTCCGTGCGACCTTCATATACATCAATAACGTAATATAACGTAACCTAACCCAACCTATCATCTCGGCACTAATATTTGACAACATTCCTTGTCAGTTGGCCTCTGCGTCTCCGTGGAACCTTCATATACATCAATAACGTAATATAACCTAACCTAACCCAACCTATCATCTCGTCGGTAATATTTGACAACATTCCTGGCGAGTTGGCCTCTACGTCTCCGTGGGACTTTTATATACATCAATAACGTAATTTAACCTAACCTAAACCTACGTAACATCTCGGCGGTAATATTTGACAACATTCCTGGCTTGATGGCCTCTACGTCTCCGTGGGACCTTCATATACATCAATAACGTAATATAACCTAACCTAACCCAACCTATCATCTCGGCGGTAATATTTGACATCATTCCTGGCGAGTTGGCCTCTACGCCTCCGTGGGACTTTTATATACATCAAAACGTAATTTACCCTAACCTAACCCAACGTAACATCTCGGCGGTAATATTCGGCAACATTCCTGGAGTGTTGGTCCCTACGTCACCGTGGGATCTTCATATACATCAATAACGTAATATAACCTAACCTAAACCAAACTATCATCTCGGCGGTAATATTTGACAACATTCCAGGCGAGTTGGCCTCTACGTCTCCTTGGGAATTTTATGTACATCAATAACGTAATATAACCTAACCTAACCCAACCTAACATCTCGGCACTAATATTTGACAACATTCCTGGCGAGTTGGCCTCTACGTCTCCGTGGGACCTTCATATACATCAATAACATAATATTACCTAACCTAACCCAACCTATCATCTCGGCGGTAATACTTGACAACATTCCTGGCGCGTTGGCCTCTACGTCTCCGTGGGATCTTCATATACATCAATAACGTAATATAACCTAACCTAAACCAACCTATCATCTCGGCGGTAATATTTGACAACATTCCAGGCGAGTTGGCCTCTACCTCTCCGTGAGACCTCCATATACATCAATAACGTAATATAATCTAACCTAACCCAACCTATAATCTCGGCGGTAATATTTGACAACATTCCTGGTCAGTTGGCCTCTGCGTCTCCGTGGAACCTTCATATACATCAATAACGTAATATAACCTAACCTAACCCAACCTATCACCTCGGCGGTAATATTTGACAACATTCCTGGCTTGATGGCCTCTACGTCTCCGTGGGACCCTCATATACATCAATAACATAATATTACCTAACCTAACCCAACCTATCATCTCGGCGGTAATACTTGACAACATTCCTGGCGCGTTGGCCTCTACGTCTCCGTGGGACCTTCATATACATCAATAACGTAATATAACCTAACCTAACCCAACCTATCATCTCGGCGGTAATATTTGACAACATTCCTGGCGAGTCGGCCTCTACGTCTCCCTGGGACTTTTATATACATCAATAACGTAATATAACCTAACCTAACCCAACCTATCATCTCGGCGGTAATATTTGACATCATTCCTGGCGAGTGGGCCTCTACGCCTCCGTGGGACTTTTATATACATCAAAACGTAATTTACCCTAACCTAACCCAACGTAACATCTCGGCGGTAATATTAGGCAACATTCCTGGAGTGTTGGTCCCTACGTCTCCGTGGGATCTTCATATACATCAATAACGTAATATAACCTAACCTAAACCAACCTATCATCTCGCCGGTAATATTTGACAACATTCCTGGCGAGTTGGCCTCTACGTCTCCGTGGGACTTTTATATACATCAATAACGTAATTTAACCTAACCTAAACCTACGTAACATCTCGGCGGTAATATTTGACAACATTCCTGGCTTGATGGCCTCTACGTCTCCGTGGGACCTTCATATACATCAATAACATAATATTACCTAACCTAACCCAACCTATCATGTCGGCGGTAATACTTGACAACATTCCTGGCGCGTTGGCCTCTACGTCTCCGTGGGACCTTCATATACATCAATAACGTAATATAACCTAACCTAACCCAACCTATCATCTCGGCGGTAATATTTGACAACATTCCTGGCGAGTCGGCCTCTACGTCTCCGTGCGACCTTCATATACATCAATAACGTAATATAACGTAACCTAACCCAACCTATCATCTCGGCACTAATATTTGACAACATTCCTGGCTTGATGGCCTCTACGTCTCCGTGGGACCTTCATATACATCAATAACGTAATATAACCTAACCTAACCCAACCTATCATCTCGGCGGTAATATTTGACAACATTCCTGGCGAGTTGGCCTCTACGTCTCCGTGGGACTTTTATATACATCAATAACGTAATTTAACCTAACCTAACCCAACCTAACATCTCGGCACTAATATTTGACAACATTCCTGGCGAGTTGGCCTCTACCTCTCCGTGAGACCTTCATATACATCAATAACGTAATATAATCTAACCTCACCCAACCTATAATCTCGGCGGTAATATTTTACAACATTCCTGGTCAGTTGGCCTCTGCGTCTCCGTGGAACCTTCATATACATCAATAACGTAATATAACCTAACCTAACCCAACCTATCACCTCGGCGGTAATATTTGACAACATTCCTGGCGAGTTGGCCTCTACGTCTCCGTGGGACTTTTATATACATCAATAACGTAATTTAACCTAACCTAAACCTACGTAACATCTCGGCGGTAATATTTGACAACATTCCTGGCTTGATGGCCTCTACGTCTCCGTGGGACCTTCATATACATCAATAACATAATATTACCTAACCTAACCCAACCTATCATCTCGGCGGTAATACATGACAACATCCCTGGCGCGTTGGCCTCTACGTCTCCGTGGGACCTTCATATACATCAATAACGTAATATAACCTAACCTAACGCAACCTATCATCTCGGCGGTAATATTTGACAACATTCCTGGCGAGTTGGCCTCTACCTCTCCGTGAGACCTTCATATACAGCAATAACGTAATATAATCTAACCTAACCCAACCTATCATCTCGGCGGTAATATTTGACAACATTCCTGGCGAGTTGGCCTCTACCTCTCCGTGAGACCTTCATATACAGCAATAACGTAATATAATCTAACCTAACCCAACCTATCATCTCGGCGGTAATATTTGACAACATTCCTGGCGAGTTGGCCTCTACGTCACCGTGGGACTTTTATATACATCAAAACGTAATTTACCCTAACCTAACCCAACGTAACATCTCGGCGGTAATATTCGGCAACATTCCTGGAGTGTTGGTCCCTACGTCTCCGTGGGATCTTCATATACATCAATAACGTAATATAACCTAACCTAAACCAAGCTATCATCTCGGCGGTAATATTTGACAACATTCCTGGCGAGTTGGCCTCTACGTCTCCGTGGGACTTTTATATACATCAATAACGTAATTTAACCTAACCTAAACCTACGTAACATCTCGGCGGTAATATTTGACAACATTCCTGGCTTGATGGCCTCTACGTCTCCGTGGGACCTTCATATACATCAATAACATAATATTACCTAACCTAACCCAACCTATCATCTCGGCGGTAATACTTGACAACATTCCTGGCGCGTTGGCCTCTACGTCTCCGTGGGACCTTCATATACATCAATAACGTAATATAACGTAACCTAACCCAACCTATCATCTCGGCACTAATATTTGACAACATTCCAGGCGAGTTGGCCTCTACGTCTCCGTGGGAATTTTATATACATCAATAACGTAATATAACCTAACCTAACCCAACCTAACATCTCGGCACTAATATTTGACAACATTCCTGGCGAGTTGGCCTCTACCTCTCCGTGAGACCTTCATATACATCAATAACGTAATATAATCTAACCTAACCCAACCTATCATCTCGGCGGTAATATTTGACAACATTCCTGGCGAGTTGGCCTCTACGTCTCCGTGGGACTTTTATATACATCAATAACGTAATTTAACCTAACCTAAACCTACGTAACATCTCGGCGGTAATATTTGACAACATTCCTGGCTTGATGGCCTCTACGTCTCCGTGGGACCTTCATATACATCAATAACGTAATATAACCTAACCTAACCCAACCTATCATCTCGGCGGTAATATTTGACATCATCCCTGGCGAGTTGGCCTCTACGCCTCCGTGGGACTTTTATATACATCAAAACGTAATTTACCCTAACCTAACCCAACGTAACATCTCGGCGGTAATATTCGGCAACATTCCTGGAGTGTTGGTCCCTACGTCTCCGTGGGATCTTCATATACATCAATAACGTAATATAACCTAACCTAAACCAAGCTATCATCTCGGCGGTAATATTTGACAACATTCCTGGCGAGTTGGCCTCTACGTCTCCGTGGGACTTTTATATACATCAATAACGTAATTTAACCTAACCTAAACCTACGTAACATCTCGGCGGTAATATTTGACAACATTCCTGGCGAGTTGGCCTCTACCTCTCCGTGAGACCTTCATATACATCAATAACGTAATATAATCTAACCCCACCCAACCTATAATCTCGGCGGTAATATTTGACAACATTCCTGGTCAGTTGGCCTCTGCGTCTCCGTGGAACCTTCATATACATCAATAACGTAATATAACCTAACCTAACCCAACCTATCACCTCGGCGGTAATATTTGACAACATTCCTGGCGAGTTGGCCTCTACGTCTCCGTGGGACTTTTATATACATCAGTAACGTAATTTAACCTAACCTAAACCTACGTAACATCTCGGCGGTAATATTTGACAACATTCCTGGCTTGATGGCCTCTACGTCTCCGTGGGACCTTCATATACATCAATAACATAATATTACCTAACCTAACCCAACCTATCATCTCGGCGGTAATACATGACAACATTCCTGGCGCGTTGGCCTCTACGTCTCCGTGGGACCTTCATATACATCAATAACGTAATATAACCTAACCCAACGCAACCTATCATCTCGGCGGTAATATTTGACAACATTCCTGGCGAGTCGGCCTCTACGTCTCCGTGCGACCTTCATATACATCAATAACGTAATATAACGTAACCTAACCCAACCTATCACCTCGGCACTAATATTTGACAACATTCCAGGCGAGTTGGCCTCTACGTCACCGTGGGACTTTTATATACATCAAAACGTAATTTACCCTAACCTAACCCAACGTAACATCTCGGCGGTAATATTCGGCAACATTCCTGGAGTGTTGGTCCCTACGTCTCCGTGGGATCTTCATATACATCAATAACGTAATATAACCTAACCTAAACCAAGCTATCATCTTGGCGGTAATATTTGACAACATTCCTGGCGAGTTGGCCTCTACGTCTCCGTGGGACTTTTATATACATCAATAGCGTAATTTAACCTAACCTAAACCTACGTAACATCTCGGCGGTAATATTTGACAACATTCCTGGCTTGATGGCCTCTACGTCTCCGTGGGACCTTCATATACATCAATAACATAATATTACCTAACCTAACCCAACCTATCATCTCGGCGGTAATACTTGACAACATTCCTGGCGAGTTGGCCTCTACGTCTCCGTGGGACTTTTATATACATCAATAACGTAATATAACCTAACCTAACCCAACCTATCATCTCGGCGGTAATATTTGACACCATTCCTGGCGAGTGGGCCTCTACGCCACCGTGGGACTTTTATATACATCAAAACGTAATTTACCCTAACCTAACCCAACCTATCATCTCGGCGGTAATATTTGACATCATTCCTGGCGAGTGGGCCTCTACGCCTCCGTGGGACTTTTATATACATCAAAACGTAATTTACCCTAACCTAACCCAACGTAACATCTCGGCGATAATATTCGGCAACATTCCTGGAGTGTTGGTCCCTACGTCTCCGTGGGATCTTCATATACACCAATAACGTAATATAACCTAACCTAAACCAACCTATCATCTCGGCGGTAATATTTGACAACATTCCAGGCGAGTTGGCCTCTACCTCTCCGTGAGACCTTCATATACATCAATAACGTAATATAATCTAACCTAACCCAACCTATAATCTCGGCGGTAATATTTGACAACATTCCTGGCCAGTTGGCCTCTGCGTCTTCGTGGAACCTTCATATACATCAATAACGTAATATAACCTAACATAACCCAACCTATCACCTCGGCGGTAATATTTGACAACATTCCTGGCTTGATGGCCTCTACGTCTCCGTGGGACCCTCATATACATCAATAACATAATATTACCTAACCTAACCCAACCTATCATCTCGGCGGTAATACTTGACAACATTCCTGGCGCGTTGGCCTCTACGTCTCCGTGGGACCTTCATATACATCAATAACGTAATATAACCTAACCTAACCCAGCCTATCATCTCGGCGGTAATATTTGACAACATTGCTGGCGAGTCGGCCTCTACGTCTCCGTGGGACTTTTATATACATCAATAACGTAATATAACCTAACCTAACCCAACCTATCACCTCGGCGGTAATATTTGACAACATTCCTGGCTTGATGGCCTCTACGTCTCCGTGGGACCCTCATATACATCAATAACATAATATTACCTAACCTAACCCAACCTATCATCTCGGCGGTAATACTTGACAACATTCCTGGCGCGTTGGCCTCTACGTCTCCGTGGGACCTTCATATACATCAATAGCGTAATATAACCCAACCTAACCCAACCTATCATCTCGGCGGTAATATTTGACAACATTCCTGGCGAGTCGGCCTCTACGTCTCCGTGGGACTTTTATATACATCAATAACGTAATATAACCTAACCTAACCCAACCTATCATCTCGGCGGTAATATTTGACATCATTCCTGGCGAGTGGGCCTCTACGCCTCCGTGGGACTTTTATATACATCAAAACGTAATTTACCCTAACCTAACCCAACGTAACATCTCGGCGGTAATATTCGGCAACATTCCTGGAGTGTTGGTCCCTACGTCTCCGTGGGATCTTCATATACATCAATAACGTAATATAACCTAACCTAAACCAACCTATCATCTCGGCGGTAATATTTGACAACATTCCTGGCGAGTTGGCCTCTACGTCTCCGTGGGACTTTTATATACATCAATAACGTAATTTAACCTAACCTAAACCTACGTAACATCTCGGCGGTAATATTTGACAACATTCCTGGCTTGATGGCCTCTACGTCTCCGTGGGACCTTCATATACATCAATAACATAATATTACCTAACCTAACCCAACCTATCATCTCGGCGGTAATATTTGACATCATTCCTGGCGAGTGGGCCTCTACGCCTCCGTGGGACTTTTATATACATCAAAACGTAATTTACCCTAACCTAACCCAACGTAACATCTCGGCGGTAATATTAGGCAACATTCCTGGAGTGTTGGTCCCTACGTCTCCGTGGGATCTTCATATACATCAATAACGTAATATAACCTAACCTAAACCAACCTATCATCTCGGCGGTAATATTTGACAACATTCCTGGCGAGTTGGCCTCTACGTCTCCGTGGGACTTTTGTATACATCAATAACGTAATTTAACCTAACCTAAACCTACGTAACATCTCGGCGGTAATATTTGACAACATTCCTGGCTTGATGGCCTCTACGTCTCCGTGGGACCTTCATATACATCAATAACATAATATTACCTAACCTAACCCAACCTATCATCTCGGCGGTAATACTTGACAACATTCCTGGCGCGTTGGCCTCTACGTCTCCGTGGGACCTTCATATACATCAATAACGTTATATAACCTAACCTAACCCAACCTATCATCTCGGCGGTAATATTTGACAACATTCCTGGCGAGTCGGCCTCTACGTCTCCGTGCGACCTTCATATACATCAATAACGTAATATAACGTAACCTAACCCACCCTATCATCTCGGCACTAATATTTGACAACATTCCAGGCGAGTTGGCCTCTACGTCTCCGTGGGAATTTTATATACATCAATAACGTAATATAACCTAACCTAACCCAACCTAACATCTCGGCACTAATATTTGACAACATACCTGGCGAGTTGGCCTCTACCTCTCCGTGAGACCTTCATATACATCAATAACGTAATATAATCTAACCTAACCCAACCTATCATCTCGGCGGTAATATTTGACAACATTCCTGGCGAGTGGGCCTCTACGTCTCCGTGGGAGTTTTATATACATCAACAACGTAATTTAACCTAACCTAAACCTACGTAACATCTCGGCGGTAATATTTGACAACATTCCTGGCTTGATGGCCTCTACGTCTCCGTGGGACCTTCATGTACATCAATAACGTAATATAGCCTAACCTAACCCAACCTATCATCTCGGCGGTAATATTTGACATCATTCCTGGCGAGTTGGCCTCTACGCCTCCGTGGGACTTTTATATACATCAAAACGTAATTTACCCTAACCTATACCAACGTAACATCTCGGCGGTAATATTCGGCAACATTCCTGGAGTGTTGGTCCCTACGTCTCCGTGGGATCTTCATATACATCAATAACGTAATATAACCTAACCTAAACCAACCTATCATCTCGGCGGTAATATTTGACAACATTCCAGGCGAGTTGGCCTCTACGTCTCCGTGGGAATTTTATTTACATCAATAACGTAATATAACCTAACCTAACCCAACCTATCACCTCGGCGGTAATATTTGACAACATTCCTGGCTTGATGGCCTCTACGTCTCCGTGGGACCCTCATATACATCAATAACATAATATTACCTAACCTAACCCAACCTATCATCTCGGCGGTAATACTTGACAACATTCCTGGCGCGTTGGCCTCTACGTCTCCGTGGGACCTTCATATACATCAATAACGTAATATAACCTAACCTAACCCAACCTATAATCTCGGCGGTAATATTTGACAACATTCCTGGCGAGTCGGCCTCTACGTCTCCGTGGGACTTTTATATACATCAATAACGTAATATAACCTAACCTAACCCAACCTATCATCTCGGCGGTAATATTTGACATCATTCCTGGCGAGTGGGCCTCTACGCCTCCGTGGGACTTTTATATACATCAAAACGTAATTTACCCTAACCTAACCCAACGTAACATCTCGGCGGTAATATTAGGCAACATTCCTGGAGTGTTGGTCCCTACGTCTCCGTGGGATCTTCATATACATCAATAACGTAATATAACCTAACCTAAACCAACCTATCATCTCGGCGGTAATATTTGACAACATTCCTGGCGAGTTGGCCTCTACGTCTCCGTGGGACTTTTATATACATCAATAACGTAATTTAACCTAACCTAAACCTACGTAACATCTCGGCGGTAATATTTGACAACATTCCTGGCTTGATGGCCTCTACGTCTCCGTGGGACCTTCATATACATCAATAACATAATATTACCTAACCTAACCCAACCTATCATCTCGGCGGTAATACTTGACAACATTCCTGGCGCGTTGGCCTCTACGTCTCCGTGGGACCTTCATATACATCAATAACGTAATATAACCTAACCTAACCCAACCTATCATCTCGGCGGTAATATTTGACAACATTCCTGGCGAGTCGGCCTCTACGTCTCCGTGCGACCTTCATATACATCAATAACGTAATATAACGTAACCTAACCCAACCTATCATCTCGGCACTAATATTTGACAACATTCCTGGCTTGATGGCCTCTACGTCTCCGTGGGACCTTCATATACATCAATAACGTAATATAACCTAACCTAACCCAACCTATCATCTCGGCGGTAATATTTGACAACATTCCTGGCGAGTTGGCCTCTACGTCTCCGTGGGACTTTTATATACATCAATAACGTAATTTAACCTAACCTAAACCTACGTAACATCTCGGCGGTAATATTTGACAACATTCCTGGCTTGATGGCCTCTACGTCTCCGTGGGACCTTCATATACATCAATAACATAATATTACCTAACCTAACCCAACCTATCATCTCGGCGGTAATATTTGACATCATTCCTGGCGAGTGGGCCTCTACGCCTCCGTGGGACTTTTATATACATCAAAACGTAATTTACCCTAACCTAACCCAACGTAACATCTCGGCGGTAATATTAGGCAACATTCCTGGAGTGTTGGTCCCTACGTCTCCGTGGGATCTTCATATACATCAATAACGTAATATAACCTAACCTAAACCAACCTATCATCTCGGCGGTAATATTTGACAACATTCCTGGCGAGTTGGCCTCTACGTCTCCGTGGGACTTTTGTATACATCAATAACGTAATTTAACCTAACCTAAACCTACGTAACATCTCGGCGGTAATATTTGACAACATTCCTGGCTTGATGGCCTCTACGTCTCCGTGGGACCTTCATATACATCAATAACATAATATTACCTAACCTAACCCAACCTATCATCTCGGCGGTAATACTTGACAACATTCCTGGCGCGTTGGCCTCTACGTCTCCGTGGGACCTTCATATACATCAATAACGTTATATAACCTAACCTAACCCAACCTATCATCTCGGCGGTAATATTTGACAACATTCCTGGCGAGTCGGCCTCTACGTCTCCGTGCGACCTTCATATACATCAATAACGTAATATAACGTAACCTAACCCACCCTATCATCTCGGCACTAATATTTGACAACATTCCAGGCGAGTTGGCCTCTACGTCTCCGTGGGAATTTTATATACATCAATAACGTAATATAACCTAACCTAACCCAACCTAACATCTCGGCACTAATATTTGACAACATACCTGGCGAGTTGGCCTCTACCTCTCCGTGAGACCTTCATATACATCAATAACGTAATATAATCTAACCTAACCCAACCTATCATCTCGGCGGTAATATTTGACAACATTCCTGGCGAGTGGGCCTCTACGTCTCCGTGGGAGTTTTATATACATCAACAACGTAATTTAACCTAACCTAAACCTACGTAACATCTCGGCGGTAATATTTGACAACATTCCTGGCTTGATGGCCTCTACGTCTCCGTGGGACCTTCATGTACATCAATAACGTAATATAGCCTAACCTAACCCAACCTATCATCTCGGCGGTAATATTTGACATCATTCCTGGCGAGTTGGCCTCTACGCCTCCGTGGGACTTTTATATACATCAAAACGTAATTTACCCTAACCTATACCAACGTAACATCTCGGCGGTAATATTCGGCAACATTCCTGGAGTGTTGGTCCCTACGTCTCCGTGGGATCTTCATATACATCAATAACGTAATATAACCTAACCTAAACCAACCTATCATCTCGGCGGTAATATTTGACAACATTCCAGGCGAGTTGGCCTCTACGTCTCCGTGGGAATTTTATTTACATCAATAACGTAATATAACCTAACCTAACCCAACCTATCACCTCGGCGGTAATATTTGACAACATTCCTGGCTTGATGGCCTCTACGTCTCCGTGGGACCCTCATATACATCAATAACATAATATTACCTAACCTAACCCAACCTATCATCTCGGCGGTAATACTTGACAACATTCCTGGCGCGTTGGCCTCTACGTCTCCGTGGGACCTTCATATACATCAATAACGTAATATAACCTAACCTAACCCAACCTATAATCTCGGCGGTAATATTTGACAACATTCCTGGCGAGTCGGCCTCTACGTCTCCGTGGGACTTTTATATACATCAATAACGTAATATAACCTAACCTAACCCAACCTATCATCTCGGCGGTAATATTTGACATCATTCCTGGCGAGTGGGCCTCTACGCCTCCGTGGGACTTTTATATACATCAAAACGTAATTTACCCTAACCTAACCCAACGTAACATCTCGGCGGTAATATTAGGCAACATTCCTGGAGTGTTGGTCCCTACGTCTCCGTGGGATCTTCATATACATCAATAACGTAATATAACCTAACCTAAACCAACCTATCATCTCGGCGGTAATATTTGACAACATTCCTGGCGAGTTGGCCTCTACGTCTCCGTGGGACTTTTATATACATCAATAACGTAATTTAACCTAACCTAAACCTACGTAACATCTCGGCGGTAATATTTGACAACATTCCTGGCTTGATGGCCTCTACGTCTCCGTGGGACCTTCATATACATCAATAACATAATATTACCTAACCTAACCCAACCTATCATCTCGGCGGTAATACTTGACAACATTCCTGGCGCGTTGGCCTCTACGTCTCCGTGGGACCTTCATATACATCAATAACGTAATATAACCTAACCTAACCCAACCTATCATCTCGGCGGTAATATTTGACAACATTCCTGGCGAGTCGGCCTCTACGTCTCCGTGCGACCTTCATATACATCAATAACGTAATATAACGTAACCTAACCCAACCTATCATCTCGGCACTAATATTTGACAACATTCCTGGCTTGATGGCCTCTACGTCTCCGTGGGACCTTCATATACATCAATAACGTAATATAACCTAACCTAACCCAACCTATCATCTCGGCGGTAATATTTGACAACATTCCTGGCGAGTTGGCCTCTACGTCTCCGTGGGACTTTTATATACATCAATAACGTAATTTAACCTAACCTAACCCAACCTAACATCTCGGCACTAATATTTGACAACATTCCTGGCGAGTTGGCCTCTACCTCTCCGTGAGACCTTCATATACATCAATAACGTAATATAATCTAACCTCACCCAACCTATAATCTCGGCGGTAATATTTTACAACATTCCTGGTCAGTTGGCCTCTGCGTCTCCGTGGAACCTTCATATACATCAATAACGTAATATAACCTAACCTAACCCAACCTATCACCTCGGCGGTAATATTTGACAACATTCCTGGCGAGTTGGCCTCTACGTCTCCGTGGGACTTTTATATACATCAATAACGTAATTTAACCTAACCTAAACCTACGTAACATCTCGGCGGTAATATTTGACAACATTCCTGGCTTGATGGCCTCTACGTCTCCGTGGGACCTTCATATACATCAATAACATAATATTACCTAACCTAACCCAACCTATCATCTCGGCGGTAATACATGACAACATCCCTGGCGCGTTGGCCTCTACGTCTCCGTGGGACCTTCATATACATCAATAACGTAATATAACCTAACCTAACGCAACCTATCATCTCGGCGGTAATATTTGACAACATTCCTGGCGAGTTGGCCTCTACCTCTCCGTGAGACCTTCATATACAGCAATAACGTAATATAATCTAACCTAACCCAACCTATCATCTCGGCGGTAATATTTGACAACATTCCTGGCGAGTTGGCCTCTACCTCTCCGTGAGACCTTCATATACAGCAATAACGTAATATAATCTAACCTAACCCAACCTATCATCTCGGCGGTAATATTTGACAACATTCCTGGCGAGTTGGCCTCTACGTCACCGTGGGACTTTTATATACATCAAAACGTAATTTACCCTAACCTAACCCAACGTAACATCTCGGCGGTAATATTCGGCAACATTCCTGGAGTGTTGGTCCCTACGTCTCCGTGGGATCTTCATATACATCAATAACGTAATATAACCTAACCTAAACCAAGCTATCATCTCGGCGGTAATATTTGACAACATTCCTGGCGAGTTGGCCTCTACGTCTCCGTGGGACTTTTATATACATCAATAACGTAATTTAACCTAACCTAAACCTACGTAACATCTCGGCGGTAATATTTGACAACATTCCTGGCTTGATGGCCTCTACGTCTCCGTGGGACCTTCATATACATCAATAACATAATATTACCTAACCTAACCCAACCTATCATCTCGGCGGTAATACTTGACAACATTCCTGGCGCGTTGGCCTCTACGTCTCCGTGGGACCTTCATATACATCAATAACGTAATATAACGTAACCTAACCCAACCTATCATCTCGGCACTAATATTTGACAACATTCCAGGCGAGTTGGCCTCTACGTCTCCGTGGGAATTTTATATACATCAATAACGTAATATAACCTAACCTAACCCAACCTAACATCTCGGCACTAATATTTGACAACATTCCTGGCGAGTTGGCCTCTACCTCTCCGTGAGACCTTCATATACATCAATAACGTAATATAACCTAACATAACCCAACCTATCACCTCGGCGGTAATATTTGACAACATTCCTGGCTTGATGGCCTCTACGTCTCCGTGGGACCCTCATATACATCAATAACATAATATTACCTAACCTAACCCAACCTATCATCTCGGCGGTAATACTTGACAACATTCCTGGCGCGTTGGCCTCTACGTCTCCGTGGGACCTTCATATACATCAATAACGTAATATAACCTAACCTAACCCAGCCTATCATCTCGGCGGTAATATTTGACATCATTCCTGGCGAGTTGGCCTCTACGCCTCCGTGGGACTTTTATATACATCAAAACGTAATTTACCCTAACCTATACCAACGTAACATCTCGGCGGTAATATTCGGCAACATTCCTGGAGTGTTGGTCCCTACGTCTCCGTGGGATCTTCATATACATCAATAACGTAATATAACCTAACCTAAACCAACCTATCATCTCGGCGGTAATATTTGACAACATTCCAGGCGAGTTGGCCTCTACGTCTCCGTGGGAATTTTATTTACATCAATAACGTAATATAACCTAACCTAACCCAACCTATCAGCTCGGCGGTAATATTTGACAACATTCCTGGCTTGATGGCCTCTACGTCTCCGTGGGACCCTCATATACATCAATAACATAATATTACCTAACCTAACCCAACCTATCATCTCGGCGGTAATACTTGACAACATTCCTGGCGCGTTGGCCTCTACGTCTCCGTGGGACCTTCATATACATCAATAACGTAATATAACCTAACCTAACCCAACCTATCATCTCGGCGGTAATATTTGACAACATTCCTGGCGAGTCGGCCTCTACGTCTCCGTGGGACTTTTATATACATCAATAACGTAATATAACCTAACCTAACCCAACCTATCATCTCGGCGGTAATATTTGACAGCATTCCTGGCGAGTGGGCCTCTACGCCTCCGTGGGACTTTTATATACATCAAAACGTAATTTACCCTAACCTAACCCAACGTAACATCTCGGCGGTAATATTAGGCAACATTCCTGGAGTGTTGGTCCCTACGTCTCCGTGGGATCTTCATATACATCAATAACGTAATATAACCTAACCTAAACCAACCTATCATCTCGGCGGTAATATTTGACAACATTCCTGGCGAGTTGGCCTCTACGTCTCCGTGGGACTTTTATATACATCAATAACGTAATTTAACCTAACCTAAACCTACGTAACATCTCGGCGGTAATATTTGACAACATTCCTGGCTTGACGGCCTCTACGTCTCCGTGGGACCTTCATATACATCAATAACATAATATTACCTAACCTAACCCAACCTATCATCTCGGCGGTAATACTTGACAACATTCCTGGCGCGTTGGCCTCTACGTCTCCGTGGGACCTTCATATACATCAATAACGTAATATAACCTAACCTAACCCAACCTATCATCTCGGCGGTAATATTTGACAACATTCCTGGCGAGTCGGCCTCTACGTCTCCGTGCGACCTTCATATACATCAATAACGTAATATAACGTAACCTAACCCAACCTATCATCTCGGCGGTAATATTTGACAACATTCCTGGCGAGTTGGCCTCTACGTCTCCGTGGGACTTTTATATACATCAATAACGTAATTTAACCTAACCTAACCCAACCTAACATCTCGGCACTAATATTTGACAACATTCCTGGCGAGTTGGCCTCTACCTCTCCGTGAGACCTTCATATACATCAATAACGTAATATAATTTAACCTCACCCAACCTATAATCTCGGCGGTAATATTTTACAACATTCCTGGTCAGTTGGCCTCTGCGTCTCCGTGGAACCTTCATATACATCAATAACGTAATATAACCTAACCTAACCCAACCTATCACCTCGGCGGTAATATTTGACAACATTCCTGGCGAGTTGGCCTCTACGTCTCCGTGGGACTTTTATATACATCAATAACGTAATTTAACCTAACCTAAACCTACGTAACATCTCGGCGGTAATATTTGACAACATTCCTGGCTTGATGGCCTCTACGTCTCCGTGGGACCTTCATATACATCAATAACATAATATTACCTAACCTAACCCAACCTATCATCTCGGCGGTAATACATGACAACATCCCTGGCGCGTTGGCCTCTACGTCTCCGTGGGACCTTCATATACATCAATAACGTAATATAACCTAACCTAACGCAACCTATCATCTCGGCGGTAATATTTGACAACATTCCTGGCGAGTTGGCCTCTACCTCTCCGTGAGACCTTCATATACAGCAATAACGTAATATAATCTAACCTAACCCAACCTATCATCTCGGCGGTAATATTTGACAACATTCCTGGCGAGTTGGCCTCTACCTCTCCGTGAGACCTTCATATACAGCAATAACGTAATATAATCTAACCTAACCCAACCTATCATCTCGGCGGTAATATTTGACAACATTCCTGGCGAGATGGCCTCTACGTCACCGTGGGACTTTTATATACATCAAAACGTAATTTACCCTAACCTAACCCAACGTAACATCTCGGCGGTAATATTCGGCAACATTCCTGGAGTGTTGGTCCCTACGTCTCCGTGGGATCTTCATATACATCAATAACGTAATATAACCTAACCTAAACCAAGCTATCATCTCGGCGGTAATATTTGACAACATTCCTGGCGAGTTGGCCCCTACGTCTCCGTGGGACTTTTATATACATCAATAACGTAATTTAACCTAACCTAAACCTACGTAACATCTCGGCGGTAATATTTGACAACATTCCTGGCTTGATGGCCTCTACGTCTCCGTGGGACCTTCATATACATCAATAACATAATATTACCTAACCTAACCCAACCTATCATCTCGGCGGTAATACTTGACAACATTCCTGGCGCGTTGGCCTCTACGTCTCCGTGGGACCTTCATATACATCAATAACGTAATATAACGTAACCTAACCCAACCTATCATCTCGGCACTAATATTTGACAACATTCCAGGCGAGTTGGCCTCTACGTCTCCGTGGGAATTTTATATACATCAATAACGTAATATAACCTAACCTAACCCAACCTAACATCTCGGCACTAATATTTGACAACATACCTGGCGAGTTGGCCTCTACCTCTCCGTGAGACCTTCATATACATCAATAACGTAATATAATCTAACCTAACCCAACCTATCATCTCGGCGGTAATATTTGACAACATTCCTGGCGAGTGGGCCTCTACGTCTCCGTGGGAGTTTTATATACATCAACAACGTAATTTAACCTAACCTAAACCTACGTAACATCTCGGCGGTAATATTTGACAACATTCCTGGCTTGATGGCCTCTACGTCTCCGTGGGACCTTCATGTACATCAATAACGTAATATAGCCTAACCTAACCCAACCTATCATCTCGGCGGTAATATTTGACATCATTCCTGGCGAGTTGGCCTCTACGCCTCCGTGGGACTTTTATATACATCAAAACGTAATTTACCCTAACCTATACCAACGTAACATCTCGGCGGTAATATTCGGCAACATTCCTGGAGTGTTGGTCCCTACGTCTCCGTGGGATCTTCATATACATCAATAACGTAATATAACCTAACCTAAACCAACCTATCATCTCGGCGGTAATATTTGACAACATTCCAGGCGAGTTGGCCTCTACGTCTCCGTGGGAATTTTATTTACATCAATAACGTAATATAACCTAACCTAACCCAACCTATCACCTCGGCGGTAATATTTGACAACATTCCTGGCTTGATGGCCTCTACGTCTCCGTGGGACCCTCATATACATCAATAACATAATATTACCTAACCTAACCCAACCTATCATCTCGGCGGTAATACTTGACAACATTCCTGGCGCGTTGGCCTCTACGTCTCCGTGGGACCTTCATATACATCAATAACGTAATATAACCTAACCTAACCCAACCTATAATCTCGGCGGTAATATTTGACAACATTCCTGGCGAGTCGGCCTCTACGTCTCCGTGGGACTTTTATATACATCAATAACGTAATATAACCTAACCTAACCCAACCTATCATCTCGGCGGTAATATTTGACATCATTCCTGGCGAGTGGGCCTCTACGCCTCCGTGGGACTTTTATATACATCAAAACGTAATTTACCCTAACCTAACCCAACGTAACATCTCGGCGGTAATATTAGGCAACATTCCTGGAGTGTTGGTCCCTACGTCTCCGTGGGATCTTCATATACATCAATAACGTAATATAACCTAACCTAAACCAACCTATCATCTCGGCGGTAATATTTGACAACATTCCTGGCGAGTTGGCCTCTACGTCTCCGTGGGACTTTTATATACATCAATAACGTAATTTAACCTAACCTAAACCTACGTAACATCTCGGCGGTAATATTTGACAACATTCCTGGCTTGATGGCCTCTACGTCTCCGTGGGACCTTCATATACATCAATAACATAATATTACCTAACCTAACCCAACCTATCATCTCGGCGGTAATACTTGACAACATTCCTGGCGCGTTGGCCTCTACGTCTCCGTGGGACCTTCATATACATCAATAACGTAATATAACCTAACCTAACCCAACCTATCATCTCGGCGGTAATATTTGACAACATTCCTGGCGAGTCGGCCTCTACGTCTCCGTGCGACCTTCATATACATCAATAACGTAATATAACGTAACCTAACCCAACCTATCATCTCGGCACTAATATTTGACAACATTCCTGGCTTGATGGCCTCTACGTCTCCGTGGGACCTTCATATACATCAATAACGTAATATAACCTAACCTAACCCAACCTATCATCTCGGCGGTAATATTTGACAACATTCCTGGCGAGTTGGCCTCTACGTCTCCGTGGGACTTTTATATACATCAATAACGTAATTTAACCTAACCTAACCCAACCTAACATCTCGGCACTAATATTTGACAACATTCCTGGCGAGTTGGCCTCTACCTCTCCGTGAGACCTTCATATACATCAATAACGTAATATAATCTAACCTCACCCAACCTATAATCTCGGCGGTAATATTTTACAACATTCCTGGTCAGTTGGCCTCTGCGTCTCCGTGGAACCTTCATATACATCAATAACGTAATATAACCTAACCTAACCCAACCTATCACCTCGGCGGTAATATTTGACAACATTCCTGGCGAGTTGGCCTCTACGTCTCCGTGGGACTTTTATATACATCAATAACGTAATTTAACCTAACCTAAACCTACGTAACATCTCGGCGGTAATATTTGACAACATTCCTGGCTTGATGGCCTCTACGTCTCCGTGGGACCTTCATATACATCAATAACATAATATTACCTAACCTAACCCAACCTATCATCTCGGCGGTAATACATGACAACATCCCTGGCGCGTTGGCCTCTACGTCTCCGTGGGACCTTCATATACATCAATAACGTAATATAACCTAACCTAACGCAACCTATCATCTCGGCGGTAATATTTGACAACATTCCTGGCGAGTTGGCCTCTACCTCTCCGTGAGACCTTCATATACAGCAATAACGTAATATAATCTAACCTAACCCAACCTATCACCTCGGCGGTAATATTTGACAACATTCCTGGCGAGTTGGCCTCTACCTCTCCGTGAGACCTTCATATACAGCAATAACGTAATATAATCTAACCTAACCCAACCTATCATCTCGGCGGTAATATTTGACAACATTCCTGGCGAGTTGGCCTCTACGTCACCGTGGGACTTTTATATACATCAAAACGTAATTTACCCTAACCTAACCCAACGTAACATCTCGGCGGTAATATTCGGCAACATTCCTGGAGTGTTGGTCCCTACGTCTCCGTGGGATCTTCATATACATCAATAACGTAATATAACCTAACCTAAACCAAGCTATCATCTCGGCGGTAATATTTGACAACATTCCTGGCGAGTTGGCCTCTACGTCTCCGTGGGACTTTTATATACATCAATAACGTAATTTAACCTAACCTAAACCTACGTAACATCTCGGCGGTAATATTTGACAACATTCCTGGCTTGATGGCCTCTACGTCTCCGTGGGACCTTCATATACATCAATAACATAATATTACCTAACCTAACCCAACCTATCATCTCGGCGGTAATACTTGACAACATTCCTGGCGCGTTGGCCTCTACGTCTCCGTGGGACCTTCATATACATCAATAACGTAATATAACGTAACCTAACCCAACCTATCATCTCGGCACTAATATTTGACAACATTCCAGGCGAGTTGGCCTCTACGTCTCCGTGGGAATTTTATATACATCAATAACGTAATATAACCTAACCTAACACAACCTAACATCTCGGCACTAATATTTGACAACATTCCTGGCGAGTTGGCCTCTACCTCTCCGTGAGACCTTCATATACATCAATAACGTAATATAACCTAACATAACCCAACCTATCACCTCGGCGGTAATATTTGACAACATTCCTGGCTTGATGGCCTCTACGTCTCCGTGGGACCCTCATATACATCAATAACATAATATTACCTAACCTAACCCAACCTATCATCTCGGCGGTAATACTTGACAACATTCCTGGCGCGCTGGCCTCTACGTCTCCGTGGGACCTTCATATACATCAATAACGTAATATAACCTAACCTAACCCAGCCTATCATCTCGGCGGTAATATTTGACATCATTCCTGGCGAGTTGGCCTCTACGCCTCCGTGGGACTTTTATATACATCAAAACGTAATTTACCCTAACCTATACCAACGTAACATCTCGGCGGTAATATTCGGCAACATTCCTGGAGTGTTGGTCCCTACGTCTCCGTGGGATCTTCATATACATCAATAACGTAATATAACCTAACCTAAACCAACCTATCATCTCGGCGGTAATATTTGACAACATTCCAGGCGAGTTGGCCTCTACGTCTCCGTGGGAATTTTATTTACATCAATAACGTAATATAACCTAACCTAACCCAACCTATCACCTCGGCGGTAATATTTGACAACATTCCTGGCTTGATGGCCTCTACGTCTCCGTGGGACCCTCATATACATCAATAACATAATATTACCTAACCTAACCCAACCTATCATCTCGGCGGTAATACTTGACAACATTCCTGGCGCGTTGGCCTCTACGTCTCCGTGGGACCTTCATATACATCAATAACGTAATATAACCTAACCTAACCCAACCTATCATCTCGGCGGTAATATTTGACAACATTCCTGGCGAGTCGGCCTCTACGTCTCCGTGGGACTTTTATATACATCAATAAGGTAATATAACCTAACCTAACCCAACCTATCATCTCGGCGGTAATATTTGACATCATTCCTGGCGAGTGGGCCTCTACGCCTCCGTGGGACTTTTATATACATCAAAACGTAATTTACCCTAACCTAACCCAACGTAACATCTCGGCGGTAATATTAGGCAACATTCCTGGAGTGTTGGTCCCTACGTCTCCGTGGGATCTTCATATACATCAATAACGTAATATAACCTAACCTAAACCAACCTATCATCTCGGCGGTAATATTTGACAACATTCCTGGCGAGTTGGCCTCTACGTCTCCGTGGGACTTTTATATACATCAATAACGTAATTTAACCTAACCTAAACCTACGTAACATCTCGGCGGTAATATTTGACAACATTCCTGGCTTGATGGCCTCTACGTCTCCGTGGGACCTTCATATACATCAATAACATAATATTACCTAACCTAACCCAACCTATCATCTCGGCGGTAATACTTGACAACATTCCTGGCGCGTTGGCCTCTACGTCTCCGTGGGACCTTCATATACATCAATAACGTAATATAACCTAACCTAACCCAACCTATCATCTCGGCGGTAATATTTGACAACATTCCTGGCGAGTCGGCCTCTACGTCTCCGTGCGACCTTCATATACATCAATAACGTAATATAACGTAACCTAACCCAACCTATCATCTCGGCACTAATATTTGACAACATTCCTGGCTTGATGGCCTCTACGTCTCCGTGGGACCTTCATATACATCAATAACGTAATATAACCTAACCTAACCCAACCTATCATCTCGGCGGTAATATTTGACAACATTCCTGGCGAGTTGGCCTCTACGTCTCCGTGGGACTTTTATATACATCAATAACGTAATTTAACCTAACCTAACCCAACCTAACATCTCGGCACTAATATTTGACAACATTCCTGGCGAGTTGGCCTCTACCTCTCCGTGAGACCTTCATATACATCAATAACGTAATATAATTTAACCTCACCCAACCTATAATCTCGGCGGTAATATTTTACAACATTCCTGGTCAGTTGGCCTCTGCGTCTCCGTGGAACCTTCATATACATCAATAACGTAATATAACCTAACCTAACCCAACCTATCACCTCGGCGGTAATATTTGACAACATTCCTGGCGAGTTGGCCTCTACGTCTCCGTGGGACTTTTATATACATCAATAACGTAATTTAACCTAACCTAAACCTACGTAACATCTCGGCGGTAATATTTGACAACATTCCTGGCTTGATGGCCTCTACGTCTCCGTGGGACCTTCATATACATCAATAACATAATATTACCTAACCTAACCCAACCTACCATCTCGGCGGTAATACATGACAACATCCCTGGCGCGTTGGCCTCTACGTCTCCGTGGGACCTTCATATACATCAATAACGTAATATAACCTAACCTAACGCAACCTATCATCTCGGCGGTAATATTTGACAACATTCCTGGCGAGTTGGCCTCTACCTCTCCGTGAGACCTTCATATACAGCAATAACGTAATATAATCTAACCTAACCCAACCTATCATCTCGGCGGTAATATTTGACAACATTCCTGGCGAGTTGGCCTCTACCTCTCCGTGAGACCTTCATATACAGCAATAACGTAATATAATCTAACCTAACCCAACCTATCATCTCGGCGGTAATATTTGACAACATTCCTGGCGAGATGGCCTCTACGTCACCGTGGGACTTTTATATACATCAAAACGTAATTTACCCTAACCTAACCCAACGTAACATCTCGGCGGTAATATTCGGCAACATTCCTGGAGTGTTGGTCCCTACGTCTCCGTGGGATCTTCATATACATCAATAACGTAATATAACCTAACCTAAACCAAGCTATCATCTCGGCGGTAATATTTGACAACATTCCTGGCGAGTTGGCCTCTACGTCTCCGTGGGACTTTTATATACATCAATAACGTAATTTAACCTAACCTAAACCTACGTAACATCTCGGCGGTAATATTTGACAACATTCCTGGCTTGATGGCCTCTACGTCTCCGTGGGACCTTCATATACATCAATAACATAATATTACCTAACCTAACCCAACCTATCATCTCGGCGGTAATACTTGACAACATTCCTGGCGCGTTGGCCTCTACGTCTCCGTGGGACCTTCATATACATCAATAACGTAATATAACGTAACCTAACCCAACCTATCATCTCGGCACTAATATTTGACAACATTCCAGGCGAGTTGGCCTCTACGTCTCCGTGGGAATTTTATATACATCAATAACGTAATATAACCTAACCTAACCCAACCTAACATCTCGGCACTAATATTTGACAACATTCCTGGCGAGTTGGCCTCTACCTCTCCGTGAGACCTTCATATACATCAATAACGTAATATAATCTAACCTAACCCAACCTATCATCTCGGCGGTAATATTTGACAACATTCCTGGCGAGTTGGCCTCTACGTCTCCGTGGGACTTTTATATACATCAATAACGTAATTTAACCTAACCTAAACCTACGTAACATCTCGGCGGTAATATTTGACAACATTCCTGGCGAGTTGGCCTCTACCTCTCCGTGAGACCTTCATATACATCAATAACGTAATATAATCTAACCCCACCCAACCTATAATCTCGGCGGTAATATTTGACAACATTCCTGGTCAGTTGGCCTCTGCGTCTCCGTGGGACCTTCATATACATCAATAACGTAATATAACCTAACCTAACCCAGCCTATCATCTCGGCGGTAATATTTGACAACATTGCTGGCGAGTCGGCCTCTACGTCTCCGTGGGACTTTTATATACATCAATAACGTAATATAACCTAACCTAACCCAACCTATCACCTCGGCGGTAATATTTGACAACATTCCTGGCTTGATGGCCTCTACGTCTCCGTGGGACCCTCATATACATCAATAACATAATATTACCTAACCTAACCCAACCTATCATCTCGGCGGTAATACTTGACAACATTCCTGGCGCGTTGGCCTCTACGTCTCCGTGGGACCTTCATATACATCAATAGCGTAATATAACCCAACCTAACCCAACCTATCATCTCGGCGGTAATATTTGACAACATTCCTGGCGAGTCGGCCTCTACGTCTCCGTGGGACTTTTATATACATCAATAACGTAATATAACCTAACCTAACCCAACCTATCATCTCGGCGGTAATATTTGACATCATTCCTGGCGAGTGGGCCTCTACGCCTCCGTGGGACTTTTATATACATCAAAACGTAATTTACCCTAACCTAACCCAACGTAACATCTCGGCGGTAATATTCGGCAACATTCCTGGAGTGTTGGTCCCTACGTCTCCGTGGGATCTTCATATACATCAATAACGTAATATAACCTAACCTAAACCAACCTATCATCTCGGCGGTAATATTTGACAACATTCCTGGCGAGTTGGCCTCTACGTCTCCGTGGGACTTTTATATACATCAATAACGTAATTTAACCTAACCTAAACCTACGTAACATCTCGGCGGTAATATTTGACAACATTCCTGGCTTGATGGCCTCTACGTCTCCGTGGGACCTTCATATACATCAATAACATAATATTACCTAACCTAACCCAACCTATCATCTCGGCGGTAATACTTGACAACATTCCTGGCGCGTTGGCCTCTACGTCTCCGTGGGACCTTCATATACATCAATAACGTTATATAACCTAACCTAACCCAACCTATCATCTCGGCGGTAATATTTGACAACATTCCTGGCGAGTCGGCCTCTACGTCTCCGTGCGACCTTCATATACATCAATAACGTAATATAACGTAACCTAACCCACCCTATCATCTCGGCACTAATATTTGACAACATTCCAGGCGAGTTGGCCTCTACGTCTCCGTGGGAATTTTATATACATCAATAACGTAATATAACCTAACCTAACCCAACCTAACATCTCGGCACTAATATTTGACAACATACCTGGCGAGTTGGCCTCTACCTCTCCGTGAGACCTTCATATACATCAATAACGTAATATAATCTAACCTAACCCAACCTATCATCTCGGCGGTAATATTTGACAACATTCCTGGCGAGTGGGCCTCTACGTCTCCGTGGGAGTTTTATATACATCAACAACGTAATTTAACCTAACCTAAACCTACGTAACATCTCGGCGGTAATATTTGACAACATTCCTGGCTTGATGGCCTCTACGTCTCCGTGGGACCTTCATGTACATCAATAACGTAATATAGCCTAACCTAACCCAACCTATCATCTCGGCGGTAATATTTGACATCATTCCTGGCGAGTTGGCCTCTACGCCTCCGTGGGACTTTTATATACATCAAAACGTAATTTACCCTAACCTATACCAACGTAACATCTCGGCGGTAATATTCGGCAACATTCCTGGAGTGTTGGTCCCTACGTCTCCGTGGGATCTTCATATACATCAATAACGTAATATAACCTAACCTAAACCAACCTATCATCTCGGCGGTAATATTTGACAACATTCCAGGCGAGTTGGCCTCTACGTCTCCGTGGGAATTTTATTTACATCAATAACGTAATATAACCTAACCTAACCCAACCTATCACCTCGGCGGTAATATTTGACAACATTCCTGGCTTGATGGCCTCTACGTCTCCGTGGGACCCTCATATACATCAATAACATAATATTACCTAACCTAACCCAACCTATCATCTCGGCGGTAATACTTGACAACATTCCTGGCGCGTTGGCCTCTACGTCTCCGTGGGACCTTCATATACATCAATAACGTAATATAACCTAACCTAACCCAACCTATCATCTCGGCGGTAATATTTGACAACATTCCTGGCGAGTCGGCCTCTACGTTTCCGTGGGACTTTTATATACATCAATAACGTAATATAACCTAACCTAACCCAACCTATCATCTCGGCGGTAATATTTGACAACATTCCTGGCGAGTTGGCCTCTACGTCTCCGTGGGACTTTTATATACATCAATAACGTAATTTAACCTAACCTAAACCTACGTAACATCTCGGCGGTAATATTTGACAACATTCCTGGCTTGATGGCCTCTACGTCTCCGTGGGACCTTCATATACATCAATAACATAATATTACCTAACCTAACCCAACCTATCATCTCGGCGGTAATACTTGACAACATTCCTGGCGCGTTGGCCTCTACGTCTCCGTGGGACCTTCATATACATCAATAACGTAATATAACCTAACCTAACCCAACCTATCATCTCGGCGGTAATATTTGACAACATTCCTGGCGAGTCGGCCTCTACGTCTCCGTGCGACCTTCATATACATCAATAACGTAATATAACGTAACCTAACCCAACCTATCATCTCGGCACTAATATTTGACAACATTCCTGGCTTGATGGCCTCTACGTCTCCGTGGGACCTTCATATACATCAATAACGTAATATAACCTAACCTAACCCAACCTATCATCTCGGCGGTAATATTTGACAACATTCCTGGCGAGTTGGCCTCTACGTCTCCGTGGGACTTTTATATACATCAATAACGTAATTTAACCTAACCTAACCCAACCTAACATCTCGGCACTAATATTTGACAACATTCCTGGCGAGTTGGCCTCTACCTCTCCGTGAGACCTTCATATACATCAATAACGTAATATAATCTAACCTCACCCAACCTATAATCTCGGCGGTAATATTTTACAACATTCCTGGTCAGTTGGCCTCTGCGTCTCCGTGGAACCTTCATATACATCAATAACGTAATATAACCTAACCTAACCCAACCTATCACCTCGGCGGTAATATTTGACAACATTCCTGGCGAGTTGGCCTCTACGTCTCCGTGGGACTTTTATATACATCAATAACGTAATTTAACCTAACCTAAACCTACGTAACATCTCGGCGGTAATATTTGACAACATTCCTGGCTTGATGGCCTCTACGTCTCCGTGGGACCTTCATATACATCAATAACATAATATTACCTAACCTAACCCAACCTATCATCTCGGCGGTAATACATGACAACATCCCTGGCGCGTTGGCCTCTACGTCTCCGTGGGACCTTCATATACATCAATAACGTAATATAACCTAACCTAACGCAACCTATCATCTCGGCGGTAATATTTGACAACATTCCTGGCGAGTTGGCCTCTACCTCTCCGTGAGACCTTCATATACAGCAATAACGTAATATAATCTAACCTAACCCAACCTATCATCTCGGCGGTAATATTTGACAACATTCCTGGCGAGTTGGCCTCTACCTCTCCGTGAGACCTTCATATACAGCAATAACGTAATATAATCTAACCTAACCCAACCTATCATCTCGGCGGTAATATTTGACAACATTCCTGGCGAGTTGGCCTCTACGTCACCGTGGGACTTTTATATACATCAAAACGTAATTTACCCTAACCTAACCCAACGTAACATCTCGGCGGTAATATTCGGCAACATTCCTGGAGTGTTGGTCCCTACGTCTCCGTGGGATCTTCATATACATCAATAACGTAATATAACCTAACCTAAACCAAGCTATCATCTCGGCGGTAATATTTGACAACATTCCTGGCGAGTTGGCCTCTACGTCTCCGTGGGACTTTTATATACATCAATAACGTAATTTAACCTAACCTAAACCTACGTAACATCTCGGCGGTAATATTTGACAACATTCCTGGCTTGATGGCCTCTACGTCTCCGTGGGACCTTCATATACATCAATAACATAATATTACCTAACCTAACCCAACCTATCATCTCGGCGGTAATACTTGACAACATTCCTGGCGCGTTGGCCTCTACGTCTCCGTGGGACCTTCATATACATCAATAACGTAATATAACGTAACCTAACCCAACCTATCATCTCGGCACTAATATTTGACAACATTCCAGGCGAGTTGGCCTCTACGTCTCCGTGGGAATTTTATATACATCAATAACGTAATATAACCTAACCTAACCCAACCTAACATCTCGGCACTAATATTTGACAACATTCCTGGCGAGTTGGCCTCTACCTCTCCGTGAGACCTTCATATACATCAATAACGTAATATAACCTAACATAACCCAACCTATCACCTCGGCGGTAATATTTGACAACATTCCTGGCTTGATGGCCTCTACGTCTCCGTGGGACCCTCATATACATCAATAACATAATATTACCTAACCTAACCCAACCTATCATCTCGGCGGTAATACTTGACAACATTCCTGGCGCGTTGGCCTCTACGTCTCCGTGGGACCTTCATATACATCAATAACGTAATATAACCTAACCTAACCCAGCCTATCATCTCGGCGGTAATATTTGACATCATTCCTGGCGAGTTGGCCTCTACGCCTCCGTGGGACTTTTATATACATCAAAACGTAATTTACCCTAACCTATACCAACGTAACATCTCGGCGGTAATATTCGGCAACATTCCTGGAGTGTTGGTCCCTACGTCTCCGTGGGATCTTCATATACATCAATAACGTAATATAACCTAACCTAAACCAACCTATCATCTCGGCGGTAATATTTGACAACATTCCAGGCGAGTTGGCCTCTACGTCTCCGTGGGAATTTTATTTACATCAATAACGTAATATAACCTAACCTAACCCAACCTATCACCTCGGCGGTAATATTTGACAACATTCCTGGCTTGATGGCCTCTACGTCTCCGTGGGACCCTCATATACATCAATAACATAATATTACCTAACCTAACCCAACCTATCATCTCGGCGGTAATACTTGACAACATTCCTGGCGCGTTGGCCTCTACGTCTCCGTGGGACCTTCATATACATCAATAACGTAATATAACCTAACCTAACCCAACCTATCATCTCGGCGGTAATATTTGACAACATTCCTGGCGAGTCGGCCTCTACGTCTCCGTGGGACTTTTATATACATCAATAACGTAATATAACCTAACCTAACCCAACCTATCATCTCGGCGGTAATATTTGACATCATTCCTGGCGAGTGGGCCTCTACGCCTCCGTGGGACTTTTATATACATCAAAACGTAATTTACCCTAACCTAACCCAACGTAACATCTCGGCGGTAATATTAGGCAACATTCCTGGAGTGTTGGTCCCTACGTCTCCGTGGGATCTTCATATACATCAATAACGTAATATAACCTAACCTAAACCAACCTATCATCTCGGCGGTAATATTTGACAACATTCCTGGCGAGTTGGCCTCTACGTCTCCGTGGGACTTTTATATACATCAATAACGTAATTTAACCTAACCTAAACCTACGTAACATCTCGGCGGTAATATTTGACAACATTCCTGGCTTGATGGCCTCTACGTCTCCGTGGGACCTTCATATACATCAATAACATAATATTACCTAACCTAACCCAACCTATCATCTCGGCGGTAATACTTGACAACATTCCTGGCGCGTTGGCCTCTACGTCTCCGTGGGACCTTCATATACATCAATAACGTAATATAACCTAACCTAACCCAACCTATCATCTCGGCGGTAATATTTGACAACATTCCTGGCGAGTCGGCCTCTACGTCTCCGTGCGACCTTCATATACATCAATAACGTAATATAACGTAACCTAACCCAACCTATCATCTCGGCACTAATATTTGACAACATTCCTGGCTTGATGGCCTCTACGTCTCCGTGGGACCTTCATATACATCAATAACGTAATATAACCTAACCTAACCCAACCTATCATCTCGGCGGTAATATTTGACAACATTCCTGGCGAGTTGGCCTCTACGTCTCCGTGGGACTTTTATATACATCAATAACGTAATTTAACCTAACCTAACCCAACCTAACATCTCGGCACTAATATTTGACAACATTCCTGGCGAGTTGGCCTCTACCTCTCCGTGAGACCTTCATATACATCAATAACGTAATATAATTTAACCTCACCCAACCTATAATCTCGGCGGTAATATTTTACAACATTCCTGGTCAGTTGGCCTCTGCGTCTCCGTGGAACCTTCATATACATCAATAACGTAATATAACCTAACCTAACCCAACCTATCACCTCGGCGGTAATATTTGACAACATTCCTGGCGAGTTGGCCTCTACGTCTCCGTGGGACTTTTATATACATCAATAACGTAATTTAACCTAACCTAAACCTACGTAACATCTCGGCGGTAATATTTGACAACATTCCTGGCTTGATGGCCTCTACGTCTCCGTGGGACCTTCATATACATCAATAACATAATATTACCTAACCTAACCCAACCTATCATCTCGGCGGTAATACATGACAACATCCCTGGCGCGTTGGCCTCTACGTCTCCGTGGGACCTTCATATACATCAATAACGTAATATAACCTAACCTAACGCAACCTATCATCTCGGCGGTAATATTTGACAACATTCCTGGCGAGTTGGCCTCTACCTCTCCGTGAGACCTTCATATACAGCAATAACGTAATATAATCTAACCTAACCCAACCTATCATCTCGGCGGTAATATTTGACAACATTCCTGGCGAGTTGGCCTCTACCTCTCCGTGAGACCTTCATATACAGCAATAACGTAATATAATCTAACCTAACCCAACCTATCATCTCGGCGGTAATATTTGACAACATTCCTGGCGAGATGGCCTCTACGTCACCGTGGGACTTTTATATACATCAAAACGTAATTTACCCTAACCTAACCCAACGTAACATCTCGGCGGTAATATTCGGCAACATTCCTGGAGTGTTGGTCCCTACGTCTCCGTGGGATCTTCATATACATCAATAACGTAATATAACCTAACCTAAACCAAGCTATCATCTCGGCGGTAATATTTGACAACATTCCTGGCGAGTTGGCCTCTACGTCTCCGTGGGACTTTTATATACATCAATAACGTAATTTAACCTAACCTAAACCTACGTAACATCTCGGCGGTAATATTTGACAACATTCCTGGCTTGATGGCCTCTACGTCTCCGTGGGACCTTCATATACATCAATAACATAATATTACCTAACCTAACCCAACCTATCATCTCGGCGGTAATACTTGACAACATTCCTGGCGCGTTGGCCTCTACGTCTCCGTGGGACCTTCATATACATCAATAACGTAATATAACGTAACCTAACCCAACCTATCATCTCGGCACTAATATTTGACAACATTCCAGGCGAGTTGGCCTCTACGTCTCCGTGGGAATTTTATATACATCAATAACGTAATATAACCTAACCTAACCCAACCTAACATCTCGGCACTAATATTTGACAACATTCCTGGCGAGTTGGCCTCTACCTCTCCGTGAGACCTTCATATACATCAATAACGTAATATAATCTAACCTAACCCAACCTATCATCTCGGCGGTAATATTTGACAACATTCCTGGCGAGTTGGCCTCTACGTCTCCGTGGGACTTTTATATACATCAATAACGTAATTTAACCTAACCTAAACCTACGTAACATCTCGGCGGTAATATTTGACAACATTCCTGGCGAGTTGGCCTCTACCTCTCCGTGAGACCTTCATATACATCAATAACGTAATATAATCTAACCCCACCCAACCTATAATCTCGGCGGTAATATTTGACAACATTCCTGGTCAGTTGGCCTCTGCGTCTCCGTGGAACCTTCATATACATCAATAACGTAATATAACCTAACCTAACCCAACCTATCACCTCGGCGGTAATATTTGACAACATTCCTGGCGAGTTGGCCTCTACGTCTCCGTGGGACTTTTATATACATCAGTAACGTAATTTAACCTAACCTAAACCTACGTAACATCTCGGCGGTAATATTTGACAACATTCCTGGCTTGATGGCCTCTACGTCTCCGTGGGACCTTCATATACATCAATAACATAATATTACCTAACCTAACCCAACCTATCATCTCGGCGGTAATACATGACAACATTCCTGGCGCGTTGGCCTCTACGTCTCCGTGGGACCTTCATATACATCAATAACGTAATATAACCTAACCCAACGCAACCTATCATCTCGGCGGTAATATTTGACAACATTCCTGGCGAGTCGGCCTCTACGTCTCCGTGCGACCTTCATATACATCAATAACGTAATATAACGTAACCTAACCCACCCTATCATCTCGGCACTAATATTTGACAACATTCCAGGCGAGTTGGCCTCTACGTCTCCGTGGGAATTTTATATACATCAATAACGTAATATAACCTAACCTAACCCAACCTAACATCTCGGCACTAATATTTGACAACATACCTGGCGAGTTGGCTTCTACCTCTCCGTGAGACCTTCATATACATCAATAACGTAATATAATCTAACCTAACCCAACCTATCATCTCGGCGGTAATATTTGACAACATTCCTGGCGAGTGGGCCTCTACGTCTCCGTGGGACTTTTATATACATCAACAACGTAATTTAACCTAACCTAAACCTACGTAACATCTCGGCGGTAATATTTGACAACATTCCTGGCTTGATGGCCTCTACGTCTCCGTGGGACCTTCATATACATCAATAACGTAATATAGCCTAACCTAACCCAACCTATCATCTCGGCGGTAATATTTGACATCATTCCTGGCGAGTTGGCCTCTACGCCTCCGTGGGACTTTTATATACATCAAAACGTAATTTACCCTAACCTATACCAACGTAACATCTCGGCGGTAATATTCGGCAACATTCCTGGAGTGTTGGTCCTTACGTCTCCGTGGGATCTTCATATACATCAATAACGTAATATAACCTAACCTAAACCAACCTATCATCTCGGCGGTAATATTTGACAACATTCCAGGCGAGTTTGCCTCTACGTCTCCGTGGGAATTTTATTTACATCAATAACGTAATATAACCTAACCTAACCCAACCTAACATCTCGGCACTAATATTTGACAACATTCCTGGCTTGATGGCCTCTACGTCTCCGTGGGACCTTCATATACATCAATAACATAATATTACCTAACCTAACCCAACCTATCATCTCGGCGGTAATACTTGACAACATTCCTGGCGAGTTGGCCTCTACGTCTCCGTGGGACTTTTATATACATCAATAACGTAATATAACCTAACCTAACCCAACCTATCATCTCGGCGGTAATATTTGACACCATTCCTGGCGAGTGGGCCTCTACGCCACCGTGGGACTTTTATATACATCAAAACGTAATTTACCCTAACCTAACCCAACCTATCATCTCGGCGGTAATATTTGACATCATTCCTGGCGAGTAGGCCTCTACGCCTCCGTGGGTCTTTTATATACATCAAAACGTAATTTACCCTAACCTAATCCAACGTAACATCTCGGCGATAATATTCGGCAACATTCCTGGAGTGTTGGTCCCTACGTCTCCTTGGGATCTTCATATACATCAATAACGTAATATAACCTAACCTAAACCAACCTATCATCTCGGCGGTAATATTTGACAACATTCCAGGCGAGTTGGCCTCTACCTCTCCGTGAGACCTTCATATACATCAATAACGTAATATAATCTAACCTAACCCAACCTATAATCTCGGCGGTAATATTTGACAACATTCCAGGTCAGTTGGCCTCTGCGTCTCCGTGGAACCTTCATATACATCAATAACGTAATATAACCTAACCTAACCCAACCTATCATCTCGGCGGTAATATTTGACAACATTCCTGGCGAGTCGGCCTCTACGTCTCCGTGGGACTTTTATATACATCAATAACCTAATATAACCTAACCTAACCCAACCTATCATCTCGGCGGTAATATTTGACATCATTCCTGGCGAGTGGGCCTCTACGCCTCCGTGGGACTTTTATATACATCAATAGCGTAATTTAACCTAACCTAAACCTACGTAACATCTCGGCGGTAATATTTGACAACATTCCTGGCTTGATGGCCTCTACGTCTCCGTGGGACCTTCATATACATCAATAACATAATATTACCTAACCTAACCCAACCTATCATCTCGGCGGTAATACTTGACAACATTCCTGGCGAGTTGGCCTCTACGTCTCCGTGGGACTTTTATATACATCAATAACGTAATATAACCTAACCTAACCCAACCTATCATCTCGGCGGTAATATTTGACACCATTCCTGGCGAGTGGGCCTCTACGCCACCGTGGGACTTTTATATACATCAAAACGTAATTTACCCTAACCTAACCCAACCTATCATCTCGGCGGTAATATTTGACATCATTCCTGGCGAGTGGGCCTCTACGCCTCCGTGGGACTTTTATATACATCAAAACGTAATTTACCCTAACCTAACCCAACGTAACATCTCGGCGGTAATATTCGGCAACATTCCTGGAGTGTTGGTCCCTACGTCTCCGTGGGATCTTCATATACATCAATAACGTAATATAACCTAACCTAAACCAACCTATCATCTCGGCGGTAATATTTGACAACATTCCTGGCGAGTTGGCCTCTACGTCTCCGTGGGACTTTTATATACATCAATAACGTAATTTAACCTAACCTAAACCTACGTAACATCTCGGCGGTAATATTTGACAACATTCCTGGCTTGATGGCCTCTACGTCTCCGTGGGACCTTCATATACATCAATAACATAATATTACCTAACCTAACCCAACCTATCATCTCGGCGGTAATACTTGACAACATTCCTGGCGCGTTGGCCTCTACGTCTCCGTGGGACCTTCATATACATCAATAACGTTATATAACCTAACCTAACCCAACCTATCATCTCGGCGGTAATATTTGACAACATTCCTGGCGAGTCGGCCTCTACGTCTCCGTGCGACCTTCATATACATCAATAACGTAATATAACGTAACCTAACCCACCCTATCATCTCGGCACTAATATTTGACAACATTCCAGGCGAGTTGGCCTCTACGTCTCCGTGGGAATTTTATATACATCAATAACGTAATATAACCTAACCTAACCCAACCTAACATCTCGGCACTAATATTTGACAACATACCTGGCGAGTTGGCCTCTACCTCTCCGTGAGACCTTCATATACATCAATAACGTAATATAATCTAACCTAACCCAACCTATCATCTCGGCGGTAATATTTGACAACATTCCTGGCGAGTGGGCCTCTACGTCTCCGTGGGACTTTTATATACATCAATAACGTAATTTAACCTAACCTAAACCTACGTAACATCTCGGCGGTAATATTTGACAACATTCCTGGCTTGATGGCCTCTACGTCTCCGTGGGACCTTCATATACATCAATAACATAATATTACCTAACCTAACCCAACCTATCATCTCGGCGGTAATACTTGACAACATTCCTGGCGCGTTGGCCTCTACGTCTCCGTGGGACCTTCATATACATCAATAACGTTATATAACCTAACCTAACCCAACCTATCATCTCGGCGGTAATATTTGACAACATTCCTGGCGAGTCGGCCTCTACGTCTCCGTGCGACCTTCATATACATCAATAACGTAATATAACGTAACCTAACCCACCCTATCATCTCGGCACTAATATTTGACAACATTCCAGGCGAGTTGGCCTCTACGTCTCCGTGGGAATTTTATATACATCAATAACGTAATATAACCTAACCTAACCCAACCTAACATCTCGGCACTAATATTTGACAACATACCTGGCGAGTTGGCCTCTACCTCTCCGTGAGACCTTCATATACATCAATAACGTAATATAATCTAACCTAACCCAACCTATCATCTCGGCGGTAATATTTGACAACATTCCTGGCGAGTGGGCCTCTACGTCTCCGTGGGACTTTTATATACATCAATAACGTAATTTAACCTAACCTAAACCTACGTAACATCTCGACGGTAATATTTGACAACATTCCTGGCTTGATGGCCTCTACGTCTCCGTGGGACCTTCATATACATCAATAACGTAATATAGCCTAACCTAACCCAACCTATCATCTCGGCGGTAATATTTGACATCATTCCTGGCGAGTTGGCCTCTACGCCTCCGTGGGACTTTTATATATATCAAAACGTAATTTACCCTAACCTATACCAACGTAACATCTCGGCGGTAATATACGGCAACATTCCTGGAGTGTTGGTCCCTACGTCTCCGTGGGATCTTCATATACATCAATAACGTAATATAACCTAACCTAAACCAACCCATCATCTCGGCGGTAATATTTGACAACATTCCAGGCGAGTTGGCCTCTACGTCTCCGTGGGAATTTTATTTACATCAATAACGTAATATAACCTAACCTAACCCAACCTAACATCTCGGCACTAATATTTGACAACATTCCTGTCTTGATGGCCTCTACGTCTCCGTGGGACCTTCATATACATCAATAACATAATATTACCTAACCTAACCCAACCTATCATCTCGGCGGTAATACTTGACAACATTCCTGGCGAGTTGGCCTCTACGTCTCCGTGGGAATTTTATATACATCAATAACGTAATATAACCTAACCTAACCCAACCTATCATCTCGGCGGTAATATTTGACACCATTCCTGGCGAGTGGGCCTCTACGCCACCGTGGGACTTTTATATACATCAAAACGTAATTTACCCTAACCTAACCCAACCTATCATCTCGGCGGTAATATTTGACATCATTCCTGGCGAGTGGGCCTCTACGCCTCCGTGGGACTTTTATATACATCAAAACGTAATTTACCCTAACCTAATCCAACGTAACATCTCGGCGATAATATTCGGCAACATTCCTGGAGTGTTGGTCCCTACGTCTCCTTGGGATCTTCATATACATCAATAACGTAATATAACCTAACCTAAACCAACCTATCATCTCGGCGGTAATATTTGACAACATTCCAGGCGAGTTGGCCTCTACCTCTCCGTGAGACCTTCATATACATCAATAACGTAATATAATCTAACCTAACCCAACCTATAATCTCGGCGGTAATATTTGACAACATTCCAGGTCAGTTGGCCTCTGCGTCTCCGTGGAACCTTCATATACATCAATAACGTAATATAACCTAACCTAACCCAACCTATCATCTCGGCGGTAATATTTGACAACATTCCTGGCGAGTCGGCCTCTACGTCTCCGTGGGACTTTTATATACATCAATAACGTAATATAACCTAACCTAACCCAACCTATCATCTCGGCGGTAATATTTGACATCATTCCTGGCGAGTGGGCCTCTACGCCTCCGTGGGACTTTTATATACATCAAAACGTAATTTACCCTAACCTAACCCAACGTAACATCTCGGCGGTAATATTCGGCAACATTCCTGGAGTGTCGGTCCCTACGTCTCCGTGGGATCTTCATATACATCAATAACGTAATATAACCTAACCTAAACCAACCTATCATCTCGGCGGTAATATTTGACAACATTCCTGGCGAGTTGGCCTCTACGTCTCCGTGGGACTTTTATATACATCAATAACGTAATTTAACCTAACCTAAACCTACGTAACATCTCGGCGGTAATATTTGACAACATTCCTGGCTTGATGCCCTCTACGTCTCCGTGGGACCTTCATATACATCAATAACATAATATTACCTAACCTAACCCAACGTATCATCTCGGCGGTAATACTTGACAACATTCCTGGCGCGTTGGCCTCTACGTCTCCGTGGGACCTTCATATACATCAATAACGTAATATAACGTAACCTAACCCAACCTATCATCTCGGCACTAATATTTGACAACATTCCAGGCGAGTTGGCCTCTACGTCTCCGTGGGAATTTTATATACATCAATAACGTAATATAACCTAACCTAACCCAACCTAACATCTCGGCACTAATATTTGGCAACATTCCTGGCGAGTTGGCCTCTACCTCTCCGTGAGACCTTCATATACATCAATAACGTAATATAATCTAACATAACCCAACCTATCATCTCGGCGGTAATATTTGACAACATTCCTGGCGAGTTGGCCTCTACGTCTCCGTGGGACTTTTATATACATCAATAACGTAATTTAACCTAACCTAAACCTACGTAACATCTCGGCGGTAATATTTGACAACATTCCTGGCTTGATGGCCTCTACGTCTCCGTGGGACCTTCATATACATCAATAACGTAATATAACCTAACCTAACCCAACCTATCATCTCGGCGGTAATATTTGACATCATTCCTGGCGAGTGGGCCTCTACGCCTCCGTGGGACTTTTATATACATCAAAACGTAATTTACCCTAACCTAACCCAACGTAACATCTCGGCGGTAATATTCGGCAACATTCCTGGAGTGTTGGTCCCTACGTCTCCGTGGGACCTTCATATACATCAATAACGTAATATAACCTAACCTAAACCAACCTATCATATCGGCGGTAATATTTGACAACATTCCAGGCGAGTTGGCCTCTACGTCTCCGTGGGAATTCTATATACATCAATAACGTAACATAACCTAACCTAACCCAACCTAACATCTCGGCACTAATATTTGACAACATTCCTGGCGAGTTGGCCTCTACCTCTCCGTGAGACCTTCATATACATCAATAACGTAATATAATCTAACCTCACCCAACCTATAATCTCGGCGGTAATATTTGACAACATTCCTGGTCAGTTGGCCTCTGCGTCTCCGTGGAACCTTCATATACATCAATAACGTAATATAACCTAACCTAACCCAACCTATCACCTCGGCGGTAACATTTGACAACATTCCTGGCGAGTTGGCCTCTACGTCTCCGTGGGACTTTTATATACATCAATAACGTAATTTAACCTAACCTAAACCTACGTAACATCTCGGCGGTAATATTTGACAACATTCCTGGCTTGATGGCCTCTACGTCTCCGTGGGACCTTCATATACATCAATAACATAATATTACCTAACCTAACCCAACCTATCATCTCGGCGGTAATACTTGACAACATTCCTGGCGCGTTGGCCTCTACGTCTCCGTGGGACCTTCATATACATCAATAACGTAATATAACCTAACCTAACCCAACCTATCATCTCGGCGGTAATATTTGACAACATTCCTGGCGAGTCGGCCTCTACGTCTCCGTGCGACCTTCATATACATCAATAACGTAATATAACGTAACCTAACCCAACCTATCACATCGGCACTAATATTTGACAACATTCCAGGCGAGTTGGCCTCTACGTCTCCGTGGGAATTTTATATACATCAATAACGTAATATAACCTAACCTAACCCAACCTAACATCTCGGCACTAATATTTGACAACATTCCTGGCGAGTTGGCCTCTACCTCTCCGTGAGACCTTCATATACAGCAATAACGTAATATAATCTAACCTAACCCAACTTATCATCTCGGCGGTAATATTTGACAACATTCCTGGCGAGTTGGACTCTACGTCTCCGTGGGACTTTTATATACATCAATAACGTAATTTAACCTAACCTAAACCTACGCAACATCTCGGCGGTAATATTTGACAACATTCCTGGCATGATGGCCTCTACGTCTCCGTGGGACCTTCATATACATCAATAACGTAATATAACCTAACCTAACCCAACCTATCATCTCGGCGGTAATATTTGACATCATTCCTGGCGAGTTGGCCTCTACGCCTCCGTGGGACTTTTATATACATCAAAACGTAATTTACCCTAACCTATACCAACGTAACATCTCGGCGGTAATATTCGGCAACATTCCTGGAGTGTTGGTCCCTACGTCTCCGTGGGATCTTCATATACATCAATAACGTAATATAACCTAACCTAAACCAACCTATCATCTCGGCGGTAATATTTGACAACATTCCAGGCGAGTTGGCCTCTACGTCTCCGTGGGAATTTTATTTACATCAATAACGTAATATAACCTAACCTAACCCAACCTAACATCTCGGCACTAATATTTGACAACATTCCTGGCTTGATGGCCTCTACGTCTCCGTGGGACCTTCATATACATCAATAACATAATATTACCTAACCTAACCCAACCTATCATCTCGGCGGTAATACTTGACAACATTCCTGGCGAGTTGGCCTCTACGTCTCCGTGGGACATTTATATACATCAATAACGTAATATAACCTAACCTAACCCAACCTATCATCTCGGCGGTAATATTTGACACCATTCCTGGCGAGTGGGCCTCTACGTCTCGGTGCGACCTTCATATACATCAAAACGTAATTTACCCTAACCTAACCCAACCTATCATCTCGGCGGTAATATTTGACATCATTCCTGGCGAGTGGGCCTCTACGCCTCCGTGGGACTTTTATATACATCAAAACGTAATTTACCCTAACCTAACCCAACGTAACATCTCGGCGATAATATTCGGCAACATTCCTGGAGTGTTGGTCCCTACGTCTCCTTGGGATCTTCATATACATCAATAACGTAATATAACCTAACCTAAACCAACCTATCATCTCGGCGGTAATATTTGACAACATTCCAGGCGAGTTGGCCTCTACCTCTCCGTGAGACCTTCATATACATCAATAACGTAATTTAACCTAACCTAACCCAACCTATCATCTCGGCGGTAATATTTGACATCATTCCTGGCGAGTGGGCCTCTACGCCTCCGTGGGACTTTTATATACATCAAAACGTAATTTACCCTAACCTAACCCAACGTAACATCTCGGCGGTAATATTCGGCAACATTCCTGGAGTGTCGGTCCCTACGTCTCCGTGGGATCTTCATATACATCAATAACGTAATATAACCTAACCTAAACCAACCTATCATCTCGGCGGTAATATTTGACAACATTCCTGGCGAGTTGGCCTCTACGTCTCCGTGGGACTTTTATATACATCAATAACGTAATTTAACCTAACCTAAACCTACGTAACATCTCGGCGGTAATATTTGACAACATTCCTGGCTTGATGCCCTCTACGTCTCCGTGGGACCTTCATATACATCAATAACATAATATTACCTAACCTAACCCAACGTATCATCTCGGCGGTAATACTTGACAACATTCCTGGCGCGTTGGCCTCTACGTCTCCGTGGGACCTTCATATACATCAATAACGTAATATAACGTAACCTAACCCAACCTATCATCTCGGCACTAATATTTGACAACATTCCTGGCGAGTTGGCCTCTACCTCTCCGTGAGACCTTCATATACATCAATAACGTAATATAATCTAACATAACCCAACCTATCATCTCGGCGGTAATATTTGACAACATTCCTGGCGAGTTGGCCTCTACGTCTCCGTGGGACTTTTATATACATCAATAACGTAATTTAACCTAACCTAACCCAACGTAACATCTAGGCGGTAATATTCGGCAACATTCCTGGAGTGTTGGTCCCTACGTCTCCGTGGGACCTTCATATACATCAATAACGTAATATAACCTAACCTAAACCAACCTATCATATCGGCGGTAATATTTGACAACATTCCAGGCGAGTTGGCCTCTACGTCTCCGTGGGAATTCTATATACATCAATAACGTAACATAACCTAACCTAACCCAACCTAACATCTCGGCACTAATATTTGACAACATTCCTGGCGAGTTGGCCTCTACCTCTCCGTGAGACCTTCATATACATCAATAACGTAATATAATCTAACCTCACCCAACCTATAATCTCGGCGGTAATATTTGACAACATTCCTGGTCAGTTGGCCTCTGCGTCTCCGTGGAACCTTCATATACATCAATAACGTAATATAACCTAACCTAACCCAACCTATCACCTCGGCGGTAATATTTGACAACATTCCTGGCGAGTTGGCCTCTACGTCTCCGTGGGACTTTTATATACATCAATAACGTAATTTAACCTAACCTAAACCTACGTAACATCTCGGCGGTAATATTTGACAACATTCCTGGCTTGATGGCCTCTACGTCTCCGTGGGACCTTCATATACATCAATAACATAATATTACCTAACCTAACCCAACCTATCATCTCGGCGGTAATACTTGACAACATTCCTGGCGCGTTGGCCTCTACGTCTCCGTGGGACCTTCATATACATCAATAACGTAATATAACCTAACCTAACCCAACCTATCATCTCGGCGGTAATATTTGACAACATTCCTGGCGAGTCGGCCTCTACGTCTCCGTGCGACCTTCATATAAATCAATAACGTAATATAACGTAACCTAACCCAACCTATCACATCGGCACTAATATTTGACAACATTCCAGGCGAGTTGGCCTCTACGGCTCCGTGGGAATTTTATATACATCAATAACGTAATATAACCTAACCTAACCCAACCTAACATCTCGGCACTAATATTTGACAACATTCCTGGCGAGTTGGCCTCTACCTCTCCGTGAGACCTTCATATACAGCAATAACGTAATATAATCTAACCTAACCCAACTTATCATCTCGGCGGTAATATTTGACAACATTCCTGGCGAGTTGGACTCTACGTCTCCGTGGGACTTTTATATACATCAATAACGTAATTTAACCTAACCTAAACCTACGCAACATCTCGGCGGTAATATTCGGCAACATTCCTGGAGTGTTGGTCCCTACGTCTCCGTGGGATCTTCATATACATCAATAACGTAATATAACCTAACCTAAACCAACCTATCATCTCGGCGGTAATATTTGACAACATTCCAGGCGAGTTGGCCTCTACGTCTCCGTGGGAATTTTATTTACATCAATAACGTAATATAACCTAACCTAACCCAACCTAACATCTCGGCACTAATATTTGACAACATTCCTGGCTTGATGGCCTCTACGTCTCCGTGGGACCTTCATATACATCAATAACATAATATTACCTAACCTAACCCAACCTATCATCTCGGCGGTAATACTTGACAACATTCCTGGCGAGTTGGCCTCTACGTCTCCGTGGGACTTTTATATACATCAATAACGTAATATAACCTAACCTAACCCAACCTATCATCTCGGCGGTAATATTTGACACCATTCCTGGCGAGTGGGCCTCTACGTCTCGGTGCGACCTTCATATACATCAAAACGTAATTTACCCTAACCTAACCCAACCTATCATCTCGGCGGTAATATTTGACATCATTCCTGGCGAGTGGGCCTCTACGCCTCCGTGGGACTTTTATATACATCAAAACGTAATTTACCCTAACCTAACCCAACGTAACATCTCGGCGATAATATTCGGCAACATTCCTGGAGTGTTGGTCCCTACGTCTCCTTGGGATCTTCATATACATCAATAACGTAATATAACCTAACCTAAACCAACCTATCATCTCGGCGGTAATATTTGACAACATTCCAGGCGAGTTGGCCTCTACCTCTCCGTGAGACCTTCATATACATCAATAACGTAATTTAACCTAACCTAACCCAACCTATCATCTCGGCGGTAATATTTGACATCATTCCTGGCGAGTGGGCCTCTACGCCTCCGTGGGACTTTTATATACATCAAAACGTAATTTACCCTAACCTAACCCAACGTAACATCTCGGCGGTAATATTCGGCAACATTCCTGGAGTGTCGGTCCCTACGTCTCCGTGGGATCTTCATATACATCAATAACGTAATATAACCTAACCTAAACCAACCTATCATCTCGGCGGTAATATTTGACAACATTCCTGGCGAGTTGGCCTCTACGTCTCCGTGGGACTTTTATATACATCAATAACGTAATTTAACCTAACCTAAACCTACGTAACATCTCGGCGGTAATATTTGACAACATTCCTGGCTTGATGCCCTCTACGTCTCCGTGGGACCTTCATATACATCAATAACATAATATTACCTAACCTAACCCAACGTATCATCTCGGCGGTAATACTTGACAACATTCCTGGCGCGTTGGCCTCTACGTCTCCGTGGGACCTTCATATACATCAATAACGTAATATAACGTAACCTAACCCAACCTATCATCTCGGCACTAATATTTGACAACATTCCTGGCGAGTTGGCCTCTACCTCTCCGTGAGACCTTCATATACATCAATAACGTAATATAATCTAACATAACCCAACCTATCATCTCGGCGGTAATATTTGACAACATTCCTGGCGAGTTGGCCTCTACGTCTCCGTGGGACTTTTATATACATCAATAACGTAATTTAACCTAACCTAACCCAACGTAACATCTCGGCGGTAATATTCGGCAACATTCCTGGAGTGTTGGTCCCTACGTCTCCGTGGGACCTTCATATACATCAATAACGTAATATAACCTAACCTAAACCAACCTATCATATCGGCGGTAATATTTGACAACATTCCAGGCGAGTTGGCCTCTACGTCTCCGTGGGAATTCTATATACATCAATAACGTAACATAACCTAACCTAACCCAACCTAACATCTCGGCACTAATATTTGACAACATTCCTGGCGAGTTGGCCTCTACCTCTCCGTGAGACCTTCATATACATCAATAACGTAATATAATCTAACCTCACCCAACCTATAATCTCGGCGGTAATATTTGACAACATTCCTGGTCAGTTGGCCTCTGCGTCTCCGTGGAACCTTCATATACATCAATAACGTAATATAACCTAACCTAACCCAACCTATCACCTCGGCGGTAATATTTGACAACATTCCTGGCGAGTTGGCCTCTACGTCTCCGTGGGACTTTTATATACATCAATAACGTAATTTAACCTAACCTAAACCTACGTAACATCTCGGCGGTAATATTTGACAACATTCCTGGCTTGATGGCCTCTACGTCTCCGTGGGACCTTCATATACATCAATAACATAATATTACCTAACCTAACCCAACCTATCATCTCGGCGGTAATACTTGACAACATTCCTGGCGCGTTGGCCTCTACGTCTCCGTGGGACCTTCATATACATCAATAACGTAATATAACCTAACCTAACCCAACCTATCATCTCGGCGGTAATATTTGACAACATTCCTGGCGAGTCGGCCTCTACGTCTCCGTGCGACCTTCATATACATCAATAACGTAATATAACGTAACCTAACCCAACCTATCACATCGGCACTAATATTTGACAACATTCCAGGCGAGTTGGCCTCTACGTCTCCGTGGGAATTTTATATACATCAATAACGTAATATAACCTAACCTAACCCAACCTAACATCTCGGCACTAATATTTGACAACATTCCTGGCGAGTTGGCCTCTACCTCTCCGTGAGACCTTCATATACAGCAATAACGTAATATAATCTAACCTAACCCAACTTATCATCTCGGCGGTAATATTTGACAACATTCCTGGCGAGTTGGACTCTACGTCTCCGTGGGACTTTTATATACATCAATAACGTAATTTAACCTAACCTAAACCTACGCAACATCTCGGCGGTAATATTTGACAACATTCCTGGCGAGTTGGCCTCTACCTCTCCGTGAGACCTTCATATACATCAATAACGTAATATAATCTAACCTAACCCAACCTATCATCTCGGCGGTAATATTTGACAACATTCCTGGCGAGTTGGCCTCTACGCCTCCGTGGGACTTTTATATACATCAAAACGTAATTTACCCTAACCTATACCAACGTAACATCTCGGCGGTAATATTCGGCAACATTCCTGGAGTGTTGGTCCCTACGTCTCCGTGGGATCTTCATATACATCAATAACGTAATATAACCTAACCTAAACCAACCTATCATCTCGGCGGTAATATTTGACAACATTCCAGGCGAGTTGGCCTCTACGTCTCCGTGGGAATTTTATTTACATCAATAACGTAATATAACCTAACCTAACCCAACCTAACATCTCGGCACTAATATTTGACAACATTCCTGGCTTGATGGCCTCTACGTCTCCGTGGGACCTTCATATACATCAATAACATAATATTACCTAACCTAACCCAACCTATCATCTCGGCGGTAATACTTGACAACATTCCTGGCGAGTTGGCCTCTACGTCTCCGTGGGACTTTTATATACATCAATAACGTAATATAACCTAACCTAACCCAACCTATCATCTCGGCGGTAATATTTGACACCATTCCTGGCGAGTGGGCCTCTACGTCTCGGTGCGACCTTCATATACATCAAAACGTAATTTACCCTAACCTAACCCAACCTATCATCTCGGCGGTAATATTTGACATCATTCCTGGCGAGTGGGCCTCTACGCCTCCGTGGGACTTTTATATACATCAAAACGTAATTTACCCTAACCTAACCCAACGTAACATCTCGGCGATAATATTCGGCAACATTCCTGGAGTGTTGGTCCCTACGTCTCCTTGGGATCTTCATATACATCAATAACGTAATATAACCTAACCTAAACCAACCTATCATCTCGGCGGTAATATTTGACAACATTCCAGGCGAGTTGGCCTCTACCTCTCCGTGAGACCTTCATATACATCAATAACGTAATATAATCTAACCTAACCCAACCTATAATCTCGGCGGTAATATTTGACAACATTCCAGGTCAGTTGGCCTCTGCGTCTCCGTGGAACCTTCATATACCTCAATAACGTAATATAAAATAACCTAACCCAACCTATCATCTCGGCGGTAATATTTGACAACATTCCTGGCGAGTCGGCCTCTACGTCTCCGTGGGACTTTTATATACATCAATAACGTAATATAACCTAACCTAACCCAACCTATCATCTCGGCGGTAATATTTGACATCATTCCTGGCGAGTGGGCCTCTACGCCTCCGTGGGACTTTTATATACATCAAAACGTAATTTACCCTAACCTAACCCAACGTAACATCTCGGCGGTAATATTCGGCAACATTCCTGGAGTGTCGGTCCCTACGTCTCCGTGGGATCTTCATATACATCAATAACGTAATATAACCTAACCTAAACCAACCTATCATCTCGGCGGTAATATTTGATAACATTCCTGGCGAGTTGGCCTCTACGTCTCCGTGGGACTTTTATATACATCAATAACGTAATTTAACCTAACCTAAACCTACGTAACATCTCGGCGGTAATATTTGACAACATTCCTGGCTTGATGCCCTCTACGTCTCCGTGGGACCTTCATATACATCAATAACATAATATTACCTAACCTAACCCAACCTATCATCTCGGCGGTAATACTTGACAACATTCCTGGCGCGTTGGCCTCTACGTCTCCGTGGGACCTTCATATACATCAATAACGTAATATAACGTAACCTAACCCAACCTATCATCTCGGCACTAATATTTGACAACATTCCAGGCGAGTTGGCCTCTACGTCTCCGTGGGAATTTTATATACATCAATAACGTAATATAACCTAACCTAACCCAACCTAACATCTCGGCACTAATATTTGACAACATTCCTGGCTTGATGGCCTCTACGTCTCCGTGGGACCTTCATATACATCAATAACATAATATTACCTAACCTAACCCAACCTATCATCTCGGCGGTAATACTTGACAACATTCCTGGCGAGTTGGCCTCTACGTCTCCGTGGGACTTTTATATACATCAATAACGTAATATAACCTAACCTAACCCAACCTATCATCTCGGCGGTAATATTTGACACCATTCCTGGCGAGTGGGCCTCTACGTCTCGGTGCGACCTTCATATACATCAAAACGTAATTTACCCTAACCTAACCCAACCTATCATCTCGGCGGTAATATTTGACATCATTCCTGGCGAGTGGGCCTCTACGCCTCCGTGGGACTTTTATATACATCAAAACGTAATTTACCCTAACCTAACCCAACGTAACATCTCGGCGATAATATTCGGCAACATTCCTGGAGTGTTGGTCCCTACGTCTCCTTGGGATCTTCATATACATCAATAACGTAATATAACCTAACCTAAACCAACCTATCATCTCGGCGGTAATATTTGACAACATTCCAGGCGAGTTGGCCTCTACCTCTCCGTGAGACCTTCATATACATCAATAACGTAATTTAACCTAACCTAACCCAACCTATCATCTCGGCGGTAATATTTGACATCATTCCTGGCGAGTGGGCCTCTACGCCTCCGTGGGACTTTTATATACATCAAAACGTAATTTACCCTAACCTAACCCAACGTAACATCTCGGCGGTAATATTCGGCAACATTCCTGGAGTGTCGGTCCCTACGTCTCCGTGGGATCTTCATATACATCAATAACGTAATATAACCTAACCTAAACCAACCTATCATCTCGGCGGTAATATTTGACAACATTCCTGGCGAGTTGGCCTCTACGTCTCCGTGGGACTTTTATATACATCAATAACGTAATTTAACCTAACCTAAACCTACGTAACATCTCGGCGGTAATATTTGACAACATTCCTGGCTTGATGCCCTCTACGTCTCCGTGGGACCTTCATATACATCAATAACATAATATTACCTAACCTAACCCAACGTATCATCTCGGCGGTAATACTTGACAACATTCCTGGCGCGTTGGCCTCTACGTCTCCGTGGGACCTTCATATACATCAATAACGTAATATAACGTAACCTAACCCAACCTATCATCTCGGCACTAATATTTGACAACATTCCTGGCGAGTTGGCCTCTACCTCTCCGTGAGACCTTCATATACATCAATAACGTAATATAATCTAACATAACCCAACCTATCATCTCGGCGGTAATATTTGACAACATTCCTGGCGAGTTGGCCTCTACGTCTCCGTGGGACTTTTATATACATCAATAACGTAATTTAACCTAACCTAACCCAACGTAACATCTAGGCGGTAATATTCGGCAACATTCCTGGAGTGTTGGTCCCTACGTCTCCGTGGGACCTTCATATACATCAATAACGTAATATAACCTAACCTAAACCAACCTATCATATCGGCGGTAATATTTGACAACATTCCAGGCGAGTTGGCCTCTACGTCTCCGTGGGAATTCTATATACATCAATAACGTAACATAACCTAACCTAACCCAACCTAACATCTCGGCACTAATATTTGACAACATTCCTGGCGAGTTGGCCTCTACCTCTCCGTGAGACCTTCATATACATCAATAACGTAATATAATCTAACCTCACCCAACCTATAATCTCGGCGGTAATATTTGACAACATTCCTGGTCAGTTGGCCTCTGCGTCTCCGTGGAACCTTCATATACATCAATAACGTAATATAACCTAACCTAACCCAACCTATCACCTCGGCGGTAATATTTGACAACATTCCTGGCGAGTTGGCCTCTACGTCTCCGTGGGACTTTTATATACATCAATAACGTAATTTAACCTAACCTAAACCTACGTAACATCTCGGCGGTAATATTTGACAACATTCCTGGCTTGATGGCCTCTACGTCTCCGTGGGACCTTCATATACATCAATAACATAATATTACCTAACCTAACCCAACCTATCATCTCGGCGGTAATACTTGACAACATTCCTGGCGCGTTGGCCTCTACGTCTCCGTGGGACCTTCATATACATCAATAACGTAATATAACCTAACCTAACCCAACCTATCATCTCGGCGGTAATATTTGACAACATTCCTGGCGAGTCGGCCTCTACGTCTCCGTGCGACCTTCATATAAATCAATAACGTAATATAACGTAACCTAACCCAACCTATCACATCGGCACTAATATTTGACAACATTCCAGGCGAGTTGGCCTCTACGGCTCCGTGGGAATTTTATATACATCAATAACGTAATATAACCTAACCTAACCCAACCTAACATCTCGGCACTAATATTTGACAACATTCCTGGCGAGTTGGCCTCTACCTCTCCGTGAGACCTTCATATACAGCAATAACGTAATATAATCTAACCTAACCCAACTTATCATCTCGGCGGTAATATTTGACAACATTCCTGGCGAGTTGGACTCTACGTCTCCGTGGGACTTTTATATACATCAATAACGTAATTTAACCTAACCTAAACCTACGCAACATCTCGGCGGTAATATTCGGCAACATTCCTGGAGTGTTGGTCCCTACGTCTCCGTGGGATCTTCATATACATCAATAACGTAATATAACCTAACCTAAACCAACCTATCATCTCGGCGGTAATATTTGACAACATTCCAGGCGAGTTGGCCTCTACGTCTCCGTGGGAATTTTATTTACATCAATAACGTAATATAACCTAACCTAACCCAACCTAACATCTCGGCACTAATATTTGACAACATTCCTGGCTTGATGGCCTCTACGTCTCCGTGGGACCTTCATATACATCAATAACATAATATTACCTAACCTAACCCAACCTATCATCTCGGCGGTAATACTTGACAACATTCCTGGCGAGTTGGCCTCTACGTCTCCGTGGGACTTTTATATACATCAATAACGTAATATAACCTAACCTAACCCAACCTATCATCTCGGCGGTAATATTTGACACCATTCCTGGCGAGTGGGCCTCTACGTCTCGGTGCGACCTTCATATACATCAAAACGTAATTTACCCTAACCTAACCCAACCTATCATCTCGGCGGTAATATTTGACATCATTCCTGGCGAGTGGGCCTCTACGCCTCCGTGGGACTTTTATATACATCAAAACGTAATTTACCCTAACCTAACCCAACGTAACATCTCGGCGATAATATTCGGCAACATTCCTGGAGTGTTGGTCCCTACGTCTCCTTGGGATCTTCATATACATCAATAACGTAATATAACCTAACCTAAACCAACCTATCATCTCGGCGGTAATATTTGACAACATTCCAGGCGAGTTGGCCTCTACCTCTCCGTGAGACCTTCATATACATCAATAACGTAATTTAACCTAACCTAACCCAACCTATCATCTCGGCGGTAATATTTGACATCATTCCTGGCGAGTGGGCCTCTACGCCTCCGTGGGACTTTTATATACATCAAAACGTAATTTACCCTAACCTAACCCAACGTAACATCTCGGCGGTAATATTCGGCAACATTCCTGGAGTGTCGGTCCCTACGTCTCCGTGGGATCTTCATATACATCAATAACGTAATATAACCTAACCTAAACCAACCTATCATCTCGGCGGTAATATTTGACAACATTCCTGGCGAGTTGGCCTCTACGTCTCCGTGGGACTTTTATATACATCAATAACGTAATTTAACCTAACCTAAACCTACGTAACATCTCGGCGGTAATATTTGACAACATTCCTGGCTTGATGCCCTCTACGTCTCCGTGGGACCTTCATATACATCAATAACATAATATTACCTAACCTAACCCAACGTATCATCTCGGCGGTAATACTTGACAACATTCCTGGCGCGTTGGCCTCTACGTCTCCGTGGGACCTTCATATACATCAATAACGTAATATAACGTAACCTAACCCAACCTATCATCTCGGCACTAATATTTGACAACATTCCTGGCGAGTTGGCCTCTACCTCTCCGTGAGACCTTCATATACATCAATAACGTAATATAATCTAACATAACCCAACCTATCATCTCGGCGGTAATATTTGACAACATTCCTGGCGAGTTGGCCTCTACGTCTCCGTGGGACTTTTATATACATCAATAACGTAATTTAACCTAACCTAACCCAACGTAACATCTCGGCGGTAATATTCGGCAACATTCCTGGAGTGTTGGTCCCTACGTCTCCGTGGGACCTTCATATACATCAATAACGTAATATAACCTAACCTAAACCAACCTATCATATCGGCGGTAATATTTGACAACATTCCAGGCGAGTTGGCCTCTACGTCTCCGTGGGAATTCTATATACATCAATAACGTAACATAACCTAACCTAACCCAACCTAACATCTCGGCACTAATATTTGACAACATTCCTGGCGAGTTGGCCTCTACCTCTCCGTGAGACCTTCATATACATCAATAACGTAATATAATCTAACCTCACCCAACCTATAATCTCGGCGGTAATATTTGACAACATTCCTGGTCAGTTGGCCTCTGCGTCTCCGTGGAACCTTCATATACATCAATAACGTAATATAACCTAACCTAACCCAACCTATCACCTCGGCGGTAATATTTGACAACATTCCTGGCGAGTTGGCCTCTACGTCTCCGTGGGACTTTTATATACATCAATAACGTAATTTAACCTAACCTAAACCTACGTAACATCTCGGCGGTAATATTTGACAACATTCCTGGCTTGATGGCCTCTACGTCTCCGTGGGACCTTCATATACATCAATAACATAATATTACCTAACCTAACCCAACCTATCATCTCGGCGGTAATACTTGACAACATTCCTGGCGCGTTGGCCTCTACGTCTCCGTGGGACCTTCATATACATCAATAACGTAATATAACCTAACCTAACCCAACCTATCATCTCGGCGGTAATATTTGACAACATTCCTGGCGAGTCGGCCTCTACGTCTCCGTGCGACCTTCATATACATCAATAACGTAATATAACGTAACCTAACCCAACCTATCACATCGGCACTAATATTTGACAACATTCCAGGCGAGTTGGCCTCTACGTCTCCGTGGGAATTTTATATACATCAATAACGTAATATAACCTAACCTAACCCAACCTAACATCTCGGCACTAATATTTGACAACATTCCTGGCGAGTTGGCCTCTACCTCTCCGTGAGACCTTCATATACAGCAATAACGTAATATAATCTAACCTAACCCAACTTATCATCTCGGCGGTAATATTTGACAACATTCCTGGCGAGTTGGACTCTACGTCTCCGTGGGACTTTTATATACATCAATAACGTAATTTAACCTAACCTAAACCTACGCAACATCTCGGCGGTAATATTTGACAACATTCCTGGCGAGTTGGCCTCTACCTCTCCGTGAGACCTTCATATACATCAATAACGTAATATAATCTAACCTAACCCAACCTATCATCTCGGCGGTAATATTTGACAACATTCCTGGCGAGTTGGCCTCTACGCCTCCGTGGGACTTTTATATACATCAAAACGTAATTTACCCTAACCTATACCAACGTAACATCTCGGCGGTAATATTCGGCAACATTCCTGGAGTGTTGGTCCCTACGTCTCCGTGGGATCTTCATATACATCAATAACGTAATATAACCTAACCTAAACCAACCTATCATCTCGGCGGTAATATTTGACAACATTCCAGGCGAGTTGGCCTCTACGTCTCCGTGGGAATTTTATTTACATCAATAACGTAATATAACCTAACCTAACCCAACCTAACATCTCGGCACTAATATTTGACAACATTCCTGGCTTGATGGCCTCTACGTCTCCGTGGGACCTTCATATACATCAATAACATAATATTACCTAACCTAACCCAACCTATCATCTCGGCGGTAATACTTGACAACATTCCTGGCGAGTTGGCCTCTACGTCTCCGTGGGACTTTTATATACATCAATAACGTAATATAACCTAACCTAACCCAACCTATCATCTCGGCGGTAATATTTGACACCATTCCTGGCGAGTGGGCCTCTACGTCTCGGTGCGACCTTCATATACATCAAAACGTAATTTACCCTAACCTAACCCAACCTATCATCTCGGCGGTAATATTTGACATCATTCCTGGCGAGTGGGCCTCTACGCCTCCGTGGGACTTTTATATACATCAAAACGTAATTTACCCTAACCTAACCCAACGTAACATCTCGGCGATAATATTCGGCAACATTCCTGGAGTGTTGGTCCCTACGTCTCCTTGGGATCTTCATATACATCAATAACGTAATATAACCTAACCTAAACCAACCTATCATCTCGGCGGTAATATTTGACAACATTCCAGGCGAGTTGGCCTCTACCTCTCCGTGAGACCTTCATATACATCAATAACGTAATATAATCTAACCTAACCCAACCTATAATCTCGGCGGTAATATTTGACAACATTCCAGGTCAGTTGGCCTCTGCGTCTCCGTGGAACCTTCATATACCTCAATAACGTAATATAAAATAACCTAACCCAACCTATCATCTCGGCGGTAATATTTGACAACATTCCTGGCGAGTCGGCCTCTACGTCTCCGTGGGACTTTTATATACATCAATAACGTAATATAACCTAACCTAACCCAACCTATCATCTCGGCGGTAATATTTGACATCATTCCTGGCGAGTGGGCCTCTACGCCTCCGTGGGACTTTTATATACATCAAAACGTAATTTACCCTAACCTAACCCAACGTAACATCTCGGCGGTAATATTCGGCAACATTCCTGGAGTGTCGGTCCCTACGTCTCCGTGGGATCTTCATATACATCAATAACGTAATATAACCTAACCTAAACCAACCTATCATCTCGGCGGTAATATTTGATAACATTCCTGGCGAGTTGGCCTCTACGTCTCCGTGGGACTTTTATATACATCAATAACGTAATTTAACCTAACCTAAACCTACGTAACATCTCGGCGGTAATATTTGACAACATTCCTGGCTTGATGCCCTCTACGTCTCCGTGGGACCTTCATATACATCAATAACATAATATTACCTAACCTAACCCAACCTATCATCTCGGCGGTAATACTTGACAACATTCCTGGCGCGTTGGCCTCTACGTCTCCGTGGGACCTTCATATACATCAATAACGTAATATAACGTAACCTAACCCAACCTATCATCTCGGCACTAATATTTGACAACATTCCAGGCGAGTTGGCCTCTACGTCTCCGTGGGAATTTTATATACATCAATAACGTAATATAACCTAACCTAACCCAACCTAACATCTCGGCACTAATATTTGACAACATTCCTGGCGAGTTGGCCTCTACCTATCCGTGAGACCTTCATATACATCAATAACGTAATATAATCTAACCTAACCCAACCTATCATCTCGGCGGTAATATTTGACAACATTCCTGGCGAGTTGGCCTCTACGTCTCCGTGGGACTTTTATATACATCAATAACGTAATTTAACCTAACCTAAACCTACGTAACATCTCGGCGGTAATATTTGACAACATTCCTGGCTTGATGGCCTCTACGTCTCCGTGGGACCTTCATATACATCAATAACGTAATATAACCTAACCTAACCCAACCTATCATCTCGGCGGTAATATTTGACATCATTCCTGGCGAGTGGGCCTCTACGCCTCCGTGGGACTTTTATATACATCAAAACGTAATTTACCCTAACCTAACCCAACGTAACATCTCGGCGGTAATATTCGGCAACATTCCTGGAGTGTTGGTCCCTACGTCTCCGTGGGACCTTCATATACATCAATAACGTAATATAACCTAACCTAAACCAACCTATCATATCGGCGGTAATATTTGACAACATTCCAGGCGAGTTGGCCTCTACGTCTCCGTGGGAATTCTATATACATCAATAACGTAACATAACCTAACCTAACCCAACCTAACATCTCGGCACTAATATTTGACAACATTCCTGGCGAGTTGGCCTCTACCTCTCCGTGAGACCTTCATATACATCAATAACGTAATATAATCTAACCTCACCCAACCTATAATCTCGGCGGTAATATTTGACAACATTCCTGGTCAGTTGGCCTCTGCGTCTCCGTGGAACCTTCATATACATCAATAACGTAATATAACCTAACCTAACCCAACCTATCACCTCGGCGGTAATATTTGACAACATTCCTGGCGAGTTGGCCTCTACGTCTCCGTGGGACTTTTATATACATCAATAACGTAATTTAACCTAACCTAAACCTACGTAACATCTCGGCGGTAATATTTGACAACATTCCTGGCTTGATGGACTCTACGTCTCCGTGGGACTTTCATATACATCAATAACATAATATTACCTAACCTAACCCAACCTATCATCTCGGCGGTAATACTTGACAACATTCCTGGCGCGTTGGCTTCTACGTCTCCGTGGGACCTTCATATACATCAATAACGTAATATAACCTAACCTAACCCAACCTATCATCTCGGCGGTTATATTTGACAACATTCCTGGCGAGTCGGCCTCTACGTATCCGTGCGACCTTCATATACATCAATAACGTAATATAACGTAACCTAACACAACCTATCACATCGGCACTAATATTTGACAACATTCCAGGCGAGTTGGCCTCTACGTCTCCGTGGGAATTTTATATACATCAATAACGTAATATAACCTAACCTAACCCAACCTAACATCTCGGCACTAATATTTGACAACATTCCTGGCGAGTTGGCCTCTACCTCTCCGTGAGACCTTCATATACAGCAATAACGTAATATAATCTAACCTAACCCAACTTATCATCTCGGCGGTAATATTTGACAACATTCCTGGCGAGTTGGCCTCTACGTCTCCGTGGGACTTTTATATACATCAATAACGTAATTTAACCTAACCTAAACCTACGTAACATCTCGGCGGTAATATTTGACAACATTCCTGGCTTGATGGCCTCTACGTCTCCGTGGGACCTTCATATACATCAATAACATAATATTACCTAACCTAACCCAACCTATCATCTCGGCGGTAATACTTGACAACATTCCTGGCGAGTTGGCCTCTACGTCTCCGTGGGACTTTTATATACATCAATAACGTAATATAACCTAACCTAACCCAACCTATCATCTCGGCGGTAATATTTGACAACATTCCTGGCGAGTCGGCCTCTACGTCTCGGTGCGACCTTCATATACATCAATAACGTAATATAACGTAACCTAACCCAACCTATCATCTCGGCACTAATATTTGACAACATTCCAGGCGAGTTGGCCTCTACGTCTCCGTGGGAATTTTATATACATCAATAACGTAATATAACCTAACCTAACCCAACCTAACATCTCGGCACTAATATTTGACAACATTCCTGGCGAGTTGGCCTCTACCTCTCCGTGAGACCTTCATATACATCAATAACGTAATATAATCTAACCTAACCCAACCTATCATCTCGGCGGTAATATTTGACAACATTCCTGGCGAGTTGGCCTCTACGTCTCCGTGGGACTTTTATATACATCAATAACGTAATTTAACCTAACCTAAACCTACGTAACATCTCGGCGGTAATATTTGACAACATTCCTGGCTTGATGGCCTCTACGTCTCCGTGGGACCTTCATATACATCAGTAACGTAATATAACCTAACCTAACCCAACCTATCATCTCGGCGGTAATATTTGACATCATTCCTGGCGAGTGGGCCTCTACGCCTCCGTGGGACTTTTATATACATCAAAACGTAATTTACCCTAACCTAACCCAACGTAACATCTCGGCGGTAATATTCGGCAACATTCCTGGAGTGTTGGTCCCTACGTCTCCGTGGGATCTTCATATACACCAATAACGTAATATAACCTAACCTAAACCAACCTATCATCTCGGCGGTAATATTTGTCAACATTCCAGGCGAGTTGGCCTCTACGTCTCCGTGAGAATTCTATATACATCAATAACGTAACATAACCTAACCTAACCCAACCTAACATCACGGCACTAATATTTGACAACATTCCTGGCGAGTTGGCCTCTACGTCTCCGTGGGACTTTTATATACATCAATAACGTAATATAACCTAACCTAACCCAACCTATCATCTCGGCGGTAATATTTGACAACATTCCTGGCGAGTTGGCCTCTACGTCTCCGTGGGACTTTTATATACATCAATAACGTAATTTAACCTAACCTAAACCTACGTAACATCTCGGCGGTAATATTTGACAACATTCCTGGCTTGATGGCCTCTACGTCTCCGTGGGACCTTCATATACATCAATAACGTAATATAACCTAACCTAACCCAACCTATCATCTCGGCGGTAATATTTGACATCATTCCTGGCGAGTGGGCCTCTACGCCTCCGTGGGACTTTTATATACATCAAAACGTAATTTACCCTAACCTAACCCAACGTAACATCTCGGCGGTAATATTCGGCAACATTCCTGGAGTGTTGGTCCCTACGTCTCCGTGGGACCTTCATATACATCAATAACGTAATATAACCTAACCTAACCTAACCTATCATATCGGCGGTAATATTTGACAACATTCCAGGCGAGTTGGCCTCTACGTCTCCGTGGGAATTCTATATACATCAATAACGTAACATAACCTAACCTAACCCAACCTAACATCTCGGCACTAATATTTGACAACATTCCTGGCGAGTTGGCCTCTACCTCTCCGTGAGACCTTCATATACATCAATAACGTAATATAATCTAACCTCACCCAACCTATAATCTCGGCGGTAATATTTGACAACATTCCTGGTCAGTTGGCCTCTGCGTCTCCGTGGAACCTTCATATACATCAATAACGTAATATAACCTAACCTAACCCAACCTATCACCTCGGCGGTAATATTTGACAACATTCCTGGCGAGTTGGCCTCTACGTCTCCGTGGGACTTTTATATACATCAATAACGTAATTTAACCTAACCTAAACCTACGTAACATCTCGGCGGTAATATTTGACAACATTCCTGGCTTGATGGCCTCTACGTCTCCGTGGGACCTTCATATACATCAATAACATAATATTACCTAACCTAACCCAACCTATCATCTCGGCGGTAATATTTGACATCATTCCTGGCGAGTGGGCCTCTACGCCTCCGTGGGACTTTTATATACATCAAAACGTAATTTACCCTAACCTAACCCAACGTAACATCTCGGCGGTAATATTCGGCAACATTCCTGGAGTGTTGGTCCCTACGTCTCCGTGGGACCTTCATATACATCAATAACGTAATATAACCTAACCTAACCTAACCTATCATATCGGCGGTAATATTTGACAACATTCCAGGCGAGTTGGCCTCTACGTCTCCGTGGGAATTCTATATACATCAATAACGTAACATAACCTAACCTAACCCAACCTAACATCTCGGCACTAATATTTGACAACATTCCTGGCGAGTTGGCCTCTACCTCTCCGTGAGACCTTCATATACATCAATAACGTAATATAATCTAACCTCACCCAACCTATAATCTCGGCGGTAATATTTGACAACATTCCTGGTCAGTTGGCCTCTGCGTCTCCGTGGAACCTTCATATACATCAATAACGTAATATAACCTAACCTAACCCAACCTATCACCTCGGCGGTAATATTTGACAACATTCCTGGCGAGTTGGCCTCTACGTCTCCGTGGGACTTTTATATACATCAATAACGTAATTTAACCTAACCTAAACCTACGTAACATCTCGGCGGTAATATTTGACAACATTCCTGGCTTGATGGCCTCTACGTCTCCGTGGGACTTTTATATACATCAATAACGTAATATAACCTAACCTAACCCAACCTATCATCTCGGCGGTAATATTTGACATCATTCCTGGCGAGTGGGCCTCTACGCCTCCGTGCGACTTTTATATACATCAAAACGTAATTTACCCTAACCTAACCCAACGTAACATCTCGGCGATAATATTCGGCAACATTCCTGGAGTGTTGGTCCCTACGTCTCCGTGGGATCTTCATATACATCAATAACGTAATATAACCTAACCTAAACCAACCTATCATCTCGGCGGTAATATTTGACAACATTCCAGGCGAGTTGGCCTCTACCTCTCCGTGAGACCTTCATATACATCAATAACGTAATATAATCTAACCTAACCCAACCTATAATCTCGGCGGTAATATTTGACAACATTCCTGGTCAGTTGGCCTCTGCGTCTCCGTGGAACCTTCATATACATCAATAACGTAATATAACCTAACCTAACCCAACCTATCACCTCGGCGGTAATATTTGACAACATTCCTGGCTTGATGGCCTCTACGTCTCCGTGGGACCCTCATATACATCAATAACATAATATTACCTAACCTAACCCAACCTATCATCTCGGCGGTAATACTTGAAAACATTCCTGGCGCGTTGGCCTCTACGTCTCCGTGGGACCTTCATATACATCAATAACGTAATATAACCTAACCTAACCCAACCTATCATCTCGGCGGTAATATTTGACAACATTCCTGGCGAGTCGGCCTCTACGTCTCCGTGGGACTTTTATATACATCAATAACGTAATATAACCTAACCTAACCCAACCTATCATCTCGGCGGTAATATTTGACATCATTCCTGGCGCATGGGCCTCTACGCCTCCGTGGGACTTTTATATACATCAAAATGTAATTTACCCTAACCTAACCCAACGTAACATCTCGGCGGTAATATTCGGCAACATTCCTGGAGTGTTGGTCCCTACGTCTCCGTGGGATCTTCATATACATCAATAACGTATTATAACCTAACCTAAACCAACCTATCATCTCGGCGGTAATATTTGACAACATTCCTGGCGAGTTGGCCTCTACGTCTCCGTGGGTCTTTTATATACATCAATAACGTAATTTAACCTAACCTAAACCTACGTAACATCTCGGCGGTAATATTTGACAACATTCCTGGCTTGATGGCCTCTACGTCTCCGTGGGACCTTCATATACATCAATAACATAATATTACCTAACCTAACCCAACCTATCATCTCGGCGGTAATACTTGACAACATTCCTGGCGCGTTGGCCTCTACGTCTCCGTGGGACCTTCATATACATCAATAACGTAATATAACCTAACCTAACCCAACCTATCATCTCGGCGGTAATATTTGACAACATTCCTGGCGAGTCGGCCTCTACGTCTCCGTGCGACCTTCATATACAACAATAACGTAATATAACGTAACCTAACCCAACCTATCATCTCGGCACTAATATTTGACAACATTCCAGGCGAGTTGGCCTCTACGTCTCCGTGGGAATTTTATATACATCAATAACGTAATATAACCTAACCTAACCCAACCTAACATCTCGGCACTAATATTTGACAACATTCCTGGCGAGTTGGCCTCTACCTCTCCGTGAGACCTTCATATACATCAATAACGTAATATAATCTAACCTAACCCAACCTATCACCTCGGCGGTAATATTTGACAACATTCCTGGCTTGATGGCCTCTACGTCTCCGTGGGACTTTTATATACATCAATAACGTAATATTACCTAACCTAACCCAACCTATCATCTCGGTGGTAATACTTGACAACATTCCTGGCGCGTTGGCCTCTACGTCTCCGTGGGACCTTCATATACATCAATAACGTAATATAACCTAACCTAACCCAACCTATCATCTCGGCGGTAATATTTGACAACATTCCTGGCGAGTCGGCCTCTACGTCTCCGTGCGACCTTCATATACATCAATAACGTAATATAACGTAACCTAACCCAACCTATCATCTCGGCACTAATATTTGACAACATTCCAGGCGAGTTGGCCTCTACGTCTCCGTGGGATCTTCATATACATCAATAACGTAATATAACCTAACCTAAACCAACCTATCATCTCGGCGGTAATATTTGACAACATTCCATGCGAATTGGCCTCTACGTCTCCGTGGGAATTCTATATACATCAATAACGTAACATAACCTAACCTAACCCAACCTAACATCTCGGCACTAATATTTGACAACATTCCTGGCGAGTTGGCCTCTACCTCTCCGTGAGACCTTCATATACATCAATAACGTAATATAATCTAACCTCACCCAACCTATAATCTCGGCGGTAATATTTGACAACATTCCTGGTCAGTTGGCCTCTGCGTCTCCGTGGAACCTTCATATACATCAATAAAGTAATATAACCTAACCTAACCCAACCTATCACCTCGGCGGTAATATTTGACAACATTCCTGGCTTGATGGCCTCTACGTCTCCGTGGGTCTTTTATATACATCAATAACGTAATTTAACCTAACCTAAACCTACGTAACATCTCGGCGGTAATATTTGACAACATTCCTGGCTTGATGGCCTCTACGTCTCCGTGGGACCTTCATATACATCAATAACATAATATTACCTAACCTAACCCAACCTATCATCTCGGCGGTAATACTTGACAACATTCCTGGCGCGTTGGCCTCTACGTCTCCGTGGGACCTTCATATACATCAATAACGTAATATAACCTAACCTAACCCAACCTATCATCTCGGCGGTAATATTTGACAACATTCCTGGCGAGTCGGCCTCTACGTCTCCGTGCGACCTTCATATACAACAATAACGTAATATAACGTAACCTAACCCAACCTATCATCTCGGCACTAATATTTGACAACATTCCAGGCGAGTTGGCCTCTACGTCTCCGTGGGAATTTTATATACATCAATAACGTAATATAACCTAACCTAACCCAACCTAACATCTCGGCACTAATATTTGACAACATTCCTGGCGAGTTGGCCTCTACCTCTCCGTGAGACCTTCATATACATCAATAACGTAATATAATCTAACCTAACCCAACCTATCACCTCGGCGGTAATATTTGACAACATTCCTGGCTTGATGGCCTCTACGTCTCCGTGGGACTTTTATATACATCAATAACGTAATATTACCTAACCTAACCCAACCTATCATCTCGGTGGTAATACTTGACAACATTCCTGGCGCGTTGGCCTCTACGTCTCCGTGGGACCTTCATATACATCAATAACGTAATATAACCTAACCTAACCCAACCTATCATCTCGGCGGTAATATTTGACAACATTCCTGGCGAGTCGGCCTCTACGTCTCCGTGCGACCTTCATATACATCAATAACGTAATATAACGTAACCTAACCCAACCTATCATCTCGGCACTAATATTTGACAACATTCCAGGCGAGTTGGCCTCTACGTCTCCGTGGGATCTTCATATACATCAATAACGTAATATAACCTAACCTAAACCAACCTATCATCTCGGCGGTAATATTTGACAACATTCCATGCGAATTGGCCTCTACGTCTCCGTGGGAATTCTATATACATCAATAACGTAACATAACCTAACCTAACCCAACCTAACATCTCGGCACTAATATTTGACAACATTCCTGGCGAGTTGGCCTCTACCTCTCCGTGAGACCTTCATATACATCAATAACGTAATATAATCTAACCTCACCCAACCTATAATCTCGGCGGTAATATTTGACAACATTCCTGGTCAGTTGGCCTCTGCGTCTCCGTGGAACCTTCATATACATCAATAAAGTAATATAACCTAACCTAACCCAACCTATCACCTCGGCGGTAATATTTGACAACATTCCTGGCTTGATGGCCTCTACGTCTCCGTGGGACCTTCATATACATCAATAACATAATATTACTTAACCTAACCCAACCTATCATCTCGGTGGTAATACTTGACAACATTCCTGGCGCGTTGGCCTCTACGTCTCCGTGGGACCTCCATATACATCAATAACGTAATATAACCTAACCTAACCCAACCTATCATCTCGGCGGTAATATTTGACAACATTCCTGGCGAGTCGGCCTCTACGTCTCCGTGCGACCTTCATATACATCAATAACGTAATATAACGTAACCTAACCCAACCTATCATCTCGGCACTAATATTTGACAACATTCCAGGCGAGTTGGCCTCTACGTCTCCGTGGGAATTTTATATACATCAATAACGTAATATAACCTAACCTAACCCAACCTAACATCTCGGCACTAATATTTGACAACATTCCTGGCGAGTTGGCCTCTACCTCTCCGTGAGACCTTCATATACATCAATAACGTAATATAATCTAACCTAACCCAACCTATCATCTCGGCGGTAATATTTGACAACATTCCTGGCGAGTTGGCCTCTACGTCTCCGTGGGACTTTTATATACATCAATAACGTAATTTAACCTAACCTAAACCTACGTAACATCTCGGCGGTAATATTTGACAACATTCCTGGCTTGATTGCCTCTACGTCTCCGTGGGACCTTCATATACATCAATAACGTAATATAACCTAACCTAACCCAACCTATCATCTCGGCGGTAATATTTGACATCATTCCTGGCGAGTGGGCCTCTACGCCTCCGTGGGACTTTTATATACATCAAAACGTAATTTACCCTAACCTAACCCAACGTAACATCTCGGCGGTAATATTCGGCAACATTCCTGGAGTGTTGGTCCCTACGTCTCCGTGGGATCTTCATATACATCAATAACGTAATATAACCTAACCTAAACCAACCTATCATCTCGGCGGTAATATTTGACAACATTCCAGGCGAGTTGGCCTCTACGTCTCCGTGAGAATTCTATATACATCAATAACGTAACATAACCTAACCTAACCCAACCTAACATCTCGGCACTAATATTTGACAACATTCCTGGCGAGTTGGCCTCTACCTCTCCGTGAGACCTTCATATACATCAATAACGTAATATAATCTAACCTCACCCAACCTATAATCTCGGCGGTAATATTTGACAACATTCCTGGTCAGTTGGCCTCTGCGTCTCCGTGGAACCTTCATATACATCAATAACGTAATATAACCTAACCTAACCCAACCTATCACCTCGGCGGTAATATTTGACAACATTCCTGGCGAGTTGGCCTCTACGTCTCCGTGGGACTTTTATATACATCAATAACGTAATTTAACCTAACCTAAACCTACGTAACATCTCGGCGGTAATATTTGACAACATTCCTGGCTTGATGGCCTCTACGTCTCCGTGGGACCTTCATATACATCAATAACATAATATTACCTAACCTAACCCAACCTATCATCTCGGCGGTAATACTTGACAACATTCCTGGCGCGTTGGCCTCTACGTCTCCGTGGGACCTTCATATACATCAATAACGTAATATAACCTAACCTAACCCAACCTATCATCTCGGCGGTAATATTTGACAACATTCCTGGCGAGTCGGCCTCTACGTCTCCGTGCGACCTTCATATACATCAATAACGTAATATAACGTAACCTAACCCAACCTATCACCTCGGCACTAATATTTGACAACATTCCAGGCGAGTTGGCCTCTACGTCTCCGTGAGAATTCTATATACATCAATAACGTAACATAACCTAACCTAACCCAACCGAACATCTCGGCACTAATATTTGACAACATTCCTGGCGAGTTGGCCTCTACCTCTCCGTGAGACCTTCATATACATCAATAACGTAATATAATCTAACCTCACCCAACCTATAATCTCGGCGGTAATATTTGACAACATTCCTGGTCAGTTGGCCTCTGCGTCTCCGTGGAACCTTCATATACATCAATAACGTAATATAGCCTAACCTAACCCAACCTATCATCTCGGCGGTAATATTTGACATCATTCCTGGCGAGTTGGCCTCTACGCCTCCGTGGGACTTTTATATACATCAAAACGTAATTTACCCTAACCTATACCAACGTAACATCTCGGCGGTAATATTCGGCAACATTCCTGGAGTGTTGGTCCCTACGTCTCCGTGGGATCTTGATATACATCAATAACGTAATATAACCTAACCTAAACCAACCTATCATCTCGGCGGTAATATTTGACAACATTCCAGGCGAGTTGGCCTCTACCTCTCCGTGAGACCTTCATATACATCAATAACGTAATATAATCTAACCTAACCCAACCTATAATCTCGGCGGTAATATTTGACAACATTCCAGGTCAGTTGGCCTCTGCGTCTCCGTGGAACCTTCATATACAGCAATAACGTAATATAACCTAACCTAACCCAACCTATCATCTCGGCGGTAATATTTGACAACATTCCTGGCGAGTCGGCCTCTACGTCTCCGTGGGACTTTTATATACATCAATAACGTAATATAACCTAACCTAACCCAACCTATCATCTCGGCGGTAATATTTGACATCATTCCTGGCGAGTGGGCCTCTACGCCTCCGTGGGACTTTTATATACATCAAAACGTAATTTACCCTAACCTAACCCAACGTAACATCTCGGCGGTAATATTCGGCAACATTCCTGGAGTGTCGGTCCCTACGTCTCCGTGGGATCTTCATATACATCAATAACGTAATATAACCTAACCTAAACCAACCTATCATCTCGGCGGTAATATTTGACAACATTCCTGGCGAGTTGGCCTCTACGTCTCCGTGGGACTTTTATATACATCAATAACGTAATTTAACCTAACCTAAACCTACGTAACATCTCGGCGGTAATATTTGACAACATTCCTGGCTTGATGCCCTCTACGTCTCCGTGGGACCTTCATATACATCAATAACATAATATTACCTAACCTAACCCAACCTATCATCTCGGCGGTAATACTTGACAACATTCCTGGCGCGTTGGCCTCTACGTCTCCGTGGGACCTTCATATACATCAATAACGTAATATAACGTAACCTAACCCAACCTATCATCTCGGCACTAATATTTGACAACATTCCAGGCGAGTTGGCCTCTACGTCTCCGTGGGAATTTTATATACATCAATAACGTAATATAACCTAACCTAACCCAACCTAACATCTCGGCACTAATATTTGACAACATTCCTGGCGAGTTGGCCTCTACCTCACCGTGAGACCTTCATATACATCAATAACGTAATATAATCTAACCTAACCCAACCTATCATCTCGGCAGTAATATTCGACAACATTCCTGGCGAGTTGGCCTCTACGTCTCCGTGGGACTTTTATATACATCAATAACGTAATTTAACCTAACCTAAACCTACGTAACATCTCGGCGGTAATATTTGACAACATTCCTGGCTTGATGGCCTCTACGTCTCCGTGGGACCTTCATATACATCAATAACGTAATATAACCTAACCTAACCCAACCTATCATCTCGGCGGTAATATTTGACATCATTCCTGGCGAGTGGGTCTCTACGCCTCCGTGGGACTTTTATATACATCAAAACGTAATTTACCCTAACCTAACCCAACGTAACATCTCGGCGGTAATATTCGGCAACATTCCTGGAGTGTTGGTCCCTACGTCTCCGTGGGACCTTCATATACATCAATAACGTAATATAACCTAACCTAAACCAACCTATCATATCGGCGGTAATATTTGACAACATTCCAGGCGAGTTGGCCTCTACGTCTCCGTGGGAATTTTATATACATCAATAACGTAACATAACCTAACCTAACCCAACCTAACATCTCGGCACTAATATTTGACAACATTCCTGGCGAGTTGGCCTCTACCTCTCCGTGAGACCTTCATATACATCAATAACGTAATATAATCTAACCTCACCCAACCTATAATCTCGGCGGTAATATTTGACAACATTCCTGGTCAGTTGGCCTCTGCGTCTCCGTGGAACCTTCATATACATCAATAACGTAATATAACCTAACCTAACCCAACCTATCACCTCGGCGGTAATATTTGACAACATTCCTGGCGAGTTGGCCTCTACGTCTCCGTGGGACTTTTATATACATCAATAACGTAATTTAACCTAACCTAAACCTACGTAACATCTCGGCGGTAATATTTGACAACATTTCTGGCTTGATGGCCGCTACGTCTCCGTGGGACCTTCATATACATCAATAACATAATATTACCTAACCTAACCCAACCTATCATCTCGGCGGTAATACTTGACAACATTCCTGGCGCGTTGGCCTCTACGTCTCCGTGGGACCTTCATATACATCAATAACGTAATATAACCTAATCTAACCCAACCTATCATCTCGGCGGTAATATTTGACAACATTCCTGGCGAGTCGGCCTCTACGTCTCCGTGCGACCTTCATATACATCAATAACGTAATATAACGTAACCTAACCCAACCTATCACATCGGCACTAATATTTGACAACATTCCAGGCGAGTTGGCCTCTACGTCTCCGTGGGAATTTTATATACATCAATAACGTAATATAACCTAACCTAACCCAACCTAACATCTCGGCACTAATATTTGACAACATTCCTGGCGAGTTGGCCTCTACCTCTCCGTGAGACCTTCATATACAGCAATAACGTAATATAATCTAACCTAACCCAACTTATCATCTCGGCGGTAATATTTGACAACATTCCTGGCGAGTTGGCCTCTACGTCTCCGTGGGACTTTTATATACATCAATAACGTAATTTAACCTAACCTAAACCTACGTAACATCTCGGCGGTAATATTTGACAACATTCCTGGCTTGATGGCCTCTACGTCTCCGTGGGACCTTCATATACATCAATAACGTAATATAACCTAACCTAACCCAACCTATCATCTCGGCGGTAATATTTGACATCATTCCTGGCGAGTTGGCCTCTACGCCTCCGTGGGACTTTTATATACATCAAAACGTAATTTACCCTAACCTATACCAACGTAATATCTCGGCGGTAATATTCGGCAACATTCCTGGAGTGTTGGTCCCTACGTCTCCGTGGGATCTTCATATACATCAATAACGTAATATAACCTAACCTAAACCAACCTATCATCTCGGCGGTAATATTTGACAACATTCCAGGCGAGTTGGCCTCTACGTCTCCGTGGGAATTTTATTTACATCAATAACGTAATATAACCTAACCTAACCCAACCTAACATCTCGGCACTAATATTTTACAACATTCCTGGCTTGATGGCCTCTACGTCTCCGCGGGACCTTCATATACATCAATAACATAATATTACCTAACCTAACCCAACCTATCATCTCGGCGGTAATACTTGACAACATTCCTGGCGAGTTGGCCTCTACGTCTCCGTGGGACTTTTATATACATCAATAACGTAATATAACCTAACCTAACCCACCCTATCATCTCGGCGGTAATACTTGACACCATTCCTGGCGAGTGGGCCTCTACGCCACCGTGGGACTTTTATATACATCAAAACGTAATTTACCCTAACCTAACCCAACCTATCATCTCGGCGGTAATATTTGACATCATTCCTGGCGAGTGGGCCTCTACGCCTCCGTGGGACTTTTATATACATCAAAACGTAATTTACCCTAACCTAACCCAACGTAACATCTCGGCGGTAATATTCGGCAACATTCCTGGAGTGTTGGTCCCTACGTCTCCGTGGGATCTTCATATACATCAATAACGTAATATAACCTAACCTAACCCAACCTATCATCTCGGCGGTAATATTTGACATCATTCCTGGCGAGTTGGCCTCTACGTCTCCGTGGGACCTTCATATACATCAATAACGTAATATAATCTAACCTAACCCAACCTATAATCTCGGCGGTAATATTTGACAACATTCCTGGTCAGTTGGCCTCTGCGTCTCCGTGGAACCTTCATATACATCAATAACGTAATATAACCTAACCTAACCCAACCTATCACCTCGGCGGTAATATTTGACAACATTCCTGGCGAGTCGGCCTCTACGTCTCCGTGCGACCTTCATATACATCAATAACGTAATATAACGTAACCTAACCCAACCTATCACCTCGGCACTAATATTTGACAACATTCCTGGCGAGTCGGCCTCTACGTCTCCGTGCGACCTTCATATACATCAATAACGTAATATAACGTAACCTAACCCAACCTATCACCTCGGCACTAATATTTGACAACATTCCAGGCGAGTTGGCCTCTACGTCTCCGTGGGAATTTTATATACATCAATAACCTAATATAACCTAACCTAACCCAACCTAACATCTCGGCACTAATATTTGACAACATTCCTGGCTTGATGGCCTCTACGTCTCCGTGGGACCTTCATATACATCAATAACGTAATATAGCCTAACCTAACCCAACCTATCATCTCGGCGGTAATATTTGACATCATTCCTGGCGAGTTGGCCTCTACGCCTCCGTGGGACTTTTATATACATCAAAACGTAATTTACCCTAACCTATACCAACGTAACATCTCGGCGGTAATATTCGGCAACATTCCTGGAGTGTTGGTCCCTACGTCTCCGTGGGATCTTCATATACATCAATAACGTAATATAACCTAACCTAAACCAACCTATCATCTCGGCGGTAATATTTGACAACATTCCAGGCGAGTTGGCCTCTACGTCTCCGTGGGAATTTTATTTACATCAATAACGTAATATAACCTAACCTAACGCAACCTAACATCTCGGCACTAATATTTGACAACATTCCTGGCTTGATGGCCTCTACGTCTCCGTGGGACCTTCATATACATCAATAACATAATATTACCTAACCTAACCCAACCTATCATCTCGGCGGTAATACTTGACAACATTCCTGGCGAGTTGGCCTCTACGTCTCCGTGGGACTTTTATATACATCAATAACGTAATATAACCTAACCTAACCCAACCTATCATCTCGGCGGTAATATTTGACACCATTCCTGGCGAGTGGGCCTCTACGCCACCGTGGGACTTTTATATACATCAAAACGTAATTTACCCTAACCTAACCCAACCTATCATCTCGGCGGTAATATTTGACATCATTCCTGGCGAGTGGGCCTCTACGCCTCCGTGGGACTTTTATATACATCAAAACGTAATATAACCTAACCTAACCCAACCTATCATCTCGGCGGTAATATTTGACAACATTCCTGGCGAGTTGGCCTCTACGTCTCCGTGGGACTTTTATATACATCAATAACGTAATTTAACCTAACCTAAACCTACGTAACATCTCGGCGGTAATATTTGACAACATTCCTGGCTTGATGGCCTCTACGTCTCCGTGGGACCTTCATATACATCAATAACATAATATTACCTAACCTAACCCAACCTATCATCTCGGCGGTAATACTTGACAACATTCCTGGCGCGTTGGCCTCTACGTCTCCGTGGGACCTTCATATACATCAATAACGTAATATAACCTAACCTAACTCAACCTATCATCTCGGCGGTAATATTTGACAACATTCCTGGCGAGTCGGCCTCTACGTCTCCGTGCGACCTCCATATACATCAATAACGTAATATAACGTAACCTAACCCAACCTATCATCTCGGCGGTAATATTTGACAACATTCCAGGCGAGTTGGCCTCTACGTCTCCGTGGGAATTTTATATACATCAATAACGTAATATAACCTAACCTAACCCAACGTAACATCTCGGCGGTAATATTCGGCAACATTCCTGGAGTGTTGGTCCCTACGTCTCCGTGGGATCTTCATATACATCAATAACGTAATATAACCTAACCTAAACCAACCTATCATCTCGGCGGTAATATTTGTCAACATTCCAGGCGAGTTGGCCTCTACGTCTCCGTGAGAATTCTATATACATCAATAACGTAACATAACCTAACCTAACCCAACCTAACATCACGGCACTAATATTTGACAACATTCCTGGCGAGTTGGCCTCTACGTCTCCGTGGGACCTTCATATACATCAATAACGTAATATAATCTAACCTAACCCAACCTATAATCTCGGCGGTAATATTTGACAACATTCCTGGTCAGTTGGCCTCTGCGTCTCCGTGGAACCTTCATATACATCAATAACGTAATATAACCTAACCTAACCCAACCTATCACCTCGGCGGTAATATTTGACAACATTCCTGGTTTGATGGCCTCTACGTCTCCGTGGGACCCTCATATACATCAATAACATAATATTACCTAACCTAACCCAACCTATCATCTCGGCGGTAATATTTGACAACATTCCTGGCGAGTCGGCCTCTACGTCTCCGTGCGACATTCATATACATCAATAACGTAATATAACGTAACCTAACCCAACCTATCACCTCGGCACTAATATTGGACAACATTCCAGGCGAGTTGGCCTCTACGTCTCCGTGGGAATTTTATATACATCAATAACCTAATATAACCTAACCTAACCCAACCTAACATCTCGGCACTAATATTTGACAACATTCCTGGCTTGATGGCCTCTACGTCTCCGTGGGACCTTCATATACATCAATAACGTAATATAGCCTAACCTAACCCAACCTATCATCTCGGCGGTAATATTTGACACCATTCCTGGCGAGTGGGCCTCTACGCCACCGTGGGACTTTTATATACATCAAAACGTAATTTACCCTAACCTAACCCAACCTATCATCTCGGCGGTAATATTTGACATCATTCCTGGCGAGTGGGCCTCTACGCCTCCGTGGGACTTTTATATACATCAAAACGTAATTTACCCTAACCTAACCCAACGTAACATCTCGGCGGTAATATTCGGCAACATTCCTGGAGTGTTGGTCCCTACGTCTCCGTGGGATCTTCATATACATCAATAACGTAATATAACCTAACCTAACCCAACCTATCATCTCGGCGGTAATATTTGACATCATTCCTGGCGAGTTGGCCTCTACGTCTCCGTGGGACCTTCATATACATCAATAACGTAATATAATCTAACCTAACCCAACCTATAATCTCGGCGGTAATATTTGACAACATTCCTGGTCAGTTGGCCTCTGCGTCTCCGTGGAACCTTCATATACATCAATAACGTAATATAACCTAACCTAACCCAACCTATCACCTCGGCGGTAATATTTGACAACATTCCTGGCTTGATGGCCTCTACGTCTCCGTGGGACCCTCATATACATCAATAACATAATATTACCTAACCTAACCCAACCTATCATCTCGGCGGTAATATTTGACAACATTCCTGGCGAGTCGGCCTCTACGTCTCCGTGCGACCTTCATATACATCAATAACGTAATATAACGTAACCTAACCCAACCTATCACCTCGGCACTAATATTTGACAACATTCCAGGCGAGTTGGCCTCTACGTCTCCGTGGGAATTTTATATACATCAATAACCTAATATAACCTAACCTAACCCAACCTAACATCTCGGCACTAATATTTGACAACATTCCTGGCTTGATGGCCTCTACGTCTCCGTGGGACCTTCATATACATCAATAACGTAATATAGCCTAACCTAACCCAACCTATCATCTCGGCGGTAATATTTGACATCATTCCTGGCGAGTTGGCCTCTACGCCTCCGTGGGACTTTTATATACATCAAAACGTAATTTACCCTAACCTATACCAACGTAACATCTCGGCGGTAATATTCGGCAACATTCCTGGAGTGTTGGTCCCTACGTCTCCGTGGGATCTTCATATACATCAATAACGTAATATAACCTAACCTAAACCAACCTATCATCTCGGCGGTAATATTTGACAACATTCCAGGCGAGTTGGCCTCTACGTCTCCGTGGGAATTTTATTTACATCAATAACGTAATATAACCTAACCTAACGCAACCTAACATCTCGGCACTAATATTTGACAACATTCCTGGCTTGATGGCCTCTACGTCTCCGTGGGACCTTCATATACATCAATAACATAATATTACCTAACCTAACCCAACCTATCATCTCGGCGGTAATACTTGACAACATTCCTGGCGAGTTGGCCTCTACGTCTCCGTGGGACTTTTATATACATCAATAACGTAATATAACCAAACCTAACCCAACCTATCATCTCGGCGGTAATATTTGACACCATTCCTGGCGAGTGGGCCTCTACGCCACCGTGGGACTTTTATATACATCAAAACGTAATTTACCCTAACCTAACCCAACCTATCATCTCGGCGGTAATATTTGACATCATTCCTGGCGAGTGGGCCTCTACGCCTCCGTGGGACTTTTATATACATCAAAACGTAATATAACCTAACCTAACCCAACCTATCATCTCGGCGGTAATATTTGACAACATTCCTGGCGAGTTGGCCTCTACGTCTCCGTGGGACTTTTATATACATCAATAACGTAATTTAACCTAACCTAAACCTACGTAACATCTCGGCGGTAATATTTGACAACATTCCTGGCTTGATGGCCTCTACGTCTCCGTGGGACCTTCATATACATCAATAACATAATATTACCTAACCTAACCCAACCTATCATCTCGGCGGTAATACTTGACAACATTCCTGGCGCGTTGGCCTCTACGTCTCCGTGGGACCTTCATATACATCAATAACGTAATATAACCTAACCTAACCCAACCTATCATCTCGGCGGTAATATTTGACAACATTCCTGGCGAGTCGGCCTCTACGTCTCCGTGCGACCTCCATATACATCAATAACGTAATATAACGTAACCTAACCCAACCTATCATCTCGGCGGTAATATTTGACAACATTCCAGGCGAGTTGGCCTCTACGTCTCCGTGGGAATTTTATATACATCAATAACGTAATATAACCTAACCTAACCCAACGTAACATCTCGGCGGTAATATTCGGCAACATTCCTGGAGTGTTGGTCCCTACGTCTCCGTGGGATCTTCATATACATCAATAACGTAATATAACCTAACCTAAACCAACCTATCATCTCGGCGGTAATATTTGTCAACATTCCAGGCGAGTTGGCCTCTACGTCTCCGTGAGAATTCTATATACATCAATAACGTAACATAACCTAACCTAACCCAACCTATCATCTCGGCGGTAATATTTGACATCATTCCTGGCGAGTTGGCCTCTACGTCTCCGTGGGACCTTCATATACATCAATAACGTAATATAATCTAACCTAACCCAACCTATAATCTCGGCGGTAATATTTGACAACATTCCTGGTCAGTTGGCCTCTGCGTCTCCGTGGAACCTTCATATACATCAATAACGTAATATAACCTAACCTAACCCAACCTATCACCTCGGCGGTAATATTTGACAACATTCCTGGCTTGATGGCCTCTACGTCTCCGTGGGACCCTCATATACATCAATAACATAATATTACCTAACCTAACCCAACCTATCATCTCGGCGGTAATATTTGACAACATTCCTGGCGAGTCGGCCTCTACGTCTCCGTGCGACCTTCATATACATCAATAACGTAATATAACGTAACCTAACCCAACCTATCACCTCGGCACTAATATTTGACAACATTCCAGGCGAGTTGGCCTCTACGTCTCCGTGGGAATTTTATATACATCAATAACCTAATATAACCTAACCTAACCCAACCTAACATCTCGGCACTAATATTTGACAACATTCCTGGCTTGATGGCCTCTACGTCTCCGTGGGACCTTCATATACATCAATAACGTAATATAGCCTAACCTAACCCAACCTATCATCTCGGCGGTAATATTTGACATCATTCCTGGCGAGTTGGCCTCTACGCCTCCGTGGGACTTTTATATACATCAAAACGTAATTTACCCTAACCTATACCAACGTAACATCTCGGCGGTAATATTCGGCAACATTCCTGGAGTGTTGGTCCCTACGTCTCCGTGGGATCTTCATATACATCAATAACGTAATATAACCTAACCTAAACCAACCTATCATCTCGGCGGTAATATTTGACAACATTCCAGGCGAGTTGGCCTCTACGTCTCCGTGGGAATTTTATTTACATCAATAACGTAATATAACCTAACCTAACGCAACCTAACATCTCGGCACTAATATTTGACAACATTCCTGGCTTGATGGCCTCTACGTCTCCGTGGGACCTTCATATACATCAATAACATAATATTACCTAACCTAACCCAACCTATCATCTCGGCGGTAATACTTGACAACATTCCTGGCGAGTTGGCCTCTACGTCTCCGTGGGACTTTTATATACATCAATAACGTAATATAACCTAACCTAACCCAACCTATCATCTCGGCGGTAATATTTGACACCATTCCTGGCGAGTGGGCCTCTACGCCACCGTGGGACTTTTATATACATCAAAACGTAATTTACCCTAACCTAACCCAACCTATCATCTCGGCGGTAATATTTGACATCATTCCTGGCGAGTGGGCCTCTACGCCTCCGTGGGACTTTTATATACATCAAAACGTAATATAACCTAACCTAACCCAACCTATCATCTCGGCGGTAATATTTGACAACATTCCTGGCGAGTTGGCCTCTACGTCTCCGTGGGACTTTTATATACATCAATAACGTAATTTAACCTAACCTAAACCTACGTAACATCTCGGCGGTAATATTTGACAACATTCCTGGCTTGATGGCCTCTACGTCTCCGTGGGACCTTCATATACATCAATAACATAATATTACCTAACCTAACCCAACCTATCATCTCGGCGGTAATACTTGACAACATTCCTGGCGCGTTGGCCTCTACGTCTCCGTGGGACCTTCATATACATCAATAACGTAATATAACCTAACCTAACCCAACCTATCATCTCGGCGGTAATATTTGACAACATTCCTGGCGAGTCGGCCTCTACGTCTCCGTGCGACCTCCATATACATCAATAACGTAATATAACGTAACCTAACACAACCTATCATCTCGGCGGTAATATTTGACAACATTCCAGGCGAGTTGGCCTCTACGTCTCCGTGGGAATTTTATATACATCAATAACGTAATATAACCTAACCTAACCCAACGTAACATCTCGGCGGTAATATTCGGCAACATTCCTGGAGTGTTGGTCCCTACGTCTCCGTGGGATCTTCATATACATCAATAACGTAATATAACCTAACCTAAACCAACCTATCATCTCGGCGGTAATATTTGTCAACATTCCAGGCGAGTTGGCCTCTACGTCTCCGTTAGAATTCTATATACATCAATAACGTAACATAACCTAACCTAACCCAACCTAACATCACGGCACTAATATTTGACAACATTCCTGGCGAGATGGCCTCTACGTCTCCGTGGGACCTTCATATACATCAATAACGTAATATAATCTAACCTAACCCAACCTATAATCTCGGCGGTAATATTTGACAACATTCCTGGCGAGTTGGCCTCTACGTCTCCGTGGGACTTTTATATACATCAATAACGTAATTTAACCTAACCTAAACCTACGTAACATCTCGGCGGTAATATTTGACAACATTCCTGGCTTGATGGCCTCTACGTCTCCGTGGGACCTTCATATACATCAATAACGTAATATAACCTAACCTAACCCAACATATCATCTCGGCGGTAATATTTGACATCATTCCTGGCGAGTTGGCCTCTACGCCTCCGTGAGACTTTTATATACATCAAAACGTAATTTACCCTAACCTATACCACCGTAACATCTCGGCGGTAATATTCGGCAACATTCCTGGACTGTTGGTCCCTACGTCTCCGTGGGATCTTCATATACATCAATAACGTAATATAACCTAACATAAACCAACCTGTCATCTCGGCGGTAATATTTGACAACATTCCAGGCGAGTTGGCCTCTACGTCTCCGTGGGAATTTTATTTACATCAATAACGTAATATAACCTAACCTAACGCAACCTAACATCTCGGCGGTAATACTTGACAACATTCCTGGCGCGTTGGCCTCTACGTCTCCGTGGGACCTTCATATACATCAATAACGTAATATAACCTAACCTAACCCAACCTATCATCTCGGCGGTAATATTTGACAACATTCCTGGCGAGTCGGCCTCTACGTCTCCGTGCGACCTTCATATACATCAATAACGTAATATGACGTAACCTAACCCAACCTATCATCTCGGCACTAATATTTGACAACATTCCAGGCGAGTTGGCCTCTACGTCTCCGTGGGAATTTTATATACATCAATAACGTAATATAACCTAACCTAACCCAACCTAACATCTCGGCACTAATATTTGACAACATTCCTGGCGAGTTGGCCTCTACCTCTCCGTGAGACCTTCATATACATTAATAACGTAATATAATCTAACCTAACCCAACCTATCACCTCGGCGGTAATATTTGTTAAACATTCCTGGCTTGATGGCCTCTACGTCTCCGTGGGACTTTTATATACATCAATAACGTAATATTACCTAACCTAACCCAACCTATCATCTCGGTGGTAATACTTGACAACATTCCTGGCGCGTTGGCCTCTACGTCTCCGTGGGACCTTCATATACATCAATAACGTAATATAACCTAACCTAACCCAACCTATCATCTCGGCGGTAATATTTGACAACATTCCTGGCGAGTCGGCCTCTACGTCTCCGTCCGACCTTCATATACATCAATAACGAAATATAACGTAACCTAACCCAACCTATCATCTCGGCACTAATATTTGACAACATTCCAGGCGAGTTGGCCTCTACGTCTCCGTGGGATCTTCATATACATCAATAACGTAATATAACCTAACCTAAACCAACCTATCATCTCGGCGGTAATATTTGACAACATTCCAGGCGAGTTGGCCTCTACGTCTCCGTGGGAATTCTATATACATCAATAACGTAACATAACCTAACCTAACCCAACCTAACATCTCGGCACTAATATTTGACAACATTCCTGGCGAGTTGGCCTCTACCTCTCCGTGAGATCTTCATATACATCAATAACGTAATATAATCTAACCTCACCCAACCTATAATCTCGGCGGTAATATTTGACAACATTCCTGGTCAGTTGGCCTCTGCGTCTCCGTGGAACCTTCATATACATCAATAAAGTAATATAACCTAACCTAACCCAACCTATCACCTCGGCGGTAATATTTGACAACATTCCTGGCTTGATGGCCTCTACGTCTCCGTGGGACCTTCATATTCATCAATAACATAATATTACCTAACCTAACCCAACCTATCATCTCGGTGGTAATACTTGACAACATTCCTGGCGCGTTGGCCTCTACGTCTCCGTGGGACCTTCATATACATCAATAACGTAATATAACCTAACCTAACCCAACCTATCATCTCGGCGGTAATATTTGACAACATTCCTGGCGAGTCGGCCTCTACGTCTCCGTGCGACCTTCATATACATCAATAACGAAATATAACGTAACCTAACCCAACCTATCATCTCGGCACTAATATTTGACAACATTCCAGGCGAGTTGGCCTCTACGTCTCCGTGGGATCTTCATATACATCAATAACGTAATATAACCTAACCTAAACCAACCTATCATCTCGGCGGTAATATTTGACAACATTCCAGGCGAGTTGGACTCTACGTCTCCGTGGGAATTCTATATACATCAATAACGTAACATAACCTAACCTAACCCAACCTAACATCTCGGCACTAATATTTGACAACATTCCTGGCGAGTTGGCCTCTACCTCTCCGTGAGATCTTCATATACATCAATAACGTAATATAATCTAACCTCACCCAACCTATAATCTCGGCGGTAATATTTGACAACATTCCTGGTCAGTTGGCCTCTGCGTCTCCGTGGAACCTTCATATACATCAATAAAGTAATATAACCTAACCTAACCCAACCTATCACCTCGGCGGTAATATTTGACAACATTCCTGGCTTGATGGCCTCTACGTCTCCGTGGGACCTTCATATACATCAATAACGTAATATAATCTAACCTAACCCAACCTATCATCTCGGCGGTAATATTTGACAACATTCCTGGCGAGTCGGCCTCTACCTCTCCGTGAGACCTTCATATACATCAATAACGTAATATAATCTAACCTAACCCAACCTATCATCTCGGCGGTAATATTTGACAACATTCCTGGCGAGTTGGCCTCTACGTCTCCGTGGGACTTTTATATACATCAATAACGTAATTTAACCTAACCTAAACCTACGTAACATCTCGGCGGTAATATTTGACAACATTCCTGGCTTGATGGCCTCTACGTCTCCGTGGGACCTTCATATACATCAATAACGTAATATAACCTAACCTAACCCAACATATCATCTCGGCGGTAATATTAGACATCATTCCTGGCGAGTTGGCCTCTACGCCTCCGTGAGACTTTTATATACATCAAAACGTAATTTACCCTAACCTATACCACCGTAACATCTCGGCGGTAATATTCGGCAACATTCCTGGACTGTTGGTCCCTACGTCTCCGTGGGATCTTCATATACATCAATAACGTAATATAACCTAACCTAAACCAACCTGTCATCTCGGCGGTAATATTTGACAACATTCCAGGCGAGTTGGCCTCTACGTCTCCGTGGGAATTTTATTTACATCAATAACGTAATATAACCTAACCTAACGCAACCTAACATCTCGGCACTAATGTTTGACAACATTCCTGGCTTGATGGCCTCTACGTCTCCGTGGGAACTTCATATACATCAATAACATAATATTACCTAACCTAACCCAACCTATCATCTCGGCGGTAATACTTGACAACATTCCTGGCGAGTTGGCCTCTACGTCTCCGTGGGACTTTTATATACATCAATAACGTAATATAACCTAACCTAACCCAACCTATCATCTCGGCGGTAATATTTGACACCATTCCTGGCGAGTGGGCCTCTACGCCTCCGTGGGACTTTTATATACATCAAAACGTAATTTACCCTAACCTAACCCAACCTATCATCTCGGCGGTAATATTTGACATCATTCCTCGCGAGTGGGCCTCTACGCCTCCGTGGGACTTTTATATACATCAAAACGTAATTTACCCTAACCTAACCCAATGTAACATCTCGGCGATAATATTCGGCAACATTCCTGGAGTGTTGGTCCCTACGTCTCCGTGGGATCTTCATATACATCAATAACGTAATATAACCTAACCTAAACCAACCTATCATCTCGGCGGTAATATTTGACAACATTCCAGGCGAGTTGGCCTCTACGTCTCCGTGGGAATTTTATATACATCAATAACGTAATATAACCTAACCTAACCCAACCTAACATCTCGGCACTAATATTTGACAACATTCCTGGCGAGTTGGCCTCTACCTCTCCGTGAGACCTTCATATACATTAATAACGTAATATAATCTAACCTAACCCAACCTATCACCTCGGCGGTAATATTTGACAACATTCCTGGCTTGATGGCCTCTACCTCTCCGTGGGACTTTTATATACATCAATAACGTAATATTACCTAACCTAACCCAACCTATCATCTCGGTGGTAATACTTGACAACATTCCTGGCGCGTTGGCCTCTACGTCTCCGTGGGACCTTCATATACATCAATAACGTAATATAACCTAACCTAACCCAACCTATCATCTCGGCGGTAATATTTGACAACATTCCTGGCGAGTCGGCCTCCACGTCTCCGTGCGACCTTCATATACATCAATAACGAAATATAACGTAACCTAACCCAACCTATCATCTCGGCACTAATATTTGACAACATTCCAGGCGAGTTGGCCTCTACGTCTCCGTGGGATCTTCATATACATCAATAACGTAATATAACCTAACCTAAACCAACCTATCATCTCGGCGGTAATATTTGACAACATTCCAGGCGAGTTGGCCTCTACGTCTCCGTGGGAATTCTATATACATCAATAACGTAACATAACCTAACCTAACCCAACCTAACATCTCGGCACTAATATTTGACAACATTCCTGGCGAGTTGGCCTCTACCTCTCCGTGAGATCTTCATATACATCAATAACGTAATATAATCTAACCTCACCCAACCTATAATCTCGGCGGTAATATTTGACAACATTCCTGGTCAGTTGGCCTCTGCGTCTCCGTGGAACCTTCATATACATCAATAAAGTAATATAACCTAACCTAACCCAACCTATCACCTCGGCGGTAATATTTGACAACATTCCTGGCTTGATGGCCTCTACGTCTCCGTGGGACCTTCATATTCATCAATAACATAATATTACCTAACCTAACCCAACCTATCATCTCGGTGGTAATACTTGACAACATTCCTGGCGCGTTGGCCTCTACGTCTCCGTGGGACCTTCATATACATCACTAACGTAATATAACCTAACCTAACCCAACCTATCATCTCGGCGATAATATTTGACAACATTCCTGGCGAGTCGGCCTCTACGTCTCCGTGCGACCTTCATATACATCAATAACGAAATATAACGTAACCTAACCCAACCTATCATCTCGGCACTAATATTTGACAACATTCCAGGCGAGTTGGCCTCTACGTCTCCGTGGGATCTTCATATACATCAATAACGTAATATAACCTAACCTAAACCAACCTATCATCTCGGCGGTAATATTTGACAACATTCCAGGCGAGTTGGCCTCTACGTCTCCGTGGGAATTCTATATACATCAATAACGTAACATAACCTAACCTAACCCAACCTAACATCTCAGCACTAATATTTGACAACATTCCTGGCGAGTTGGCCTCTACCTCTCCGTGAGATCTTCATATACATCAATAACGTAATATAATCTAACCTCACCCAACCTATAATCTCGGCGGTAATATTTGACAACATTCCTGGTCAGTTGGCCTCTGCGTCTCCGTGGAACCTTCATATACATCAATAAAGTAATATAACCTAACCTAACCCAACCTATCACCTCGGCGGTAATATTTGACAACATTCCTGGCTTGATGGCCTCTACGTCTCCGTGGGACCCTCATATACATCAATAACGTAATATAACCTAACCTAACCCAACCTATCATCTCGGCGGTAATATTTGACAACATTCCTGGCGAGTCGGCCTCTACCTCTCCGTGAGACCTTCATATACATCAATAACGTAATATAATCTAACCTAACCCAACCTATCATCTCGGCGGTAATATTTGACAACATTCCTGGCGAGTTGGCCTCTACGTCTCCGTGGGACTTTTATATACATCAATAACGTAATTTAACCTAACCTAAACCTACGTAACATCTCGGCGGTAATATTTGACAACATTCCTGGCTTGATGGCCTCTACGTCTCCGTGGGACCTTCATATATATCAATAACGTAATATAACCTAACCTAACCCAACATATCATCTCGGCGGTAATATTTGACATCATTCCTGGCGAGTTGGCCTCTACGCCTCCGTGAGACTTTTATATACATCAAAACGTAATTTACCCTAACCTATACCACCGTAACATCTCGGCGGTAATATTCGGCAACATTCCTGGAGTGTTGGTCCCTACGTCTCCGTGGGATCTTCATATACATCAATAACGTAATATAACCTAACCTAAACCAACCTGTCATCTCGGCGGTAATATTTGACAACATTCCAGGCGAGTTGGCCTCTACGTCTCCGTGGGAATTTTATTTACATCAATAACGTAATATAACCTAACCTAACCCAACCTAACATCTCGGCACTAATATTTGACAACATTCCTGGCTTGATGGCCTCTACGTCTCCGTGGGATCTTCATATACATCAATAACATAATATTACCTAACCTAACCCAACCTATCATCTCGGCGGTAATACTTGACAACATTCCTGGCGAGTTGGCCTCTACGTCTCCGTGGGACTTTTATATACATCAATAACGTAATATAACCTAACCTAACCCAACCTATCATCTCGGCGGTAATATTTGACACCATTCCTGGCGAGTGGGCCTCTACGCCTCCGTGGGACTTTTATATACATCAAAACGTAATTTACCCTAACCTAACCCAACCTATCATCTCGGCGGTAATATTTGACATCATTCCTGGCGAGTGGGCCTCTACGCCTCCGTGGGACTTTTATATACATCAAAACGTAATTTACCCTAACCTAACCCAACGTAACATCTCGGCGATAATATTCGGCAACATTCCTGGAGTGTTGGTCCCTACGTCTCCGTGGGATCTTCATATACATCAATAACGTAATATAACCTAACCTAAACCAACCTATCATCTCGGCGGTAATATTTGACAACATTCCAGGCGAGTTGGCCTCTACGTCTCCGTGGGAATTCTATATACATCAATAACGTAACATAACCTAACCTAACCCAACCTAACATCTCGGCACTAATATTTGACAACATTCCTGGCGAGTTGGCCTCTACCTCTCCGTGAGACCTTCATATACATCAATAACGTAATATAATCTAACCTAACCCAACCTATCATCTCGGCTGTAATATTTGACAACATTCCTGGCGAGTTGGCCTCTACGTCTCCGTGGGACTCTTATATACATCAATAACGTAATTTAACCTAACCAAAACCTACGTAACATCTCGGCGGTAATATTTGACAACATTCCTGGCTTGATGGCCTCTACGTCTCCGTGGGACCTTCATATACATCAATAACGTAATATAACCTAACCTAACCCAACCTATCATCTCGGCGGTAATATTTGACACCATTCCTGGCGAGTGGGCCTCTACGCCTCCGTGGGACTTTTATATACATCAAAACGTAATTTACCCTAACCTAACCCAACCTATCATCTCGGCGGTAATATTTGACAACATTCCTGGCGAGTTGGCCACTACGTCTCCGTGGGACTTTTATATACATCAATAACGTAATTTAACCTAACCTAAACCTACGTAACATCTCGGCGGTAATATTTGACAACATTCCTGGCTTGATGGCCTCTACGTCTCCGTGGGACCTTCATATACATCAATAACATAATATTACCTAACCTAACCCAACCTATCATCTCGGCGGTAATATTTGACAACATTCCAGGCGAGTTGGCCTCTACCTCTCCGTGAGACCTTCATATACATCAATAACGTAATATAATCTAACCTAACCCAACCTATAATCTCGGCGGTAATATTTGACAACATTCCTGGTCAGTTGGCCTCTGCGTCTCCGTGGAACCTTCATATACATCAATAACGTAATATAACCTAACCTAACCCAACCTATCACCTCGGCGGTAATATTTGACAACATTCCTGGCTTGATGGCCTCTACGTCTCCGTGGGACCTTCATATACATCAATAACATAATATTACCTAACCTAACCCAACCTATCATCTCGGTGGTAATACTTGACAACATTCCTGACGCGTTGGCCTCTACGTCTCCGTGGGACCTTCATATACATCAATAACGTAATATAACCTAACCTAACCCAACCTATCATCTCGGCACTAATATTTGACAACATTCCAGGCGAGTTGGCCTCTACGTCTCCGTGGGAATTTTATATACATCAATAACGTAATATAACCTAACCTAACCCAACCTAACATCTCGGCACTAATATTTGACAACATTCCTGGCGAGTTGGCCTCTACCTCTCCGTGAGACCTTCATATACATCAATAACGTAATATAATCTAACCTAACCCAACCTATCATCTCGGCTGTAATATTTGACAACATTCCTGGCGAGTTGGCCTCTACGTCTCCGTGGGACTTTTATATACATCAATAACGTAATTTAACCTAACCAAAACCTACGTAACATCTCGGCGGTAATATTTGACAACATTCCTGGCTTGATGGCCTCTACGTCTCCGTGGGACCTTCATATACATCAATACTGTAATATAACCTAACCTAACCCAACCTATCATCTCGGCGGTAATATTTGACACCATTCCTGGCGAGTGGGCCTCTACGCCTCCGTGGGACTTTTATATACATCAAAACGTAATTTACCCTAACCTAACCCAACCTATCATCTCGGCGGTAATATTTGACAACATTCCTGGCGAGTTGGCCTCTACGTCTCCGTGGGACTTTTATATACATCAATAACGTAATTTAACCTAACCTAAACCTACGTAACATCTCGGCGGTAATATTTGACAACATTCCTGGCTTGATGGCCTCTACGTCTCCGTGGGACCTTCATATACATCAATAACATAATATTACCTAACCTAACCCAACCTATCATCTCGGCGGTAATATTTGACAACATTCCAGGCGAGTTGGCCTCTACCTCTCCGTGAGACCTTCATATACATCAATAACGTAATATAACCTAACCTAACCCAACCTATCACCTCGGCGGTAATATTTGACAACATTCCTGGCTTGATGGCCTCTACGTCTCCGTGGGACCCTCATATACATCAATAACATAATATTACCTAACCTAACCCAACCTATCTTCTCGGCGGTAATACTTGACAACATTCCTGGCGCGTTGGCCACTACGTCTCCGTGGGACCTTCATATACATCAATAACGTAATATAACCTAACCTAACCCAACCTAACATCTCGGCACTAATATTTGACAACATTCCTGGCGAGTTGGCCTCTACCTCTCCGTGAGACCTTCATATACATCAATAACGTAATATAATCTAACCTAACCCAACCTATCATCTCGGCGGTAATATTTGACAACATTCCTGGCGAGTTGGCCTCTACGTCTCCGTGGGACTTTTATATACATCAATAACGTAATTTAACCTAACCTAAACCTACGTAACATCTCGGCGGTAATATTTGACAACATTCCTGGCTTGATGGCCTCTACGTCTCCGTGGGACCTTCATATACATCAATAACGTAATATAACCTAACCTAACCCAACCTATCATCTCGGCGGTAATATTTGACATCATTCCTGGCGAGTGGGCCTCTACGCCTCCGTGGGACTTTTATATACATCAAAACGTAATTTACCCTAACCTAACCCAACGTAACATCTCCGCGGTAATATTCGGCAACATTCCTGGAGTGTTGGTCCCTACGTCTCCGTGGGATCTTCATATACATCAATAACGTAATATAACCTAACCTAAACCAACCTATCATCTCGGCGGTAATATTTGACAACATTCCAGGCGAGTTGGCCTCTACGTCTCCGTGGGAATTCTATATACATCAATAACGTAACATAACCTAACCTAACCCAACCTAACATCTCGGCACTAATATTTGACAACATTCCTGGCGAGTTGGCCTCTACCTCTCCGTGAGACCTTCATATACATCAATAACGTAATATAATCTAACCTCACCCAACCTATAATCTCGGCGGTAATATTTGACAACATTCCTGGTCAGTTGGCCTCTGCGTCTCCGTGGAACCCTCATATACATCAATAACGTAATATAACCTAACCTAACCCAACCTATCACCTCGGCGGTAATATTTGACAACATTCCTGGCGAGTTGGCCTCTACGTCTCCGTGGGACTTTTATATACATCAATAACGTAATTTAACCTAACCTAAACCTACGTAACATCTCGGCGGTAATATTTGACAACATTCCTGGCTTGATGGCCTCTACGTCTCCGTGGGACCTTCATATACATCAATAACATAATATTACCTAACCTAACCCAACCTATCATCTCGGTGGTAATACTTGACAACATTCCTGGCGAGTTGGCCTCTACGTCTCCGTGGGACCTTCATATACATCAATAACGTAATATAACCTAACCTAACCCAACCTATCATCTCGGCGGTAATATTTGACAACATTCCTGGCGAGTCGGCCTCTACGTCTCCGTGCGACCTTCATATACATCAATAACGTAATATAACGTAACCTAACCCAACCTATCATCTCGGCACTAATATTTGACAACATTCCAGGCGAGTTGGCCTCTACGTCTCCGTGGGAATTTTATATACATCAATAACGTAATATAACCTAACCTAACCCAACCTAACATCTCGGCACTAATATTTGACAACATTCTTGGCGAGTTGGCCTCTACCTCTCCGTGAGACCTTCATATACATCAATAACGTAATATAATCTAACCTAACCCAACCTATCATCTCGGCTGTAATATTTGACAACATTCCTGGCGAGTTGGCCTCTACGTCTCCGTGGGAGTTTTATATACATCAATAACGTAATTTAACCTAACCAAAACCTACGTAACATCTCGGCGGTAATATTTGACAACATTCCTGGCTTGATGGCCTCTACGTCTCCGTGGGACCTTCATATACATCAATAACGTAATATAACCTAACCTAACCCAACATATCATCTCGGCGGTAATATTTGACATCATTCCTGGCGAGTGGGCCTCTACGCCTCCGTGGGACTTTTATATACATCAAAACGTAATTTACCCTAACCTAACCCAACGTAACATCTCGGCGATAATATTCCGCAACATTCCTGGAGTGTTGGTCCCTACGTCTCCGTGGGATCTTCATATACATCAATAACGTAATATAACCTAACTTAACCAACCTATCATCTCGGCGGTAATATTTGACAACATTCCAGGCGAGTTGGCCTGTACCTCTCCGTGAGACCTTCATATACATCAATAACGTAATATAATCTAACCTAACCCAACCTATAATCTCGGCGGTAATATTTGACAACATTCCTGGTCAGTTGGCCTCTGCGTCTCCGTGGAACCTTCATATACATCAATAACGTAATATAACCTAACCTAACCCAACCTATCACCTCGGCGGTAATATTTGACAACATTCCTGGCGAGTTGGCCTCTACGTCTCCATGGGACTTTTATATACATCAATAACGTAATTTAACCTAACCTAAACCTACGTAACATCTCGGCGGTAATATTTGACAACATTCCTGGCTTGATGGCCTCTACGTCTCCGTGGGACCTTCATATACATCAATAACATAATATTACCTAACCTAACCCAACCTATCATCTCGGTGGTAATACTTGACAACATTCCTGGCGCGTTGGCCTCTACGTCTCCGTGGGACCTTCATATACATCAATAACGTAATATAACCTAGCCTAACCCAACCTATCATCTCGGCGGTAATATTTGACAACATTCCTGGCGAGTCGGCCTCTACGTCTCCGTGCGACCTTCATATACATCAATAACGTAATATAACGTAACCTAACCCAACCTATCATCTCGGCACTAATATTTGACAACATTCCAGGCGAGGTGGCCTCTACGTCTCCGTGGGAATTTTATATACATCAATAACGTAATATAACCTAACCTAACCCAACCTAACATCTCGGCACTAATATTTGACAATATTCCTGGCGAGTTGGCCTCTACCTCTCCGTGAGACCTTCATATACATCAATAACGTAATATAATCTAACCTAACCCAACCTATCATCTCGGCTGTAATATTTGACAACATTCCTGGCGAGTTGGCCTCTACGTCTCCGTGGGACTTTTATATACATCAATAACGTAATTTAACCTAACCAAAACCTACGTAACATCTCGGCGGTAATATTTGACAACATTCCTGGCTTGATGGCCTCTACGTCTCCGTGGGACCTTCATATACATCAATAACGTAATATAACCTAACCTAACCCAACATATCATCTCGGCGGTAATATTTGACATCATTCCTGGCGAGTTGGCCTCTACGTCTCCGTGGGACCTTCATATACATCAATAACGTAATATAACCTAACCTAACCCAACCTATCATCTCGGCGGTAATATTTGACAACATTCCTGGCGAGTCGGCCTCTACGTCTCCGTGCGACCATCATATACATCAATAACGTAATATAACGTAACCTAACCCAACCTATCATCTCGGCACTAATATTTGACAACATTCCAGGCGAGTTGGCCTCTACGTCTCCGTGGGAATTTTATATACATCAATAACGTAATATAACCTAACCTAACCCAACCTAACATCTCGGCACTAATATTTGACAACATTCCTGGCGAGTTGGCCTCTACCTCTCCGTGAGACCTTCATATACATCAATAACGTAATATAACCTAACCTAACCCAACCTAACATCTCGGCACTAATATTTGACAACATTCCTGGCGAGTTGGCCTCTACCTCTCCGTGAGACCTTCATATACATCAATAACGTAATATAATCTAACCTAACCCAACCTATCATCTCGGCTGTAATATTTGACAAAATTCCTGGCGAGTTGGCCTCTACGTCTCCGTGGGAGTTTTATATACATCAATAACGTAATTTAACCTAACCAAAACCTACGTAACATCTCGGCGGTAATATTTGACAACATTCCTGGCTTGATGGCCTCTACGTGTCCGTGGGACCTTCATATACATCAATAACGTAATATAACCTAACCTAACCCAACATATCATCTCGGCGGTAATATTTGACATCATTCCTGGCGAGTGGGCCTCTACGCCTCCGTGGGACTTTTATATACATCAAAACGTAATTTACCCTAACCTAACCCAACGTAACATCTCGGCGATAATATTCCGCAACATTCCTGGAGTGTTGGTCCCTACGTCTCCGTGGGTTCTTCATATACATCAATAACGTAATATAACCTAACCTAAACCAACCTATCATCTCGGCGGTAATATTTGACAACATTCCAGGCGAGTTGGCCTGTACCTCTCCGTGAGACCTTCATATACATCAATAACGTAATATAATCTAACCTAACCCAACCTATAATCTCGGCGGTAATATTTGACAACATTCCTGGTCAGTTGGCCTCTGCGTCTCCGTGGAACCTTCATATACATCAATAACGTAATATAACCTAACCTAACCCAACCTATCACCTCGGCGGTAATATTTGACAACATTCCTGGCGAGTTGGCCTCTACGTCTCCGTGGGACTTTTATATACATCAATAACGTAATTTAACCTAACCTAAACCTACGTAACATCTCGGCGGTAATATTTGACAACATTCCTGGCTTGATGGCCTCTACGTCTCCGTGGGACCTTCATATACATCAATAACATAATATTACCTAACCTAACCCAACCTATCATCTCGGTGGTAATACTTGACAACATTCCTGGCGCGTTGGCCTCTACGTCTCCGTGGGACCTTCATATACATCAATAACGTAATATAACCTAGCCTAACCCAACCTATCATCTCGGCGGTAATATTTGACAATATTCCTGGCGAGTTGGCCTCTACCTCTCCGTGAGACCTTCATATACATCAATAACGTAATATAATCTAACCTAACCCAACCTATCATCTCGGCTGTAATATTTGACAACATTCCTGGCGAGTTGGCCTCTACGTCTCCGTGGGACTTTTATATACATCAATAACGTAATATAACCTAACCTAACCCAACCTATCATCTCGGCGGTAATATTTGACACCATTCCTGGCGAGTGGGCCTCTACGCCTCCGTGGGACTTTTATATACATCAAAACGTAATTTACCCTAACCTAACCCAACCTATCATCTCGGCGGTAATATTTGACATCATTCCTGGCGAGTGGGCCTCTACGCCTCCGTGGGACTTTTATATACATCAAAACGTAAATTACCCTAACCTAACCCAACGTAACATCTGGGCGATAATATTCCGCAACATTCCTGGAGTGTTGGTCCCTACGTCTCCGTGGGATCTTCATATACATCAATAACGTAATATAACCTAACCTAACCCAACCTATCATCTCGGCGGTTATATTTGACAACATTCCTGGCGAGTCGGCCTCTACGTCTCCGTGGGAATTTTATATACATCAATAACGTGATATAACCTAACCTAACCCAACCTAACATCGCGGCACTAATATTTGACAACATTCCTGGCGAGTTGGCCTCTACCTCTCCGTGAGACCTTCATATACATCAATAACGTAATATAATCTAACCTAACCCAACCTATCATCTCGGCGGTAATATTTGACAACATTCCTGGTCAGTTGGCCTCTGCGTCTCCGTGGAACCTCCATATACATCAATAACGTAATATAACCTAACCTAACCCAACCTATCATCTCGGCGGTAATATTTGACAACATTCCTGGCGAGTTGGCCTCTACGTCTCCGTGGGACTTTTATATACATCAATAACGTAATTTAACCTAACCTAAACCTACGTAACATCTCGGCGGTAATATTTGACAACATTCCTGGCTTGATGGCCTCTACGTCTCCGTGGGACCTTCATATACATCAATAACATAATATTACCTAACCTAACCCAACCTATCATCTCGGCGGTAATATTTGACAACATTCCAGGCGAGTTGGCCTCTACCTCTCCGTGAGACCTTCATATACAACAATAACGTAATATAATCTAACCTAACCCAACCTATAATCTCGGCGGTAATATTTGACAACATTCCTGGTCAGTTGGCCTCTGCGTCTCCGTGGAACCTTCATATACATCAATAACGTAATATAACCTAACCTAACCCAACCTATCACCTCGGCGGTAATATTTGACAACATTCCTGGCTTGATGGCCTCTACGTCTCCGTGGGACCCTCATATACATCAATAACATAATATTACCTAACCTAACCCAACCTATCTTCTCGGCGGTAATACTTGACAACATTCCTGGCGCGTTGGCCTCTACGTCTCCGTGGGACCTTCATATACATCAATAACGTAATATAACCTAACCTAACCCAACCTATCATCTCGGCGGTAATATTTGACAACATTCCTGGCGAGTCGGCCTCTACGTCTCCGTGCGACCATCATATACATCAATAACGTAATATAACGTAACCTAACCCAACCTATCATCTCGGCACTAATATTTGACAACATTCCAGGCGAGTTGGCCTCTACGTCTCCGTGGGAATTTTATATACATCAATAACGTAATATAACCTAACCTAACCCAACCTAACATCTCGGCACTAATATTTGACAACATTCCTGGCGAGTTGGCCTCTACCTCTCCGTGAGACCTTCATATACATCAATAACGTAATATAACCTAACCTAACCCAACCTAACATCTCGGCACTAATATTTGACAACATTCCTGGCGAGTTGGCCTCTACCTCTCCGTGAGACCTTCATATACATCAATAACGTAATATAATCTAACCTAACCCAACCTATCATCTCGGCTGTAATATTTGACAACATTCCTGGCGAGTTGGCCTCTACGTCTCCGTGGGAGTTTTATATACATCAATAACGTAATTTAACCTAACCAAAACCTACGTAACATCTCGGCGGTAATATTTGACAACATTCCTGGCTTGATGGCCTCTACGTGTCCGTGGGACCTTCATATACATCAATAACGTAATATAACCTAACCTAACCCAACATATCATCTCGGCGGTAATATTTGACATCATTCCTGGCGAGTGGGCCTCTACGCCTCCGTGGGACTTTTATATACATCAAAACGTAATTTACCCTAACCTAACCCAACGTAACATCTCGGCGATAATATTCCGCAACATTCCTGGAGTGTTGGTCCCTACGTCTCCGTGGGTTCTTCATATACATCAATAACGTAATATAACCTAACCTAAACCAACCTATCATCTCGGCGGTAATATTTGACAACATTCCAGGCGAGTTGGCCTGTACCTCTCCGTGAGACCTTCATATACATCAATAACGTAATATAATCTAACCTAACCCAACCTATAATCTCGGCGGTAATATTTGACAACATTCCTGGTCAGTTGGCCTCTGCGTCTCCGTGGAACCTTCATATACATCAATAACGTAATATAACCTAACCTAACCCAACCTATCACCTCGGCGGTAATATTTGACAACATTCCTGGCGAGTTGGCCTCTACGTCTCCGTGGGACTTTTATATACATCAATAACGTAATTTAACCTAACCTAAACCTACGTAACATCTCGGCGGTAATATTTGACAACATTCCTGGCTTGATGGCCTCTACGTCTCCGTGGGACCTTCATATACATCAATAACATAATATTACCTAACCTAACCCAACCTATCATCTCGGTGGTAATACTTGACAACATTCCTGGCGCGTTGGCCTCTACGTCTCCGTGGGACCTTCATATACATCAATAACGTAATATAACCTAGCCTAACCCAACCTATCATCTCGGCGGTAATATTTGACAATATTCCTGGCGAGTTGGCCTCTACCTCTCCGTGAGACCTTCATATACATCAATAACGTAATATAATCTAACCTAACCCAACCTATCATCTCGGCTGTAATATTTGACAACATTCCTGGCGAGTTGGCCTCTACGTCTCCGTGCGACTTTTATATACATCAATAACGTAATTTAACCTAACCAAAACCTACGTAACATCTCGGCGGTAATATTTGACAACATTCCTGGCTTGATGGCCTCTACGTCTCCGTGGGACCTTCATATACATCAATAACGTAATATAACCTAACCTAACCCAACATATCATCTCGGCGGTAATATTTGACATCATTCCTGGCGAGTTGGCCTCTACGCCTCCGTGAGACTTTTATATACATCAAAACGTAATTTACCCTAACCTATACCACCGTAACATCTCGGCGGTAATATTCGGCAACATTCCTGGAGTGTTGGTCCCTACGTCTCCGTGGGATCTTCATATACATCAATAACGTAATATAACCTAACCTAAACCAACCTATCATCTCGGCGGTAATATTTGACAACATTCCAGGCGAGTTGGCCTCTACGTCTCCGTGGGAATTTTATTTACATCAATAACGTAATATAACCTAACCTCACCCAACCTAACATCTCGGCACTAATATTGGACAACATTCCTGGCTTGATGGCCTCTACGTCTCCGTGGGACTTTTATATACATCAATAACGTAATATAACCTAACCTAACCCAACCTATCATCTCGGCGGTAATATTTGACACCATTCCTGGCGAGTGGGCCTCTACGCCTCCGTGGGACTTTTATATACATCAAAACGTAATTTACCCTAACCTAACCCAACCTATCATCTCGGCGGTAATATTTGACATCATTCCTGGCGAGTGGGCCTCTACGCCTCCGTGGGACTTTTATATACATCAAAACGTAATTTACCCTAACCTAACCCAACGTAACATCTGGGCGATAATATTCCGCAACATTCCTGGAGTGTTGGTCCCTACGTCTCCGTGGGATCTTCATATACATCAATAACGTAATATAACCTAACCTAACCCAACCTATCATCTCGGCGGTTATATTTGACAACATTCCTGGCGAGTCGGCCTCTACGTCTCCGTGGGAATTTTATATACATCAATAACGTGATATAACCTAACCTAACCCAACCTAACATCTCGGCACTAATATTTGACAACATTCCTGGCGAGTTGGCCTCTACCTCTCCGTGAGACCTTCATATACATCAATAACGTAATATAATCTAACCTAACCCAACCTATCATCTCGGCGGTAATATTTGACAACATTCCTGGCGAGTCGGCCTCTACGTCTCCGTGCGACCATCATATACATCAATAACGTAATATAACGTAACCTAACCCAACCTATCATCTCGGCGGTAATATTTGACAACATTCCTGGCGAGTTGGCCTCTACGTCTCCGTGGGACTTTTATATACATCAATAACGTAATTTAACCTAACCTAAACCTACGTAACATCTCGGCGGTAATATTTGACAACATTCCTGGCTTGATGGCCTCTACGTCTCCGTGGGACCTTCATATACATCAATAACATAATATTACCTAACCTAACCCAACCTATCATCTCGGCGGTAATATTTGACAACATTCCAGGCGAGTTGGCCTCTACCTCTCCGTGAGACCTTCATATACAACAATAACGTAATATAATCTAACCTAACCCAACCTATAATCTCGGCGGTAATATTTGACAACATTCCTGGTCAGTTGGCCTCTGCGTCTCCGTGGAACCTTCATATACATCAATAACGTAATATAACCTAACCTAACCCAACCTATCACCTCGGCGGTAATATTTGACAACATTCCTGGCTTGATGGCCTCTACGTCTCCGTGGGACCCTCATATACATCAATAACATAATATTACCTAACCTAACCCAACCTATCTTCTCGGCGGTAATACTTGACAACATTCCTGGCGCGTTGGCCTCTACGTCTCCGTGGGACCTTCATATACATCAATAACGTAATATAACCTAACCTAACCCAACCTATCATCTCGGCGGTAATATTTGACAACATTCCTGGCGAGTCGGCCTCAACGTCTCCGTGGGACTTTTATATACATCAATAACGTAATATAACCTAACCTAACCCAACCTATCATCTCGGCGGTAATATTTGACATCATTCCTGGCGAGTGGGCCTCTACGCCTCCGTGGGACTTTTATATACATCAAAACGTAATTTACCCTAACCTAACCAAACGTAACATCTCGGCGGTAATATTCGGCAACATTCCTGGAGTGTTGGTCCCTACGTCTCCGTGGGATCTTCATATACATCAATAACGTAATATAACCTACCCTAAACCAACCTATCATCTCGGCGGTAATATTTGACAACATTCCTGGCGAGTTGGCCTCTACGTCTCCGTGGGACTTTTATATACATCAATAACGTAATTTAACCTAACCTAAACCTACGTAACATCTCGGCGGTAATACTTGACAACATTCCTGGCGCGTTGGCCTCTACGTCTCCGTGGGACCTTCATATACATCAATAACGTAATATAACCTAACCTAACCCAACCTATCATCTCGGCGGTAATATTTGACAACATTCCTGGCGAGTCGGCCTCTACGTCTCCGTGCGTCCATCATATACATCAATAACGTAATATAACGTAACCTAACCCAACCTATCATCTCGGCACTAATATTTGACAACATTCCAGGCGAGTTGGCCTCTACGTCTCCGTGGGAATTTTATATACATCAATAACGTAATATAACCTAACCTAACCCAACCTAACATCTCGGCACTAATATTTGACAACATTCCTGGCGAGTTGGCCTCTACCTCTCCGTGAGACCTTCATATACATCAATAACGTAATATAATCTAACCTAACCCAACCTATCATCTCGGCGGTAATATTTGACAACATTCCTGGCGAGTTGGCCTCTACGTCTCCGTGGGACTTTTATATACATCAATAACGTAATTTAACCTAACCTAAACCTACGTAACATCTCGGCGGTAATATTTGACAACATTCCTGGCTTGATGGCCTCTACGTCTCCGTGGGACCTTCATATACATCAATAACGTAATATAACCTAACCTAACCCAACCTATCATCTCGGCGGTAATATTTGACATCATTCCTGGCGAGTGGGCCTCTACGCCTCCGTGGGACTTTTATATACATCAAAACGTAATTTACCCTAACCTAACCCAACGTAACATCTCGGCGGTAATATTCGGCAACATTCCTGGAGTGTTGGTCCCTACGTCTCCGTGGGATCTTCATATACATCAATAACGTAATATAACCTAACCTAAACCAACCTATCATCTCGGCGGTAATATTTGACAACATTCCAGGCGAGTTGGCCTCTACGTCTCCGTGGGAATTCTATATACATCAATAACGTAACATAACCTAACCTAACCCAACCTATCATCTCGGCGGTAATATTTGACATCATTCCTGGCGAGTTGGCCTCTACCTCTCCGTGAGACCTTCATATACATCAATAACGTAATATAACCTAACCTAACCCAACATATCATCTCGGCGGTAATATTTGACATCATTCCTGGCGAGTTGGCCTCTACGCCTCCGTGAGACTTATATATACATCAAAACGTAATTTACCCTAACCTATACCACCGTAACATTCGGCGGTAATATTCGGAAACATTCCTGGAGTGTTGGTCCCTACGTCTCCGTGGGATCTTCATATACATCAATAACGTAATATAACCTAACCTAAACCAACCTATCATCTCGGCGGTAATATTTGACAACATTCCAGGCGAGTTGGCCTCTACGTCTCCGTGGGAATTTTATTTACATCAATAACGTAATATAACCTAACCTAACCCAACCTAACATCTCGGCACTAATATTTGACAACATTCCTGGCTTGATGGCCTCTACGTCTCCGTGGGATCTTCATATACATCAATAACATAATATTACCTAACCTAACCCAACCTATCATCTCGTCGGTAATACTTGACAACATTCCTGGCGAGTTGGCCTCTACGTCTCCGTGGGACTTTTATATACATCAATAACGTAATATAACCTAACCTAACCCAACCTATCATCTCGGCGGTAATATTTGACACCATTCCTGGCGAGTGGGCCTCTACGCCTCCGTGGGACTTTTATATACATCAAAACGTAATTTACCCTAACCTAACCCAACCTATCATCTCGGCGGTAATATTTGACATCATTCCTGGCGAGTGGGCCTCTACGCCTCCGTGGGACTTTTATATACATCAAAACGTAATTTACCCTAACCTAACCCAACGTAGCATCTCGGCGATAATATTCCGCAACATTCCTGGAGTGTTGGTCCCTACGTCTCCGTGGGATCTTCATATACATCAATAACGTAATATAACCTAACCTAAACCAACCTGTCATCTCGGCGGTAATATTTGACAACATTCCAGGCGAGTTGGCCTGTACCTCTCCGTGAGACCTTCATATACATCAATAACGTAATATAAACTAACCTAACCCAACCTATAATCTCAGCGGTAATATTTGACAACATTCCTGGTCAGTTGGCCTCTGCGTCTCCGTGGAACCTTCATATACATCAATAACGTAATATAACCTAACCTAAACCAACCTATCATCTCGGCGGTAATATTTGACAACATTCCAGGCGAGTTGGCCTCTACGTCTCCGTGGGAATTTTATTTACATCAATAACGTAATATAACCTAACCTAACCCAACCTAACATCTCGGCACTAATATTTGACAACATTCCTGGCTTGATGGCCTCTACGTCTCCGTGGGATCTTCATATACATCAATAACATAATATTACCTAACCTAACCCAACCTATCATCTCGGCGGTAATAATTGACAACATTCCTGGCGAGTTGGCCTCTACGTCTCCGTGGGACTTTTATATACATCAATAACGTAATATAACCTAACCTAACCCAACCTATCATCTCGGCGGTAATATTTGACACCATTCCTGGCGAGTGGGCCTCTACGCCTCCGTGGGACTTTTATATACATCAAAACGTAATTTACCCTAACCTAACCCAACCTATCATCTCGGCGGTAATATTTGACAACATTCCTGGCGAGTCGGCCTCTACGTCTCCGTGGGAATTTTATATACATCAATAACGTGATATAACCTAACCTAACCCAACCTAACATCTCGGCACTAATATTTGACAACATTCCTGGCGAGTTGGCCTCTACCTCTCCGTGAGACCTTCATATACATCAATAACGTAATATAATCTAACCTAACCCAACCTATCATCTCGGCGGTAATATTTGACAACATTCCTGGTCAGTTGGCCTCTGCGTCTCCGTGGAACCTCCATATACATCAATAACGTAATATAACCTAACCTAACCCAACCTATCATCTCGGCGGTAATATTTGACAACATTCCTGGCGAGTTGGCCTCTACGTCTCCGTGGGACTTTTATATACATCAATAACGTAATTTAACCTAACCTAAACCTACGTAACATCTCGGCGGTAATATTTGACAACATTCCTGGCTTGATGGCCTCTACGTCTCCGTGGGACCTTCATATACATCAATAACATAATATTACCTAACCTAACCCAACCTATCATCTCGGCGGTAATATTTGACAACATTCCAGGCGAGTTGGCCTCTACCTCTCCGTGAGACCTTCATATACATCAATAACGTAATATAATCTAACCTAACCCAACCTATAATCTCGGCGGTAATATTTGACAACATTCCTGGCGAGTCGGCCTCTACGTCTCCGTGGGACTTTTATATACATCAATAACGTAATATAACCTAACCTAACCCAACCTATCATCTCGGCGGTAATATTTGACATCATTCCTGGCGAGTGGGCCTCTACGCCTCCGTGGGACTTTTATATACATCAAAACGTAATTTACCCTAACCCAACCCAACGTAACATCTCGGCGGTAATATTCGGCAACATTCCTGGAGTGTTGGTCCCTACGTCTCCGTGGGATCTTCATATACATCAATAACGCAATATAACCTAACCTAAACCAACCTATCATCTCGGCGGTAATATTTGACAACATTCCTGGCGAGTCGGCCTCTACGTCTCCGTGGGACTTTTATATACATCAATAACGTAATATAACCTAACCTAACCCAACCTATCATCTCGGCGGTAATATTTGACATCATTCCTGGCGAGTGGGCCTCTACGCCTCCGTGGGACTTTTATATACATCAAAACGTAATTTACCCTAACCTAACCCAACGTAACATCTCGGCGGTAATATTCGGCAACATTCCTGGAGTGTTGGTCCCTACGTCTCCGTGGGATCTTCATATACATCAATAACGTAACATAACCTAACCTAAACCAACCTATCATCTCGGCGGTAATATTTGACAACATTCCTGGCGAGTTGGCCTCTACGTCTCCGTGGGACTTTTATATACATCAATAACGTAATTTAACCTAACCTAAACCTACGTAACATCTCGGCGGTAATATTTGACAACATTCCTGGCTTGATGGCCTCTACGTCTCCGTGGGACCTTCATATACATCAATAACATAATATTACCTAACCTAACCCAACCTATCATCTCGGCGGTAATACTTGACAACATTCCTGGCGCGTTGGCCTCTACGTCTCCGTGGGACCTTCATATACATCAATAACGTAATATAACCTAACCTAACCCAACCTATCATCTCGGCGGTAATATTTGACAACATTCCTGGCGAGTCGGCCTCTACGTCTCCGTGCGACCTTCATATACATCAATAACGTAATATAACCTAACCTAACCCAACCTATCATCTCGGCACTAATATTTGACAACATTCCAGGCGAGTTGGCCTCTACGTCTCCGTGGGAATTTTATATACATCAATAACGTAATATAACCTAACCTAACCCAACCTAACATCTCGGCACTAATATTTGACAACATTCCTGGCGAGTTGGCCTCTACCTCTCCGTGAGACCTTCATATACATCAATAACGTAATATAATCTAACCTAACCCAACCTATCATCTCGGCGGTAATATTTGACAACATTCCTGGCGAGTTGGCCTCTACGTCTCCGTGGGACTTTTATATACATCAATAACGTAATTTAACCTAACCTAAACCTACGTAACATCTCGGCGGTAATATTTGACAACATTCCTGGCTTGATGGCCTCTACGTCTCCGTGGGACCTTCATATACATCAATAACGTAATATAACCTAACCTAACCCAACCTATCATCTCGGCGGTAATATTTGACATCATTCCTGGCGAGTGGGCCTCTACGTCTCCGTGGGATCTTCATATACATCAATAACGTAATATAACCTAACCTAAACCAACCTATCATCTCGGCGGTAATATTTGACAACATTCCAGGCGAGTTGGCCTCTACGTCTCCGTGGGAATTCTATATACATCAATAACGTAACATAACCTAACCTAACCCAACCTAACATCTCGGCACTAATATTTGACAACATTCCTGGCGAGTTGGCCTCTACCTCTCCGTGAGACCTTCATATACATCAATAACGTAATATAATCTAACCTCACCCAACCTATAATCTCGGCGGTAATATTTGACAACATTCCTGGTCAGTTGGCCTCTGCGTCTCCGTGGAACCTTCATATACATCAATAACGTAATATAACCTAACCTAACCCAACCTATCACCTCGGCGGTAATATTTGACAACATTCCTGGCGAGTTGGCCTCTACGTCTCCGTGGGACTTTTATATACATCAATAACGTAATTTAACCTAACCTAAACCTACGTAACATCTCGGCGGTAATATTTGACAACATTCCTGGCTTGATGGCCTCTACGTCTCCGTGGGACCTTCATATACATCAATAACATAATATTACCTAACCTAACCCAACCTATCATCTCGGCGGTAATATTTGACAACATTCCAGGCGAGTTGGCCTCTACCTCTCCGTGAGACCTTCATATACATCAATAACGTAATATAATCTAACCTAACCCAACCTATAATCTCGGCGGTAATATTTGACAACATTCCTGGTCAGTTGGCCTCTGCGTCTCCGTGGAACCTTCATATACATCAATAACGTAATATAACCTAACCTAACCCAACCTATCACTTCGGCGGTAATATTTGACAACATTCCTGGCTTGATGGCCTCTACGTCTCCGTGGGACCCTCATATACATCAATAACATAATATTACCTAACCTAACCCAACCTATCTTCTCGGCGGTAATACTTGACAACATTCCTGGCGCGTTGGCCTCTACGTCTCCGTGGGACCTTCATATACATCAATAACGTAATATAACCTAACCTAACCCAACCTATCATCTCGGCGGTAATATTTGACAACATTCCTGGCGAGTCGGCCTCTACGTCTCCGTGGGACTTTTATATACATCAATAACGTAATATAACCTAACCTAACCCAACCTATCATCTCGGCGGTAATATTTGACATCATTCCTGGCGAGTGGGCCTCTACGCCTCCGTGGGACTTTTATATACATCAAAACGTAATTTACCCTAACCTAACCCAACGTAACATCTCGGCGGTAATATTCGGCAACATTCCTGGAGTGTTGGTCCCTACGTCTCCGTGGGATCTTCATATACATCAATAACGTAATATAACCTAACCTAAACCAACCTTACATCTCGGCGGTAATATTTGACAACATTCCTGGCGAGTTGGCCTCTACGTCTCCGTGGGACTTTTATATACATCAATAACGTAATTTAACCTAACCTAAACCTACGTAACATCTCGGCGGTAATATTTGACAACATTCCTGGCTTGATGGCCTCTACGTCTCCGTGGGACCTTCATATACATCAATAACATAATATTACCTAACCTAACCCAACCTATCATCTCGGCGGTAATACTTGACAACATTCCTGGCGCGTTGGCCTCTACGTCTCCGTGGGACCTTCATATACATCAATAACGTAATATAACCTAGCCTAACCCAACCTATCATCTCGGCGGTAATATTTGACAACATTCCTGGCGAGTCGGCCTCTACGTCTCCGTGCGACCTTCATATACATCAATAACGTAATATAACGTAACCTAACCCAACCTATCATCTCGGCAATAATATTTGACAACATTCCAGGCGAGTTGGCCTCTACGTCTCCGTGGGAATTTTATATACATCAATAACGTAATATAACCTAACCTAACCCAACCTAACATCTCGGCACTAATATTTGACAACATTCCTGGCGAGTTGGCCTCTACCTCTCCGTGAGACCTTCATATACATCAATAACGTAATATAATCTAACCTAACCCAACCTATCATCTCGGCTGTAATATTTGACAACATTCCTGGCGAGTTGGCCTCTACGTCTCCGTGGGACTTTTATATACATCAATAACGTAATTTAACCTAACCAAAACCTACGTAACATCTCGGCGGTAATATTTGACAACATTCCTGGCTTGGTGGCCTCTACGTCTCCGTGGGACCTTCATATACATCAATAACGTAATATAACCTAACCTAACCCAACATATCATCTCGGCGGTAATATTTGACATCATTCCTGGCGAGTTGGCCTCTACGCCTCCGTGAGACTTTTATATACATCAAAACGTAATTTACCCTAACCTATACCACCGTAACATCTCGGCGGTAATATTCGGCAACATTCCTGGAGTGTTGGTCCCTACGTCTCCGTGGGATCTTCATATACATCAATAACGTAATATAACCTAACCTAAACCAACCTATCATCTCGGCGGTAATATTTGACAACATTCCAGGCGAGTTGGCCTCTACGTCTCCGTGGGACCTTCATATACATCAATAACGTAATATAACCTAACCTAACCCAACCTATCATCTCGGCGGTAATATTTGACAACATTCCTGGCGAGTCGGTCTCTACGTCTCCGTGCGACCTTCATATACATCAATAACGTAATATAACCTAACCTAACCCAACCTATCATCTCGGCACTAATATTTGACAACATTCCAGGCGAGTTGGCCTCTACGTCTCCGTGGGAATTTTATATACATCAATAACGTAATATAACCTAACCTAACCCAACCTAATATCTTGGCACTAATATTTGACAACATTCCTGGCGAGTTGGCCTCTACCTCTCCGTGAGACCTTCATATACATCAATAACGTAATATAATCTAACCTAACCCAACCTATCATCTCGGCGGTAATATTTGACAACATTCCTGGCGAGGTGGCCTCTACGTCTCCGTGGGACTTTTATATACATCAATAACGTAATTTAACCTAACCTAAACCTACGTAACATCTCGGCGGTAATATTTGACAACATTCCTGGCTTGATGGCCTCTACGTCTCCGTGGGACCTTCATATACATCAATAACGTAATATAACCTAACCTAACCCAACCTATCATCTCGGCGGTAATATTTGACATCATTCCTGGCGAGTGGGCCTCTACGCCTCCGTGGGACTTTTATATACATCAAAACGTAATTTACCCTAACCTAACCCAACGTAACATCTCGGCGGTAATATTCGGCAACATTCCTGGAGTGTTGGTCCCTACGTCTCCGTGGGATCTTCATATACATCAATAACGTAATATAACCTAACCTAAACCAACCTATCATCTCGGCGGTAATATTTGACAACATTCCAGGCGAGTTGGCCTCTACGTCTCCGTGGGAATTCTATATACATCAATAACGTAACATAACCTAACCTAACCCAACCTAACATCTCGGCACTAATATTTGACAACATTCCTGGCGAGTTGGCCTCTACCTCTCCGTGAGACCTTCATATACATCAATAACGTAATATAATCTAACCTCACCCAACCTATAATCTCGGCGGTAATATTTGACAACATTCCTGGTCAGTTGGCCTCTGCGTCTCCGTGGAACCTTCATATACATCAATAACGTAATATAACCTAACCTAACCCAACCTATCACCTCGGCGGTAATATTTGACAACATTCCTGGCGAGTTGGCCTCTACGTCTCCGTGGGACTTTTATATACATCAATAACGTAATTTAACCTAACCTAAACCTACGTAACATCTCGGCGGTAATATTTGACAACATTCCTGGCTTGATGGCCTCTACGTCTCCGTGGGACCTTCATATACATCAATAACATAATATTACCTAACCTAACCCAACCTATCATCTCGGCGGTAATATTTGACAACATTCCAGGCGAGTTGGCCTCTACCTCTCCGTGAGACCTTCATATACATCAATAACGTAATATAATCTAACCTAACCCAACCTATAATCTCGGCGGTAATATTTGACAACATTCCTGGTCAGTTGGCCTCTGCGTCTCCGTGGAACCTTCATATACATCAATAACGTAATATAACCTAACCTAACCCAACCTATCACCTCGGCGGTAATATTTGACAACATTCCTGGCTTGATGGCCTCTACGTCTCCGTGGGACCCTCATATACATCAATAACATAATATTACCTAACCTAACCCAACCTATCTTCTCGGCGGTAATACTTGACAACATTCCTGGCGCGTTGGCCTCTACGTCTCCGTGGGACCTTCATATACATCAATAACGTAATATAACCTAACCTAACCCAACCTATCATCTCGGCGGTAATATTTGACAACATTAATGGCGAGTCGGCCTCTACGTCTCCGTGGGACTTTTATATACATCAATAACGTAATATAACCTAACCTAACCCAACCTACCATCTCGGCGGTAATATTCGGCAACATTCCTGGAGTGTTGGTCCCTACGTCTCCGTGGGATCTTCATATACATCAATAACGTAATATAACCTAACCTAAACCAACCTATCATCTCGGCGGTAATATTTGACAACATTCCTGGCGAGTTGGCCTCTACTTCTCCGTGGGACTTTTATATACATCAATAACGTAATTTAACCTAACCTAAACCTACGTAACATCTCGGCGGTAATATTTGACAACATTCCTGGCTTGATGGCCTCTACGTCTCCGTGGGACCTTCATATACATCAATAACATAATATTACCTAACCTAACCCAACCTATCATCTCGGCGGTAATACTTGACAACATTCCTGGCGCGTTGGCCTCTACGTCTCCGTGCGACCTTCATATACATCAATAACGTAATATAACGTAACCTAACCCAACCTAACATCTCGGCACTAATATTTGACAACATTCCTGGCGAGTTGGCCTCTACCTCTCCGTGAGACCTTCATATACATCAATAACGTAATATAATCTAACCTAACCCAACCTATCATCTCGGCGGTAATATTTGACAACATTCCTGGCGAGTTGGCCTCTACGTCTACGTGGGACTTTTATATACATCAATAACGTAATTTAACCTAACCTAAACCTACGTAACATCTCGGCGGTAATATTTGACAACATTCCTGGCTTGGTGGCCTCTACGTCTCCGTGGGACCTTCATATACATCAATAACGTAATATAACCTAACCTAACCCAACCTATCAACTCGGCGGTAATATTTGACATCATTCCTGGCGAGTTGGCCTCTACGCCTCCGTGGGACTTTTATATACATCAAAACGTAATTTACCCTAACCTAACCCAACGTAACATCTCGGCGGTAATATTTGACAACATTCCTGGTCAGTTGGCCTCTGCGTCTCCGTGGAACCTTCATATACATCAATAACGTAATATAACCTAACCTAACCCAACCTATCATCTCGGCGGTAATATTTGACATCATTCCTGGCGAGTTGGCCTCTACGCTTCCGTGGGACTTTTATATACATCAAAACGTAATTTACCCTAACCTAACCCAACGTAACATCTCGGCGGTAATATTCGGCAACATTCCTGGAGTGTTGGTGCCTACGTCTCCGTGGGATCTTCATATACATCAATAACGTAATATAACCTAACCTAAACCAACCTATCATCTCGGCGGTAATATTTGACAACATTCCAGGCGAGTTGGCCCCTACGTCTCCGTGGGAATTTTATATACATCAATAACGTAATATAACCTAACCTAACCCAACCTAACATCTCGGCACTAATATTTGACAACATTCCTGGCGAGTTGGCCTCTACCTCTCCGTGAGACCTTCATATACATCAATAACGTAATATAATCTAACCTAACCCAACCTATCATCTCGGCGGTAATATTTGACAACATTCCTGGTCAGTTGGCCTCTGCGTCTCCGTGGAACCTCCATATACATCAATAACGTAATATAACCTAACCTAACCCAACCTATCATCTCGGCGGTAATATTTGACATCATTCCTGGCGAGTTGGCCTCTACGCTTCCGTGGGACTTTTATATACATCAAAACGTAATTTACCCTAACATAACCCAACGTAACATCTCGGCGGTAATATTCGGCAACATTCCTGGAGTGTTGGTCCCTACGTCTCCGTGGGATCTTCATATACATCAATAACGTAATATAACCTAACCTAAACCAACCTATCATCTCAGCGGTAATATTTGACAACATTCCTGGCGAGTTGGCCTCTACGTCTCCGTGGGACTTTTATATACATCAATATCGTAATTTAACCTAACCTAAACCTACGTAACATCTCGGCGGTAATATTGGACAACATTCCTGTTCAGTTGGCCTCTGCGTCTCCGTGGAACCTCCATATACATCAATAACGTAATATAACCTAACCTAACCCAACCTATCATCTCGGCGGTAATATTTGACATCATTCCTGGCGAGTTGGCCTCTACGCTTCCGTGGGACTTTTATATACATCAAAACGTAATTTACCCTAACCTAACCCAACGTAACATCTCGGCGGTAATATTCGGCAACATTCCTGGAGTGTTGTTCCCTACGTCTCCGTGGGACCTTCATATACATCAATAACGTAATATAACCTAACCTAACCCAACCTATCGTCTCGGCGGTAATATTTGACATCATTCCTGGCGAGTTGGCCTCTACGCCTCCGTGGGACTTTTATATACATCAATAACGTAATATAACCTAACCTAACCCAACCTAACATCTCGGCACTAATATTTGACAACATTCCTGGCTTGATGGCCTCTACGTCTCCGTGGGACCTTCATATACATCAATAACATAATATTACCAAACCTAACCCAACCTATCATCTCGGCGGTAATACTTGACAACATTCCTGGCGCGTTGGCCTCTACGTCTCCGTAGGAACTTCATATACATCAATAACGTAATATAACCTAAGCTAACCCAACCTATCATCTCGGCGGTAATATTTGACAACATTCCTGGCTTGATGGCCTCTACGTCTCCGTGGGACCTTCATATACATCAATAACATAATATTACCTAACCTAACGCAACCTATCATCTCGGCGGTAATACTTGACAACATTCCTGGCGAGTTGGCCTCTACGTCTCCGTGGGACTTTTATATACATCAATAACGTAATATAACCTAACCTAACCCAACCTATCACCTCGGCGGTAATATTTGACAACATTCCTGGCGAGTTGGCCTCTACGTCTCCGTGGGAATTTTATATACATCAATAACGTAATATAACCTAACCTAACCCAACCTAACATCTCGGCACTAATATTTGACAACATTCCTGGCTTGATGGCCTCTACGTCTCCGTGGGATCTTCATATACATCAATAACGTAATATAACCTAACCTAAACCAACCTATCATCTCGGCGGTAATATTTGACATCATTCCTGGCGAGTTGGCCTCTACGCCTCCGTGGGACTTTTATATACATCAAAACGTAATTTACCCTAACCTAACCCAACGTAACATCTCGGCGGTAATATTGGACAACATTCCTGTTCAGTTGGCCTCTGCGTCTCCGTGGAACCTCCATATACATCAATAACGTAATATAACCTAACCTAACCCAACCTATCATCTCGGCGGTAATATTTGACATCATTCCTGGCGAGTTGGCCTCTACGCTTCCGTGGGACTTTTATATACATCAAAACGTAATTTACCCTAACCTAACCCAACGTAACATCTCGGCGGTAATATTCGGCAACATTCCTGGAGTGTTGTTCCCTACGTCTCCGTGGGACCTTCATATACATCAATAGCGTAATATAACCTAACCTAACCCAACCTATCGTCTCGGCGGTAATATTTGACATCATTCCTGGCGAGTTGGCCTCTACGCCTCCGTGGGACTTTTATATACATCAATAACGTAATATAACCTAACCTAACCCAACCTAACATCTCGGCACTAATATTTGACAACATTCCTGGCTTGATGGCCTCTACGTCTCCGTGGGACCTTCATATACATCAATAACATAATATTACCAAACCTAACCCAACCTATCATCTCGGCGGTAATACTTGACAACATTCCTGGCGCGTTGGCCTCTACGTCTCCGTAGGACCTTCATATACATCAATAACGTAATATAACCTAAGCTAACCCAACCTATCATCTCGGCGGTAATATTTGACAACATTCCTGGCGAGTCGGCCTCTACGTCTCCGTGCGACCTTCATATACATCAATAACGTAATGTAACGTAACCTAACCCAACCTATCATCTCGGCGGTAATATTTGACTACATTCCAGGCGAGTTGGCCTCTACGTCTCCGTGGGAATTTTATATACATCAATAACGTAATATAACCTAACCTAACCCAACCTAACATCTCGGCACTAATATTTGACAACATTCCTGGCTTGATGGCCTCTACGTCTCCGTGGGACCTTCATATACATCAATAACATAATATTACCTAACCTAACCCAACCTATCATCTCGGCGGTAATACTTGACAACATTCCTGGCGAGTTGGCCTCTACGTCTCCGTGGGACTTTTATATACATCAATAACGTAATATAACCTAACCTAACCCAACCTATCACCTCGGCGGTAATATTTGACAACATTCCTGGCGAGTTGGCCTCTACGTCTCCGTGGGAATTTTATATACATCAATAACGTAATATAACCTAACCTAACCCAACCTAACATCTCGGCACTAATATTTGACAACATTCCTGGCTTGATGGCCTCTACGTCTCCGTGGGATCTTCATATACATCAATAACGTAATATAACCTAACCTAAACCAACCTATCATCTCGGCGGTAATATTTGACATCATTCCTGGCGAGTTGGCCTCTACGCCTCCGTGGGACTTTTATATACATCAAAACGTAATTTACCCTAACCTAACCCAACGTAACATCTTGGCGGTAATATTTGACAACATTCCTGGTCAGTTGGCCTCTGCGTCTCCGTGGAACCTTCATATACATCAATAACGTAATATAACCTAACCTAACCCAACCTATCATCTCGGCGGTAATATTTGACATCATTCCTGGCGAGTTGGCCTCTACGCTTCCGTGGGACTTTTATATACATCAAAACGTAATTTACCCTAACCTAACCCAACGTAACATCTCGGCGGTAATATTCGGCAACATTCCTGGAGTGTTGGTCCCTACGTCTCCGTGGGATCTTCATATACATCAATAACGTAATATAACCTAACCTAAACCAACCTATCATCTCGGCGGTAATATTTGACAACATTCCTGGCGAGTTGGCCTCTACGTATCCGTGGGACTTTTATATACATCAATAACGTAATTTAACCTAACCTAAACCTACGTAACATCTCGGCGGTAATATTTGACAACATTCCTGGCTTGATGGCCTCTACGTCTCCGTGGGACCTTCATATACATCAATAACATAATATTACCTAACCTAACCCAACCTATCATCTCGGCGGTAATACTTGACAACATTCCTGGCGAGTTGGCCTCTACGTCTCCGTGGAACCTCCATATACATCAATAACGTAGTATAACCTAACCTAACCCAACCTATCATCTCGGCGGTAATACTTGACAACATTCCTGGCGCGTTGGCCTCTACGTCTCCGTGGGACTTTTATATACATCAAAACGTAATTTACCCTAACCTAACCCAACGTAACATCTCGGCGGTAATATTCGGCAACATTCCTGGAGTGTTGTTCCCTACGTCTCCGTGGGACCTTCATATACATCAATAACGTAATATAACCTAACCTAACCCAACCTATCATCTCGGCGGTAATATTTGACATCATTCCTGGCGAGTTGGCCTCTACGCCTCCGTGGGACTTTTATATACATCAATAACGTAATATAACCTAACCTAACCCAACCTAACATCTCGGCACTAATATTTGACAACATTCCTGGCTTGATGGCCTCTACGTCTCCGTGGGACCTTCATATACATCAATAACATAATATTACCTAACCTAACCCAACCTATCATCTCGGCGGTAATACTTGACAACATTCCTGGCGCGTTGGCCTCTACGTCTCCGTGGGACCTTCATATACATCAATAACGTAATATAACCTAAGCTAACCCAACCTATCATCTCGGCGGTAATATTTGACAACATTCCTGGCGAGTCGGCCTCTACGTCTCCGTGCGACCTTCATATACATCAAAAACGTAATATAACGTAACCTAACCCAACCTATCATCTCGGCGGTAATATTTGACTACATTCCAGGCGAGTTGGCCTCTACGTCTCCGTGGGAATTTTATATACATCAATAACGTAATATAACCTAACCTAACCCAACCTAACATCTCGGCACTAATATTTGACAACATTCCTGGCTTGATGGCCTCTACGTCTCCGTGGGACCTTCATATACATCAATAACATAATATTACCTAACCTAACCCAACCTATCATCTCGGCGGTAATACTTGACAACATTCCTGGCGAGTTGGCCTCTACGTCTCCGTGGGACTTTTATATACATCAATAACGTAATATAACCTAACCTAACCCAACCTATCATCTCGGCGGTAATATTTGACATCATTCCTGGCGAGTGGGCCTCTACGCCTCCGTGGGACTTTTATATACATCAAAACGTAATTTACCCTAACCTAACCCAACCTATCATCTCGGCGGTAATATTTGACATCATTCCTGGCGAGTTGGCCTCTACGCTTCCGCGGGACTTTTATATACATCAAAACGTAATTTACCCTAACCTAACCCAACGTAACATCTCGGCGGTAATATTCGGCATCATTCCTGGAGTGTTGGTCCCTACGTCTCCGTGGGATCTTCATATACATCAATAACGTAATATAACCTAACCTAAACCAACCTATCATCTCGGCGGTAATATTTGACAACATTCCTGGCGAGTTGGCCTCTACCTCTCCGTGAGACCTTCATATACATCAATAACGTAATATAATCTAACCTAACCCAACCTATCATCTCGGCGGTAATATTTGACAACATTCCTGGTCAGTTGGCCTCTGCGTCTCCGTGGAACCTCCATATACATCAATAACGTAATATAACCTAACCTAACCCAACCTATCATCTCGGCGGTAATATTTGACAACATTCCTGACGAGTTGGCCTCTACGTCTCCGTGGGACTTTTATATACATCAATAACGTAATTTAACCTAACCTAAACCAACCTAACATCTCGGCGGTAATATTCGGCAACATTCCTGGAGTGTTGTTCCCTACGTCTCCGTGGGACCTTCATATACATCAATAACGTAATATAACCTAACCTAACCCAACCTATCATCTCGGCGGTAATATTTGACATCATTCCTGGCGAGTTGGCCTCTACGCCTCCGTGGGACTTTTATATACATCAATAACGTAATATAACCTAACCTAACCCAACCTAACATCTCGGCACTAATATTTGACAACATTCCTGGCTTGATGGCCTCTACGTCTCCGTGGGACCTTCATATACATCAATAACATAATATTACCTAACCTAACCCAACCTATCATCTCGGCGGTAATACTTGACAACATTCCTGGCGCGTTGGCCTCTACGTCTCCGTGGGACCTTCATATACATCAATAACGTAATATAACCTAAGCTAACCCAACCTATCATCTCGGCGGTAATATTTGACAACATTCCTGGCGAGTCGGCCTCTACGTCTCCGTGCGACCTTCATATACATCAAAAACGTAATATAACGTAACCTAACCCAACCTATCATCTCGGCGGTAATATTTGACTACATTCCAGGCGAGTTGGCCTCTACGTCTCCGTGGGAATTTTATATACATCAATAACGTAATATAACCTAACCTAACCCAACCTAACATCTCGGCACTAATATTTGACAACATTCCTGGCTTGATGGCCTCTACGTCTCCGTGGGACCTTCATATACATCAATAACATAATATTACCTAACCTAACCCAACCTATCATCTCGGCGGTAATACTTGACAACATTCCTGGCGAGTTGGCCTCTACGTCTCCGTGGGACCTTCATATACATCAATAACGTAATATAACCTAACCTAAACCAACCTATCATCTCGGCGGTAATATTTGACATCATTCCTGGCGAGTTGGCCTCTACGCCTCCGTGGGACTTTTATATACATCAAAACGTAATTTACCCTAACCTAACCCAACGTAACATCTCGGCGGTAATATTTGACAACATTCCTGGTCAGTTGGCCTCTGCGTCTCCGTGGAACCTTCATATACATCAATAACGTAATATAACCTAACCTAACCCAACCTATCATCTCGGCGGTAATATTTGACATCATTCCTGGCGAGTTGGCCTCTACGCTTCCGTGGGACTTTTATATACATCAAAACGTAATTTACCCTAACCTAACCCAACGTAACATCTCGGCGGTAATATTCGGCAACATTCCTGGAGTGTTGGTCCCTACGTCTCCGTGGGATCTTCATATACATCAATAACGTAATATAACCTAACCTAAACCAACCTATCATCTCGGCGGTAATATTTGACAACATTCCTGGCGAGTTGGCCTCTACGTATCCGTGGGACTTTTATATACATCAATAACGTAATTTAACCTAACCTAAACCTACGTAACATCTCGGCGGTAATATTTGACAACATTCCTGGCTTGATGGCCTCTACGTCTCCGTGGGACCTTCATATACATCAATAACATAATATTACCTAACCTAACCCAACCTATCATCTCGGCGGTAATACTTGACAACATTCCTGGCGAGTTGGCCTCTACGTCTCCGTGGAACCTCCATATACATCAATAACGTAGTATAACCTAACCTAACCCAACCTATCATCTCGGCGGTAATACTTGACAACATTCCTGGCGCGTTGGCCTCTACGTCTCCGTGGGACTTTTATATACATCAAAACGTAATTTACCCTAACCTAACCCAACGTAACATCTCGGCGGTAATATTCGGCAACATTCCTGGAGTGTTGTTCCCTACGTCTCCGTGGGACCTTCATATACATCAATAACGTAATATAACCTAACCTAACCCAACCTATCATCTCGGCGGTAATATTTGACATCATTCCTGGCGAGTTGGCCTCTACGCCTCCGTGGGACTTTTATATACATCAATAACGTAATATAACCTAACCTAACCCAACCTAACATCTCGGCACTAATATTTGACAACATTCCTGGCTTGATGGCCTCTACGTCTCCGTGGGACCTTCATATACATCAATAACATAATATTACCTAACCTAACCCAACCTATCATCTCGGCGGTAATACTTGACAACATTCCTGGCGCGTTGGCCTCTACGTCTCCGTGGGACCTTCATATACATCAATAACGTAATATAACCTAAGCTAACCCAACCTATCATCTCGGCGGTAATATTTGACAACATTCCTGGCGAGTCGGCCTCTACGTCTCCGTGCGACCTTCATATACATCAAAAACGTAATATAACGTAACCTAACCCAACCTATCATCTCGGCGGTAATATTTGACTACATTCCAGGCGAGTTGGCCTCTACGTCTCCGTGGGAATTTTATATACATCAATAACGTAATATAACCTAACCTAACCCAACCTAACATCTCGGCACTAATATTTGACAACATTCCTGGCTTGATGGCCTCTACGTCTCCGTGGGACCTTCATATACATCAATAACATAATATTACCTAACCTAACCCAACCTATCATCTCGGCGGTAATACTTGACAACATTCCTGGCGAGTTGGCCTCTACGTCTCCGTGGGACCTTCATATACATCAATAACGTAATATAACCTAACCTAACCCAACCTATCATCTCGACGGTAATATTTGATAACATTCCTGACGAGTTGGCCTCTACGTCTCCGTGGGACTTTTATATACATCAATAACGTAATTTAACCTAACCTAAACCAACGTAACATCTCGGCGGTAATATTTGACAACATTCCTGGCTTGCTGGCCTCTATGTTTCCGTGGGACCTTTATATACATCAATAACGTAGTATAACCTAACCTAGCCCAACCTATCATATCGGCGGTAATATTTGGCAACATTTCTGGCTTGTTGGCCTCTACGTCTCCGTGGGACCTTCATATACATCAATAACATAATATTACCTAACCTAACCCAACCTATCATCTCGGCGGTAATACTTGACAACATTCCTGGCGAGTTGGCCTCTACGTCTCCGTGGAACCTTCATATACATCAATAACGTAATATAACCTAACCTAACCCAACCTATCAACTCGGCGGTAATATTTGACATCATTCCTGGCGAGTTGGCCTCTACGCCTCCGTGGGACTTTTATATACATCAAAACGTAATTTACCCTAACCTAACCCAACGTAATATCTCGGCGGTAATATTCGGCAACATTCCTGGAGTGTTGTTCCCTACGTCTCCGTGGGACCTTCATATACATCAATAACGTAATATAACCTAACCTAACCCAACCTATCATCTCGGCGGTAATATTTGACATCATTCCTGGCGAGTTGGCCTCTACGCCTCCGTGGGACTTTTATATACATCAATAACGTAATATAACCTAACCTAACCCAACCTAACATCTCGGCACTAATATTTGACAACATTCCTGGCTTGATGGCCTCTACGTCTCCGTGGGACCTTCATATACATCAATAACATAATATTACCTAACCTAACCCAACCTATCATCTCGGCGGTAATACTTGACAACATTCCTGGCGCGTTGGCCTCTACGTCTCCGTGGGACCTTCATATACATCAATAACGTAATATAACCTAAGCTAACCCAACCTATCATCTCGGCGGTAATATTTGACAACATTCCTGGCGAGTCGGCCTCTACGTCTCCGTGCGACCTTCATATACATCAAAAACGTAATATAACGTAACCTAACCCAACCTATCATCTCGGCGGTAATATTTGACTACATTCCAGGCGAGTTGGCCTCTACGTCTCCGTGGGAATTTTATATACATCAATAACGTAATATAACCTAACCTAACCCAACCTAACATCTCGGCACTAATATTTGACAACATTCCTGGCTTGATGGCCTCTACGTCTCCGTGGGACCTTCATATACACCAATAACATAATATTACCTAACCTAACCCAACCTATCATCTCGGCGGTAATACTTGACAACATTCCTGGCGAGTTGGCCTCTACCTCTCCGTGAGACCTTCATATACATCAATAACGTAATATAATCTAACCTAACCCAACCTATCATCTCGGCGGTAATATTTGACAACATTCCTGGTCAGTTGGCCTCTGCGTCTCCGTGGAACCTCCATATACATCAATAACGTAATATAACCTAACCTAACCCAACATATCATCTCGGCGGTAATATTTGACAACATTCCTGGCGAGTCGGCCTCTACGTCTCCGTGCGACCTTCATATACATCAAAAACGTAATATAACGTAACCTAACCCAACCTATCATCTCGGCGGTAATATTTGACTACATTCCAGGCGAGTTGGCCTCTACGTCTCCGTGGGAATTTTATATACATCAATAACGTAATATAACCTAACCTAACCCAACCTAACATCTCGGCACTAATATTTGACAACATTCCTGGCTTGATGGCCTCTACGTCTCCGTGGGACCTTCATATACATCAATAACATAATATTACCTAACCTAACCCAACCTATCATCTCGGCGGTAATACTTGACAACATTCCTGACGAGTTGGCCTCTACGTCTCCGTGGGACTTTTATATACATCAATAACGTAATATAACCTAACCTAACCCAACCTATCATCTCGGCGGTAATATTTGACATCATTCCTGGCGAGTGGGCCTCTACGCCTCCGTGGGACTTTTATATACATCAAAACGTAATTTACCCTAACCTAACCCAACCTATCATCTCGGCGGTAATATTTGACATCATTCCTGGCGAGTTGGCCTCTACGCTTCCGCGGGACTTTTATATACATCAAAACGTAATTTACCCTAACCTAACCCAACGTAACATCTCGGCGGTAATATTCGGCATCATTCCTGGAGTGTTGGTCCCTACGTCTCCGTGGGATCTTCATATACATCAATAACGTAATATAACCTAACCTAAACCAACCTATCATCTCGGCGGTAATATTTGACAACATTCCTGGCGAGTTGGCCTCTACCTCTCCGTGAGACCTTCATATACATCAATAACGTAATATAATCTAACCTAACCCAACCTATCATCTCGGCGGTAATATTTGACAACATTCCTGGTCAGTTGGCCTCTGCGTCTCCGTGGAACCTCCATATACATCAATAACGTAATATAACCTAACCTAACCCAACCTATCATCTCGGCGGTAATATTTGACAACATTCCTGGCGAGTTGGCCTCTACGTCTCCGTGGGACTTTTATATACATGAATAACGTAATTTAACCTAACCTAAACCTACGTAACATCTCGGCGGTAATATTTGGCAACATTTCTGGCTTGTTGGCCTCTACGTCTCCGTGGGACCTTCATATACATCAATAACATAATATTACCTAACCTAACCCAACCTATCATCTCGGCGGTAATACTTGACAACATTCCTGGCGAGTTGGCCTCTACGTCTCCGTGGAACCTTCATATACATCAATAACGTAATATAACCTAACCTAACCCAACCTATCAACTCGGCGGTAATATTTGACATCATTCCTGGCGAGTTGGCCTCTACGCCTCCGTGGGGCTTTTATATACATCAAAACGTAATTTACCCTAACCTAACCCAACGTAACATCTCGGCGGTAATATTCGGCATCATTCCTGGAGTGTTGGTCCCTACGTCTCCGTGGGATCTTCATATACATCAATAACGTAATATAACCTAACCTAAACCAACCTATCATCTCGGCGGTAATATTTGACAACATTCCTGGCGAGTTGGCCTCTACCTCTCCGTGAGACCTTCATATACATCAATAACGTAATATAATCTAACCTAACCCAACCTATCATCTCGGCGGTAATATTTGACAACATTCCTGGTCAGTTGGCCTCTGCGTCTCCGTGGAACCTCCATATACATCAATAACGTAATATAACCTAACCTAACCCAACCTATCATCTCGGCGGTAATATTTGACAACATTCCTGACGAGTTGGCCTCTACGTCTCCGTGGGACTTTTATATACATCAATAACGTAATTTAACCTAACCTAAACCAACGTAACATCTCGGCGGTAATATTTGACAACATTCCTGGCTTGCTGGCCTCTATGTTTCCGTGGGACCTTTATATACATCAATAACGTAATATAACCTAACCTAACCCAACCTAACACCTCGGCGGTAATATTCGGCAACATTCCTGGAGTGTTGTTCCCTACGTCTCCGTGGGACCTTCATATACATCAATAACGTAATATAACCTAACCTAACCCAACCTATCATCTCGGCGGTAATATTTGACATCATTCCTGGCGAGTTGGCCTCTACGCCTCCGTGGGACTTTTATATACATCAATAACGTAATATAACCTAACCTAACCCAACCTAACATCTCGGCACTAATATTTGACAACATTCCTGGCTTGATGGCCTCTACGTCTCCGTGGGACCTTCATATACATCAATAACATAATATTACCTAACCTAACCCAACCTATCATCTCGGCGGTAATACTTGACAACATTCCTGGCGCGTTGGCCTCTACGTCTCCGTGGGACCTTCATATACATCAATAACGTAATATAACCTAAGCTAACCCAACCTATCATCTCGGCGGTAATATTTGACAACATTCCTGGCGAGTCGGCCTCTACGTCTCCGTGCGACCTTCATATACATCAAAAACGTAATATAACGTAACCTAACCCAACCTATCATCTCGGCGGTAATATTTGACTACATTCCAGGCGAGTTGGCCTCTACGTCTCCGTGGGAATTTTATATACATCAATAACGTAATATAACCTAACCTAACCCAACCTAACATCTCGGCACTAATATTTGACAACATTCCTGGCTTGATGGCCTCTACGTCTCCGTGGGACCTTCATATACATCAATAACATAATATTACCTAACCTAACCCAACCTATCGTCTCGGCGGTAATACTTGACAACATTCCTGGCGAGTTGGCCTCTACGTCTCCGTGGGACCTTCATATACATCAATAACGTAATATAACCTAACCTAACCCAACCTATCATCTCGACGGTAATATTTGACAACATTCCTGACGAGTTGGCCTCTACGTCTCCGTGGGACTTTTATATACATCAATAACGTAATTTAACCTAACCTAAACCAACGTAACATCTCGGCGGTAATATTTGACAACATTCCTGGCTTGCTGGCCTCTATGTTTCCGTGGGACCTTTATATACATCAATAACGTAGTATAACCTAACCTAGCCCAACCTATCATATCGGCGGTAATATTTGGCAACATTTCTGGCTTGTTGGCCTCTACGTCTCCGTGGGACCTTCATATACATCAATAACATAATATTACCTAACCTAACCCAACCTATCATCTCGGCGGTAATACTTGACAACATTCCTGGCGAGTTGGCCTCTACGTCTCCGTGGAACCTTCATATACATCAATAACGTAATATAACCTAACCTAACCCAACCTATCAACTCGGCGGTAATATTTGACATCATTCCTGGCGAGTTGGCCTCTACGCCTCCGTGGGACTTTTATATACATCAAAACGTAATTTACCCTAACCTAACCCAACGTAATATCTCGGCGGTAATATTCGGCAACATTCCTGGAGTGTTGTTCCCTACGTCTCCGTGGGACCTTCATATACATCAATAACGTAATATAACCTAACCTAACCCAACCTATCATCTCGGCGGTAATATTTGACATCATTCCTGGCGAGTTGGCCTCTACGCCTCCGTGGGACTTTTATATACATCAATAACGTAATATAACCTAACCTAACCCAACCTAACATCTCGGCACTAATATTTGACAACATTCCTGGCTTGATGGCCTCTACGTCTCCGTGGGACCTTCATATACATCAATAACATAATATTACCTAACCTAACCCAACCTATCATCTCGGCGGTAATACTTGACAACATTCCTGGCGCGTTGGCCTCTACGTCTCCGTGGGACCTTCATATACATCAATAACGTAATATAACCTAAGCTAACCCAACCTATCATCTCGGCGGTAATATTTGACAACATTCCTGGCGAGTCGGCCTCTACGTCTCCGTGCGACCTTCATATACATCAAAAACGTAATATAACGTAACCTAACCCAACCTATCATCTCGGCGGTAATATTTGACTACATTCCAGGCGAGTTGGCCTCTACGTCTCCGTGGGAATTTTATATACATCAATAACGTAATATAACCTAACCTAACCCAACCTAACATCTCGGCACTAATATTTGACAACATTCCTGGCTTGATGGCCTCTACGTCTCCGTGGGACCTTCATATACATCAATAACATAATATTACCTAACCTAACCCAACCTATCATCTCGGCGGTAATACTTGACAACATTCCTGGCGAGTTGGCCTCTACGTCTCCGTGGGACTTTTATATACATCAATAACGTAATATAACCTAACCTAACCCAACCTATCATCTCGGCGGTAATATTTGACATCATTCCTGGCGAGTGGGCCTCTACGCCTCCGTGGGACTTTTATATACATCAAAACGTAATTTACCCTAACCTAACCCAACCTATCATCTCGGCGGTAATATTTGACATCATTCCTGGCGAGTTGGCCTCTACGCTTCCGCGGGACTTTTATATACATCAAAACGTAATTTACCCTAACCTAACCCAACGTAACATCTCGGCGGTAATATTCGGCATCATTCCTGGAGTGTTGGTCCCTACGTCTCCGTGGGATCTTCATATACATCAATAAAGTAATATAACCTAACCTAAACCAACCTATCATCTCGGCGGTAATATTTGACAACATTCCTGGCGAGTTGGCCTCTACCTCTCCGTGAGACCTTCATATACATCAATAACGTAATATAATCTAACCTAACCCAACCTATCATCTCGGCGGTAATATTTGACAACATTCCTGGTCAGTTGGCCTCTGCGTCTCCGTGGAACCTCCATATACATCAATAACGTAATATAACCTAACCTAACCCAACCTATCATCTCGGCGGTAATATTTGACAACATTCCTGGCGAGTTGGCCTCTACGTCTCCGTGGGACTTTTATATACATGAATAACGTAATTTAACCTAACCTAAACCTACGTAACATCTCGGCGGTAATATTTGACAACATTCCTGGCTTGATGGCCTCTACGTCTCCGTGGGACCTTCATATACATCAATAACATAATATTACCTAACCTAACCCAACCTATCATCTCGGCGGTAATACTTGACAACATTCCTGGCGAGTTGGCCTCTACGTCTCCGTGGAACCTTCATATACATCAATAACGTAATATAACCTAACCTAACCCAACCTATCAACTCGGCGGTAATATTTGACATCATTCCTGGCGAGTTGGCCTCTACGCCTCCGTGGGACTTTTATATACATCAAAACGTAATTTACCCTAACCTAACCCAACGTAATATCTCGGCGGTAATATTCGGCAACATTCCTGGAGTGTTGTTCCCTACGTCTCCGTGGGACCTTCATATACATCAATAACGTAATATAACCTAACCTAACCCAACCTATCATCTCGGCGGTAATATTTGACATCATTCCTGGCGAGTTGGCCTCTACGCCTCCGTGGGACTTTTATATACATCAATAACGTAATATAACCTAACCTAACCCAACCTAACATCTCGGCACTAATATTTGACAACATTCCTGGCTTGATGGCCTCTACGTCTCCGTGGGACCTTCATATACATCAATAACATAATATTACCTAACCTAACCCAACCTATCATCTCGGCGGTAATACTTGACAACATTCCTGGCGCGTTGGCCTCTACGTCTCCGTGGGACCTTCATATACATCAATAACGTAATATAACCTAAGCTAACGCAACCTATCATCTCGGCGGTAATATTTGACACCATTCCTGGCGAGTCGGCCTCTACGTCTCCGTGCGACCTTCATATACATCAAAAACGTAATATAACGTAACCTAACCCAACCTATCATCTCGGCGGTAATATTTGACTACATTCCAGGCGAGTTGGCCTCTACGTCTCCGTGGGAATTTTATATACATCAATAACGTAATATAACCTAACCTAACCCAACCTAACATCTCGGCACTAATATTTGACAACATTCCTGGCTTGATGGCCTCTACGTCTCCGTGGGACCTTCATATACATCAATAACATAATATTACCTAACCTAACCCAACCTATCATCTCGGCGGTAATACTTGACAACATTCCTGGCGAGTTGGCCTCTACGTCTCCGTGGGACTTTTATATACATCAATAACGTAATATAACCTAACCTAACCCAACCTATCATCTCGGCGGTAATATTTGACATCATTCCTGGCGAGTGGGCCTCTACGCCTCCGTGGGACTTTTATATACATCAAAACGTAATTTACCCTAACCTAACCCAACCTATCATCTCGGCGGTAATATTTGACATCATTCCTGGCGAGTTGGCCTCTACGCTTCCGCGGGACTTTTATATACATCAAAACGTAATTTACCCTAACCTAACCCAACGTAACATCTCGGCGGTAATATTCGGCATCATTCCTGGAGTGTTGGTCCCTACGTCTCCGTGGGATCTTCATATACATCAATAACGTAATATAACCTAACCTAAACCAACCTATCATCTCGGCGGTAATATTTGACAACATTCCTGGCGAGTTGGCCTCTACCTCTCCGTGAGACCTTCATATACATCAATAACGTAATATAATCTAACCTAACCCAACCTATCATCTCGGCGGTAATATTTGACAACATTCCTGGTCAGTTGGCCTCTGCGTCTCCGTGGAACCTCCATATACATCAATAACGTAATATAACCTAACCTAACCCAACCTATCATCTCGGCGGTAATATTTGACAACATTCCTGACGAGTTGGCCTCTACGTCTCCGTGGGACTTTTATATACATCAATAACGTAATTTAACCTAACCTAAACCAACGTAACATCTCGGCGGTAATATTTGACAACATTCCTGGCTTGCTGGCCTCTATGTTTCCGTGGGACCTTTATATACATCAATAACGTAATATAACCTAACCTAACCCAACCTAACATCTCGGCGGTAATATTCGGCAACATTCCTGGAGTGTTGTTCCCTACGTCTCCGTGGGACCTTCATATACATCAATAACGTAATATAACCTAACCTAACCCAACCTATCATCTCGGCGGTAATATTTGACATCATTCCTGGCGAGTTGGCCTCTACGCCTCCGTGGGACTTTTATATACATCAATAACGTAATATAACCTAACCTAACCCAACCTAACATCTCGGCACTAATATTTGACAACATTCCTGGCTTGATGGCCTCTACGTCTCCGTGGGACCTTCATATACATCAATAACATAATATTACCTAACCTAACCCAACCTATCATCTCGGCGGTAATACTTGACAACATTCCTGGCGCGTTGGCCTCTACGTCTCCGTGGGACCTTCATATACATCAATAACGTAATATAACCTAAGCTAACCCAACCTATCATCTCGGCGGTAATATTTGACAACATTCCTGGCGAGTCGGCCTCTACGTCTCCGTGCGACCTTCATATACATCAAAAACGTAATATAACGTAACCTAACCCAACCTATCATCTCGGCGGTAATATTTGACTACATTCCAGGCGAGTTGGCCTCTACGTCTCCGTGGGAATTTTATATACATCAATAACGTAATATAACCTAACCTAACCCAACCTAACATCTCGGCACTAATATTTGACAACATTCCTGGCTTGATGGCCTCTACGTCTCCGTGGGACCTTCATATACATCAATAACATAATATTACCTAACCTAACCCAACCTATCGTCTCGGCGGTAATACTTGACAACATTCCTGGCGAGTTGGCCTCTACGTCTCCGTGGGACCTTCATATACATCAATAACGTAATATAACCTAACCTAACCCAACCTATCATCTCGACGGTAATATTTGACAACATTCCTGACGAGTTGGCCTCTACGTCTCCGTGGGACTTTTATATACATCAATAACGTAATTTAACCTAACCTAAACCAACGTAACATCTCGGCGGTAATATTTGACAACATTCCTGGCTTGCTGGCCTCTATGTTTCCGTGGGACCTTTATATACATCAATAACGTAGTATAACCTAACCTAGCCCAACCTATCATATCGGCGGTAATATTTGGCAACATTTCTGGCTTGTTGGCCTCTACGTCTCCGTGGGACCTTCATATACATCAATAACATAATATTACCTAACCTAACCCAACCTATCATCTCGGCGGTAATACTTGACAACATTCCTGGCGAGTTGGCCTCTACGTCTCCGTGGAACCTTCATATACATCAATAACGTAATATAACCTAACCTAACCCAACCTATCAACTCGGCGGTAATATTTGACATCATTCCTGGCGAGTTGGCCTCTACGCCTCCGTGGGACTTTTATATACATCAAAACGTAATTTACCCTAACCTAACCCAACGTAATATCTCGGCGGTAATATTCGGCAACATTCCTGGAGTGTTGTTCCCTACGTCTCCGTGGGACCTTCATATACATCAATAACGTAATATAACCTAACCTAACCCAACCTATCATCTCGGCGGTAATATTTGACATCATTCCTGGCGAGTTGGCCTCTACGCCTCCGTGGGACTTTTATATACATCAATAACGTAATATAACCTAACCTAACCCAACCTAACATCTCGGCACTAATATTTGACAACATTCCTGGCTTGATGGCCTCTACGTCTCCGTGGGACCTTCATATACATCAATAACATAATATTACCTAACCTAACCCAACCTATCATCTCGGCGGTAATACTTGACAACATTCCTGGCGCGTTGGCCTCTACGTCTCCGTGGGACCTTCATATACATCAATAACGTAATATAACCTAAGCTAACCCAACCTATCATCTCGGCGGTAATATTTGACAACATTCCTGGCGAGTCGGCCTCTACGTCTCCGTGCGACCTTCATATACATCAAAAACGTAATATAACGTAACCTAACCCAACCTATCATCTCGGCGGTAATATTTGACTACATTCCAGGCGAGTTGGCCTCTACGTCTCCGTGGGAATTTTATATACATCAATAACGTAATATAACCTAACCTAACCCAACCTAACATCTCGGCACTAATATTTGACAACATTCCTGGCTTGATGGCCTCTACGTCTCCGTGGGACCTTCATATACATCAATAACATAATATTACCTAACCTAACCCAACCTATCATCTCGGCGGTAATACTTGACAACATTCCTGGCGAGTTGGCCTCTACGTCTCCGTGGGACTTTTATATACATCAATAACGTAATATAACCTAACCTAACCCAACCTATCATCTCGGCGGTAATATTTGACATCATTCCTGGCGAGTGGGCCTCTACGCCTCCGTGGGACTTTTATATACATCAAAACGTAATTTACCCTAACCTAACCCAACCTATCATCTCGGCGGTAATATTTGACATCATTCCTGGCGAGTTGGCCTCTACGCTTCCGCGGGACTTTTATATACATCAAAACGTAATTTACCCTAACCTAACCCAACGTAACATCTCGGCGGTAATATTCGGCATCATTCCTGGAGTGTTGGTCCCTACGTCTCCGTGGGATCTTCATATACATCAATAAAGTAATATAACCTAACCTAAACCAACCTATCATCTCGGCGGTAATATTTGACAACATTCCTGGCGAGTTGGCCTCTACCTCTCCGTGAGACCTTCATATACATCAATAACGTAATATAATCTAACCTAACCCAACCTATCATCTCGGCGGTAATATTTGACAACATTCCTGGTCAGTTGGCCTCTGCGTCTCCGTGGAACCTCCATATACATCAATAACGTAATATAACCTAACCTAACCCAACCTATCATCTCGGCGGTAATATTTGACAACATTCCTGGCGAGTTGGCCTCTACGTCTCCGTGGGACTTTTATATACATGAATAACGTAATTTAACCTAACCTAAACCTACGTAACATCTCGGCGGTAATATTTGACAACATTCCTGGCTTGATGGCCTCTACGTCTCCGTGGGACCTTCATATACATCAATAACATAATATTACCTAACCTAACCCAACCTATCATCTCGGCGGTAATACTTGACAACATTCCTGGCGAGTTGGCCTCTACGTCTCCGTGGAACCTTCATATACATCAATAACGTAATATAACCTAACCTAACCCAACCTATCAACTCGGCGGTAATATTTGACATCATTCCTGGCGAGTTGGCCTCTACGCCTCCGTGGGACTTTTATATACATCAAAACGTAATTTACCCTAACCTAACCCAACGTAATATCTCGGCGGTAATATTCGGCAACATTCCTGGAGTGTTGTTCCCTACGTCTCCGTGGGACCTTCATATACATCAATAACGTAATATAACCTAACCTAACCCAACCTATCATCTCGGCGGTAATATTTGACATCATTCCTGGCGAGTTGGCCTCTACGCCTCCGTGGGACTTTTATATACATCAATAACGTAATATAACCTAACCTAACCCAACCTAACATCTCGGCACTAATATTTGACAACATTCCTGGCTTGATGGCCTCTACGTCTCCGTGGGACCTTCATATACATCAATAACATAATATTACCTAACCTAACCCAACCTATCATCTCGGCGGTAATACTTGACAACATTCCTGGCGCGTTGGCCTCTACGTCTCCGTGGGACCTTCATATACATCAATAACGTAATATAACCTAAGCTAACGCAACCTATCATCTCGGCGGTAATATTTGACACCATTCCTGGCGAGTCGGCCTCTACGTCTCCGTGCGACCTTCATATACATCAAAAACGTAATATAACGTAACCTAACCCAACCTATCATCTCGGCGGTAATATTTGACTACATTCCAGGCGAGTTGGCCTCTACGTCTCCGTGGGAATTTTATATACATCAATAACGTAATATAACCTAACCTAACCCAACCTAACATCTCGGCACTAATATTTGACAACATTCCTGGCTTGATGGCCTCTACGTCTCCGTGGGACCTTCATATACATCAATAACATAATATTACCTAACCTAACCCAACCTATCATCTCGGCGGTAATACTTGACAACATTCCTGGCGAGTTGGCCTCTACGTCTCCGTGGGACTTTTATATACATCAATAACGTAATATAACCTAACCTAACCCAACCTATCATCTCGGCGGTAATATTTGACATCATTCCTGGCGAGTGGGCCTCTACGCCTCCGTGGGACTTTTATATACATCAAAACGTAATTTACCCTAACCTAACCCAACCTATCATCTCGGCGGTAATATTTGACATCATTCCTGGCGAGTTGGCCTCAACGCTTCCGCGGGACTTTTATATACATCAAAACGTAATTTACCCTAACCTAACCCAACGTAACATCTCGGCGGTAATATTCGGCATCATTCCTGGAGTGTTGGTCCCTACGTCTCCGTGGGATCTTCATATACATCAATAACGTAATATAACCTAACCTAAACCAACCTATCATCTCGGCGGTAATATTTGACAACATTCCTGGCGAGTTGGCCTCTACCTCTCCGTGAGACCTTCATATACATCAATAACGTAATATAATCTAACCTAACCCAACCTATCATCTCGGCGGTAATATTTGACAACATTCCTGGTCAGTTGGCCTCTGCGTCTCCGTGGAACCTCCATATACATCAATAACGTAATATAACCTAACCTAACCCAACCTATCATCTCGGCGGTAATATTTGACAACATTCCTGGCGAGTTGGCCTCTACGTCTCCGTGGGACTTTTATATACATGAATAACGTAATTTAACCTAACCTAAACCTACGTAACATCTCGGCGGTAATATTTGACAACATTCCTGGCTTGATGGCCTCTACGTCTCCGTGGGACCTTCATATACATCAATAACATAATATTACCTAACCTAACCCAACCTATCATCTCGGCGGTAATACTTGACAACATTCCTGGCGAGTTGGCCTCTACGTCTCCGTGGAACCTTCATATACATCAATAACGTAATATAACCTAACCTAACCCAACCTATCAACTCGGCGGTAATATTTGACATCATTCCTGGCGAGTTGGCCTCTACGCCTCCGTGGGGCTTTTATATACATCAAAACGTAATTTACCCTAACCTAACCCAACGTAACATCTCGGCGGTAATATTCGGCATCATTCCTGGAGTGTTGGTCCCTACGTCTCCGTGGGATCTTCATATACATCAATAACGTAATATAACCTAACCTAAACCAACCTATCATCTCGGCGGTAATATTTGACAACATTCCTGGCGAGTTGGCCTCTACCTCTCCGTGAGACCTTCATATACATCAATAACGTAATATAATCTAACCTAACCCAACCTATCATCTCGGCGGTAATATTTGACAACATTCCTGGTCAGTTGGCCTCTGCGTCTCCGTGGAACCTCCATATACATCAATAACGTAATATAACCTAACCTAACCCAACCTATCATCTCGGCGGTAATATTTGACAACATTCCTGACGAGTTGGCCTCTACGTCTCCGTGGGACTTTTATATACATCAATAACGTAATTTAACCTAACCTAAACCAACGTAACATCTCGGCGGTAATATTTGACAACATTCCTGGCTTGCTGGCCTCTATGTTTCCGTGGGACCTTTATATACATCAATAACGTAATATAACCTAACCTAACCCAACCTAACATCTCGGCGGTAATATTCGGCAACATTCCTGGAGTGTTGTTCCCTACGTCTCCGTGGGACCTTCATATACATCAATAACGTAATATAACCTAACCTAACCCAACCTATCATCTCGGCGGTAATATTTGACATCATTCCTGGCGAGTTGGCCTCTACGCCTCCGTGGGACTTTTATATACATCAATAACGTAATATAACCTAACCTAACCCAACCTAACATCTCGGCACTAATATTTGACAACATTCCTGGCTTGATGGCCTCTACGTCTCCGTGGGACCTTCATATACATCAATAACATAATATTACCTAACCTAACCCAACCTATCATCTCGGCGGTAATACTTGACAACATTCCTGGCGCGTTGGCCTCTACGTCTCCGTGGGACCTTCATATACATCAATAACGTAATATAACCTAAGCTAACCCAACCTATCATCTCGGCGGTAATATTTGACAACATTCCTGGCGAGTCGGCCTCTACGTCTCCGTGCGACCTTCATATACATCAAAAACGTAATATAACGTAACCTAACCCAACCTATCATCTCGGCGGTAATATTTGACTACATTCCAGGCGAGTTGGCCTCTACGTCTCCGTGGGAATTTTATATACATCAATAACGTAATATAACCTAACCTAACCCAACCTAACATCTCGGCACTAATATTTGACAACATTCCTGGCTTGATGGCCTCTACGTCTCCGTGGGAATTTTATATACATCAATAACGTAATATAACCTAACCTAACCCAACCTAACATCTCGGCACTAATATTTGACAACATTCCTGGCTTGATGGCCTCTACGTCTCCGTGGGACCTTCATATACATCAATAACATAATATTACCTAACCTAACCCAACCTATCATCTCGGCGGTAATATTTGACAACATTCCTGGTCAGTTGGCCTCTGCGTCTCCGTGGAACCTCCATATACATCAATAACGTAATATAACCTAACCTAACCCAACCTATCATCTCGGCGGTAATATTTGACAACATTCCTGGCGAGTTGGCCTCTACGTCTCCGTGGGACTTTTATATACATGAATAACGTAATTTAACCTAACCTAAACCTACGTAACATCTCGGCGGTAATATTTGACAACATTCCTGGCTTGATGGCCTCTACGTCTCCGTGGGACCTTCATATACATCAATAACATAATATTACCTAACCTAACCCAACCTATCATCTCGGCGGTAATACTTGACAACATTCCTGGCGAGTTGGCCTCTACGTCTCCGTGGAACCTTCATATACATCAATAACGTAATATAACCTAACCTAACCCAACCTATCAACTCGGCGGTAATATTTGACATCATTCCTGGCGAGTTGGCCTCTACGCCTCCGTGGGACTTTTATATACATCAAAACGTAATTTACCCTAACCTAACCCAACGTAATATCTCGGCGGTAATATTCGGCAACATTCCTGGAGTGTTGTTCCCTACGTCTCCGTGGGACCTTCATATACATCAATAACGTAATATAACCTAACCTAACCCAACCTATCATCTCGGCGGTAATATTTGACATCATTCCTGGCGAGTTGGCCTCTACGCCTCCGTGGGACTTTTATATACATCAATAACGTAATATAACCTAACCTAACCCAACCTAACATCTCGGCACTAATATTTGACAACATTCCTGGCTTGATGGCCTCTACGTCTCCGTGGGACCTTCATATACATCAATAACATAATATTACCTAACCTAACCCAACCTATCATCTCGGCGGTAATACTTGACAACATTCCTGGCGCGTTGGCCTCTACGTCTCCGTGGGACCTTCATATACATCAATAACGTAATATAACCTAAGCTAACGCAACCTATCATCTCGGCGGTAATATTTGACACCATTCCTGGCGAGTCGGCCTCTACGTCTCCGTGCGACCTTCATATACATCAAAAACGTAATATAACGTAACCTAACCCAACCTATCATCTCGGCGGTAATATTTGACTACATTCCAGGCGAGTTGGCCTCTACGTCTCCGTGGGAATTTTATATACATCAATAACGTAATATAACCTAACCTAACCCAACCTAACATCTCGGCACTAATATTTGACAACATTCCTGGCTTGATGGCCTCTACGTCTCCGTGGGACCTTCATATACATCAATAACATAATATTACCTAACCTAACCCAACCTATCATCTCGGCGGTAATACTTGACAACATTCCTGGCGAGTTGGCCTCTACGTCTCCGTGGGACTTTTATATACATCAATAACGTAATATAACCTAACCTAACCCAACCTATCATCTCGGCGGTAATATTTGACATCATTCCTGGCGAGTGGGCCTCTACGCCTCCGTGGGACTTTTATATACATCAAAACGTAATTTACCCTAACCTAACCCAACCTATCATCTCGGCGGTAATATTTGACATCATTCCTGGCGAGTTGGCCTCTACGCTTCCGCGGGACTTTTATATACATCAAAACGTAATTTACCCTAACCTAACCCAACGTAACATCTCGGCGGTAATATTCGGCATCATTCCTGGAGTGTTGGTCCCTACGTCTCCGTGGGATCTTCATATACATCAATAACGTAATATAACCTAACCTAAACCAACCTATCATCTCGGCGGTAATATTTGACAACATTCCTGGCGAGTTGGCCTCTACCTCTCCGTGAGACCTTCATATACATCAATAACGTAATATAATCTAACCTAACCCAACCTATCATCTCGGCGGTAATATTTGACAACATTCCTGGTCAGTTGGCCTCTGCGTCTCCGTGGAACCTCCATATACATCAATAACGTAATATAACCTAACCTAACCCAACCTATCATCTCGGCGGTAATATTTGACAACATTCCTGGCGAGTTGGCCTCTACGTCTCCGTGGGACTTTTATATACATGAATAACGTAATTTAACCTAACCTAAACCTACGTAACATCTCGGCGGTAATATTTGACAACATTCCTGGCTTGATGGCCTCTACGTCTCCGTGGGACCTTCATATACATCAATAACATAATATTACCTAACCTAACCCAACCTATCATCTCGGCGGTAATACTTGACAACATTCCTGGCGAGTTGGCCTCTACGTCTCCGTGGAACCTTCATATACATCAATAACGTAATATAACCTAACCTAACCCAACCTATCAACTCGGCGGTAATATTTGACATCATTCCTGGCGAGTTGGCCTCTACGCCTCCGTGGGGCTTTTATATACATCAAAACGTAATTTACCCTAACCTAACCCAACGTAACATCTCGGCGGTAATATTCGGCATCATTCCTGGAGTGTTGGTCCCTACGTCTCCGTGGGATCTTCATATACATCAATAACGTAATATAACCTAACCTAAACCAACCTATCATCTCGGCGGTAATATTTGACAACATTCCTGGCGAGTTGGCCTCTACCTCTCCGTGAGACCTTCATATACATCAATAACGTAATATAATCTAACCTAACCCAACCTATCATCTCGGCGGTAATATTTGACAACATTCCTGGTCAGTTGGCCTCTGCGTCTCCGTGGAACCTCCATATACATCAATAACGTAATATAACCTAACCTAACCCAACCTATCATCTCGGCGGTAATATTTGACAACATTCCTGACGAGTTGGCCTCTACGTCTCCGTGGGACTTTTATATACATCAATAACGTAATTTAACCTAACCTAAACCAACGTAACATCTCGGCGGTAATATTTGACAACATTCCTGGCTTGCTGGCCTCTATGTTTCCGTGGGACCTTTATATACATCAATAACGTAATATAACCTAACCTAACCCAACCTAACATCTCGGCGGTAATATTCGGCAACATTCCTGGAGTGTTGTTCCCTACGTCTCCGTGGGACCTTCATATACATCAATAACGTAATATAACCTAACCTAACCCAACCTATCATCTCGGCGGTAATATTTGACATCATTCCTGGCGAGTTGGCCTCTACGCCTCCGTGGGACTTTTATATACATCAATAACGTAATATAACCTAACCTAACCCAACCTAACATCTCGGCACTAATATTTGACAACATTCCTGGCTTGATGGCCTCTACGTCTCCGTGGGACCTTCATATACATCAATAACATAATATTACCTAACCTAACCCAACCTATCATCTCGGCGGTAATACTTGACAACATTCCTGGCGCGTTGGCCTCTACGTCTCCGTGGGACCTTCATATACATCAATAACGTAATATAACCTAAGCTAACCCAACCTATCATCTCGGCGGTAATATTTGACAACATTCCTGGCGAGTCGGCCTCTACGTCTCCGTGCGACCTTCATATACATCAAAAACGTAATATAACGTAACCTAACCCAACCTATCATCTCGGCGGTAATATTTGACTACATTCCAGGCGAGTTGGCCTCTACGTCTCCGTGGGAATTTTATATACATCAATAACGTAATATAACCTAACCTAACCCAACCTAACATCTCGGCACTAATATTTGACAACATTCCTGGCTTGATGGCCTCTACGTCTCCGTGGGACCTTCATATACATCAATAACATAATATTACCTAACCTAACCCAACCTATCATCTCGGCGGTAATACTTGACAACATTCCTGGCGAGTTGGCCTCTACGTCTCCGTGGGACCTTCATATACATCAATAACGTAATATAACCTAACCTAACCCAACCTATCATCTCGACGGTAATATTTGACAACATTCCTGACGAGTTGGCCTCTACGTCTCCGTGGGACTTTTATATACATCAATAACGTAATTTAACCTAACCTAAACCAACGTAACATCTCGGCGGTAATATTTGACAACATTCCTGGCTTGCTGGCCTCTATGTTTCCGTGGGACCTTTATATACATCAATAACGTAGTATAACCTAACCTAGCCCAACCTATCATATCGGCGGTAATATTTGGCAACATTTCTGGCTTGTTGGCCTCTACGTCTCCGTGGGACCTTCATATACATCAATAACATAATATTACCTAACCTAACCCAACCTATCATCTCGGCGGTAATACTTGACAACATTCCTGGCGAGTTGGCCTCTACGTCTCCGTGGAACCTTCATATACATCAATAACGTAATATAACCTAACCTAACCCAACCTATCAACTCGGCGGTAATATTTGACATCATTCCTGGCGAGTTGGCCTCTACGCCTCCGTGGGACTTTTATATACATCAAAACGTAATTTACCCTAACCTAACCCAACGTAATATCTCGGCGGTAATATTCGGCAACATTCCTGGAGTGTTGTTCCCTACGTCTCCGTGGGACCTTCATATACATCAATAACGTAATATAACCTAACCTAACCCAACCTATCATCTCGGCGGTAATATTTGACATCATTCCTGGCGAGTTGGCCTCTACGCCTCCGTGGGACTTTTATATACATCAATAACGTAATATAACCTAACCTAACCCAACCTAACATCTCGGCACTAATATTTGACAACATTCCTGGCTTGATGGCCTCTACGTCTCCGTGGGACCTTCATATACATCAATAACATAATATTACCTAACCTAACCCAACCTATCATCTCGGCGGTAATACTTGACAACATTCCTGGCGCGTTGGCCTCTACGTCTCCGTGGGACCTTCATATACATCAATAACGTAATATAACCTAAGCTAACCCAACCTATCATCTCGGCGGTAATATTTGACAACATTCCTGGCGAGTCGGCCTCTACGTCTCCGTGCGACCTTCATATACATCAAAAACGTAATATAACGTAACCTAACCCAACCTATCATCTCGGCGGTAATATTTGACTACATTCCAGGCGAGTTGGCCTCTACGTCTCCGTGGGAATTTTATATACATCAATAACGTAATATAACCTAACCTAACCCAACCTAACATCTCGGCACTAATATTTGACAACATTCCTGGCTTGATGGCCTCTACGTCTCCGTGGGACCTTCATATACATCAATAACATAATATTACCTAACCTAACCCAACCTATCATCTCGGCGGTAATACTTGACAACATTCCTGGCGAGTTGGCCTCTACGTCTCCGTGGGACTTTTATATACATCAATAACGTAATATAACCTAACCTAACCCAACCTATCATCTCGGCGGTAATATTTGACATCATTCCTGGCGAGTGGGCCTCTACGCCTCCGTGGGACTTTTATATACATCAAAACGTAATTTACCCTAACCTAACCCAACCTATCATCTCGGCGGTAATATTTGACATCATTCCTGGCGAGTTGGCCTCTACGCTTCCGCGGGACTTTTATATACATCAAAACGTAATTTACCCTAACCTAACCCAACGTAACATCTCGGCGGTAATATTCGGCATCATTCCTGGAGTGTTGGTCCCTACGTCTCCGTGGGATCTTCATATACATCAATAACGTAATATAACCTAACCTAAACCAACCTATCATCTCGGCGGTAATATTTGACAACATTCCTGGCGAGTTGGCCTCTACCTCTCCGTGAGACCTTCATATACATCAATAACGTAATATAATCTAACCTAACCCAACCTATCATCTCGGCGGTAATACTTGACAACATTCCTGGCGAGTTGGCCTCTACGTCTCCGTGGAACCTTCATATACATCAATAACGTAATATAACCTAACCTAACCCAACCTATCATCTCGGCGGTAATATTTGACATCATTCCTGGCGAGTTGGCCTCTACGCCTCCGTGGGACTTTTATATACATCAAAACGTAATTTACCCTAACCTAACCCAACGTAATATCTCGGCGGTAATATTCGGCAACATTCCTGGAGTGTTGTTCCCTACGTCTCCGTGGGACCTTCATATACATCAATAACGTAATATAACCTAACCTAACCCAACCTATCATCTCGGCGGTAATATTTGACATCATTCCTGGCGAGTTGGCCTCTACGCCTCCGTGGGACTTTTATATACATCAATAACGTAATATAACCTAACCTAACCCAACCTAACATCTCGGCACTAATATTTGACAACATTCCTGGCTTGATGGCCTCTACGTCTCCGTGGGACCATCATATACATCAATAACATAATATTACCTAACCTAACCCAACCTATCATATCGGCGGTAATACTTGACAACATTCCTGGCGCGTTGGCCTCTACGTCTCCGTGGGACCTTCATATACATCAATAACGTAATATAACCTAAGCTAACCCAACCTATCATCTCGGCGGTAATATTTGACAACATTCCTGGCGAGTCGGCCTCTACGTCTCCGTGCGACCTTCATATACATCAAAAACGTAATATAACGTAACCTAACCCAACCTATCATCTCGGCGGTAATATTTGACTACATTCCAGGCGAGTTGGCCTCTACGTCTCCGTGGGAATTTTATATACATCAATAACGTAATATAACCTAACCTAACCCAACCTAACATCTCGGCACTAATATTTGACAACATTCCTGGCTTGATGGCCTCTACGTCTCCGTGGGACCTTCATATACATCAATAACATAATATTACCTAACCTAACCCAACCTATCATCTCGGCGGTAATACTTGACAACATTCCTGGCGAGTTGGCCTCTACGTCTCCGTGGGACTTTTATATACATCAATAACGTAATATAACCTAACCTAACCCAACCTATCATCTCGGCGGTAATATTTGACATCATTCCTGGCGAGTGGGCCTCTACGCCTCCGTAGGACTTTTATATACATCAAAACGTAATTTACCCTAACCTAACCCAACCTATCATCTCGGCGGTAATATTTGACATCATTCCTGGCGAGTTGGCCTCTACGCTTCCGCGGGACTTTTATATACATCAAAACGTAATTTACCCTAACCTAACCCAACGTAACATCTCGGCGGTAATATTCGGCATCATTCCTGGAGTGTTGGTCCCTACGTCTCCGTGGGATCTTCATATACATCAATAACGTAATATAACCTAACCTAAACCAACCTATCATCTCGGCGGTAATATTTGACAACATTCCTGGCGAGTTGGCCTCTACCTCTCCGTGAGACCTTCATATACATCAATAACGTAATATAATCTAACCTAACCCAACCTATCATCTCGGCGGTAATATTTGACAACATTCCTGGTCAGTTGGCCTCTGCGTCTCCGTGGAACCTCCATATACATCAATAACGTAATATAACCTAACCTAACCCAACCTATCATCTCGGCGGTAATATTTGACAACATTCCTGGCGAGTTGGCCTCTACGTCTCCGTGGGACTTTTATATACATGAATAACGTAATTTAACCTAACCTAAACCTACGTAACATCTCGGCGGTAATATTTGACAACATTCCTGGCTTGATGGCCTCTACGTCTCCGTGGGACCTTCATATACATCAATAACATAATATTACCTAACCTAACCCAACCTATCATCTCGGCGGTAATACTTGACAACATTCCTGGCGAGTTGGCCTCTACGTCTCCGTGGAACCTTCATATACATCAATAACGTAATATAACCTAACCTAACCCAACCTATCAACTCGGCGGTAGTATTTGACATCATTCTTGGCGAGTTGGCCTCTACGCCTCCGTGGGGCTTTTATATACATCAAAACGTAATTTACCCTAACCTAACCCAACGTAACATCTCGGCGGTAATATTCGGCAACATTCCTGGAGTGTTGGTCCCTACGTCTCCGTGGGATCTTCATATACATCAATAACGTAATATATCCTAACCTAAACCAACATATCATCTCGGCGGTAATATTTGACAACATTCCAGGCGAGTTGGCCTCTACGTTTCCGTGGGAATTTTATATACATCAATAACGTAATATAACCTAACCTAACCCAACCTAACATCTCGGCACTAATATTTGACAACATTCCTGGCTTGATGGCCTCTACGTCTCCGTGGGACCTTCATATACATCAATAACATAATATTACCTAACCTAACCCAACCTATCATCTCGGCGGTAATACTTGACAACATTCCTGGCGAGTTGGCCTCTACGTCTCCGTGGAACCTTCATATACATCAATAACGTAATATAACCTAACCTAACCCAACCTATCATCTCGGCGGTAATATTTGACATCATTCCTGGCGAGTTGGCCTCTACGCCTCCGTGGGACTTTTATATACATCAAAACGTAATTTACCCTAACCTAACCCAACGGATCATCTCGGCGGTAATATTCGGCAACATTCCTGGAGTGTTGGTCTCTACGTCTCCGTGGGATCTTCATATACATCAATAACGTAATATAACCAAACCTAAACCAACCTATCATCTCGGCGGTAATATTTGACAACATTCCTGGCGAGTCGGCCTCTACGTCTCCGTGCGACCTTCATATACATCAATAACGTAATATAACGTAACCTAACCCAACCTATCATCTCGGCGGTAATATTTGACAACATTCCTGGCGAGTCGTCCTCTACGTCTCCGTGCGACCTTCATATACATCAAAAACGTAATATAACGTAACCTAACCCAACCTATCATCTCGGCGGTAATATTTGACTACATTCCAGGCGAGTTGGCCTCTACGTCTCCGTGGGAATTTTATATACATCAATAACGTAATATAACCTAACCTAACCCAACCTAACATCTCGGCACTAATATTTGACAACATTCCTGGCTTGATGGCCTCTACGTCTCCGTGGGACCTTCATATACAACAATAACATAATATTACCTAACCTAACCCAACCTATCATCTCGGCGGTAATACTTGACAACATTCCTGGCGAGTTGGCCTCTACGTCTCCGTGGGACCTTCATATACATCAATAACGTAATATAACCTAACCTAACCCAACCTATCATCTCGGCGGTAATATTTGACAACATTCCTGACTAGTTGGCCTCTACGTCTCCGTGGGACTTTTATATACATCAATAACGTAATTTAACCTAACCTAAACCAACGTAACATCTCGGCGGTAATATTTGACAACATTCCTGGCTTGCTGGCCTCTATGTTTCCGTGGGACCTTTATATACATCAATAACGTAATATAACCTAACCTAACCCAACCTAACATCTCGGCGGTAATATTCTGCAACATTCCTGGAGTGTTGGTCCCTACGTCTCCGTGGGATCTTCATATACATCAATAACGTAATATAACCTAACCTAAACCAACCTATCATCTCGGCGGTAATATTTGACAACATTCCAGGCGAGTTGGCCTCTACGTCTCCGTGGGAATTTTATATACATCAGTAACGTAATATAACCTAACCTAACCCAACCTAACATCTCGGCACTAATATTTGACAACATTCCTGGCTTGATGGCCTCTACGTCTCCGTGGGACCTTCATATACATCAATAACATAATATTACCTAACCTAACCCAACCTATCATCTCGGCGGTAATACTTGACAACATTCCTGGCGAGTTGGCCTCTACGTCTCCGTGGAACCTTCATATACATCAATAACGTAATATAACCTAACCTAACCCAACCTATCATCTCGGCGGTAATATTTGACATCATTCCTGGCGAGTTGGCCTCTACGCCTGCGTGGGACTTTTATATACATCAAAACGTAATTTACCCTAACCTAACCCAACGGATCATCTCGGCGGTAATATTCGGCAACATTCCTGGAGTGTTGGTCTCTACGTCTCCGTGGGATCTTCATATACATCAATAACGTAATATAACCAAACCTAAACCAACCTATCATCTCGGCGGTAATATTTGACAACATTCCTGGCGAGTCGGCCTCTACGTCTCCGTGCGACCTTCATATACATCAATAACGTAATATAACGTAACCTAACCCAACCTATCATCTCGGCACTAATATTTGACAACATTACAGGCGAGTTGGCCTCTACGTCTCCGTGGGACCTTCATATACATCAATAACTTAATATTACCTAACCTAACCCAACCAATCATCTCGGCGGTAATATTTGACATCATTCCTGGCGAGTTGGCCTCTACGCCTCCGTGGGACTTTTATATACATCAAAACGTAATTTACATGAACCTAACCCAACGTAACATCTCGGCGGTAATATTTGACAACATTCCTGGTCAGTTGGCCTCTGCGTCTCCGTGGAACCTTCATATACATCAATAACGTAATATAACCTAACCTAACCCAACCTATCATCTCGGCGGTAATATTTGACATCATTCCTGGCGAGTTGGCCTCTACGTCTCCGTGGGACTTTTATATACATCAATAACGTAATTTAACCTAACCTAAACCTACGTAACATCTCGGCGGTAATATTTGACAACATTCCTAGTTTGATGGCCTCTACGTCTCCGTGGGACCTTCATATACATCAATAACATAATATTACCTAACCTAACCCAACCTATCATCTCGGCGGTAATACTTGACAACATTCCTGGCGAGTTGGCCTCTACGTCTCCGTGGGACTTTTATATACGACAATAACGTAATATAACCTAACCTAACCCAACCTATCATCTCGGCGGTAATATTTGACATCATTCCTGGCGAGTTGGCCTCTACGCCTCCGTGGGACTTTTATATACATCAAAACGTAATTTACCCTAACCTAACCCAACGTAACATCTCGGCGGTAATATTCGGCAACATTCCTGGAGTGTTGGTCCCTACGTCTCCGTGGGATCTTCATATACATCAATAACGTAATATAACCTAACCTGAACCAACCTATAATCTCGGCACTAATATTTGACAACATTACAGGCGAGTTGGCCTCTACGTCTCCGTGGGAATTTTATATACATCAATAACGTAATATAACCTAACCTAACCCAACCTAACATCTCGGCACTAATATTTGACAACATTCCTGGCGAGTTGTCCTCTACCTCTCCGTGAGACCTTCATATACATCAATAACGTAATATAATCTAACCTAACCCAACCTATCATCTCGGCACTAATATTTGACAACATTCCTGGCTTGATGGCCTCTACGTCTCCGTGGGACCTTCATATACATCAATAACATAATATTACCTAACCTAACCCAACCTATCATCTCGGCGGTAATACTTGACAACATTCCTGGCGAGTTGGCCTCTACGTCTCCGTGGGACTTTTATATACATCAATAACGTAATATAACCTAACCTTACCCAACCAATCATCTCGACGGTAATATTTGACATCATTCCTGGCGAGTTGGCCTCTACGCCTCCGTGGGACTTTTATATACATCAAAACGTAATTTACCCTAACCTAACCCAACGTAACATCTCGGCGGTAATATTCGGCAACATTCCTGGAGTGTTGGTCCCTACGTCTCCGTGGGATCTTCATATACATCAATAACGTAATATAACCTAACCTAAACCAACCTATCATCTCGGCGGTAATATTTGACAACATTCCAGGCGAGTTGGCCTCTACGTCTCCGTGGGACCTTCATATACATCAATAACGTAATATAACCTAACCTAACCCAACCTATCATCTCGGCGGTAATATTTGACATCACTCCTGGCGAGTTGGCTTCTACGCCTCCGTGGGACATTTATATACATCAATAACGTAATATAACCTAACCTAACCCAACCTAACATCTCGGCACTAATATTTGACAACATTCCTGGCTTGATGGCCTCTACGTCTCCGTGGGACCTTCATATACATCAATAACATAATATTACCTAACCTAACCCAACCTATCATCTCGGCGGTAATACTTGACAACATTCCTGGCGAGTTGGCCTCTACGTCTCCGTGGGACTTTTATATACATCAATAACGTAATATAACCTAACCTAACCCAACCAATCATCTCGGCGGTAATATTTGACATCATTCCTGGCGAGTTGGCCTCTACGCCTCCGTGGGACTTTTATATACATCAAAACGTAATTTACCCTAACCTAACCCAACGTAACATCTCGGCGGTAATATTTGACAACATTCCTGGTCAGTTGGCCTCTGCGTCTCCGTGGAACCTTCATATACATCAATAACGTAATATAACCTAACCTAACCCAACCTATCATCTCGGCGGTAATATTTGACATCATTCCTGGCGAGTGGGCCTCTACGCCTCCGTGGGACTGTTATATACATCAAAATGTAATTTACCCTAACCTAACCCAACGTAACATCTCGGCGTTAATATTCGGCAACATTCCTGGAGTGTTGGTCCCTACGTCTCCGTGGGATCTTCATATACATCAATAACGTAATATAACCTAACCTAAACCAACCTATCATCTCGGCGGTAATATTTGACAACATTCCAGGCGAATTGGCCTCTACGTCTCCGTGGGAATTTTATATACATCAATAACGTAACATAACCTAACCTAACCCAACCTAACATCTCGGCACTAATATTTGACAACATTCCTGGCTTGATGGCCTCTACGTCTCCGTGGGACCTTCATATACATCAACAACATAATATTACCTAACCTAACCCAACCTATCATCTCGGCGGTAATACTTGACAACATTCCTGGCGAGTTGGCCTCTACGTCTCCGTGGAACCTTCATATACATCAATAACGTAATATAACTTAACCTAACCCAACCTATCAACTCGGCGGTAATATTTGACATCATTCCTGGCGAGTTGGCCTCTACGCCTCCGTGGGACTTTTATATACATCAAAACGTAATTTACCCTAACCTAACCCAACGTAACATCTCGGCAGTAATATTCGGCAACATTCCTGGAGTGTTGTTCCCTACGTCTCCGTGGGACCTTCATATACATCAATAACGTAATATAACCTAACCTAACCCAACCTATCATCTCGGCGGTAATATTTGACATCACTCCTGGCGAGTTGGCCTCTACGCCTCCGTGGGACTTTTATATACATCAATAACGTAATATAACCTAACCTAACCCAACCTAACATCTCGGCACTAATATTTGACAACATTCCTGGCTTGATGGCCTCTACGGCTCCGTGGGACCTTCATATACATCAATAACATAATATTACCTAACCTAACCCAACCTATCATCTCGGCGGTAATACTTGACAACATTCCTGGCGAGATGGCCTCTGCGTCTCCTTGGGACTTTTATATACATCAATAACGTAATATAACCTAACCTAACCCAACCTATCATCTCGGCGGTAATACTTGACAACATTCCTGGCGAGTTGGCCTCTACGCCTCCGTGGGACTTTTATATACATCAAAACGTAATTTACCCTAACCTAACCCAACGGATCATCTCGGCGGTAATATTCGGCAACATTCCTGGAGTGTTGGTCTCTACGTCTCCGTGGGATCTTCATATACATCAATAACGTAATATAACCAAACCTAAACCAACCTATCATCTCGGCGGTAATATTTGACAACATTCCTGGCGAGTCGGCCTCTACGTCTCCGTGCGACCTTCATATACATCAATAACGTAATATAACGTAACCTAACCCAACCTATCATCTCGGCACTAATATTTGACAACATTACAGGCGAGTTGGCCTCTACGTCTCCGTGGGAATTTTATATACATCAATAACGTAATATAACCTAACCTAACCCAACCTAACATCTCGGCACTAATATTTGACAACATTCCTGGCGAGTTGGCCTCTACGTCTCCGTGGAACCTTCATATACATCAATAACGTAATATAATCTAACCTAACCCAACCTATCATCTCGGCACTAATATTTGACAACATTCCTGGCTTGATGGCCTCTACGTCTCCGTGGGACCTTCATATACATCAATAACATAATATTACCTAACCTAACCCAACCAATCATCTCGGCGGTAATATTAGACATCATTCCTGGCGAGTTGGCCTCTACGCCTCCGTGGGACTTTTATATACATCAAAACGTAATTTACCCTAACCTAACCCAACGTAACATCTCGGCGGTAATATTTGACAACATTCCTGGTCAGTTGGCCTCTGCGTCTCCGTGGAACCTTCATATACATCAATAACGTAATATAACCTAACCTAACCCAACCTATCATCTCGGCGGTAATATTTGACATCATTCCTGGCGAGTTGGCCTCTACGCTTCCGTGGGACGTTTGTATACATCAAAACGTAATTTACCCTAACCTAACCCAACGTAACATCTCGGCGGTAATATTCGGCAACATTCCTGGAGTGTTGGTCCCTACGTCTCCGTGGGATCTTCATATACATCAATAACGTAATATAACCTAAGCTAACCCAACCTATCATCTCGGCGGTAATATTTGACAACATTCCAGGCGAGTTGGCCCCTACGTCTCCGTGGGACTTTTATATACATCAATAACGTAATATAACCTAACCTTACCCAACCTAACATCTCGGCACTAATATTTGACAACATTCCAGGCGAGTTGGCCTCTACGTCTCCGTGGGACCTTCATATACATCAATAACATAATATTACCTAACCTAACCCAACCTATCATCTCGGCACTAATATTTGACAACATTCCTGGCTTGATGGCCTCTACGTCTCCGTGGGACCTTCATATACAACAATAACATAATATTACCTAACCTAACCCAACCTATCATCTCGGCGGTAATACTTGACAACATTCCTGGCGAGTTGGCCTCTACGTCTCCGTGGGACCTTCATATACATCAATAACGTAATATAACCTAACCTAACCCAACCTATCATCTCGGCGGTAATATTTGACAACATTCCTGACGAGTTGGCCTCTACGTCTCCGTGGGACTTTTATATACATCAATAACGTAATTTAACCTAACCTAAACCAACGTAACATCTCGGCGGTAATATTTGACAACATTCCTGGCTTGCTGGCCTCTATGTTTCCGTGGGACCTTTATATACATCAATAACGTAATATAACCTAACCTAACCCAACCTAACATCTCGGCGGTAATATTCTGCAACATTCCTGGAGTGTTGGTCCCTACGTCTCCGTGGGATCTTCATATACATCAATAACGTAATATAACCTAACCTAAACCAACCTATCATCTCGGCGGTAATATTTGACAACATTCCAGGCGAGTTGGCCTCTACGTCTCCGTGGGAATTTTATATACATCAGTAACGTAATATAACCTAACCTAACCCAACCTAACATCTCGGCACTAATATTTGACAACATTCCTGGCTTGATGGCCTCTACGTCTCCGTGGGACCTTCATATACATCAATAACATAATATTACCTAACCTAACCCAACCTATCATCTCGGCGGTAATACTTGACAACATTCCTGGCGAGTTGGCCTCTACGTCTCCGTGGAACCTTCATATACATCAATAACGTAATATAACCTAACCTAACCCAACCTATCATCTCGGCGGTAATATTTGACATCATTCCTGGCGAGTTGGCCTCTACGCCTGCGTGGGACTTTTATATACATCAAAACGTAATTTACCCTAACCTAACCCAACGGATCATCTCGGCGGTAATATTCGGCAACATTCCTGGAGTGTTGGTCTCTACGTCTCCGTGGGATCTTCATATACATCAATAACGTAATATAACCAAACCTAAACCAACCTATCATCTCGGCGGTAATATTTGACAACATTCCTGGCGAGTCGGCCTCTACGTCTCCGTGCGACCTTCATATACATCAATAACGTAATATAACGTAACCTAACCCAACCTATCATCTCGGCACTAATATTTGACAACATTACAGGCGAGTTGGCCTCTACGTCTCCGTGGGAATTTTATATACATCAATAACGTAATATAACCTAACCTAACCCAACCTAACATCTCGGCGGTAATATTTGACATCATTCCTGGCGAGTTGGCCTCTACGCCTCCGTGGGACTTTTATATACATCAAAACGTAATTTACATGAACCTAACCCAACGTAACATCTCGGCGGTAATATTTGACAACATTCCTGGTCAGTTGGCCTCTGCGTCTCCGTGGAACCTTCATATACATCAATAACGTAATATAACCTAACCTAACCCAACCTATCATCTCGGCGGTAATATTTGACATCATTCCTGGCGAGTTGGCCTCTACGCTTCCGTGGGACGTTTGTATACATCAAAACGTAATTTACCCTAACCTAACCCAACATAACATCTCGGCGGTAATATTCGGCAACATTCCTGGAGTGTTGGTCCCTACGTCTCCGTGGGATCTTCATATACATCAATAACGTAATATAACCTAACCTAAACCAACCTATCATCTCGGCGGTAATATTTGACAACATTCCAGGCGAGTTGGCCCCTACGTCTCCGTGGGAATTTTATATACATCAATAACGTAATATAACCTAACCTAACCCAACCTAACATCTCGGCACTAATATTTGACAACATTCCTGGCGAGTTGGCCTCTACCTCTCCGTGAGACCTTCATGTACATCAATAACGTAATATAATCTAACCTAACCCAACCTATAATCTCGGCGGTAATATTTAACAACATTCCTGGTCAGTTCGCCTCTGCGTCTCCGTGGAACCTTCATATACATCAATAACGTAATATAAACTAACCTAACCCAACCTATCATCTCGGCGGTAATATTTGACAACATTCCTGGCGAGTTGGCCTCTACGTCTCCGTGGGACTTTTATATACATCAATAACGTAATTTAACCTAACCTAAACCTACGTAACATCTCGGCGGTAATATTTGACAACATTCCTAGTTTGATGGCCTCTACGTCTCCGTGGGACCTTCATATACATCAATAACATAATATTACCTAACCTAACCCAACCTATCATCTCGGCGGTAATACTTGACAACATTCCTGGCGAGTTGGCCTCTACGTCTCCGTGGGACTTTTATATACGACAATAACGTAATATAACCTAACCTAACCCAACCTATCATCTCGGCGGTAATATTTGACATCATTCCTGGCGAGTTGGCCTCTACGCCTCCGTGGGACTTTTATATACATCAAAACGTAATTTACCCTAACCTAACCCAACGTAACATCTCGGCGGTAATATTCGGCAACATTCCTGGAGTGTTGGTCCCTACGTCTCCGTGGGATCTTCATATACATCAATAACGTAATATAACCTAACCTGAACCAACCTATAATCTCGGCACTAATATTTGACAACATTACAGGCGAGTTGGCCTCTACGTCTCCGTGGGAATTTTATATACATCAATAACGTAATATAACCTAACCTAACCCAACCTAACATCTCGGCACTAATATTTGACAACATTCCTGGCGAGTTGTCCTCTACCTCTCCGTGAGACCTTCATATACATCAATAACGTAATATAATGTAACCTAACCCAACCTATCATCTCGGCACTAATATTTGACAACATTCCTGGCTTGATGGCCTCTACGTCTCCGTGGGACCTTCATATACATCAATAACATAATATTACCTAACCTAACCCAACCTATCATCTCGGCGGTAATACTTGACAACATTCCTGGCGAGTTGGCCTCTACGTCTCCGTGGGACTTTTATATACATCAATAACGTAATATAACCTAACCTTACCCAACCAATCATCTCGACGGTAATATTTGACATCATTCCTGGCGAGTTGGCCTCTACGCCTCCGTGGGACTTTTATATACATCAAAACGTAATTTACCCTAACCTAACCCAACGTAACATCTCGGCGGTAATATTCGGCAACATTCCTGGAGTGTTGGTCCCTACGTCTCCGTGGGATCTTCATATACATCAATAACGTAATATAACCTAACCTAAACCAACCTATCATCTCGGCGGTAATATTTGACAACATTCCAGGCGAGTTGGCCTCTACGTCTCCGTGGGACCTTCATATACATCAATAACGTAATATAACCTAACCTAACCCAACCTATCATCTCGGCGGTAATATTTGACATCACTCCTGGCGAGTTGGCTTCTACGCCTCCGTGGGACATTTATATACATCAATAACGTAATATAACCTAACCTAACCCAACCTAACATCTCGGCACTAATATTTGACAACATTCCTGGCTTGATGGCCTCTACGTCTCCGTGGGACCTTCATATACATCAATAACATAATATTACCTAACCTAACCCAACCTATCATCTCGGCGGTAATACTTGACAACATTCCTGGCGAGTTGGCCTCTACGTCTCCGTGGGACTTTTATATACATCAATAACGTAATATAACCTAACCTAACCCAACCAATCATCTCGGCGGTAATATTTGACATCATTCCTGGCGAGTTGGCCTCTACGCCTCCGTGGGACTTTTATATACATCAAAACGTAATTTACCCTAACCTAACCCAACGTAACATCTCGGCGGTAATATTTGACAACATTCCTGGTCAGTTGGCCTCTGCGTCTCCGTGGAACCTTCATATACATCAATAACGTAATATAACCTAACCTAACCCAACCTATCATCTCGGCGGTAATATTTGACATCATTCCTGGCGAGTGGGCCTCTACGCCTCCGTGGGACTGTTATATACATCAAAATGTAATTTACCCTAACCTAACCCAACGTAACATCTCGGCGTTAATATTCGGCAACATTCCTGGAGTGTTGGTCCCTACGTCTCCGTGGGATCTTCATATACATCAATAACGTAATATAACCTAACCTAAACCAACCTATCATCTCGGCGGTAATATTTGACAACATTCCAGGCGAATTGGCCTCTACGTCTCCGTGGGAATTTTATATACATCAATAACGTAACATAACCTAACCTAACCCAACCTAACATCTCGGCACTAATATTTGACAACATTCCTGGCTTGATGGCCTCTACGTCTCCGTGGGACCTTCATATACATCAACAACATAATATTACCTAACCTAACCCAACCTATCATCTCGGCGGTAATACTTGACAACATTCCTGGCGAGTTGGCCTCTACGTCTCCGTGGAACCTTCATATACATCAATAACGTAATATAACTTAACCTAACCCAACCTATCAACTCGGCGGTAATATTTGACATCATTCCTGGCGAGTTGGCCTCTACGCCTCCGTGGGACTTTTATATACATCAAAACGTAATTTACCCTAACCTAACCCAACGTAACATCTCGGCAGTAATATTCGGCAACATTCCTGGAGTGTTGTTCCCTACGTCTCCGTGGGACCTTCATATACATCAATAACGTAATATAACCTAACCTAACCCAACCTATCATCTCGGCGGTAATATTTGACATCACTCCTGGCGAGTTGGCCTCTACGCCTCCGTGGGACTTTTATATACATCAATAACGTAATATAACCTAACCTAACCCAACCTAACATCTCGGCACTAATATTTGACAACATTCCTGGCTTGATGGCCTCTACGGCTCCGTGGGACCTTCATATACATCAATAACATAATATTACCTAACCTAACCCAACCTATCATCTCGGCGGTAATACTTGACAACATTCCTGGCGAGATGGCCTCTGCGTCTCCTTGGGACTTTTATATACATCAATAACGTAATATAACCTAACCTAACCCAACCTATCATCTCGGCGGTAATACTTGACAACATTCCTGGCGAGTTGGCCTCTACGCCTCCGTGGGACTTTTATATACATCAAAACGTAATTTACCCTAACCTAACCCAACGGATCATCTCGGCGGTAATATTCGGCAACATTCCTGGAGTGTTGGTCTCTACGTCTCCGTGGGATCTTCATATACATCAATAACGTAATATAACCAAACCTAAACCAACCTATCATCTCGGCGGTAATATTTGACAACATTCCTGGCGAGTCGGCCTCTACGTCTCCGTGCGACCTTCATATACATCAATAACGTAATATAACGTAACCTAACCCAACCTATCATCTCGGCACTAATATTTGACAACATTACAGGCGAGTTGGCCTCTACGTCTCCGTGGGAATTTTATATACATCAATAACGTAATATAACCTAACCTAACCCAACCTAACATCTCGGCACTAATATTTGACAACATTCCTGGCGAGTTGGCCTCTACGTCTCCGTGGAACCTTCATATACATCAATAACGTAATATAATCTAACCTAACCCAACCTATCATCTCGGCACTAATATTTGACAACATTCCTGGCTTGATGGCCTCTACGTCTCCGTGGGACCTTCATATACATCAATAACATAATATTACCTAACCTAACCCAACCAATCATCTCGGCGGTAATATTAGACATCATTCCTGGCGAGTTGGCCTCTACGCCTCCGTGGGACTTTTATATACATCAAAACGTAATTTACCCTAACCTAACCCAACGTAACATCTCGGCGGTAATATTTGACAACATTCCTGGTCAGTTGGCCTCTGCGTCTCCGTGGAACCTTCATATACATCAATAACGTAATATAACCTAACCTAACCCAACCTATCATCTCGGCGGTAATATTTGACATCATTCCTGGCGAGTTGGCCTCTACGCTTCCGTGGGACGTTTGTATACATCAAAACGTAATTTACCCTAACCTAACCCAACGTAACATCTCGGCGGTAATATTCGGCAACATTCCTGGAGTGTTGGTCCCTACGTCTCCGTGGGATCTTCATATACATCAATAACGTAATATAACCTAAGCTAACCCAACCTATCATCTCGGCGGTAATATTTGACAACATTCCAGGCGAGTTGGCCCCTACGTCTCCGTGGGACTTTTATATACATCAATAACGTAATATAACCTAACCTTACCCAACCTAACATCTCGGCACTAATATTTGACAACATTCCAGGCGAGTTGGCCTCTACGTCTCCGTGGGACCTTCATATACATCAATAACATAATATTACCTAACCTAACCCAACCTATCATCTCGGCACTAATATTTGACAACATTCCTGGCTTGATGGCCTCTACGTCTCCGTGGGACCTTCATATACAACAATAACATAATATTACCTAACCTAACCCAACCTATCATCTCGGCGGTAATACTTGACAACATTCCTGGCGAGTTGGCCTCTACGTCTCCGTGGGACCTTCATATACATCAATAACGTAATATAACCTAACCTAACCCAACCTATCATCTCGGCGGTAATATTTGACAACATTCCTGACGAGTTGGCCTCTACGTCTCCGTGGGACTTTTATATACATCAATAACGTAATTTAACCTAACCTAAACCAACGTAACATCTCGGCGGTAATATTTGACAACATTCCTGGCTTGCTGGCCTCTATGTTTCCGTGGGACCTTTATATACATCAATAACGTAATATAACCTAACCTAACCCAACCTAACATCTCGGCGGTAATATTCTGCAACATTCCTGGAGTGTTGGTCCCTACGTCTCCGTGGGATCTTCATATACATCAATAACGTAATATAACCTAACCTAAACCAACCTATCATCTCGGCGGTAATATTTGACAACATTCCAGGCGAGTTGGCCTCTACGTCTCCGTGGGAATTTTATATACATCAGTAACGTAATATAACCTAACCTAACCCAACCTAACATCTCGGCACTAATATTTGACAACATTCCTGGCTTGATGGCCTCTACGTCTCCGTGGGACCTTCATATACATCAATAACATAATATTACCTAACCTAACCCAACCTATCATCTCGGCGGTAATACTTGACAACATTCCTGGCGAGTTGGCCTCTACGTCTCCGTGGAACCTTCATATACATCAATAACGTAATATAACCTAACCTAACCCAACCTATCATCTCGGCGGTAATATTTGACATCATTCCTGGCGAGTTGGCCTCTACGCCTGCGTGGGACTTTTATATACATCAAAACGTAATTTACCCTAACCTAACCCAACGGATCATCTCGGCGGTAATATTCGGCAACATTCCTGGAGTGTTGGTCTCTACGTCTCCGTGGGATCTTCATATACATCAATAACGTAATATAACCAAACCTAAACCAACCTATCATCTCGGCGGTAATATTTGACAACATTCCTGGCGAGTCGGCCTCTACGTCTCCGTGCGACCTTCATATACATCAATAACGTAATATAACGTAACCTAACCCAACCTATCATCTCGGCACTAATATTTGACAACATTACAGGCGAGTTGGCCTCTACGTCTCCGTGGGAATTTTATATACATCAATAACGTAATATAACCTAACCTAACCCAACCTAACATCTCGGCGGTAATATTTGACATCATTCCTGGCGAGTTGGCCTCTACGCCTCCGTGGGACTTTTATATACATCAAAACGTAATTTACATGAACCTAACCCAACGTAACATCTCGGCGGTAATATTTGACAACATTCCTGGTCAGTTGGCCTCTGCGTCTCCGTGGAACCTTCATATACATCAATAACGTAATATAACCTAACCTAACCCAACCTATCATCTCGGCGGTAATATTTGACATCATTCCTGGCGAGTTGGCCTCTACGCTTCCGTGGGACGTTTGTATACATCAAAACGTAATTTACCCTAACCTAACCCAACATAACATCTCGGCGGTAATATTCGGCAACATTCCTGGAGTGTTGGTCCCTACGTCTCCGTGGGATCTTCATATACATCAATAACGTAATATAACCTAACCTAAACCAACCTATCATCTCGGCGGTAATATTTGACAACATTCCAGGCGAGTTGGCCCCTACGTCTCCGTGGGAATTTTATATACATCAATAACGTAATATAACCTAACCTAACCCAACCTAACATCTCGGCACTAATATTTGACAACATTCCTGGCGAGTTGGCCTCTACCTCTCCGTGAGACCTTCATGTACATCAATAACGTAATATAATCTAACCTAACCCAACCTATAATCTCGGCGGTAATATTTAACAACATTCCTGGTCAGTTCGCCTCTGCGTCTCCGTGGAACCTTCATATACATCAATAACGTAATATAAACTAACCTAACCCAACCTATCATCTCGGCGGTAATATTTGACAACATTCCTGGCGAGTTGGCCTCTACGTCTCCGTGGGACTTTTATATACATCAATAACGTAATTTAACCTAACCTAAACCTACGTAACATCTCGGCGGTAATATTTGACAACATTCCTAGTTTGATGGCCTCTACGTCTCCGTGGGACCTTCATATACATCAATAACATAATATTACCTAACCTAACCCAACCTATCATCTCGGCGGTAATACTTGACAACATTCCTGGCGAGTTGGCCTCTACGTCTCCGTGGGACTTTTATATACGACAATAACGTAATATAACCTAACCTAACCCAACCTATCATCTCGGCGGTAATATTTGACATCATTCCTGGCGAGTTGGCCTCTACGCCTCCGTGGGACTTTTATATACATCAAAACGTAATTTACCCTAACCTAACCCAACGTAACATCTCGGCGGTAATATTCGGCAACATTCCTGGAGTGTTGGTCCCTACGTCTCCGTGGGATCTTCATATACATCAATAACGTAATATAACCTAACCTGAACCAACCTATAATCTCGGCACTAATATTTGACAACATTACAGGCGAGTTGGCCTCTACGTCTCCGTGGGAATTTTATATACATCAATAACGTAATATAACCTAACCTAACCCAACCTAACATCTCGGCACTAATATTTGACAACATTCCTGGCGAGTTGTCCTCTACCTCTCCGTGAGACCTTCATATACATCAATAACGTAATATAATGTAACCTAACCCAACCTATCATCTCGGCACTAATATTTGACAACATTCCTGGCTTGATGGCCTCTACGTCTCCGTGGGACCTTCATATACATCAATAACATAATATTACCTAACCTAACCCAACCTATCATCTCGGCGGTAATACTTGACAACATTCCTGGCGAGTTGGCCTCTACGTCTCCGTGGGACTTTTATATACATCAATAACGTAATATAACCTAACCTTACCCAACCAATCATCTCGACGGTAATATTTGACATCATTCCTGGCGAGTTGGCCTCTACGCCTCCGTGGGACTTTTATATACATCAAAACGTAATTTACCCTAACCTAACCCAACGTAACATCTCGGCGGTAATATTCGGCAACATTCCTGGAGTGTTGGTCCCTACGTCTCCGTGGGATCTTCATATACATCAATAACGTAATATAACCTAACCTAAACCAACCTATCATCTCGGCGGTAATATTTGACAACATTCCAGGCGAGTTGGCCTCTACGTCTCCGTGGGACCTTCATATACATCAATAACGTAATATAACCTAACCTAACCCAACCTATCATCTCGGCGGTAATATTTGACATCACTCCTGGCGAGTTGGCTTCTACGCCTCCGTGGGACATTTATATACATCAATAACGTAATATAACCTAACCTAACCCAACCTAACATCTCGGCACTAATATTTGACAACATTCCTGGCTTGATGGCCTCTACGTCTCCGTGGGACCTTCATATACATCAATAACATAATATTACCTAACCTAACCCAACCTATCATCTCGGCGGTAATACTTGACAACATTCCTGGCGAGTTGGCCTCTACGTCTCCGTGGGACTTTTATATACATCAATAACGTAATATAACCTAACCTAACCCAACCAATCATCTCGGCGGTAATATTTGACATCATTCCTGGCGAGTTGGCCTCTACGCCTCCGTGGGACTTTTATATACATCAAAACGTAATTTACCCTAACCTAACCCAACGTAACATCTCGGCGGTAATATTTGACAACATTCCTGGTCAGTTGGCCTCTGCGTCTCCGTGGAACCTTCATATACATCAATAACGTAATATAACCTAACCTAACCCAACCTATCATCTCGGCGGTAATATTTGACATCATTCCTGGCGAGTGGGCCTCTACGCCTCCGTGGGACTGTTATATACATCAAAATGTAATTTACCCTAACCTAACCCAACGTAACATCTCGGCGGTAATATACGGCAACATTCCTGGAGTGTTGGTCCCTACGTCTCCGTGGGATCTTCATATACATCAATAACGTAATATAACCTAACCTAAACCAACCTATCATCTCGGCGGTAATATTTGACAACATTCCAGGCGAATTGGCCTCTACGTCTCCGTGGGAATTTTATATACATCAATAACGTAACATAACCTAACCTAACCCAACCTAACATCTCGGCACTAATATTTGACAACATTCCTGGCTTGATGGCCTCTACGTCTCCGTGGGACCTTCATATACATCAACAACATAATATTACCTAACCTAACCCAACCTATCATCTCGGCGGTAATACTTGACAACATTCCTGGCGAGTTGGCCTCTACGTCTCCGTGGAACCTTCATATATATCAATAACGTAATATAACTTAACCTAACCCAACCTATCAACTCGGCGGTAATATTTGACATCATTCCTGGCGAGTTGGCCTCTACGCCTCCGTGGGACTTTTATATACATCAAAACGTAATTTACCCTAACCTAACCCAACGTAACATCTCGGCGGTAATATTCGGCAACATTCCTGGAGTGTTGTTCCCTACGTCTCCGTGGGACCTTCATATACATCAATAACGTAATATAACCTAACCTAACCCAACCTATCATCTCGGCGGTAATATTTGACATCACTCCTGGCGAGTTGGCCTCTACGCCTCCGTGGGACTTTTATATACATCAATAACGTAATATAACCTAACCTAACCCAACCTAACATCTCGGCACTAATATTTGACAACATTCCTGGCTTGATGGCCTCTACGGCTCCGTGGGACCTTCATATACATCAATAACATAATATTACCTAACCTAACCCAACCTATCATCTCGGCGGTAATACTTGACAACATTCCTGGCGAGATGGCCTCTGCGTCTCCTTGGGACTTTTATATACATCAATAACGTAATATAACCTAACCTAACCCAACCTATCATCTCGGCGGTAATACTTGACAACATTCCTGGCGAGTTGGCCTCTACGCCTCCGTGGGACTTTTATATACATCAAAACGTAATTTACCCTAACCTAACCCAACGGATCATCTCGGCGGTAATATTCGGCAACATTCCTGGAGTGTTGGTCTCTACGTCTCCGTGGGATCTTCATATACATCAATAACGTAATATAACCAAACCTAAACCAACCTATCATCTCGGCGGTAATATTTGACAACATTCCTGGCGAGTCGGCCTCTACGTCTCCGTGCGACCTTCATATACATCAATAACGTAATATAACCTAACCTAACCCAACCTAACATCTCGGCACTAATATTTGACAACATTCCTGGCGAGTTGGCCTCTACGTCTCCGTGGAACCTTCATATACATCAATAACGTAATATAATCTAACCTAACCCAACCTATCATCTCGGCACTAATATTTGACAACATTCCTGGCTTGATGGCCTCTACGTCTCCGTGGGACCTTCATATACATCAATAACATAATATTACCTAACCTAACCCAACCAATCATCTCGGCGGTAATATTAGACATCATTCCTGGCGAGTTGGCCTCTACGCCTCCGTGGGACTTTTATATACATCAAAACGTAATTTACCCTAACCTAACCCAACGTAACATCTCGGCGGTAATATTTGACAACATTCCTGGTCAGTTGGCCTCTGCGTCTCCGTGGAACCTTCATATACATCAATAACGTAATATAACCTAACCTAACCCAACCTATCATCTCGGCGGTAATATTTGACAACATTCCAGGCGAGTTGGCCCCTACGTCTCCGTGGGAATTTTATATACATCAATAACGTAATATAACCTAACCTAACCCAACCTAACATCTCGGCACTAATATTTGACAACATTCCAGGCGAGTTGGCCTCTACGTCTCCGTGGGAATTTTATATACATCAATAACGTAACATAACCTAACCTAACCCAACCTAACATCTCGGCACTAATATTTGACAACATTCCTGGCGAGTTGGCCTCTACTTCTCCGTGAGACCTTCATATACATCAATAACGTAATATAACCTATCCTAACCCAACCTATAATCTCGGCGGTAATATTTGACAACATTCCTGGTCAGTTGGCCTCTGCGTCTCCATGGAACCTTCATATACATCAATAACGTAATATAACCTAAGCTAACCCAACCTATCACCTCGGCGGTAATATTTGACAACATTCCTGGCGAGTTGGCCTCTACGTCTCCGTGGGACTTTTATATACATCAATAACGTAATTTAACCTAACCTAAACCTACGTAACATCACGGCGGTAATATTTGACAACATTCCTGGCTTGATGGCCTCTACGTCTCCGTGGGACCTTCATATACATCAATAACATAATATTACCTAACCTAACCCAACCTATCATCTCGGCGGTAATACTTGACAACATTCCTGGCGCGTTGGCCTCTACGTCTCCGTGGGACCTTCATATACATCAATAACATAATATTACCTAACCTAACCCAACCTATCATCTCGGCGGTAATACTTGACAACATTCCTGGCGAGTTGGCCTCTACGTCTCCGTGGAACCTTCATATACATCAATAACGTAATATAACCTAACCTAACCCAACCTATCATCTCGGCGGTAATATTTGACATCATTCCTGGCGAGTTGGCCTCTACGCCTCCGTGGGACTTTTATATACATCAAAACGTAATTTACCCTAACCTAACCCAACGTAACATCTCGGCGGTAATATTCTGCAACATTCCTGGAGTGTTGGTCCCTACGTCTCCGTGGGATCTTCATATACATCAATAACGTAATATAACCTAACCTAAACCAACCTATCATCTCGGCGGTAATATTTGACAACATTCCAGGCGAGTTGGCCTCTACGTCTCCGTGGGAATTTTATATACATCAGTAACGTAATATAACCTAACCTAACCCAACCTAACATCTCGGCACTAATATTTGACAACATTCCTGGCGAGTTGGCCTCTACCTCTCCGTGAGACCTTCATATACATCAATAACGTAATATAATCTAACCTAACCCAACCTATCATCTCGGCACTAATATTTGACAACATTCCTGGCTTGATGGCCTCTACGTCTCCGTGGGACCTTCATATACATCAATAACATAATATTACCTAACCTAACCCAACCTATCATCTCGGCGGTAATACTTGACAACATTCCTGGCTAGTTGGCCTCTACGCCTCCGTGGGACTTTTATATACATCAAAACGTAATTTACCCTAACCTAACCCAACGGATCATCTCGGCGGTAATATTCGGCAACATTCCTGGAGTGTTGGTCTCTACGTCTCCGTGGGATCTTCATATACATCAATAACGTAATATAACCAAACCTAAACCAACCTATCATTTCGGCGGTAATATTTGACAACATTCCTGGCGAGTCGGCCTCTACGTCTCCGTGCGACCTTCATATACATCAATAACGTAATATAACGTAACCTAACCCAACCTATCATCTCGGCACTAATATTTGATAACATTACAGGCGAGTTGGCCTCTACGTCTCCGTGGGAATTTTATATACATCAATAACGTAATATAACCTAACCTAACCCAACCTAACATCTCGGCACTAGTATTTGACAACATTCCTGGCGAGTTGGCCTCTACGTCTCCGTGGAACCTTCATATACATCAATAACGTAATATAATCTAACCTAACCCAACCTATCATCTCGGCACTAATATTTGACAACATTCCTGGCTTGATGGCCTCTACGTCTCCGTGGGACCTTCATATACATCAATAACATAATATTACCTAACCTAACCCAACCAATCATCTCGGCGGTAATATTAGACATCATTCCTGGCGAGTTGGCCTCTACGCCTCCGTGGGACTTTTATATACATCAAAACGTAATTTACCCTAACCTAACCCAACGTAACATCTCGGCGGTAATATTTGACAACATTCCTGGTCAGTTGGCCTCTGCGTCTCCGTGGAACCTTCATATACATCAATAACGTAATATAACCTAACCTAACCCAACCTATCATCTCGGCGGTAATATTTGACATCATTCCTGGCGAGATGGCCTCTACGCTTCCGTGGGACGTTTGTATACATCAAAACGTAATTTACCCTAACCTAACCCAACGTAACATCTCGGCGGTAATATTCGGCAACATTCCTGGAGTGTTGGTCCCTACGTCTCCGTGGGATCTTCATATACATCAATAACGTAATATAACCTAACCTAAACCAACCTATCATCTCGGCGGTAATATTTGACAACATTCCAGGCGAGTTGGCCCCTACGTCTCCGTGGGAATTTTATATACATCAATAACGTAATATAACCTAACCTAACCCAACCTAACATCTCGGCACTAATATTTGACAACATTCCTGGCGAGTTGGCCTCTACCTCTCCGTGAGACCTTCATGTACATCAATAACGTAATATAATCTAATCTAACCCAACCTATAATCTCGGCGGTAATATTTGACAACATTCCTGGTCAGTTGGCCTCTGCGTCTCCGTGGAACCTTCATATACATCAATAACGTAATATAACCTAACCTAACCCAACCTATCATCTCGGCGGTAATATTTGACAACATTCCTGGCGAGTTGGCCTCTACGTCTCCGTGGGACTTTTATATACATCAATAACGTAATTTAACCTAACCTAAACCTACGTAACATCTCGGCGGTAATATTTGACAACATTCCTGGTTTGATGGCCTCTACGTCTCCGTGGGACCTTCATATACATCAATAACATAATATTACCTAACCTAACCCAACCTATCATCTCGGCGGTAATACTTGACCACATTCCTGGCGAGTTGGCCTCTACGTCTCCGTGGGACTTTTATATACGACAATAACGTAATATAACCTAACCTAACCCAACCTATCATCTCGGCGGTAATATTTGACATCATTCCTGGCGAGTTGGCCTCTACGCCTCCGTGGGACTTTTATATATATCAAAACGTAATTTACCCTAACCTAACCCAACGTAACATCTCGGCGGTAATATTCGGCAACATTCCTGGAGTGTTGGTCCCTACGTCTCCGTGGGATCTTCATATACATCAATAACGTAATATAACCTAACCTGAACCACCCTATCATCTCGGCACTAATATTTGACAACATTACAGGCGAGTTGGCCTCTACGTCTCCGTGGGAATTTTATATACATCAATAACGTAATATAACCTAACCTAACCCAACCTAACATCTCGGCACTAATATTTGACAACATTCCTGGCGAGTTGGCCTCTACCTCTCCGTGAGACCTTCATATACATCAATAACGTAATATAATCTAACCTAACCTAACCTATCATCTCGGCACTAATATTTGACAACATTCCTGGCTTGATGGCGTCTACGTCTCCGTGGGACCTTCATATACATCAATAACATAATATTACCTAACCTAACCCAACCTATCATCTCGGCGGTAATACTTGACCACATTCCTGGCGAGTTGGCCTCTACGTCTCCGTGGGACTTTTATATACGACAATAACGTAATATAACCTAACCTAACCCAACCTATCATCTCGGCGGTAATATTTGACATCATTCCTGGCGAGTTGGCCTCTACGCCTCCGTGGGACTTTTATATATATCAAAACGTAATTTACCCTAACCTAACCCAACGTAACATCTCGGCGGTAATATTCGGCAACATTCCTGGAGTGTTGGTCCCTACGTCTCCGTGGGATCTTCATATACATCAATAACGTAATATAACCTAACCTGAACCAACCTATCATCTCGGCACTAATATTTGACAACATTACAGGCGAGTTGGCCTCTACGTCTCCGTGGGAATTTTATATACATCAATAACGTAATATAACCTAACCTAACCCAACCTAACATCTCGGCACTAATATTTGACAACATTCCTGGCGAGTTGGCCTCTACCTCTCCGTGAGACCTTCATATACATCAATAACGTAATATAATCTAACCTAACCTAACCTATCATCTCGGCACTAATATTTGACAACATTCCTGGCTTGATGGCGTCTACGTCTCCGTGGGACCTTCATATACATCAATAACATAATATTACCTAACCTAACCCAACCTATCATCTCGGCGGTAATACTTGACAACATTCCTGGCGAGTTGGCCTCTACGTCTCCGTGGGACTTTTATATACATCAATAACGTAATATAACCTAACCTAACCCAACCAATCATCTCGGCGGTAATATTTGACATCATTCCTGGCGAGTTGGCCTCTACGCCTCCGTGGGACTTTTATATACATCAAAACGTAATTTACCCTAACCTAACCCAACGTAACATCTCGGCGGTAATATTTGACAACATTCCTGGTCAGTTGGCCTCTGCGTCTCCGTGGAACCTTCATATACATCAATAACGTAATATAACCTAACCTAACCCAACCTATCATCTCGGCGGTAATATTTGACATCATTCCTGGCGAGTTGGCCTCTACGCTTCCGTGGGACTTTTGTATACATCAAAACGTAATTTACCCTAACCTAACCCAACGTAACATCTCGGCGGTAATATTCGGCAACATTCCTGGAGTGTTGGTCCCTACGTCTCCGTGGGATCTTCATATACATCAATAACGTAATATAACCTAACCTAAACCAACCTATCATCTCGGCGGTAATATTTGACAACATTCCAGGCGAGTTGGCCCCTACGTCTCCGTGGGAATTTTATATACATCAATAACGTGATATAACCTAACCTAACCCAACCTAACATCTCGGCACTAATATTTGACAGCATTCCTGGCGAGTTGGCCTCTACCTCTCCGTGAGACCTTCATGTACATCAATAACGTAATATAATCTAACCTAACCCAACCTATAATCTCGGCGGTAATATTTGACAACATTCCTGTTCAGTTGGCCTCTGCGTCTCCGTGGAACCTTCATATACATCAATAACGTAATATAACCTAACCTAACCCAACCTATCATCTCGGCGGTAATATTTGACAACATTCCTGGCGAGTTGGCCTCTACGTCTCCGTGGGACTTTTATATACATCAATAACGTAATTTAACCTAACCTAAACCTACGTAACATCTCGGCGGTAATATTTGACAACATTCCTGGTTTGATGGCCTCTACGTCTCCGTGGGATCTTCATATACATCAATAACGTAATATAACCTAACCTAAACCAACCTATCATCTCGGCGGTAATATTTGACAACATTCCAGGCGAGTTGGCCTCTACGTCTCCGTGGGAATTTTGTATACATCAATAACGTAATATAACCTAACCTAACCCAACCTAACATCTCGGCACTAATATTTGACAACATTCCTGGCTTGATGGCCTCTACGTCTCCGTGGGACCTTCATATACATCAATAACATAATATTACCTAACCTAACCCAACCTATCATCTCGGCGGTAATACTTGACAACATTCCTGGCGAGTTGGCCTCTACGTCTCCGTGGAACCTTCATATACATCAATAACGTAATATAACCTAACCTAACCCAACCTATCATCTCGGCGGTAATATTTGACATCATTCATGACGAGTGGGCCTCTACGCCTCCGTGGGACTTTTATATACATCAAAACGTAATTTACCCTAACCTAACCCAACGTAACATCTCGGCGGTAATATTCGGCAACATTCCTGGAGTGTTGGTCCCTACGTCTCCGTGGGATCTTCATATACATCAATAACGTAATATAACCTAACCTAAACCAACCTATCATCTCGGCGGTAATATTTGACAACATTCCAGGCGAGTTGGCCTCTACGTCTCCGTGGGAATTTTATATACATCAATAACGTAACATAACCTAACCTAACCCAACCTAACATCTCGGCACTAATATTTGACAACATTCCTGGCGAGTTGGCCTCTACCTCTCCGTGAGACCTTCATATACATCAATAACGTAATATAATCTATCCTAACCCAACCTATAATCTCGACGGTAATATTTGTCAACATTCCTGGTCCGTTGGCCTCTGCGTCTCCATGGAACCTTCATATACATCAATAACGTAATATAACCTAACCTAACCCAACCTATCACCTCGGCGGTAATATTTGACAACATTCCTGGCGAGTTGGCCTCTACGTCCCCGTGGGACTTTTATATACATCAATAACGTAATTTAACCTAACCTAAACCTACGTAACATCACGGCGGTAATATTTGACAACATTCCTGGCTTGATGGCCTCTACGTCTCCGTGGGACATTCATATACATCAATAACATAATATTACCTAACCTAACCCAACCTATCATCTCGGCGGTAATACTTGACAACATTCCTGGCGCGTTGGCCTCTACGTCTCCGTGGGACCTTCATATACATCAATAACATAATATTACCTAACCTAACCCAACCTATCATCTCGGCGGTAATACTTGACAACATTCCTGGCGAGTTGGCCTCTACGTCTCCGTGGAACCTTCATATACATCAATAACGTAATATAACCTAACCTAACCCAACCTATCATCTCGGCGGTAATATTTGACATCATTCCTGGCGAGTTGGCCTCTACGCCTCCATGGGACTTTTATATACATCAAAACGTAATTTACCCTAACCTAACCCAACGGATCATCTCGGCGGTAATATTCGGCAACATTCCTGGAGTGTTGGTCTCTACGTCTCCGTGGGATCTTCATATACATCAATAACGTAATATAACCAAACCTAAACCACCCTATCATCTCGGCGGTAATATTTGACAACATTCCTGGCGAGTCGGCCTCTACGTCTCCGTGCGACCTTCATATACATCAATAACGTAATATAACGTAACCTAACCCAACCTATCATCTCGGCACTAATATTTGACAACATTACAGGCGAGTTGGCCTCTACGTCTCCGTGGGAATTTTATATACATCAATAACGTAATATAACCTAACCTAACCCAACCTAACATCTCGGCACTAATATTTGACAACATTCCTGGCGAGTTGGCCTCTACGTCTCCGTGGAACCTTCATATACATCAATAACGTAATATAATCTAACCTAACCCAACCTATCATCTCGGCACTAATATTTGACAACATTCCTGGCTTGATGGCCTCTACGTCTCCGTGGGACCTTCATATACATCAATAACATAATATTACCTAACCTAACCCAACCAATCATCTCGGCGGTAATATTAGACATCATTCCTGGCGAGTTGGCCTCTACGCCTCCGTGGGACTTTTATATACATCAAAACGTAATTTACCCTAACCTAACCCAACGTAACATCTCGGCGGTAATATTTGACAACATTCCTGGTCAGTTGGCCTCTGCGTCTCCGTGGAACCTTCATATACATCAATAACGTAATATAACCTAACATAACCCAACCTATAATCTCGGCGGTAATATTTGACAACATTCCTGGTCAGTTGGCCTCTGCGTCTCCGTGGAACCTTCATATACATCAATAACGTAATATAACCTAACCTAACCCAACCTATCATCTCGGCGGTAATATTTGACAACATTCCTGGCGAGTTGGCCTCTACGTCTCCGTGGAACTTTTATATACATCAATAACGTAATTTAACCTAACCTAAACCTACGTAACATCTCGGCGGTAATATTTGACAACATTCCTGGTTTGATGGCCTCTACGTCTCCGTGGGACCTTCATATACATCAATAACATAATATTACCTAACCTAACCCAACCTATCATCTCGGCGGTAATATTTGACAACATTCCAGGCGAGTTGGCCTCTACGTCTCCGTGGGAATTTTATATACATCAATAACGTAACATAACCTAACCTAACCCAACCTAACATCTCGGCACTAATATTTGACAACATTCCTGGCGAGTTGGCCTCTACCTCTCCGTGAGACCTTCATATACATCAATAACGTAATATAATCTATCCTAACCCAACCTATAATCTCGGCGGTAATATTTGACAACATTCCTGGTCCGTTGGCCTCTGCGTCTCCATGGAACCTTCATATACATCAATAACGTAATATAACCTAACCTAACCCAACCTATCACCTCGGCGGTAATATTTGACAACATTCCTGGCGAGTTGGCCTCTACGTCCCCGTGGGACTTTTATATACATCAATAACGTAATTTAACCTAACCTAAACCTACGTAACATCACGGCGGTAATATTTGACAACATTCCTGGCTTGATGGCCTCTACGTCTCCGTGGGACATTCATATACATCAATAACATAATATTACCTAACCTAACCCAACCTATCATCTCGGCGGTAATACTTGACAACATTCCTGGCGCGTTGGCCTCTACGTCTCCGTGGGACCTTCATATACATCAATAACATAATATTACCTAACCTAACCCAACCTATCATCTCGGCGGTAATACTTGACAACATTCCTGGCGAGTTGGCCTCTACGTCTCCGTGGAACCTTCATATACATCAATAACGTAATATAACCTAACCTAACCCAACCTATCAACTCGGCGGTAATATTTGACAACATTCCAGGCGAGTTGGCCTCTACGTCTCCGTGGGAATTTTATATACATCAATAACGTAATATAACCTAACCTAACCCAACCTAACATCTCGGCACTAATATTTGACAACATTCCTGGCTTGATGGCTTCTACGTCTCCGTGGGACCTTCATATACATCAATAACGTAATATAACCAAACCTAAACCAACCTATCATCTCGGCGGTAATATTTGACAACATTCCTGGCGAGTCGGCCTCTACGTCTCCGTGCGACCTTCATATACATCAATAACGTAATATAACGTAACCTAACCCAACCTATCATCTCGGCACTAATATTTGACAACATTACAGGCGAGTTGGCCTCTACGTCTCCGTGGGAATTTTATATACCTCAATAACGTAATATAACCTAACCTAACCCAACCTAACATCTCGGCACTAATATTTGACAACATTCCTGGCGAGTTGGCCTCTACGTCTCCGTGGAACCATCATATACATCAATAACGTAATATAATCTAACCTAACCCAACCTATCATCTCGGCACTAATATTTGACAACATTCCTGGCTTGATGGCCTCTACGTCTCCGTGGGACCTTCATATACATCAATAACATAATATTACCTAACCTAACCCAACCAATCATCTCGGCGGTAATAGTAGACATCATTCCTGGCGAGTTGGCCTCTACGCCTCCGTGGGACTTTTATATACATCAAAACGTAATTTACCCTAACCTAACCCAACGTAACATCTCGGCGGTAATATTTGACAACATTCCTGGTCAGTTGGCCTCTGCGTCTCCGTGGAACCTTCATATACATCAATAACGTAATATAACCTAACCTAACCCAACCTATAATCTCGGCGGTAATATTTGACAACATTCCTGGTCAGTTGGCCTCTGCGTCTCCGTGGAACCTTCATATACATCAATAACGTAATATAACCTAACCTAACCCAACCTATCATCTCGGCGGTAATATTTGACAACATTCCTGGCGAGTTGGCCTCTACGTCTCCGTGGGACTTTTATATACATCAATAACGTAATTTAACCTAACCTAAACCTACGTAACATCTCGGCGGTAATATTTGACAACATTCCTGGTTTGATGGCCTCTACGTCTCCGTGGGACCTTCATATACATCAATAACATAATATTACCTAACCTAACCCAACCTATCATCTCGGCGGTAATACTTGACCACATTCCTGGCGAGTTGGCCTCTACGTCTCCGTGGGACTTTTATATTCGACAATAACGTAATATAACCTAACCTAACCCAACCTATCATCTCGGCGGTAATATTTGACATCATTCCTGGCGAGTTGGCCTCTACGCCTCCGTGGAACTTTTATATACATCAAAACGTAATTTACCCTAACCTAACCCAACGTAACATCTCGGCGGTAATATTCGGCAACATTCCTGGAGTGTTGGTCCCTACGTCTCCGTGGGATCTTCATATACATCAATAACGTAATATAACCTAACCTGAACCAACCTATCATCTCGGCACTAATATTTGACAACATTACAGGCGAGTTGGCCTCTACGTCTCCGTGGGAATTTTATATACATCAATAACGTAATATAACCTAACCTAACCCAACCTAACATCTCGGCACTAATATTTGACAACATTCCTGGCGAGTTGGCCTCTACCTCTCCGTGAGACCTTCATATACATCAATAACGTAATATAATCTAACCTAACCTAACCTATCATCTCGGCACTAATATTTGACAACATTCCTGGCTTGGTGGCCTCTACGTCTCCGTGGGGCCTTCATATACATCAATAACATAATATTACCTAACCTAACCCAACCTATCATCTCGGCGGTAATACCTGACAACATTCCTGGCGAGTTGGCCTCTACGTCTCCGTGGGACTTTTATATACATCAATAACGTAATATAACCTAACCTAACCCAACCAATCATCTCGGCGGTAATATTTGACATCATTCCTGGCGAGTTGGCCTCTACGCCTCCGTGGGACTTTTATATACATCAAAACGTAATTTACCCTAACCTAACCCAACCTATCATCTCGGCGGTAATACTTGACAACATTCCTGGCGAGTTGGCCTCTACGTCTCCGTGGAACCTTCATATACATCAATAACGTAATATAACCTAACCTAACCCAACCTATCATCTCGGCGGTAATATTTGACATCATTCCTGGCGAGTTGGCCTCTACGCCTCCGTGGGACTTTTATATACATCAATAACGTAATATAACCTAACCTAACCCAACCTAACATCTCGGCACTAATATTTGACAACATTCCTGGCTTGATGGCCTCTACGTCTCCGTGGGACCTTCATATACATCAATAACATAATATTACCTAACCTAACCCAACCTATCATCTCGGCGGTAATACTTGACAACATTCCTGGCGCGTTGGCCTCTACGTCTCCGTGGGACGTTCATATACATCAATAACGTAATATAACCTAAGCTAACCCAACCTATCATCTCGGCGGTAATATTTGACAACATTCCTGGCGAGTCGGCCTCTACGTCTCCGTGCGACCTTCATATACATCAAAAACGTAATTTAACCTAACCTAAACCAACGTAACATCTCGGCGGTAATATTTGACAACATTCCTGGCTTGCTGGCCTCTATGTTTCCGTGGGACCTTTATATACATCAATAACGTAGTATAACCTAACCTAGCCCAACCTATCATATCGGCGGTAATATTTGGCAACATTTCTGGCTTGTTGGCCTCTACGTCTCCGTGGGACCTTCATATACATCAATAACATAATATTACCTAACCTAACCCAACCTATCATCTCGGCGGTAATACTTGACAACATTCCTGGCGAGTTGGCCTCTACGTCTCCGTGGAACCTTCATATACATCAATAACGTAATATAACCTAACCTAACCCAACCTATCAACTCGGCGGTAATATTTGACATCATTCCTGGCGAGTTGGCCTCTACGCCTCCGTGGGACTTTTATATACATCAAAACGTAATTTACCCTAACCTAACCCAACGTAACATCTCGGCGGTAATATTCGGCAACATTCCTGGAGTGTTGTTCCCTACGTCTCCGTGGGACCTTCATATACATCAATAACGTAATATAACCTAACCTAACCCAACCTATCATCTCGGCGGTAATATTTGACATCATTCCTGGCGAGTTGGCCTCTACGCCTCCGTGGGACTTTTATATACATCAATAACGTAATATAACATAACCTAACCCAACCTAACATCTCGGCACTAATATTTGACAACATTCCTGGCTTGATGGCCTCTACGTCCCCGTGGGACCTTCATATACATCAATAACATAATATTACCTAACCTAACCCAACCTATCATCTCGGCGGTAATACTTGACAACATTCCTGGCGCGTTGGCCTCTACGTCTCCGTGGGACCTTCATATACATCAATAACGTAATATAACCTAACCTAACCCAACCTATCATCTCGGCGGTAATATTTGACAACATTCCTGGCGAGTCGGCCTCTACGTCACCGTGCGACCTTCATATACATCAATAACGTAATATAACGTAACCTAACCCAACCTATCATCTCGGCACTAATATTTGACAACATTCCAGGCGAGTTGGGCTCTACGTCTCCGTGGGAATTTTATATACATCAATAACGTAATATAACCTAACCTAACCCAACCTATCATCTCGGCGGTAATATTTGACAACATTCCTGGTCAGTTGGCCTCTGCGTCTCCGTGGAACCTCCATATACATCAATAACGTAATATAACCTAACCTAACCCAACCTATCATCTCGGCGGTAATATTTGACATCATTCCTGGCGAGTTGGCCTCTACGCTTCCGTGGAACCTTCATATACATCAATAACGTAATATAACCTAACCTAACCCAACCTATCAACTCGGCGGTAATATTTGACATCATTCCTGGCGAGTTGGCCTCTACGCCTCCGTGGGACTTTTATATACATCAAAACGTAATTTACCCTAACCTAACCCAACGTAACATCTCGGCGGTAATATTCGGCAACATTCCTGGAGTGTTGTTCCCTACGTCTCCGTGGGACCTTCATATACATCAATAACGTAATATAACCTAACCTAACCCAACCTATCATCTCGGCGGTAATATTTGACATCATTCCTGGCGAGTTGGCCTCTACGCCTCCGTGGGACTTTTATATACATCAATAACGTAATATAACCTAACCTAACCCAACCTAACATCTCGGCACTAATATTTGACAACATTCCTGGCTTGATGGCCTCTACGTCTCCGTGGGACCTTCATATACATCAATAACATAATATTACCTAACCTAACCCAACCTATCATCTCGGCGGTAATACTTGACAACATTCCTGGCGCGTTGGCCTCTACGTCTCCGTGGGACCTTCATATACATCAATAACGTAATATAACCTAACCTAACCCAACCTATCATCTCGGCGGTAATATTTGACAACATTCCTGGCGAGTCGGCCTCTACGTCACCGTGCGACCTTCATATACATCAATAACGTAATATAACGTAACCTAACCCAACCTATCATCTCGGCACTAATATTTGACAACATTCCAGGCGAGTTGGGCTCTACGTCTCCGTGGGAATTTTATATACATCAATAACGTAATATAACCTAACCTGACCCAACCTAACATCTCGGCACTAATATTTGACAACATTCCTGGCGAGTTGGCCTCTACCTCTCCGTGAGACCTTCATATACATCAATAACGTAATATAATCTAACCTAACCCAACCTATCATCTCGGCGGTAATATTTGACAACATTCCTGGCGAGTTGGCCTCTACGTCTCCGTGGGACTTTTATATACATCAATAACGTAATTTAACCTAACCTAAACCTACGTAACATCTCGGCGGTAATATTTGACAACATTCCTGGCTTGGTGGCCTCTACGTCTCCGTGGGACCTTCATATACATCAATAACGTAATATAACCTAACCTAACCCAACCTATCATCTCGGCGGTAATATTTGACAACATTCCTGGCTTGATGGCTTCTACGTCTCCGTGGGACCTTCATATACATCAATAACATAATATTACCTAACCTAACCCAACCTATCATCTCGGCGGTAATACTTGACAACATTCCTGGCGAGTTGGCCTCTACGTCTCCGTGGAACCTTCATATACATCAATAACGTAATATAACCTAACCTAACCCAACCTATCATCTCGGCGGTAATATTTGACATCATTCCTGGCGAGTTGGCCTCTACGCCTCCGTGGGACTTTTATATACATCAATAACGTAATATAACCTAACCTAACCCAACGGATCATCTCGGCGGTAATATTCGGCAACATTCCTGGAGTGTTGGTCTCTACGCCTCCGTGGGACGTTTATATACATCAAAACGTAATTTACCCTAACCTAACCCAACCTATCATCTCGGCGGTAATATTTGACATCATTCCTGGCGAGTTGGCCTCTACGCTTCCGCGGGACTTTTATATACATCAAAACGTAATTTACCCTAACCTAACCCAACCTATCATCTCGGCACTAATATTTGACAACATTACAGGCGAGTTGGCCTCTACGTCTCCGTGGGAATTTTATATACATCAATAACGTAATATAACCTAACCTAACCCAACCTAACATCTCGGCACTAATATTTGACAACATTCCTGGCGAGTTGGCCTCTACGTCTCCGTGGAACCTTCATATACATCAATAACGTAATATAATCTAACCTAACCCAACCTATCATCTCGGCACTAATATTTGACAACATTCCTGGCTTGATGGCCTCTACGTCTCCGTGGGACCTTCATATACATCAATAACATAATATTACCTAACCTAACCCAACCAATCATCTCGGCGGTAATATTAGACATCATTCCTGGCGAGTTGGCCTCTACGCCTCCGTGGGACTTTTATATACATCAAAACGTAATTTACCCTAACCTAACCCAACGTAACATCTCGGCGGTAATATTTGACAACATTCCTGGTCAGTTGGCCTCTGCGTCTCCGTGGAACCTTCATATACATCAATAACGTAATATAACCTAACCTAACCCAACCTATAATCTCGGCGGTAATATTTGACAACATTCCTGGTCAGTTGGCCTCTGCGTCTCCGTGGAACCTTCATATACATCAATAACGTAATATAACCTAACCTAACCCAACCTATCATCTCGGCGGTAATATTTGACAACATTCCTGTTGAGTTGGCCTCTACGTCTCCGTGGGACTTTTATATACATCAATAACGTAATTTAACCTAACCTAAACCTACGTAACATCTCGGCGGTAATATTTGACAACATTCCTGGTTTGATGGCCTCTACGTCTCCGTGGGACCTTCATATACATCAATAACATAATATTACCTAACCTAACCCAACCTATCATCTCGGCGGTAATACTTGACCACATTCCTGGCGAGTTGGCCTCTACGTCTCCGTGGGACTTTTATATACGACAATAACGTAATATAACCTAACCTAACCCAACCTATCATCTCGGCGGTAATATTTGACATCATTCCTGGCGAGTTGGCCTCTACGCCTCCGTGGAACTTTTATATACATCAAAACGTAATTTACCCTAACCTAACCCAACGTAACATCTCGGCGGTAATATTCGGCAACATTCCTGGAGTGTTGGTCCCTACGTCTCCGTGGGATCTTCATATACATCAATAACGTAATATAACCTAACCTGAACCAACCTATCATCTCGGCACTAATATTTGACAACATTACAGGCGAGTTGGCCTCTACGTCTCCGTGGGAATTTTATATACATCAATAACGTAATATAACCTAACCTAACCCAACCTAACATCTCGGCACTAATATTTGACAACATTCCTGGCTTGATGGCCTCTACGTCTCCGTGGGACCTTCATATACATCAATAACATAATATTACCTAACCTAACCCAACCTATCATCTCGGCGGTAATACTTGACAACATTCCTGGCGAGTTGGCCTCTACGTCTCCGTGGGACGTTCATATACATCAATAACGTAATATAACCTAAGCTAACCCAACCTATCATCTCGGCGGTAATATTTGACAACATTCCTGGCGAGTCGGCCTCTACGTCTCCGTGCGACCTTCATATACATCAAAAACGTAATTTAACCTAACCTAAACCAACGTAACATCTCGGCGGTAATATTTGACAACATTCCTGGCTTGCTGGCCTCTATGTTTCCGTGGGACCTTTATATACATCAATAACGTAGTATAACCTAACCTAGCCCAACCTATCATATCGGCGGTAATATTTGGCAACATTTCTGGCTTGTTGGCCTCTACGTCTCCGTGGGACCTTCATATACATCAATAACATAATATTACCTAACCTAACCCAACCTATCATCTCGGCGGTAATACTTGACAACATTCCTGGCGAGTTGGCCTCTACGTCTCCGTGGAACCTTCATATACATCAATAACGTAATATAACCTAACCTAACCCAACCTATCATCTCGGCACTAATATTTGACAACATTCCAGGCGAGTTGGGCTCTACGTCTCCGTGGGAATTTTATATACATCAATAACGTAATATAACCTAACCTGACCCAACCTAACATCTCGGCACTAATATTTGACAACATTCCTGGCGAGTTGGCCTCTACCTCTCCGTGAGACCTTCATATACATCAATAACGTAATATAATCTAACCTAACCCAACCTATCATCTCGGCGGTAATATTTGACAACATTCCTGGCGAGTTGGCCTCTACGTCTCCGTGGGACTTTTATATACATCAATAACGTAATTTAACCTAACCTAAACCTACGTAACATCTCGGCGGTAATATTTGACAACATTCCTGGCTTGGTGGCCTCTACGTCTCCGTGGGACCTTCATATACATCAATAACGTAATATAACCTAACCTAACCCAACCTATCATCTCGGCGGTAATATTTGACAACATTCCTGGTCAGTTGGCCTCTGCGTCTCCGTGGAACCTCCATATACATCAATAACGTAATATAACCTAACCTAACCCAACCTATCATCTCGGCGGTAATATTTGACATCATTCCTGGCGAGTTGGCCTCTACGCTTCCGTGGAACCTTCATATACATCAATAACGTAATATAACCTAACCTAACCCAACCTATCAACTCGGCGGTAATATTTGACATCATTCCTGGCGAGTTGGCCTCTACGCCTCCGTGGGACTTTTATATACATCAAAACGTAATTTACCCTAACCTAACCCAACGTAACATCTCGGCGGTAATATTCGGCAACATTCCTGGAGTGTTGTTCCCTACGTCTCCGTGGGACCTTCATATACATCAATAACGTAATATAACCTAACCTAACCCAACCTATCATCTCGGCGGTAATATTTGACATCATTCCTGGCGAGTTGGCCTCTACGCCTCCGTGGGACTTTTATATACATCAATAACGTAATATAACCTAACCTAACCCAACCTAACATCTCGGCACTAATATTTGACAACATTCCTGGCTTGATGGCCTCTACGTCTCCGTGGGACCTTCATATACATCAATAACATAATATTACCTAACCTAACCCAACCTATCATCTCGGCGGTAATACTTGACAACATTCCTGGCGCGTTGGCCTCTACGTCTCCGTGGGACCTTCATATACATCAATAACGTAATATAACCTAACCTAACCCAACCTATCATCTCGGCGGTAATATTTGACAACATTCCTGGCGAGTCGGCCTCTACGTCACCGTGCGACCTTCATATACATCAATAACGTAATATAACGTAACCTAACCCAACCTATCATCTCGGCACTAATATTTGACAACATTCCAGGCGAGTTGGGCTCTACGTCTCCGTGGGAATTTTATATACATCAATAACGTAATATAACCTAACCTGACCCAACCTAACATCTCGGCACTAATATTTGACAACATTCCTGGCGAGTTGGCCTCTACCTCTCCGTGAGACCTTCATATACATCAATAACGTAATATAATCTAACCTAACCCAACCTATCATCTCGGCGGTAATATTTGACAACATTCCTGGCGAGTTGGCCTCTACGTCTCCGTGGGACTTTTATATACATCAATAACGTAATTTAACCTAACCTAAACCTACGTAACATCTCGGCGGTAATATTTGACAACATTCCTGGCTTGGTGGCCTCTACGTCTCCGTGGGACCTTCATATACATCAATAACGTAATATAACCTAACCTAACCCAACCTATCATCTCGGCGGTAATATTTGACAACATTCCTGGCTTGATGGCTTCTACGTCTCCGTGGGACCTTCATATACATCAATAACATAATATTACCTAACCTAACCCAACCTATCATCTCGGCGGTAATACTTGACAACATTCCTGGCGAGTTGGCCTCTACGTCTCCGTGGAACCTTCATATACATCAATAACGTAATATAACCTAACCTAACCCAACCTATCATCTCGGCGGTAATATTTGACATCATTCCTGGCGAGTTGGCCTCTACGCCTCCGTGGGACTTTTATATACATCAAAACGTAATTTACCCTAACCTAACCCAACGGATCATCTCGGCGGTAATATTCGGCAACATTCCTGGAGTGTTGGTCTCTACGTCTCCGTGGGATCTTCATATACATCAATAACGTAATATAACCAAACCTAAACCAACCTATCATCTCGGCGGTAATATTTGACAACATTCCTGGCGAGTCGGCCTCTACGTCTCCGTGCGACCTTCATATACATCAATAACGTAATATAACGTAACCTAACCCAACCTATCATCTCGGCACTAATATTTGACAACATTACAGGCGAGTTGGCCTCTACGTCTCCGTGGGAATTTTATATACATCAATAACGTAATATAACCTAACCTAACCCAACCTAACATCTCGGCACTAATATTTGACAACATTCCTGGCGAGTTGGCCTCTACGTCTCCGTGGAACCTTCATATACATCAATAACGTAATATAATCTAACCTAACCCAACCTATCATCTCGGCACTAATATTTGACAACATTCCTGGCTTGATGGCCTCTACGTCTCCGTGGGACCTTCATATACATCAATAACATAATATTACCTAACCTAACCCAACCAATCATCTCGGCGGTAATATTAGACATCATTCCTGGCGAGTTGGCCTCTACGCCTCCGTGGGACTTTTATATACATCAAAACGTAATTTACCCTAACCTAACCCAACGTAACATCTCGGCGGTAATATTTGACAACATTCCTGGTCAGTTGGCCTCTGCGTCTCCGTGGAACCTTCATATACATCAATAACGTAATATAACCTAACCTAACCCAACCTATAATCTCGGCGGTAATATTTGACAACATTCCTGGTCAGTTGGCCTCTGCGTCTCCGTGGAACCTTCATATACATCAATAACGTAATATAACCTAACCTAACCCAACCTATCATCTCGGCGGTAATATTTGACAACATTCCTGTTGAGTTGGCCTCTACGTCTCCGTGGGACTTTTATATACATCAATAACGTAATTTAACCTAACCTAAACCTACGTAACATCTCGGCGGTAATATTTGACAACATTCCTGGTTTGATGGCCTCTACGTCTCCGTGGGACCTTCATATACATCAATAACATAATATTACCTAACCTAACCCAACCTATCATCTCGGCGGTAATACTTGACCACATTCCTGGCGAGTTGGCCTCTACGTCTCCGTGGGACTTTTATATACGACAATAACGTAATATAACCTAACCTAACCCAACCTATCATCTCGGCGGTAATATTTGACATCATTCCTGGCGAGTTGGCCTCTACGCCTCCGTGGAACTTTTATATACATCAAAACGTAATTTACCCTAACCTAACCCAACGTAACATCTCGGCGGTAATATTCGGCAACATTCCTGGAGTGTTGGTCCCTACGTCTCCGTGGGATCTTCATATACATCAATAACGTAATATAACCTAACCTGAACCAACCTATCATCTCGGCACTAATATTTGACAACATTACAGGCGAGTTGGCCTCTACGTCTCCGTGGGAATTTTATATACATCAATAACGTAATATAACCTAACCTAACCCAACCTAACATCTCGGCACTAATATTTGACAACATTCCTGGCTTGATGGCCTCTACGTCTCCGTGGGACCTTCATATACATCAATAACATAATATTACCTAACCTAACCCAACCTATCATCTCGGCGGTAATACTTGACAACATTCCTGGCGCGTTGGCCTCTACGTCTCCGTGGGACGTTCATATACATCAATAACGTAATATAACCTAAGCTAACCCAACCTATCATCTCGGCGGTAATATTTGACAACATTCCTGGCGAGTCGGCCTCTACGTCTCCGTGCGACCTTCATATACATCAAAAACGTAATTTAACCTAACCTAAACCAACGTAACATCTCGGCGGTAATATTTGACAACATTCCTGGCTTGCTGGCCTCTATGTTTCCGTGGGACCTTTATATACATCAATAACGTAGTATAACCTAACCTAGCCCAACCTATCATATCGGCGGTAATATTTGGCAACATTTCTGGCTTGTTGGCCTCTACGTCTCCGTGGGACCTTCATATACATCAATAACATAATATTACCTAACCTAACCCAACCTATCATCTCGGCGGTAATACTTGACAACATTCCTGGCGAGTTGGCCTCTACGTCTCCGTGGAACCTTCATATACATCAATAACGTAATATAACCTAACCTAACCCAACCTATCATCTCGGCACTAATATTTGACAACATTCCAGGCGAGTTGGGCTCTACGTCTCCGTGGGAATTTTATATACATCAATAACGTAATATAACCTAACCTGACCCAACCTAACATCTCGGCACTAATATTTGACAACATTCCTGGCGAGTTGGCCTCTACCTCTCCGTGAGACCTTCATATACATCAATAACGTAATATAATCTAACCTAACCCAACCTATCATCTCGGCGGTAATATTTGACAACATTCCTGGCGAGTTGGCCTCTACGTCTCCGTGGGACTTTTATATACATCAATAACGTAATTTAACCTAACCTAAACCTACGTAACATCTCGGCGGTAATATTTGACAACATTCCTGGCTTGGTGGCCTCTACGTCTCCGTGGGACCTTCATATACATCAATAACGTAATATAACCTAACCTAACCCAACCTATCATCTCGGCGGTAATATTTGACAACATTCCTGGTCAGTTGGCCTCTGCGTCTCCGTGGAACCTCCATATACATCAATAACGTAATATAACCTAACCTAACCCAACCTATCATCTCGGCGGTAATATTTGACATCATTCCTGGCGAGTTGGCCTCTACGCTTCCGTGGAACCTTCATATACATCAATAACGTAATATAACCTAACCTAACCCAACCTATCAACTCGGCGGTAATATTTGACATCATTCCTGGCGAGTTGGCCTCTACGCCTCCGTGGGACTTTTATATACATCAAAACGTAATTTACCCTAACCTAACCCAACGTAACATCTCGGCGGTAATATTCGGCAACATTCCTGGAGTGTTGTTCCCTACGTCTCCGTGGGACCTTCATATACATCAATAACGTAATATAACCTAACCTAACCCAACCTATCATCTCGGCGGTAATATTTGACATCATTCCTGGCGAGTTGGCCTCTACGCCTCCGTGGGACTTTTATATACATCAATAACGTAATATAACCTAACCTAACCCAACCTAACATCTCGGCACTAATATTTGACAACATTCCTGGCTTGATGGCCTCTACGTCTCCGTGGGACCTTCATATACATCAATAACATAATATTACCTAACCTAACCCAACCTATCATCTCGGCGGTAATACTTGACAACATTCCTGGCGCGTTGGCCTCTACGTCTCCGTGGGACCTTCATATACATCAATAACGTAATATAACCTAACCTAACCCAACCTATCATCTCGGCGGTAATATTTGACAACATTCCTGGCGAGTCGGCCTCTACGTCACCGTGCGACCTTCATATACATCAATAACGTAATATAACGTAACCTAACCCAACCTATCATCTCGGCACTAATATTTGACAACATTCCAGGCGAGTTGGGCTCTACGTCTCCGTGGGAATTTTATATACATCAATAACGTAATATAACCTAACCTGACCCAACCTAACATCTCGGCACTAATATTTGACAACATTCCTGGCGAGTTGGCCTCTACCTCTCCGTGAGACCTTCATATACATCAATAACGTAATATAATCTAACCTAACCCAACCTATCATCTCGGCGGTAATATTTGACAACATTCCTGGCGAGTTGGCCTCTACGTCTCCGTGGGACTTTTATATACATCAATAACGTAATTTAACCTAACCTAAACCTACGTAACATCTCGGCGGTAATATTTGACAACATTCCTGGCTTGGTGGCCTCTACGTCTCCGTGGGACCTTCATATACATCAATAACGTAATATAACCTAACCTAACCCAACCTATCATCTCGGCGGTAATATTTGACAACATTCCTGGCTTGATGGCTTCTACGTCTCCGTGGGACCTTCATATACATCAATAACATAATATTACCTAACCTAACCCAACCTATCATCTCGGCGGTAATACTTGACAACATTCCTGGCGAGTTGGCCTCTACGTCTCCGTGGAACCTTCATATACATCAATAACGTAATATAACCTAACCTAACCCAACCTATCATCTCGGCGGTAATATTTGACATCATTCCTGGCGAGTTGGCCTCTACGCCTCCGTGGGACTTTTATATACATCAAAACGTAATTTACCCTAACCTAACCCAACGGATCATCTCGGCGGTAATATTCGGCAACATTCCTGGAGTGTTGGTCTCTACGTCTCCGTGGGATCTTCATATACATCAATAACGTAATATAACCAAACCTAAACCAACCTATCATCTCGGCGGTAATATTTGACAACATTCCTGGCGAGTCGGCCTCTACGTCTCCGTGCGACCTTCATATACATCAATAACGTAATATAACGTAACCTAACCCAACCTATCATCTCGGCACTAATATTTGACAACATTACAGGCGAGTTGGCCTCTACGTCTCCGTGGGAATTTTATATACATCAATAACGTAATATAACCTAACCTAACCCAACCTAACATCTCGGCACTAATATTTGACAACATTCCTGGCGAGTTGGCCTCTACGTCTCCGTGGAACCTTCATATACATCAATAACGTAATATAATCTAACCTAACCCAACCTATCATCTCGGCACTAATATTTGACAACATTCCTGGCTTGATGGCCTCTACGTCTCCGTGGGACCTTCATATACATCAATAACATAATATTACCTAACCTAACCCAACCAATCATCTCGGCGGTAATATTAGACATCATTCCTGGCGAGTTGGCCTCTACGCCTCCGTGGGACTTTTATATACATCAAAACGTAATTTACCCTAACCTAACCCAACGTAACATCTCGGCGGTAATATTTGACAACATTCCTGGTCAGTTGGCCTCTGCGTCTCCGTGGAACCTTCATATACATCAATAACGTAATATAACCTAACCTAACCCAACCTATAATCTCGGCGGTAATATTTGACAACATTCCTGGTCAGTTGGCCTCTGCGTCTCCGTGGAACCTTCATATACATCAATAACGTAATATAACCTAACCTAACCCAACCTATCATCTCGGCGGTAATATTTGACAACATTCCTGTTGAGTTGGCCTCTACGTCTCCGTGGGACTTTTATATACATCAATAACGTAATTTAACCTAACCTAAACCTACGTAACATCTCGGCGGTAATATTTGACAACATTCCTGGTTTGATGGCCTCTACGTCTCCGTGGGACCTTCATATACATCAATAACATAATATTACCTAACCTAACCCAACCTATCATCTCGGCGGTAATACTTGACCACATTCCTGGCGAGTTGGCCTCTACGTCTCCGTGGGACTTTTATATACGACAATAACGTAATATAACCTAACCTAACCCAACCTATCATCTCGGCGGTAATATTTGACATCATTCCTGGCGAGTTGGCCTCTACGCCTCCGTGGAACTTTTATATACATCAAAACGTAATTTACCCTAACCTAACCCAACGTAACATCTCGGCGGTAATATTCGGCAACATTCCTGGAGTGTTGGTCCCTACGTCTCCGTGGGATCTTCATATACATCAATAACGTAATATAACCTAACCTGAACCAACCTATCATCTCGGCACTAATATTTGACAACATTACAGGCGAGTTGGCCTCTACGTCTCCGTGGGAATTTTATATACATCAATAACGTAATATAACCTAACCTAACCCAACCTAACATCTCGGCACTAATATTTGACAACATTCCTGGCGAGTTGGCCTCTACCTCTCCGTGAGACCTTCATATACATCAATAACGTAATATAATCTAACCTAACCTAACCTATCATCTCGGCACTAATATTTGACAACATTCCTGGCTTGATGGCCTCTACGTCTCCGTGGGACCTTCATATACATCAATAACATAATATTACCTAACCTAACCCAACCTATCATCTCGGCGGTAATACTTGACAACATTCCTGGCGAGTTGGCCTCTACGTCTCCGTGGGACTTTTATATACATCAATAACGTAATATAACCTAACCTAACCCAACCAATCATCTCGGCGGTAATATTTGACATCATTCCTGGCGAGTTGGCCTCTACGCCTCCGTGGGACTTTTATATACATCAAAACGTAATTTACCCTAACCTAACCCAACGTAACATCTCGGCGGTAATATTTGACAACATTCCTGGTCAGTTGGCCTCTGCGTCTCCGTGGAACCTTCATATACATCAATAACGTAATATAACCTAACCTAACCCAACCTATCATCTCGGCGGTAATATTTGACAACATTCCTGGCTTGCTGGCCTCTATGTTTCCGTGGGACCTTTATATACATCAATAACGTAGTATAACCTAACCTAGGCCAACCTATAATATCGGCGGTAATATTTGGCAACATTTCTGGCTTGTTGGCCTCTACGTCTCCGTGGGACCTTCATATACATCAATAACATAATATTACCTAACCTAACCCAACCTATCATCTCGGCGGTAATACTTGACAACATTCCTGGCGAGTTGGCCTCTACGTCTCCGTGGAACCTTCATATACATCAATAACGTAATATAACCTAACCTAACCCAACCTATCAACTCGGCGGTAATATTTGACATCATTCCTGGCGAGTTGGCCTCTACGCCTCCGTGGGACTTTTATATACATCAAAACGTAATATAACGTAACCTAACCCAACCTATCATCTCGGCGGTCATATTTGACTACATTCCAGGCGAGTTGGCCTCTACGTCTCCGTGGGAATTTTATATACATCAAAACGTAATTTACCCTGACCTAACCCAACGTAACATCTCGGCGGTAATATTCGGCAACATTCCTGGAGTGTTGTTCCCTACGTCTCCGTGGGACTTTTATATACATCAATAACGTAATTTAACCTAACCTAAACCAACGTAACATCTCGGCGGTAATATTTGACAACATTCCTGGCTTGCTGGCCTCTATGTTTCCGTGGGACCTTTATATACATCAATAACGTAGTATAACCTAACCTAGCCCAACCTATCATATCGGCGGTAATATTTGGCAACATTTCTGGCTTGTTGGCCTCTACGTCTCCGTGGGACCTTCATATACATCAATAACATAATATTACCTAACCTAACCCAACCTATCATCTCGGCGGTAATACTTGACAACATTCCTGACGAGTTGGCCTCTACGTCTCCGTGGAACCTTCATATACATCAATAACGTAATATAACCTAACCTAACCCAACCTATCAACTCGGCGGTAATATTTGACATCATTCCTGGCGAGTTGGCCTCTACGCCTCCGTGGGACTTTTATATACATCAAAACATAATTTACCCTAACCTAACCCAACGTAACATCTCGGCGGTAATATTCGGCAACATTCCTGGAGTGTTGTTCCCTACGTCTCCGTGGGACCTTCATATACATCAATAACGTAATATAACCTAACCTAACCCAACCTATCATCTCGGCGGTAATATTTGACATCATTCCTGGCGAGTTGGCCTCTACGCCTCCGTGGGACTTTTATATACATCAATAACGTAATATAACCTAACCTAACCCAACCTAACATCTCGGCACTAATATTTGACAACATTCCTGGCTTGATGGCCTCTACGTCTCCGTGGGACCTTCATATACATCAATAACATAATATTACCTAACCTAACCCAACCTATCATCTCGGCGGTAATACTTGACAACATTCCTGGCGCGTTGGCCTCTACGTCTCCGTGGGACGTTCATATACATCAATAACGTAATATAACCTAAGCTAACCCAACCTATCATCTCGGCGGTAATATTTGACAACATTCCTGGCGAGTCGGCCTCTACGTCTCCGTGCGACCTTCATATACATCAAAAACGTAATTTAACCTAACCTAAACCAACGTAACATCTCGGCGGTAATATTTGACAACATTCCTGGCTTGCTGGCCTCTATGTTTCCGTGGGACCTTTATATACATCAATAACGTAGTATAACCTAACCTAGCCCAACCTATCATATCGGCGGTAATATTTGGCAACATTTCTGGCTTGTTGGCCTCTACGTCTCCGTGGGACCTTCATATACATCAATAACATAATATTACCTAACCTAACCCAACCTATCATCTCGGCGGTAATACTTGACAACATTCCTGGCGAGTTGGCCTCTACGTCTCCGTGGAACCTTCATATACATCAATAACGTAATATAACCTAACCTAACCCAACCTATCAACTCGGCGGTAATATTTGACATCATTCCTGGCGAGTTGGCCTCTACGCCTCCGTGGGACTTTTATATACATCAAAACGTAATTTACCCTAACCTAACCCAACGTAACATCTCGGCGGTAATATTCGGCAACATTCCTGGAGTGTTGTTCCCTACGTCTCCGTGGGACCTTCATATACATCAATAACGTAATATAACCTAACCTAACCCAACCTATCATCTCGGCGGTAATATTTGACATCATTCCTGGCGAGTTGGCCTCTACGCCTCCGTGGGACTTTTATATACATCAATAACGTAATATAACCTAACCTAACCCAACCTAACATCTCGGCACTAATATTTGACAACATTCCTGGCTTGATGGCCTCTACGTCTCCGTGGGACCTTCATATACATCAATAACATAATATTACCTAACCTAACCCAACCTATCATCTCGGCGGTAATACTTGACAACATTCCTGGCGCGTTGGCCTCTACGTCTCCGTGGGACCTTCATATACATCAATAACGTAATATAACCTAACCTAACCCAACCTATCATCTCGGCGGTAATATTTGACAACATTCCTGGCGAGTCGGCCTCTACGTCACCGTGCGACCTTCATATACATCAATAACGTAATATAACGTAACCTAACCCAACCTATCATCTCGGCACTAATATTTGACAACATTCCAGGCGAGTTGGGCTCTACGTCTCCGTGGGAATTTTATATACATCAATAACGTAATATAACCTAACCTGACCCAACCTAACATCTCGGCACTAATATTTGACAACATTCCTGGCGAGTTGGCCTCTACCTCTCCGTGAGACCTTCATATACATCAATAACGTAATATAATCTAACCTAACCCAACCTATCATCTCGGCGGTAATATTTGACAACATTCCTGGCGAGTTGGCCTCTACGTCTCCGTGGGACTTTTATATACATCAATAACGTAATTTAACCTAACCTAAACCTACGTAACATCTCGGCGGTAATATTTGACAACATTCCTGGCTTGGTGGCCTCTACGTCTCCGTGGGACCTTCATATACATCAATAACGTAATATAACCTAACCTAACCCAACCTATCATCTCGGCGGTAATATTTGACAACATTCCTGGTCAGTTGGCCTCTGCGTCTCCGTGGAACCTCCATATACATCAATAACGTAATATAACCTAACCTAACCCAACCTATCATCTCGGCGGTAATATTTGACATCATTCCTGGCGAGTTGGCCTCTACGCCTCCGTGGGACTTTTATATACATCAAAACGTAATTTACCCTAACCTAACCCAACGTAACATCTCGGCGGTAATATTTGACAACATTCCTGGTCAGTTGGCCTCTGCGTCTCCGTGGAACCTTCATATACATCAATAACGTAATATAACCTAACCTAACCCAACCTATCATCTCGGCGGTAATATTTGACATCATTCCTGGCGAGTTGGCCTCTACGCTTCCGTGGGACTTTTATATACATCAAAACGTAATTTACCCTAACCTAACCCAACGTAACATCTCGGCGGTAATATTCGGCAACATTCCTGGAGTGTTGGTGCCTACGTCTCCGTGGGATCTTCATATACATCAATAACGTAATATAACCTAACCTAAACCAACCTATCATCTCGGCGGTAATATTTGACAACATTCCAGGCGAGTTGGCCCCTACGTCTCCGTGGGAATTTTATATACATCAATAACGTAATATAACCTAACCTAACCCAACCTAACATCTCGGCACTAATATTTGACAACATTCCTGGCGAGTTGGCCTCTACCTCTCCGTGAGACCTTCATATACATCAATAACGTAATATAATCTAACCTAACCCAACCTATCATCTCGGCGGTAATATTTGACAACATTCCTGGTCAGTTGGCCTCTGCGTCTCCGTGGAACCTCCATATACATCAATAACGTAATATAACCTAACCTAACCCAACCTATCATCTCGGCGGTAATATTTCACATCATTCCTGGCGAGTTGGCCTCTACGCTTCCGTGGGACTTTTATATACATCAAAACGTAATTTACCCTAACATAACCCAACGTAACATCTCGGCGGTAATATTCGGCAACATTCCTGGAGTGTTGGTCCCTACGTCTCCGTGGGATCTTCATATACATCAATAACGTAATATAACCTAACCTAAGCCAACCTATCATCTCAGCGGTAATATTTGACAACATTCCTGGCGAGTTGGCCTCTACGTCTCCGTGGGACTTTTATATACATCAATAACGTAATTTAACCTAACCTAAACCTACGTAACATCTCGGCGGTAATATTGGACAACATTCCTGTTCAGTTGGCCTCTGCGTCTCCGTGGAACCTCCATATACATCAATAACGTAATATAACCTAACCTAACCCAACCTATCATCTCGGCGGTAATATTTGACATCATTCCTGGCGAGTTGGCCTCTACGCTTCCGTGGGACTTTTATATACATCAAAACGTAATTTACCCTAACCTAACCCAACGTAACATCTCGGCGGTAATATTCGGCAACATTCCTGGAGTGTTGTTCCCTACGTCTCCGTGGGACCTTCATATACATCAATAACGTAATATAACCTAACCTAACCCAACCTATCGTCTCGGCGGTAATATTTGACATCATTCCTGGCGAGTTGGCCTCTACGCCTCCGTGGGACTTATATATACATCAATAACGTAATATAACCTAACCTAACCCAACCTAACATCTCGGCACTTATATTTGACAACATTCCTGGCTTGATGGCCTCTACGTCTCCGTGGGACCTTCATATACATCAATAACATAATATTACCAAACCTAACCCAACCTATCATCTCGGCGGTAATACTTGACAACATTCCTGGCGCGTTGGCCTCTACGTCTCCGTAGGACCTTCATATACATCAATAACGTAATATAACCTAAGCTAACCCAACCTATCATCTCGGCGGTAATATTTGACAACATTCCTGGCGAGTCGGCCTCTACGTCTCCGTGCGACCTTCATATACATCAATAACGTAATGTAACGTAACCTAACCCAACCTATCATCTCGGCGGTAATATTTCACTACATTCCAGGCGAGTTGGCCTCTACGTCTCCGTGGGAATTTTATATACATCAATAACGTAATATAACCTAACCTAACCCAACCTAACATCTCGGCACTAATATTTGACAACATTCCTGGCTTGATGGCCTCTACGTCTCCGTGGGACCTTCATATACATCAATAACATAATATTACCTAACCTAACCCAACCTATCATCTCGGCGGTAATACTTGACAACATTCCTGGCGAGTTGGCCTCTACGTCTCCGTGGGACTTTTATATACATCAATAACGTAATATAACCTAACCTAACCCAACCTATCACCTCGGCGGTAATATTTGACAACATTCCTGGCGAGTTGGCCTCTACGTCTCCGTGGGAATTTTATATACATCAATAACGTAATATAACCTAACCTAACCCAACCTAACATCTCGGCACTAATATTTGACAACATTCCTGGCTTGATGGCCTCTACGTCTCTGTGGGACCTTCATATACATCAATAACATAATATTACCTAACCTAACCCAACCTATCATCTCGGCGGTAATACTTGACAACATTCCTGGCGCGTTGGCCTCTACGTCTCCGTGGGACCTTCATATACATCAATAACGTAATATAACCTAAGCTAACCCAACCTATCATCTCGGCGGTAATATTTGACAACATTCCTGGCGAGTCGGCCTCTACGTCTCCGTGCGACCTTCATATACATCAATAACGTAATATAACCTAACCTAACCCAACCTATCATCTCGGCGGTAATATTTGACAACATTCCTGACGAGTTGGCCTCTACGTCTCCGTGGGACTTTTATATACATCAATAACGTAATTTAACCTAACCTAAACCAACGTAACATCTCGGCGGTAATATTTGACAACATTCCTGGCTTGCTGGCCTCTATGTTTCCGTGGGACCTTTATATACATCAATAACGTAGTATAACCTAACCTAACCCAACCTATCATCTCGGCGGTAATATTTGACATCATTCCTGGCGAGTTGGCCTCTACGCCTCCGTGGGACTTTTATATACATCAATAACGTAATATAACCTAACCTAACCCAACCTAACATCTCGGCACTAATATTTGACAACATTCCTGGCTTGATGGCCTCTACGTCTCCGTGGGACCTTCATATACATCAATAACATAATATTGCCTAACCTAACCCAACCTATCATCTCGGCGGTAATACTTGACAACATTCCTGGCGCGTTGGCCTCTACGTCTCCGTGGGACCTTCATATACATCAATAACGTAATATAACCTAAGCTAACCCAACCTATCATCTCGGCGGTAATATTTGACAACATTCCTGGCGAGTCGGCCTCTACGTCTCCGTGCGACCTTCATATACATCAAAAACGTAATATAACGTAACCTAACCCAACCTATCATCTCGGCGGTAATATTTGACTACATTCCAGGCGAGTTGGCCTCTACGTCTCCGTGGGAATTTTATATACATCAATAACGTAATATAACCTAACCTAACCCAACCTAACATCTCGGCACTAATATTTGACAACATTCCTGGCTTGATGGCCTCTACGTCTCCGTGGGACCTTCATATACATCAATAACATAATATTACCTAACCTAACCCAACCTATCATCTCGGCGGTAATACTTGACAACATTCCTGGCGAGTTGGCCTCTACGTCTCCGTGGGACCTTCATATACATCAATAACGTAATATAACCTAACCTAACCCAACCTATCATCTCGGCGGTAATATTTGACAACATTCCTGACGAGTTGGCCTCTACGTCTCCGTGGGACTTTTATATACATCAATAACGTAATTTAACCTAACCTAAACCAACGTAACATCTCGGCGGTAATATTTGACAACATTCCTGGCTTGCTGGCCTCTATGTTTCCGTGGGACCTTTATATACATCAATAACGTAGTATAACCTAACCTAGCCCAACCTATCATATCGGCGGTAATATTTGGCAACATTTCTGGCTTGTTGGCCTCTACGTCTCCGTGGGACCTTCATATACATCAATAACATAATATTACCTAACCTAACCCAACCTATCATCTCGGCGGTAATACTTGACAACATTCCTGGCGAGTTGGCCTCTACGTCTCCGTGGAACCTTCATATACATCAATAACGTAATATAACCTAACCTAACCCAACCTATCAACTCGGCGGTAATATTTGACATCATTCCTGGCGAGTTGGCCTCTACGCCTCCGTGGGACTTTTATATACATCAAAACGTAATTTACCCTAACCTAACCCAACGTAACATCTCGGCGGTAATATTCGGCAACATTCCTGGAGTGTTGTTCCCTACGTCTTCGTGGGACCTTCATATACATCAATAACGTAATATAACCTAACCTAACCCAACCTATCATCTCGGCGGTAATATTTGACATCATTCCTCGCGAGTTGGCCTCTACGCCTCCGTGGGACTTTTATATACATCAATAACGTAATATAACCTAACCTAACCCAACCTAACATCTCGGCACTAATATTTGACAACATTCCTGGCTTGATGGCCTCTACGTCTCCGTGGGACCTTCATATACATCAATAACATAATATTACCTAACCTAACCCAACCTATCATCTCGGCGGTAATACTTGACAACATTCCTGGCGCGTTGGCCTCTACGTCTCCGTGGGACCTTCATATACATCAATAACGTAATATAACCTAAGCTAACCCAACCTATCATCTCGGCGGTAATATTTGACAACATTCCTGGCGAGTCGGCCTCTACGTCTCCGTGCGACCTTCATATACATCAATAACGTAATGTAACGTAACCTAACCCAACCTATCATCTCGGCGGTAATATTTCACTACATTCCAGGCGAGTTGGCCTCTACGTCTCCGTGGGAATTTTATATACATCAATAACGTAATATAACCTAACCTAACCCAACCTAACATCTCGGCACTAATATTTGACAACATTCCTGGCTTGATGGCCTCTACGTCTCCGTGGGACCTTCATATACATCAATAACATAATATTACCTAACCTAACCCAACCTATCATCTCGGCGGTAATACTTGACAACATTCCTGGCGAGTTGGCCTCTACGTCTCCGTGGGACCTTCATATACATCAATAACGTAATATAACCTAACCTAACCCAACCTATCATCTCGGCGGTAATATTTGACATCATTCCTGGCGAGTTGGCCTCTACGCCTCCGTGGGACTTTTATATACATCAATAACGTAATATAACCTAACCTAACCCAACCTAACATCTCGGCACTAATATTTGACAACATTCCTGGCTTGATGGCCTCTACGTCTCCGTGGGACCTTCATATACATCAATAACATAATATTACCTAACCTAACCCAACCTATCATCTCGGCGGTAATACTTGACAACATTCCTGGCGCGTTGGCCTCTACGTCTCCGTGGGTCCTTCATATACATCAATAACGTAATATAACCTAAGCTAACCCAACCTATCATCTCGGCGGTAATATTTGACAACATTCCTGGCGAGTCGGCCTCTACGTCTCCGTGCGACCTTCATATACATCAATAACGTAATGTAACGTAACCTAACCCAACCTATCATCTCGGCGGTAATATTTCACTACATTCCAGGCGAGTTGGCCTCTACGTCTCCGTGGGAATTTTATATACATCAATAACGTAATATAACCTAACCTAACCCAACCTAACATCTCGGCACTAATATTTGACAACATTCCTGGCTTGATGGCCTCTACGTCTCCGTGGGACCTTCATATACATCAATAACATAATATTACCTAACCTAACCCAACCTATCATCTCGGCGGTAATACTTGACAACATTCCTGGCGAGTTGGCCTCTACGTCTCCGTGGGACTTTTATATACATCAATAACGTAATATAACCTAACCTAACCCAACCTATCACCTCGGCGGTAATATTTGACAACATTCCTGGCGAGTTGGCCTCTACGTCTCCGTGGGAATTTTATATACATCAATAACGTAATATAACCTAACCTAACCCAACCTAACATCTCGGCACTAATATTTGACAACATTCCTGGCTTGATGGCCTCTACGTCTCCGTGGGACCTTCATATACATCAATAACATAATATTACCTAACCTAACCCAACCTATCATCTCGGCGGTAATACTTGACAACATTCCTGGCGAGTTGGCCTCTACGTCTCCGTGGGACCTTCATATACATCAATAACGTAATATAACCTAACCTAACCCAACCTATCATCTCGGCGGTAATATTTGACAACATTCCTGACGAGTTGGCCTCTACGTCTCCGTGGGACTTTTATATACATCAATAACGTAATTTAACCTAACCTAAACCAACGTAACATCTCGGCGGTAATATTTGACAACATTCCTGGCTTGCTGGCCTCTATGTTTCCGTGGGACCTTTATATACATCAATAACGTAGTATAACCTAACCTAGCCCAACCTATCATATCGGCGGTAATATTTGGCAACATTTCTGGCTTGTTGGCCTCTACGTCTCCGTGGGACCTTCATATACATCAATAACATAATATTACCTAACCTAACCCAACCTATCATCTCGGCGGTAATACTTGACAACATTCCTGGCGAGTTGGCCTCTACGTCTCCGTGGAACCTTCATATACATCAATAACGTAATATAACCTAACCTAACCCAACCTATCAACTCGGCGGTAATATTTGACATCATTCCTGGCGAGTTGGCCTCTACGCCTCCGTGGGACTTTTATATACATCAAAACGTAATTTACCCTAACCTAACCCAACGTAACATCTCGGCGGTAATATTCGGCAACATTCCTGGAGTGTTGTTCCCTACGTCTCCGTGGGACCTTCATATACATCAATAACGTAATATAACCTAACCTAACCCAACCTATCATCTCGGCGGTAATATTTGACATCATTCCTGGCGAGTTGGCCTCTACGCCTCCGTGGGACTTTTATATACATCAATAACGTAATATAACCTAACCTAACCCAACCTAACATCTCGGCACTAATATTTGACAACATTCCTGGCTTGATGGCCTCTACGTCTCCGTGGGACCTTCATATACATCAATAACATAATATTACCTAACCTAACCCAACCTATCATCTCGGCGGTAATACTTGACAACATTCCTGGCGCGTTGGCCTCTACGTCTCCGTGGGACCTTCATATACATCAATAACGTAATATAACCTAAGCTAACCCAACCTATCATCTCGGCGGTAATATTTGACAACATTCCTGGCGAGTCGGCCTCTACGTCTCCGTGCGACCTTCATATACATCAAAAACGTAATATAACGTAACCTAACCCAACCTATCATCTCGGCGGTAATATTTGACTACATTCCAGGCGAGTTGGCCTCTACGTCTCCGTGGGAATTTTATATACATCAATAACGTAATATAACCTAACCTAACCCAACCTAACATCTCGGCACTAATATTTGACAACATTCCTGGCTTGATGGCCTCTACGTCTCCGTGGGACCTTCATATACATCAATAACATAATATTACCTAACCTAACCCAACCTATCATCTCGGCGGTAATAATTGACAACATTCCTGGCGAGTTGGCCTCTACGTCTCCGTGGGACCTTCATATACATCAATAACGTAATATAACCTAACCTAACCCAACCTATCATCTCGGCGGTAATATTTGACAACATTCCTGACGAGTTGGCCTCTACGTCTCCGTGGGACTTTTATATACATCAATAACGTAACTTAACCTAACCTAAACCAACGTAACATCTCAGCGGTAATATTTGACAACATTCCTGGCTTGCTGGCCTCTATGTTTCCGTGGGACCTTTATATACATCAATAACGTAGTATAACCTAACCTAACCCAACCTATCATCTCGGCGGTAATATTTGACATCATTCCTGGCGAGTTGGCCTCTACGCCTCCGTGGGACTTTTATATACATCAATAACGTAATATAACCTAACCTAACCCAACCTAACATCTCGGCACTAATATTTGACAACATTCCTGGCTTGATGGCCTCTACGTCTCCGTGGGACCTTCATATACATCAATAACATAATATTGCCTAACCTAACCCAACCTATCATCTCGGCGGTAATACTTGACAACATTCCTGGCGCGTTGGCCTCTACGTCTCCGTGGGACCTTCATATACATCAATAACGTAATATAACCTAAGCTAACCCAACCTATCATCTCGGCGGTAATATTTGACAACATTCCTGGCGAGTCGGCCTCTACGTCTCCGTGCGACCTTCATATACATCAAAAACGTAATATAACGTAACCTAACCCAACCTATCATCTCGGCGGTAATATTTGACTACATTCCAGGCGAGTTGGCCTCTACGTCTCCGTGGGAATTTTATATACATCAATAACGTAATATAACCTAACCTAACCCAACCTAACATCTCGGCACTAATATTTGACAACATTCCTGGCTTGATGGCCTCTACGTCTCCGTGGGACCTTCATATACATCAATAACATAATATTACCTAACCTAACCCAACCTATCATCTCGGCGGTAATACTTGACAACATTCCTGGCGAGTTGGCCTCTACGTCTCCGTGGGACTTTTATATACATCAATAACGTAATATAACCTAACCTAACCCAACCTATCACCTCGGCGGTAATATTTGACAACATTCCTGGCGAGTTGGCCTCTACGTCTCCGTGGGAATTTTATATACATCAATAACGTAATATAACCTAACCTAACCCAACCTAACATCTCGGCACTAATATTTGACAACATTCCTGGCTTGATGGCCTCTACGTCTCCGTGGGACCTTCATATACATCAATAACATAATATTACCTAACCTAACCCAACCTATCATCTCGGCGGTAATACTTGACAACATTCCTGGCGAGTTGGCCTCTACGTCTCCGTGGGACCTTCATATACATCAATAACGTAATATAACCTAACCTAACCCAACCGATCAACTCGGCGGTAATATTTGACATCATTCCTGGCGAGTTGGCCTCTACGCCTCCGTGGGACTTTTATATACATCAAAACGTAATTTACCCTAACCTAACCCAACGTAACATCTCGGCGGTAATATTCGGCAACATTCCTGGAGTGTTGTTCCCTACGTCTCCGTGGGACCTTCATATACATCAATAACGTAATATAACCTAACCTAACCCAACCTATCATCTCGGCGGTAATATTTGACATCATTCCTGGCGAGTTGGCCTCTACGCCTCCGTGGGACTTTTATATACATCAATAACGTAATATAACCTAACCTAACCCAACCTAACATCTCGGCACTAATATTTGACAACATTCCTGGCTTGATGGCCTCTACGTCTCCGTGGGACCTTCATATACATCAATAACATAATATTACCTAACCTAACCCAACCTATCATCTCGGCGGTAATACTTGACAACATTCCTGGCGCGTTGGCCTCTACGTCTCCGTGGGACCTTCATATACATCAATAACGTAATATAACCTAAGCTAACCCAACCTATCATCTCGGCGGTAATATTTGACAACATTCCTGGCGAGTCGGCCTCTACGTCTCCGTGCGACCTTCATATACATCAAAAACGTAATATAACGTAACCTAACCCAACCTATCATCTCGGCGGTAATATTTGACTACATTCCAGGCGAGTTGGCCTCTACGTCTCCGTGGGAATTTTATATACATCAATAACGTAATATAACCTAACCTAACCCAACCTAACATCTCGGCACTAATATTTGACAACATTCCTGGCTTGATGGCCTCTACGTCTCCGTGGGACCTTCATATACATCAATAACATAATATTACCTAACCTAACCCAACCTATCATCTCGGCGGTAATACTTGACAACATTCCTGGCGAGTTGGCCTCTACGTCTCCGTGGGACCTTCATATACATCAATAACGTAATATAACCTAACCTAACCCAACCTATCATCTCGGCGGTAATATTTGACAACATTCCTGACGAGTTGGCCTCTACGTCTCCGTGGGACTTTTATATACATCAATAACGTAACTTAACCTAACCTAAACCAACGTAACATCTCGGCGGTAATATTTGACAACATTCCTGGCTTGCTGGCCTCTATGTTTCCGTGGGACCTTTATATACATCAATAACGTAGTATAACCTAACCTAGCCCAACCTATCATATCGGCGGTAATATTTGGCAACATTTCTGGCTTGTTGGCCTCTACGTCTCCGTGGGACCTTCATATACATCAATAACATAATATTACCTAACCTAACCCAACCTATCATCTCGGCGGTAATACTTGACAACATTCCTGGCGAGTTGGCCTCTACGTCTCCGTGGAACCTTCATATACATCAATAACGTAATATAACCTAAGCTAATCCAACCTATCATCTCGGCGGTAATATTTGACAACATTCCTGGCTTGATGGCCTCTACGTCTCCGTGGGACCTTCATATACATCAATAGCATAATATTACCTAACCTAACCCAACCTATCATCTCGGCGGTAATACTTGACAACATTCCTGGCGAGTTGGCCTCTACGTCTCCGTGGGACTTTTATATACATCAATAACGTAATATAACCTAACCTAACCCAACCCATCATCTCGGCGGTAATATTTGACATCATTCCTGGCGAGTGGGCCTCTACGCCTCCGTGGGACGTTTATATACATCAAAACGTAATTTACCCTAACCTAACCCAACCTATCATCTCGGCGGTAATATTTGACATCATTCCTGGCGAGTTGGCCTCTACGCTTCCGCGGGACTTTTATATACATCAAAACGTAATTTACCCTAACCTAACCCAACGTAACATCTCGGCGGTAATATTCGGCATCATTCCTGGAGTGTTGGTCCCTACGTCTCCGTGGGATCTTCATATACATCAATAACGTAATATAACCTAACCTAAACCAATCTATCATCTCGGCGGTAATATTTGACAACATTCCTGGCGAGTTGGCCTCTACCTCTCCGTGAGACCTTCATATACATCAATAACGTAATATAATCTAACCTAACCCAACCTATCATCTCGGCGGTAATATTTGACAACATTCCTGGTCAGTTGGCCTCTGCGTCTCCGTGGAACCTCCATATACATCAATAACGTAATATAACCTAACCTAACCCAACCTATCATCTCGGCGGTAATATTTGACAACATTCCTGGCGAGTTGGCCTCTACGTCTCCGTGGGACTTTTATATACATCAATAACGTAATTTAACCTAACCTAAACCTACGTAACATCTCGGCGGTAATATTTGACAACATTCCTGGCTTGATGGCCTCTACGTCTCCGTGGGACCTTCATATACATCAATAACATAATATTACCTAACCTAACCCAACCTATCATCTCGGCGGTAATACTTGACAACATTCCTGGCGAGTTGGCCTCTACGTCTCCGTGGAACCTTCATATACATCAATAACGTAATATAACCTAAGCTAACCCAACCTATCAACTCGGCGGTAATATTTGACATCATTCCTGGCGAGTTGGCCTCTACGCCTCCGTGGGGCTTTTATATACATCAAAACGTAATTTACCCTAACCTAACCCAACCTATGAACTCGGCGGTAATATTTGACATCATTCCTGGCGAGTTGGCCTCTACGCCTCCGTGGGACTTTTATATACATCAAAACGTAATTTACCCTAACCTAACCCAACGTAACATCTCGGCGGTAATATTCGGCAACATTCCTGGAGTGTTGTTCCCTACGTCTCCGTGGGACCTTCATATACATCAATAACGTAATATAACCTAACCTAACCCAACCTATCATCTCGGCGGTAATATTTGACATCATTCCTGGCGAGTTGGCCTCTACGCCTCCGTGGGACTTTTATATACATCAATAACGTAATATAACCTAACCTAACCCAACCTAACATCTCGGCACTAATATTTGACAACATTCCTGGCTTGATGGCCTCTACGTCTCCGTGGGACCTTCATATACATCAATAACATAATATTACCTAACCTAACCCAACCTATCATCTCGGCGGTAATACTTGACAACATTCCTGGCGCGTTGGCCTCTACGTCTCCGTGGGTCCTTCATATACATCAATAACGTAATATAACCTAAGCTAACCCAACCTATCATCTCGGCGGTAATATTTGACAACATTCCTGGCGAGTCGGCCTCTACGTCTCCGTGCGACCTTCATATACATCAAAAACGTAATATAACGTAACCTAACCCAACCTATCATCTCGGCGGTAATATTTGACTACATTCCAGGCGAGTTGGCCTCTACGTCTCCGTGGGAATTTTATATACATCAATAACGTAATATAACCTAACCTAACCCAACCTAACATCTCGGCACTAATATTTGACAACATTCCTGGCTTGATGGCCTCTACGTCTCCGTGGGACCTTCATATACATCAATAACATAATATTACCTAACCTAACCCAACCTATCATCTCGGCGGTAATACTTGACAACATTCCTGGCGAGTTGGCCTCTACGTCTCCGTGGGACTTTTATATACATCAATAACGTAATATAACCTAACCTAACCCAACCCATCATCTCGGCGGTAATATTTGACATCATTCCTGGCGAGTGGGCCTCTACGCCTCCGTGGGACGTTTATATACATCAAAACGTAATTTACCCTAACCTAACCCAACCTATCATCTCGGCGGTAATATTTGACATCATTCCTGGCGAGTTGACCTCTACGCTTCCGCGGGACTTTTATATACATCAAAACGTAATTTACCCTAACCTAACCCAACGTAACATCTCGGCGGTAATATTCGGCATCATTCCTGGAGTGTTGGTCCCTACGTCTCCGTGGGATCTTCATATACATCAATAACGTAATATAACCTAACCTAAACCAATCTATCATCTCGGCGGTAATATTTGACAACATTCCTGGCGAGTTGGCCTCTACCTCTCCGTGAGACCTTCATATACATCAATAACGTAATATAATCTAACCTAACCCAACCTATCATCTCGGCGGTAATATTTGACAACATTCCTGGTCAGTTGGCCTCTGCGTCTCCGTGGAACCTCCATATACATCAATAACGTAATATAACCTAACCTAACCCAACCTATCATCTCGGCGGTAATATTTGACAACATTCCTGGCGAGTTGGCCTCTACGTCTCCGTGGGACTTTTATATACATCAATAACGTAATTTAACCTAACCTAAACCTACGTAACATCTCGGCGGTAATATTTGACAACATTCCTGGCTTGATGGCCTCTACGTCTCCGTGGGACCTTCATATACATCAATAACATAATATTACCTAACCTAACCCAACCTATCATCTCGGCGGTAATACTTGACAACATTCCTGGCGAGTTGGCCTCTACGTCTCCGTGGAACCTTCATATACATCAATAACGTAATATAACCTAACCTAACCCAACCTATCAACTCGGCGGTAATATTTGACATCATTCCTGGCGAGTTGGCCTCTACGCCTCCGTGGGGCTTTTATATACATCAAAACGTAATTTACCCTAACCTAACCCAACCTATGAACTCGGCGGTAATATTTGACATCATTCCTGGCGAGTTGGCCTCTACGCCTCCGTGGGACTTTTATATACATCAAAACGTAATTTACCCTAACCTAACCCAACGTAACATCTTGGCGGTAATATTCGGCAACATTCCTGGAGTGTTGTTCCCTACGTCTCCGTGGGACCTTCATATACATCAATAACGTAATATAACCTAACCTAACCCAACCTATCATCTCGGCGGTAATATTTGACATCATTCCTGGCGAGTTGGCCTCTACGCCTCCGTGGGACTTTTATATACATCAATAACGTAATATAACCTAACCTAACCCAACCTAACATCTCGGCACTAATATTTGACAACATTCCTGGCTTGATGGCCTCTACGTCTCCGTGGGACCTTCATATACATCAATAACATAATATTACCTAACCTAACCCAACCTATCATCTCGGCGGTAATACTTGACAACATTCCTGGCGCGTTGGCCTCTACGTCTCCGTGGGTCCTTCATATACATCAATAACGTAATATAACCTAAGCTAACCCAACCTATCATCTCGGCGGTAATATTTGACAACATTCCTGGCGAGTCGGCCTCTACGTCTCCGTGCGACCTTCATATACATCAAAAACGTAATATAACGTAACCTAACCCAACCTATCATCTCGGCGGTAATATTTGACTACATTCCAGGCGAGTTGGCCTCTACGTCTCCGTGGGAATTTTATATACATCAATAACGTAATATAACCTAACCTAACCCAACCTAACATCTCGGCACTAATATTTGACAACATTCCTGGCTTGATGGCCTCTACGTCTCCGTGGGACCTTCATATACATCAATAACATAATATTACCTAACCTAACCCAACCTATCATCTCGGCGGTAATACTTGACAACATTCCTGGCGAGTTGGCCTCTACGTCTCCGTGGGACTTTTATATACATCAATAACGTAATATAACCTAACCTAACCCAACCCATCATCTCGGCGGTAATATTTGACATCATTCCTGGCGAGTGGGCCTCTACGCCTCCGTGGGACTTTTATATACATCAAAACGTAATTTACCCTAACCTAACCCAACGTAACATCTCGGCGGTAATATTCGGCATCATTCCTGGAGTGTTGGTCCCTACGTCTCCGTGGGATCTTCATATACATCAATAACGTAATATAACCTAACCTAAACCAATCTATCATCTCGGCGGTAATATTTGACATCATTCCTGGCGAGTTGGCCTCTACCTCTCCGTGAGACCTTCATATACATCAATAACGTAATATAATCTAACCTAACCCAACCTATCATCTCGGCGGTAATATTTGACAACATTCCTGGTCAGTTGGCCTCTGCGTCTCCGTGGAACCTCCATATACATCAATAACGTAATATAACCTAACCTAACCCAACCTATCATCTCGGCGGTAATATTTGACAACATTCCTGGCGAGTTGGCCTCTACGTCTCCGTGGGACTTTTATATACATCAATAACGTAATTTAACCTAACCTAAACCTACGTAACATCTCGGCGGTAATATTTGACAACATTCCTGGCTTGATGGCCTCTACGTCTCCGTGGGACCTTCATATACATCAATAACATAATATTACCTAACCTAACCCAACCTATCATCTCGGCGGTAATACTTGACAACATTCCTGGCGAGTTGGCCTCTACGTCTCCGTGGAACCTTCATATACATCAATAACGTAATATAACCTAACCTAACCCAACCTATCAACTCGGCGGTAATATTTGACATCATTCCTGGCGAGTTGGCCTCTACGCCTCCGTGGGGCTTTTATATACATCAAAACGTAATTTACCCTAACCTAACCCAACGTAACATCTCGGCGGTAATATTCGGCAACATTCCTGGAGTGTTGGTCCCTACGTCTCCGTGGGATCTTCATATACATCAATAACGTAATATAACCTAACCTAAACCAACCTATCATCTCGGCGGTAATATTTGACAACATTCCAGGCGAGTTGGCATCTACGTTTCCGTGGGAATTTTATATACATCAATAACGTAATATAACCTAACCTAACCCAACCTAACATCTCGGCACTAATATTTGACAACATTCCTGGCTTGATGGCCTCTACGTCTCCGTGGGACCTTCATATACATCAATAACATAATATTACCTAACCTAACCCAACCTATCATCTCGGCGGTAATACTTGACAACATTCCTGGCGAGTTGGCCTCTACGTCTCCGTGGAACCTTCATATACATCAATAACGTAATATAACCTAACCAAACCCAACCTATCATCTCGGCGGTAATATTTGACATCATTCCTGGCGAGTTGGCCTCTACGCCTCCGTGGGACTTTTATATACATCAAAACGTAATTTACCCTAACCTAACCCAACGGATCATCTCGGCGGTAATATTCGGCAACATTCCTGGAGTGTTGGTCTCTACGTCTCCGTGGGATCTTCATATACATCAATAACGTAATATAACAAAACCTAAACCAACCTATCATCTCGGCGGTAATATTTGACAACATTCCTGGCGAGTCGGCCTCTACGTCTCCGTGCGACCTTCATATACATCAATAACGTAATATAACGTAACCTAACCCAACCTATCATCTCGGCGGTAATATTTGACAACATTCCTGGCGAGTCGTCCTCTACGTCTCCGTGCGACCTTCATATACATCAAAAACGTAATATAACGTAACCTAACCCAACCTATCATCTCGGCGGTAATATTTGACTACATTCCAGGCGAGTTGGCCTCTACGTCTCCGTGGGAATTTTATATACATCAATAACGTAATATAACCTAACCTAACCCAACCTAACATCTCGGCACTAATATTTGACAACATTCCTGGCTTGATGGCCTCTACGTCTCCGTGGGACCTTCATATACATCAATAACATAATATTACCTAACCTAACCCAACCTATCATCTCGGCGGTAATACTTGACAACATTCCTGGCGAGTTGGCCTCTACGTCTCCGTGGGACCTTCATATACATCAATAACGTAATATAACCTAACCTAACCCAACCTATCATCTCGGCGGTAATATTTGACAACATTCCTGACGAGTTGGCCTCTACGTCTCCGTGGGACTTTTATATACATCAATAACGTAATTTAACCTAACCTAAACCAACGTAACATCTCGGCGGTAATATTTGACAACATTCCTGGCTTGCTGGCCTCTATGTTTCCGTGGGACCTTTATATACATCAATAACGTAATATAACCTAACCTAACCCAACCTAACATCTCGGCACTAATATTTGACAACATTCCTGTCTTGATGGCCTCTACGTCTCCGTGGGACCTTCATATACATCAATAACATAATATTACCTAACCTAACCCAACCTATCATCTCGGCGGTAATACTTGACAACATTCCTGGCGAGTTGGCCTCTACGTCTCCTTGGGACTTTTATATACATCAATAACGTAATATAACCTAACCTAACCCAACCTATCATCTCGGCGGTAATATTTGACATCATTCCTGTCGAGTGGGCCTCTACGCCTCCGTGGGACTTTTATATACATCAAAACGTAATTTAGCCTAACCTAACCCAACGTAACATCTCGGCGGTAATATTCGGCAACATTCCTGGAGTGTTGGTCCCTACGTCTCCGTGGGATCTTCATATACATCAATAACGTAATATAACCTAACCTAAACCAACCTATCATCTCGGCGGTAATATTTGACAACATTCCAGGCGAGTTGGCCTCTACGTCTCCGTGGGAATTTTATATACATCAATAACGTAACATAACCTAACCTAACCCAACCTAACATCTCGGCACTAATATTTGACAACATTCCTGGCGAGTTGGTCTCTACTTCTCCGTGAGACCTTCATATACATCAATAACGTAATATAATCTATCCTAACCCAACCTATAATCTCGGCGGTAATATTTGACAACATTCCTGGTCAGTTGGCCTCTGCGTCTCCATGGAACCTTCATATACATCAATAACGTAATATAACCTAAGCTAACCCAACCTATCACCTCGGCGGTAATATTTGACAACATTCCTGGCGAGTTGGCCTCTACGTCTCCGTGGGACTTTTATATACATCAATAACGTAATTTAACCTAACCTAAACCTACGTAACATCACGGCGGTAATATTTGACAACATTCCTGGCTTGATGGCCTCTACGTCTCCGTGGGACCTTCATATACATCAATAACATAATATTACCTAACCTAACCCAACCTATCATCTCGGCGGTAATACTTGACAACATTCCTGGCGCGTTGGCCTCTACGTCTCCGTGGGACCTTCATATACATCAATAACATAATATTACCTAACCTAACCCAACCTATCATCTCGGCGGTAATACTTGACAACATTCCTGGCGAGTTGGCCTCTACGTCTCCGTGGAACCTTCATATACATCAATAACGTAATATAACCTAACCTAACCCAACCTATCAACTCGGCGGTAATATTTGACATCATTCCTGGCGAGTTGGCCTCTACGCCTCCGTGGGACTTTTATATACATCAAAACGTAATTTACCCTAACCTAACCCAACGTAACATCTCGGCGGTAATATTCTGCAACATTCCTGGAGTGTTGGTCCCTACGTCTCCGTGGGATCTTCATATACATCAATAACGTAATATAACCTAACCTAAACCAACCTATCATCTCGGCGGTAATATTTGACAACATTCCAGGCGAGTTGGCCTCTACGTCTCCGTGGGAATTTTATATACATCAGTAACGTAATATAACCTAACCTAACCCAACCTAACATCTCGGCACTAATATTTGACAACATTCCTGGCTTGATGGCCTCTACGTCTCCGTGGGACCTTCATATACATCAATAACATAATATTACCTAACCTAACCCAACCTATCATCTCGGCGGTAATACTTGACAACATTCCTGGCGAGTTGGCCTCTACGTCTCCGTGGGAATTTTATATACATCAATAACGTAATATAACCTAACCTAACCCAACCTAACATCTCGGCACTAATATTTGACAACATTCCTGGCGAGTTGGCCTCTACGTCTCCGTGGAACCTTCATATACATCAATAACGTAATATAATCTAACCTAACCCAACCTATCATCTCGGCACTAATATTTGACAACATTCCTGGCTTGATGGCCTCTACGTCTCCGTGGGACCTTCATATACATCAATAACATAATATTACCTAACCTAACCCAACCAATCATCTCGGCGGTAATATTTGACATCATTCCTGGCGAGTTGGCCTCTACGCCTCCGTGGGACTTTTATATACATCAAAACGTAATTTACCCTAACCTAACCCAACGTAACATCTCGGCGGTAATATTCGGCAACATTCCTGGAGTGTTGGTCCCTACGTCTCCGTGGGATCTTCATATACATCAATCACGTAATATAACCTAACCTAAACCAACCTATCATTTCGGCGGTAATATTTGACAAAATTCCAGGCGAGTTGGCCCCTACGTCTCCGTGGGAATTTTATATACATCAATAACGTAATATAACCTAACCTAACCCAACCTAACATCTCGGCACTAATATTTGACAACATTCCTGGCGAGTTGGCCTCTACCTCTCCGTGAGACCTTCATGTACATCAATAGCGTAATATAATCTAACCTAACCCAACCTATAATCTCGGCGGTAATATTTAACAACATTGCTGGTCAGTTCGCCTCTGCGTCTCCGTGGAACCTTCATATACATCAATAACGTAATATAACCTAACCTAACCCAACCTATCATCTCGGCGGTAATATTTGACAACATTCCTGGCGAGTTGGCCTCTACGTCTCCGTGGGACTTTTATATACATCAATAACGTAATTTAACCTAACCTAAACCTACGTAACATCTCGGCGGTAATATTTGACAACATTCCTGGTTTGATGGCCTCTACGTCTCCGTGGGACCTTCATATACATCAATAACGTAATATTACCTAACCTAACCCAACCTATCATCTCGGCGGTAATACTTGACAACATTCCTGGCGAGTTGGCCTCTACGTCTCCGTGGGACTTTTATATACGACAATAACGTAATATAACCTAACCTAACCCAACCTATCATCTCGGCGGTAATATTTGACAACATTCCTGGCTTGATGGCCTCTACGTCTCCGTGGGACCTTCATATACATCAACAACATAATATTACCTAACCTAACCCAACCTATCATCTCGGCGGTAATACTTGACATCATTCCTGGCGAGTGGGCCTCTACGCCTCCGTGGGACTGTTATATACATCAAAATGTAATTTACCCTAACCTAACCCAACGTAACATCTCGGCGGTAATATTCGGCAACATTCCTGGAGTGTTGGTCCCTACGTCTCCGTGGGATCTTCATATACATCAATAACGTAATATAACCTAACCTAAACCAACCTATCATCTCGGCGGTAATATTTGACAACATTCCAGGCGAATTGGCCTCTACGTCTCCGTGGGAATTTTATATACATCAATAACGTAACATAACCTAACCTAACCCAACCTAACATCTCGGCACTAATATTTGACAACATTCCTGGCTTGATGGCCTCTACGTCTCCGTGGGACCTTCATATACATCAACAACATAATATTACCTAACCTAACCCAACCAATCATCTCGGCGGTAATACTTGACAACATTCCTGTCGAGTTGGCCTCTACGTCTCCGTGGAACCTTCATATACATCAATAACGTAATATAACTTAACCTAACCCAACCTATCAACTCGGCGGTAATATTTGACATCATTCCTGGCGAGTTGGCCTCTACGCCTCCGTGGGACTTTTATATACATCAAAACGTAATTTACCCTAACCTAACCCAACGTAACATCTCGGCGGTAATATTCGGCAACATTCCTGGAGTGTTGTTCCCTACGTCTCCGTGGGACCTTCATATACATCAATAACGTAATATAACCTAACCTAACCCAACCTATCATCTCGGCGGTAATATTTGACATCACTCCTGGCGAGTTGGCCTCTACGCCTCCGTGGGACTTTTATATACATCAATAACGTAATATAACCTAACCTAACCCAACCTAACATCTCGGCACTAATATTTGACAACATTCCTGGCTTGATGGCCTCTACGGCTCCGTGGGACCTTCATATACATCAATAACATAATATTACCTAACCTAACCCAACCTATCATCTCGGCGGTAATACTTGACATCATTCCTGGCGAGTGGGCCTCTACGCCTCCGTGGGACTTTTATATACATCAAAACGTAATTTACCCTAACCTAACCCAACGTAACATCTCGGCGGTAATATTCGGCAACATTCCTGGAGTGTTGGTCCCTACGTCTCCGTGGGATCTTCATATACATCAATAACGTAATATAACCTAACCTAAACCTACCTATCATCTCGGCGGTAATATTTGACAACATTCCAGGCGAGTTGGCCTCTACGTCTCCGTGGGACTTTTATATACATCAATAACGTAATTTAACCTAACCTAAACCTACGTAACATCACGGCGGTAATATTTGACAACATTCCTGGCTTGATGGCCTCTACGTCTCCGTGGGACCTTCATATACATCAATAACATAATATTACCTAACCTAACCCAACCTATCATCTCGGCGGTAATACTTGACAACATTCCTGGCGCGTTGGCCTCTACGTCTCCGTGGGACCTTCATATACATCAATAACATAATATTACCTAACCTAACCCAACCTATCATCTCGGCGGTAATACTTGACAACATTCCTGGCGAGTTGGCCTCTACGTCTCCGTGGAACCTTCATATACATCAATAACGTAATATAACCTAACCTAACCCAACCTATCATCTCGGCGGTAATATTTGACATCATTCCTGGCGAGTTGGCCTCTACGCCTCCGTGGGACTTTTATATACATCAAAACGTAATTTACCCTAACCTAACCCAACGTAACATCTCGGCGGTAATATTCTGCAACATTCCTGGAGTGTTGGTCCCTACGTCTCCGTGGGATCTTCATATACATCAATAACGTAATATAACCTAACCTAAACCAACCTATCATCTCGGCGGAAATATTTGACAACATTCCAGGCGAGTTGGCCTCTACGTCTCCGTGGGAATTTTATATACATCAGTAACGTAATATAACCTAACCTAACCCAACCTAACATCTCGGCACTAATATTTGACAACATTCCTGGCGAGTTGTCCTCTACCTCTCCGTGAGACCTTCATATACATCAATAACGTAACATAATCTATCCTAACCCAACCTATAATCTCGGCGGTAATATTTGACAACATTCCTGGTCAGTTGGCCTCTGCGTCTCCATGGAACCTTCATATACATCAATAACGTAATATAACCTAAGCTAACCCAACCTATCACCTCGGCGGTAATATTTGACAACATTCCTGGCGAGTTGGCCTCTACGTCTCCGTGGGACTTTTATATACATCAATAACGTAATTTAACCTAACCTAAACCTACGTAACATCACGGCGGTAATATTTGACAACATTCCTGGCTTGATGGCCTCTACGTCTCCGTGGGACCTTCATATACATCAATAACATAATATTACCTAACCTAACCCAACCTATCATCTCGGCGGTAATACTTGACAACATTCCTGGCGCGTTGGCCTCTACGTCTCCGTGGGACCTTCATATACATCAATAACATAATATTACCTAACCTAACCCAACCTATCATCTCGGCGGTAATACTTGACAACATTCCTGGCGAGTTGGCCTCTACGTCTCCGTGGAACCTTCATATACATCAATAACGTAATATAACCTAACCTAACCCAACCTATCATCTCGGCGGTAATATTTGACATCATTCCTGGCGAGTTGGCCTCTACGCCTCCGTGGGACTTTTATATACATCAAAACGTAATTTACCCTAACCTAACCCAACGTAACATCTCGGCGGTAATATTCTGCAACATTCCTGGAGTGTTGGTCCCTACGTCTCCGTGGGATCTTCATATACATCAATAACGTAATATAACCTAACCTAAACCAACCTATCATCTCGGCGGTAATATTTGACAACATTCCAGGCGAGTTGGCCTCTACGTCTCCGTGGGAATTTTATATACATCAGTAACGTAATATAACCTAACCTAACCCAACCTAACATCTCGGCACTAATATTTGACAACATTCCTGGCGAGTTGTCCTCTACCTCTCCGTGAGACCTTCATATACATCAATAACGTAATATAATCTAACCTAACCCAACCTATCATCTCGGCACTAATATTTGACAACATTCCTGGCTTGATGGCCTCTACGTCTCCGTGGGACCTTCATATACATCAATAACATAATATTACCTAACCTAACCCAACCTATCATCTCGGCGGTAATACTTGACAACATTCCTGGCGAGTCGGCCTCTACGTCTCCGTGCGACCTTCATATACATCAATAACGTAATATAACGTAACCTAACCCAACCTATCATCTCGGCACTAATATTTGACAACATTACAGGCGAGTTGGCCTCTACGTCTCCGTGGGAATTTTATATACATCAATAACGTAATATAACCTAACCTAACCCAACCTAACATCTCGGCACTAATATTTGACAACATTCCTGGCGAGTTGGCCTCTACGTCTGCGTGGAACCTTCATATACATCAATAACGTAATATAATCTAACCTAACCCAACCTATCATCTCGGCACTAATATTTGACAACATTCCTGGCTTGATGGCCTCTACGTCTCCGTGGGACCTTCATATACATCAACAACATAATATTACCTAACCTAACCCAACCTATCATCTCGGCGGTAATACTTGACATCATTCCTGGCGAGTGGGCCTCTACGCCTCCGTGGGACTGTTATATACATCAAAATGTAATTTACCCTAACCTAACCCAACGTAACATCTCGGCGGTAATATTCGGCAACATTCCTGGAGTGTTGGTCCCTACGTCTCCGTGGGATCTTCATATACATCAATAACGTAATATAACCTAACCTAAACCAACCTATCATCTCGGCGGTAATATTTGACAACATTCCAGGCGAATTGGCCTCTACGTCTCCGTGGGAATTTTATATACATCAATAACGTAACATAACCTAACCTAACCCAACCTAACATCTCGGCACTAATATTTGACAACATTCCTGGCTTGATGGCCTCTACGTCTCCGTGGGACCTTCATATACATCAACAACATAATATTACCTAACCTAACCCAACCTATCATCTCGGCGGTAATACTTGACAACATTCCTGTCGAGTTGGCCTCTACGTCTCCGTGGAACCTTCATATACATCAATAACGTAATATAACTTAACCTAACCCAACCTATCAACTCGGCGGTAATATTTGACATCATTCCTGGCGAGTTGGCCTCTACGCCTCCGTGGGACTTTTATATACATCAAAACGTAATTTACCCTAACCTAACCCAACGTAACATCTCGGCGGTAATATTCGGCAACATTCCTGGAGTGTTGGTCCCTACGTCTCCGTGGGATCTTCATATACATCAATAACGTAATATAACCTAACCTAAACCAACCTATCATCTCGGCGGTAATATTTGACAACATTCCAGGCGAATTGGCCTCTACGTCTCCGTGGGAATTTTATATACATCAATAACGTAACATAACCTAACCTAACCCAACCTAACATCTCGGCACTAATATTTGACAACATTCCTGGCTTGATGGCCTCTACGTCTCCGTGGGACCTTCATATACATCAACAACATAATATTACCTAACCTAACCCAACCTATCATCTCGGCGGTAATACTTGACAACATTCCTGTCGAGTTGGCCTCTACGTCTCCGTGGAACCTTCATATACATCAATAACGTAATATAACTTAACCTAACCCAACCTATCAACTCGGCGGTAATATTTGACATCATTCCTGGCGAGTTGGCCTCTACGCCTCCGTGGGACTTTTATATACATCAAAACGTAATTTACCCTAACCTAACCCAACGTAACATCTCGGCGGTAATATTCGGCAACATTCCTGGAGTGTTGTTCCCTACGTCTCCGTGGGACCTTCATATACATCAATAACGTAATATAACCTAACCTAACCCAACCTATCATCTCGGCGGTAATATTTGACATCACTCCTGGCGAGTTGGCCTCTACGCCTCCGTGGAACCTTCATATACATCAATAACGTAATATAACCTAACCTAACCCAACCTATCATCTCGGCGGTAATATTTGACATCATTCCTGGCGAGTTGGCCTCTACGCTTCCGTGGGACGTTTGTATACATCAAAACGTAATTTACCCTAACCTAACCCAACGTAACATCTCGGCGGTAATATTCTGCAACATTCCTGGAGTGTTGGTCCCTACGTCTCCGTGGGATCTTCATATACATCAATAACGTAATATAACCTAACCTAAACCAACCTATCATCTCGGCGGTAATATTTGACAACATTCCAGGCGAGTTGGCCTCTACGTCTCCGTGGGAATTTTATATACATCAGTAACGTAATATAACCTAACCTAACCCAACCTAACATCTCGGCACTAATATTTGACAACATTCCTGGCGAGTTGTCCTCTACCTCTCCGTGAGACCTTCATATACATCAATAACGTAACATAACCTAACCTAACCCAACCTAACATCTCGGCACTAATATTTGACAACATTCCTGGCGAGTTGGCCTCTACTTCTCCGTGAGACCTTCATATACATCAATAACGTAATATAATCTATCCTAACCCAACCTATAATCTCGGCGGTAATATTTGACAACATTCCTGGTCAGTTGGCCTCTGCGTCTCCATGGAACCTTCATATACATCAATAACGTAATATAACCTAAGCTAACCCAACCTATCACCTCGGCGGTAATATTTGACAACATTCCTGGCGAGTTGGCCTCTACGTCTCCGTGGGACTTTTATATACATCAATAACGTAATTTAACCTAACCTAAACCTACGTAACATCACGGCGGTAATATTTGACAACATTCCTGGCTTGATGGCCTCTACGTCTCCGTGGGACCTTCATATACATCAATAACATAATATTACCTAACCTAACCCAACCTATCATCTCGGCGGTAATACTTGACAACATTCCTGGCGCGTTGGCCTCTACGTCTCCGTGGGACCTTCATATACATCAATAACATAATATTACCTAACCTAACCCAACCTATCATCTCGGCGGTAATACTTGACAACATTCCTGGCGAGTTGGCCTCTACGTCTCCGTGGAACCTTCATATACATCAATAACGTAATATAACCTAACCTAACCCAACCTATCATCTCGGCGGTAATATTTGACATCATTCCTGGCGAGTTGGCCTCTACGCCTCCGTGGGACTTTTATATACATCAAAACGTAATTTACCCTAACCTAACCCAACGTAACATCTCGGCGGTAATATTCTGCAACATTCCTGGAGTGTTGGTCCCTACGTCTCCGTGGGATCTTCATATACATCAATAACGTAATATAACCTAACCTAAACCAACCTATCATCTCGGCGGTAATATTTGACAACATTCCAGGCGAGTTGGCCTCTACGTCTCCGTGGGAATTTTATATACATCAGTAACGTAATATAACCTAACCTAACCCAACCTAACATCTCGGCACTAATATTTGACAACATTCCTGGCGAGTTGTCCTCTACCTCTCCGTGAGACCTTCATATACATCAATAACGTAATATAATCTAACCTAACCCAACCTATCATCTCGGCACTAATATTTGACAACATTCCTGGCTTGATGGCCTCTACGTCTCCGTGGGACCTTCATATACATCAATAACATAATATTACCTAACCTAACCCAACCTATCATCTCGGCGGTAATACTTGACAACATTCCTGGCGAGTCGGCCTCTACGTCTCCGTGCGACCTTCATATACATCAATAACGTAATATAACGTAACCTAACCCAACCTATCATCTCGGCACTAATATTTGACAACATTACAGGCGAGTTGGCCTCTACGTCTCCGTGGGAATTTTATATACATCAATAACGTAATATAACCTAACCTAACCCAACCTAACATCTCGGCACTAATATTTGACAACATTCCTGGCGAGTTGGCCTCTACGTCTGCGTGGAACCTTCATATACATCAATAACGTAATATAATCTAACCTAACCCAACCTATCATCTCGGCACTAATATTTGACAGCATTCCTGGCTTGATGGCCTCTACGTCTCCGTGGGACCTTCATATACATCAATAACATAATATTACCTAACCTAACCCAACCAATCATGTCGGCGGTAATATTAGACATCATTCCTGGCGAGTTGGCCTCTACGCCTCCGTGGGACTTTTATATACATCAAAACGTAATTTACCCTAACCTAACCCAACGTAACATCTCGGCGGTAATATTTGACAACATTCCTGGTCAGTTGGCCTCTGCGTCTCCGTGGAACCTTCATATACATCAATAACGTAATATAACCTAACCTAACCCAACCTATCATCTCGGCGGTAATATTTGACATCATTCCTGGCGAGTTGGCCTCTACGCTTCCGTGGGACGTTTGTATACATCAAAACGTAATTTACCCTAACCTAACCCAACGTAACATCTCGGCGGTAATATTCGGCAACATTCCTGGAGTGTTGGTCCCTACGTCTCCGTGGGATCTTCATATACATCAATAACGTAATATAACCTAACCTAAACCAACCTATCATCTCGGCGGTAATATTTGACAACATTCCAGGCGAGTTGGCACCTACGTCTCCGTGGGAATTTTATATACATCAATAACGTAATATAACCTAACCTAACCCAACCTAACATCTCGGCACTAATATTTGACAACATTCCAGGCGAGTTGGCCTCTACGTCTCCGTGGGAATTTTATATACATCAATAACGTAACATAACCTAACCTAACCCAACCTAAAATCTCGGCACTAATATTTGACAACATTCCTGGCGAGTTGGCCTCTACTTCTCCGTGAGACCTTCATATACATCAATAACGTAATATAATCTATCCTAACCCAACCTATAATCTCGGCGGTAATACTTGACAACATTCCTGGCGCGTTGGCCTCTACGTCTCCGTGGGACCTTCATATACATCAATAACATAATATTACCTAACCTAACCCAACCTATCATCTCGGCGGTAATACTTGACAACATTCCTGGCGAGTTGGCCTCTACGTCTCCGTGGAACCTTCATATACATCAATAACGTAATATAACCTAACCTAACCCAACCTATCATCTCGGCGGTAATATTTGACATCATTCCTGGCGAGTTGGCCTCTACGCCTCCGTGGGACTTTTATATACATCAAAACGTAATTTACCCTAACCTAACCCAACGTAACATCTCGGCGGTAATATTCTGCAACATTCCTGGAGTGTTGGTCCCTACGTCTCCGTGGGATCTTCATATACATCAATAACGTAATATAACCTAACCTAAACCAACCTATCATCTCGGCGGTAATATTTGACAACATTCCAGGCGAGTTGGCCTCTACGTCTCCGTGGGAATTTTATATACATCAGTAACGTAATATAACCTAACCTAACCCAACCTAACATCTCGGCACTAATATTTGACAACATTCCTGGCGAGTTGTCCTCTACCTCTCCGTGAGACCTTCATATACATCAATAACGTAACATAACCTAACCTAACCCAACCTAACATCTCGGCACTAATATTTGACAACATTCCTGGCGAGTTGGCCTCTACTTCTCCGTGAGACCTTCATATACATCAATAACGTAATATAATCTATCCTAACCCAACCTATAATCTCGGCGGTAATATTTGACAACATTCCTGGTCAGTTGGCCTCTGCGTCTCCATGGAACCTTCATATACATCAATAACGTAATATAACCGAAGCTAACCCAACCTATCACCTCGGCGGTAATATTTGACAACATTCCTGGCGAGTTGGCCTCTACGTCTCCGTGGGACTTTTATATACATCAATAACGTAATTTAACCTAACCTAAACCTACGTAACATCACGGCGGTAATATTTGACAACATTCCTGGCTTGATGGCCTCTACGTCTCCGTGGGACCTTCATATACATCAATAACATAATATTACCTAACCTAACCCAACCTATCATCTCGGCGGTAATACTTGACAACATTCCTGGCGCGTTGGCCTCTACGTCTCCGTGGGACCTTCATATACATCAATAACATAATATTACCTAACCTAACCCAACCTATCATCTCGGCGGTAATACTTGACAACATTCCTGGCGAGTTGGCCTCTACGTCTCCGTGGAACCTTCATATACATCAATAACGTAATATAACCTAACCTAACCCAACCTATCATCTCGGCGGTAATATTTGACATCATTCCTGGCGAGTTGGCCTCTACGCCTCCGTGGGACTTTTATATACATCAAAACGTAATTTACCCTAACCTAACCCAACGTAACATCTCGGCGGTAATATTCTGCAACATTCCTGGAGTGTTGGTCCCTACGTCTCCGTGGGATCTTCATATACATCAATAACGTAATATAACCTAACCTAAACCAACCTATCATCTCGGCGGTAATATTTGACAACATTCCAGGCGAGTTGGCCTCTACGTCTCCGTGGGAATTTTATATACATCAGTAACGTAATATAACCTAACCTAACCCAACCTAACATCTCGGCACTAATATTTGACAACATTCCTGGCGAGTTGTCCTCTACCTCTCCGTGAGACCTTCATATACATCAATAACGTAATATAATCTAACCTAACCCAACCTATCATCTCGGCACTAATATTTGACAACATTCCTGGCTTGATGGCCTCTACGTCTCCGTGGGACCTTCATATACATCAATAACATAATATTACCTAACCTAACCCAACCTATCATCTCGGCGGTAATACTTGACAACATTCCTGGCGAGTCGGCCTCTACGTCTCCGTGCGACCTTCATATACATCAATAACGTAATATAACGTAACCTAACCCAACCTATCATCTCGGCACTAATATTTGACAACATTACAGGCGAGTTGGCCTCTACGTCTCCGTGGGAATTTTATATACATCAATAACGTAATATAACCTAACCTAACCCAACCTAACATCTCGGCACTAATATTTGACAACATTCCTGGCGAGTTGGCCTCTACGTCTGCGTGGAACCTTCATATACATCAATAACGTAATATAATCTAACCTAACCCAAACTATCATCTCGGCACTAATATTTGACAACATTCCTGGCTTGATGGCCTCTACGTCTCCGTGGGACCTTCATATACATCAATAACATAATATTACCTAACCTAACCCAACCAATCATGTCGGCGGTAATATTAGACATCATTCCTGGCGAGTTGGCCTCTACGCCTCCGTGGGACTTTTATATACATCAAAACGTAATTTACCCTAACCTAACCCAACGTAACATCTCGGCGGTAATATTTGACAACATTCCTGGTCAGTTGGCCTCTGCGTCTCCGTGGAACCTTCATATACATCAATAACGTAATATAACCTAACCTAACCCAACCTATCATCTCGGCGGTAATATTTGACATCATTCCTGGCGAGTTGGCCTCTACGCTTCCGTGGGACGTTTGTATACATCAAAACGTAATTTACCCTAACCTAACCCAACGTAACATCTCGGCGGTAATATTCGGCAACATTCCTGGAGTGTTGGTCCCTACGTCTCCGTGGGATCTTCATATACATCAATAACGTAATATAACCTAACCTAAACCAACCTATCATCTCGGCGGTAATATTTGACAACATTCCAGGCGAGTTGGCCCCTACGTCTCCGTGGGAATTTTATATACATCAATAACGTAATATAACCTAACCTAACCCAACCTAACATCTCGGCACTAATATTTGACAACATTCCAGGCGAGTTGGCCTCTACGTCTCCGTGGGAATTTTATATACATCAATAACGTAACATAACCTAACCTAACCCAACCTAAAATCTCGGCACTAATATTTGACAACATTCCTGGCGAGTTGGCCTCTACTTCTCCGTGAGACCTTCATATACATCAATAACGTAATATAATCTATCCTAACCCAACCTATAATCTCGGCGGTAATATTTGACAACATTCCTGGTCAGTTGGCCTCTGCGTCTCCATGGAACCTTCATATACATCAATAACGTAATATAACCTAAGCTAACCCAACCTATCACCTCGGCGGTAATATTTGACAACATTCCTGGCGAGTTGGCCTCTACGTCTCCGTGGGACTTTTATATACATCAATAACGTAATTTAACCTAACCTAAACCTACGTAACATCACGGCGGTAATATTTGACAACATTCCTGGCTTGATGGCCTCTACGTCTCCGTGGGACCTTCATATACATCAATAACATAATATTACCTAACCTAACCCAACCTATCATCTCGGCGGTAATACTTGACAACATTCCTGGCGCGTTGGCCTCTACGTCTCCGTGGGACCTTCATATACATCAATAACATAATATTACCTAACCTAACCCAACCTATCATCTCGGCGGTAATACTTGACAACATTCCTGGCGAGTTGGCCTCTACGTCTCCGTGGAACCTTCATATACATCAATAACGTAATATAACCTAACCTAACCCAACCTATCATCTCGGCGGTAATATTTGACATCATTCCTGGCGAGTTGGCCTCTACGCCTCCGTGGGACTTTTATATACATCAAAACGTAATTTACCCTAACCTAACCCAACGTAACATCTCGGCGGTAATATTCTGCAACATTCCTGGAGTGTTGGTCCCTATGTCTCCGTGGGATCTTCATATACATCAATAACGTAATATAACCTAACCTAAACCAACCTATCATCTCGGCGGTAATATTTGACAACATTCCAGGCGAGTTGGCCTCTACGTCTCCGTGGGAATTTTATATACATCAGTAACGTAATATAACCTAACCTAACCCAACCTAACATCTCGGCACTAATATTTGACAACATTCCTGGCGAGTTGTCCTCTACCTCTCCGTGAGACCTTCATATACATCAATAACGTAATATAATCTAACCTAACCCAACCTATCATCTCGGCACTAATATTTGACAACATTCCTGGCTTGATGGCCTCTACGTCTCCGTGGGACCTTCATATACATCAATAACATAATATTACCTAACCTAACCCAACCTATCATCTCGGCGGTAATACTTGACAACATTCCTGGCGAGTCGGCCTCTACGTCTCCGTGCGACCTTCATATACATCAATAACGTAATATAACGTAACCTAACCCAACCTATCATCTCGGCACTAATATTTGACAACATTACAGGCGAGTTGGCCTCTACGTCTCCGTGGGAATTTTATATACATCAATAACGTAATATAACCTAACCTAAACCAACCTATCATCTCGGCGGTAATATTTGACAACATTCCAGGCGAGTTGGCCCCTACGTCTCCGTGGGAATTTTATATACATCAATAACGTAATATAACCTAACCTAACCCAACCTAACATCTCGGCACTAATATTTGACAACATTCCAGGCGAGTTGGCCTCTACGTCTCCGTGGGAATTTTATATACATCAATAACGTAACATAACCTAACCTAACCCAACCTAAAATCTCGGCACTAATATTTGACAACATTCCTGGCGAGTTGGCCTCTACTTCTCCGTGAGACCTTCATATACATCAATAACGTAATATAATCTATCCTAACCCAACCTATAATCTCGGCGGTAATATTTGACAACATTCCTGGTCAGTTGGCCTCTGCGTCTCCATGGAACCTTCATATACATCAATAACGTAATATAACCTAAGCTAACCCAACCTATCACCTCGGCGGTAATATTTGACAACATTCCTGGCGAGTTGGCCTCTACGTCTCCGTGGGACTTTTATATACATCAATAACGTAATTTAACCTAACCTAAACCTACGTAACATCACGGCGGTAATATTTGACAACATTCCTGGCTTGATGGCCTCTACGTCTCCGTGGGACCTTCATATACATCAATAACATAATATTACCTAACCTAACCCAACCTATCATCTCGGCGGTAATACTTGACAACATTCCTGGCGCGTTGGCCTCTACGTCTCCGTGGGACCTTCATATACATCAATAACATAATATTACCTAACCTAACCCAACCTATCATCTCGGCGGTAATACTTGACAACATTCCTGGCGAGTTGGCCTCTACGTCTCCGTGGAACCTTCATATACATCAATAACGTAATATAACCTAACCTAACCCAACCTATCATCTCGGCGGTAATATTTGACATCATTCCTGGCGAGTTGGCCTCTACGCCTCCGTGGGACTTTTATATACATCAAAACGTAATTTACCCTAACCTAACCCAACGTAACATCTCGGCGGTAATATTCTGCAACATTCCTGGAGTGTTGGTCCCTACGTCTCCGTGGGATCTTCATATACATCAATAACGTAATATAACCTAACCTAAACCAACCTATCATCTCGGCGGTAATATTTGACAACATTCCAGGCGAGTTGGCCTCTACGTCTCCGTGGGAATTTTATATACATCAGTAACGTAATATAACCTAACCTAACCCAACCTAACATCTCGGCACTAATATTTGACAACATCCCTGGCGAGTTGTCCTCTACCTCTCCGTGAGACCTTCATATACATCAATAACGTAATATAATCTAACCTAACCCAACCTATCATCTCGGCACTAATATTTGACAACATTCCTGGCTTGATGGCCTCTACGTCTCCGTGGGACCTTCATATACATCAATAACATAATATTACCTAACCTAACCCAACCTATCATCTCGGCGGTAATACTTGACAACATTCCTGGCGAGTCGGCCTCTACGTCTCCGTGCGACCTTCATATACATCAATAACGTAATATAACGTAACCTAACCCAACCTATCATCTCGGCACTAATATTTGACAACATTACAGGCGAGTTGGCCTCTACGTCTCCGTGGGAATTTTATATACATCAATAACGTAATATAACCTAACCTAACCCAACCTAACATCTCGGCACTAATATTTGACAACATTCCTGGCGAGTTGGCCTCTACGTCTGCGTGGAACCTTCATATACATCAATAACGTAATATAATCTAACCTAACCCAACCTATCATCTCGGCACTAATATTTGACAACATTCCTGGCTTGATGGCCTCTACGTCTCCGTGGGACCTTCATATACATCAATAACATAATATTACCTAACCTAACCCAACCAATCATGTCGGCGGTAATATTAGACATCATTCCTGGCGAGTTGGCCTCTACGCCTCCGTGGGACTTTTATATACATCAAAACGTAATTTACCCTAACCTAACCCAACGTAACATCTCGGCGGTAATATTTGACAACATTCCTGGTCAGTTGGCCTCTGCGTCTCCGTGGAACCTTCATATACATCAATAACGTAATATAACCTAACCTAACCCAACCTATCATCTCGGCGGTAATATTTGACATCATTCCTGGCGAGTTGGCCTCTACGCTTCCGTGGGACGTTTGTATACATCAAAACGTAATTTACCCTAACCTAACCCAACGTAACATCTCGGCGGTAATATTCGGCAACATTCCTGGAGTGTTGGTCCCTACGTCTCCGTGGGATCTTCATATACATCAATAACGTAATATAACCTAACCTAAACCAACCTATCATCTCGGCGGTAATATTTGACAACATTCCAGGCGAGTTGGCCCCTACGTCTCCGTGGGAATTTTATATACATCAATAACGTAATATAACCTAACCTAACCCAACCTAACATCTCGGCACTAATATTTGACAACATTCCAGGCGAGTTGGCCTCTACGTCTCCGTGGGAATTTTATATACATCAATAACGTAACATAACCTAACCTAACCCAACCTAAAATCTCGGCACTAATATTTGACAACATTCCTGGCGAGTTGGCCTCTACTTCTCCGTGAGACCTTCATATACATCAATAACGTAATATAATCTATCCTAACCCAACCTATAATCTCGGCGGTAATACTTGACAACATTCCTGGCGCGTTGGCCTCTACGTCTCCGTGGGACCTTCATATACATCAATAACATAATATTACCTAACCTAACCCAACCTATCATCTCGGCGGTAATACTTGACAACATTCCTGGCGAGTTGGCCTCTACGTCTCCGTGGAACCTTCATATACATCAATAACGTAATATAACCTAACCTAACCCAACCTATCATCTCGGCACTAATATTTGACAACATTACAGGCGAGTTGGCCTCTACGTCTCCGTGGGAATTTTATATACATCAATAACGTAATATAACCTAACCTAACCCAACCTAACATCTCGGCACTAATATTTGACAACATTCCTGGCGAGTTGGCCTCTACGTCTGCGTGGAACCTTCATATACATCAATAACGTAATATAATCTAACCTAACCCAACCTATCATCTCGGCACTAATATTTGACAACATTCCTGGCTTGATGGCCTCTACGTCTCCGTGGGACCTTCATATACATCAATAACATAATATTACCTAACCTAACCCAACCAATCATGTCGGCGGTAATATTAGACATCATTCCTGGCGAGTTGGCCTCTACGCCTCCGTGGGACTTTTATATACATCAAAACGTAATTTACCCTAACCTAACCCAACGTAACATCTCGGCGGTAATATTTGACAACATTCCTGGTCAGTTGGCCTCTGCGTCTCCGTGGAACCTTCATATACATCAATAACGTAATATAACCTAACCTAACCCAACCTATCATCTCGGCGGTAATATTTGACATCATTCCTGGCGAGTTGGCCTCTACGCTTCCGTGGGACGTTTGTATACATCAAAACGTAATTTACCCTAACCTAACCCAACGTAACATCTCGGCGGTAATATTCGGCAACATTCCTGGAGTGTTGGTCCCTACGTCTCCGTGGGATCTTCATATACATCAATAACGTAATATAACCTAACCTAAACCAACCTATCATCTCGGCGGTAATATTTGACAACATTCCAGGCGAGTTGGCCCCTACGTCTCCGTGGGAATTTTATATACATCAATAACGTAATATAACCTAACCTAACCCAACCTAACATCTCGGCACTAATATTTGACAACATTCCAGGCGAGTTGGCCTCTACGTCTCCGTGGGAATTTTATATACATCAATAACGTAACATAACCTAACCTAACCCAACCTAAAATCTCGGCACTAATATTTGACAACATTCCTGGCGAGTTGGCCTCTACTTCTCCGTGAGACCTTCATATACATCAATAACGTAATATAATCTATCCTAACCCAACCTATAATCTCGGCGGTAATATTTGACAACATTCCTGGTCAGTTGGCCTCTGCGTCTCCATGGAACCTTCATATACATCAATAACGTAATATAACCTAAGCTAACCCAACCTATCACCTCGGCGGTAATATTTGACAACATTCCTGGCGAGTTGGCCTCTACGTCTCCGTGGGACTTTTATATACATCAATAACGTAATTTAACCTAACCTAAACCTACGTAACATCACGGCGGTAATATTTGACAACATTCCTGGCTTGATGGCCTCTACGTCTCCGTGGGACCTTCATATACATCAATAACATAATATTACCTAACCTAACCCAACCTATCATCTCGGCGGTAATACTTGACAACATTCCTGGCGCGTTGGCCTCTACGTCTCCGTGGGACCTTCATATACATCAATAACATAATATTACCTAACCTAACCCAACCTATCATCTCGGCGGTAATACTTGACAACATTCCTGGCGAGTTGGCCTCTACGTCTCCGTGGAACCTTCATATACATCAATAACGTAATATAACCTAACCTAACCCAACCTATCATCTCGGCGGTAATATTTGACATCATTCCTGGCGAGTTGGCCTCTACGCCTCCGTGGGACTTTTATATACATCAAAACGTAATTTACCCTAACCTAACCCAACGTAACATCTCGGCGGTAATATTCTGCAACATTCCTGGAGTGTTGGTCCCTACGTCTCCGTGGGATCTTCATATACATCAATAACGTAATATAACCTAACCTAAACCAACCTATCATCTCGGCGGTAATATTTGACAACATTCCAGGCGAGTTGGCCTCTACGTCTCCGTGGGAATTTTATATACATCAGTAACGTAATATAACCTAACCTAACCCAACCTAACATCTCGGCACTAATATTTGACAACATTCCTGGCGAGTTGTCCTCTACCTCTCCGTGAGACCTTCATATACATCAATAACGTAATATAATCTAACCTAACCCAACCTATCATCTCGGCACTAATATTTGACAACATTCCTGGCTTGATGGCCTCTACGTCTCCGTGGGACCTTCATATACATCAATAACATAATATTACCTAACCTAACCCAACCTATCATCTCGGCGGTAATACTTGACAACATTCCTGGCGAGTCGGCCTCTACGTCTCCGTGCGACCTTCATATACATCAATAACGTAATATAACGTAACCTAACCCAACCTATCATCTCGGCACTAATATTTGACAACATTACAGGCGAGTTGGCCTCTACGTCTCCGTGGGAATTTTATATACATCAATAACGTAATATAACCTAACCTAACCCAACCTAACATCTCGGCACTAATATTTGACAACATTCCTGGCGAGTTGGCCTCTACGTCTGCGTGGAACCTTCATATACATCAATAACGTAATATAATCTAACCTAACCCAACCTATCATCTCGGCACTAATATTTGACAACATTCCTGGCTTGATGGCCTCTACGTCTCCGTGGGACCTTCATATACATCAATAACATAATATTACCTAACCTAACCCAACCAATCATGTCGGCGGTAATATTAGACATCATTCCTGGCGAGTTGGCCTCTACGCCTCCGTGGGACTTTTATATACATCAAAACGTAATTTACCCTAACCTAACCCAACGTAACATCTCGGCGGTAATATTTGACAACATTCCTGGTCAGTTGGCCTCTGCGTCTCCGTGGAACCTTCATATACATCAATAACGTAATATAACCTAACCTAACCCAACCTATCATCTCGGCGGTAATATTTGACAACATTACAGGCGAGTTGGCCTCTACGTCTCCGTGGGAATTTTATATACATCAATAACGTAATATAACCTAACCTAACCCAACCTAACATCTCGGCACTAATATTTGACAACATTCCTGGCGAGTTGGCCTCTACGTCTGCGTGGAACCTTCATATACATCAATAACGTAATATAATCTAACCTAACCCAACCTATCATCTCGGCACTAATATTTGACAACATTCCTGGCTTGATGGCCTCTACGTCTCCGTGGGACCTTCATATACATCAATAACATAATATTACCTAACCTAACCCAACCAATCATGTCGGCGGTAATATTAGACATCATTCCTGGCGAGTTGGCCTCTACGCCTCCGTGGGACTTTTATATACATCAAAACGTAATTTACCCTAACCTAACCCAACGTAACATCTCGGCGGTAATATTTGACAACATTCCTGGTCAGTTGGCCTCTGCGTCTCCGTGGAACCTTCATATACATCAATAACGTAATATAACCTAACCTAACCCAACCTATCATCTCGGCGGTAATATTTGACATCATTCCTGGCGAGTTGGCCTCTACGCTTCCGTGGGACGTTTGTATACATCAAAACGTAATTTACCCTAACCTAACCCAACGTAACATCTCGGCGGTAATATTCGGCAACATTCCTGGAGTGTTGGTCCCTACGTCTCCGTGGGATCTTCATATACATCAATAACGTAATATAACCTAACCTAAACCAACCTATCATCTCGGCGGTAATATTTGACAACATTCCAGGCGAGTTGGCCCCTACGTCTCCGTGGGAATTTTATATACATCAATAACGTAATATAACCTAACCTAACCCAACCTAACATCTCGGCACTAATATTTGACAACATTCCAGGCGAGTTGGCCTCTACGTCTCCGTGGGAATTTTATATACATCAATAACGTAACATAACCTAACCTAACCCAACCTAAAATCTCGGCACTAATATTTGACAACATTCCTGGCGAGTTGGCCTCTACTTCTCCGTGAGACCTTCATATACATCAATAACGTAATATAATCTATCCTAACCCAACCTATAATCTCGGCGGTAATACTTGACAACATTCCTGGCGCGTTGGCCTCTACGTCTCCGTGGGACCTTCATATACATCAATAACATAATATTACCTAACCTAACCCAACCTATCATCTCGGCGGTAATACTTGACAACATTCCTGGCGAGTTGGCCTCTACGTCTCCGTGGAACCTTCATATACATCAATAACGTAATATAACCTAACCTAACCCAACCTATCATCTCGGCGGTAATATTTGACATCATTCCTGGCGAGTTGGCCTCTACGCCTCCGTGGGACTTTTATATACATCAAAACGTAATTTAACCTAACCTAAACCTACGTAACATCACGGCGGTAATATTTGACAACATTCCTGGCTTGATGGCCTCTACGTCTCCGTGGGACCTTCATATACATCAATAACATAATATTACCTAACCTAACCCAACCTATCATCTCGGCGGTAATACTTGACAACATTCCTGGCGCGTTGGCCTCTACGTCTCCGTGGGACCTTCATATACATCAATAACATAATATTACCTAACCTAACCCAACCTATCATCTCGGCGGTAATACTTGACAACATTCCTGGCGAGTTGGCCTCTACGTCTCCGTGGAACCTTCATATACATCAATAACGTAATATAACCTAACCTAACCCAACCTATCATCTCGGCGGTAATATTTGACATCATTCCTGGCGAGTTGGCCTCTACGCCTCCGTGGGACTTTTATATACATCAAAACGTAATTTACCCTAACCTAACCCAACGTAACATCTCGGCGGTAATATTCTGCAACATTCCTGGAGTGTTGGTCCCTACGTCTCCGTGGGATCTTCATATACATCAATAACGTAATATAACCTAACCTAAACCAACCTATCATCTCGGCGGTAATATTTGACAACATTCCAGGCGAGTTGGCCTCTACGTCTCCGTGGGAATTTTATATACATCAGTAACGTAATATAACCTAACCTAACCCAACCTAACATCTCGGCACTAATATTTGACAACATTCCTGGCGAGTTGTCCTCTACCTCTCCGTGAGACCTTCATATACATCAATAACGTAATATAATCTAACCTAACCCAACCTATCATCTCGGCACTAATATTTGACAACATTCCTGGCTTGATGGCCTCTACGTCTCCGTGGGACCTTCATATACATCAATAACATAATATTACCTAACCTAACCCAACCTATCATCTCGGCGGTAATACTTGACAACATTCCTGGCGAGTCGGCCTCTACGTCTCCGTGCGACCTTCATATACATCAATAACGTAATATAACGTAACCTAACCCAACCTATCATCTCGGCACTAATATTTGACAACATTACAGGCGAGTTGGCCTCTACGTCTCCGTGGGAATTTTATATACATCAATAACGTAATATAACCTAACCTAACCCAACCTAACATCTCGGCACTAATATTTGACAACATTCCTGGCGAGTTGGCCTCTACGTCTGCGTGGAACCTTCATATACATCAATAACGTAATATAATCTAACCTAACCCAACCTATCATCTCGGCACTAATATTTGACAACATTCCTGGCTTGATGGCCTCTACGTCTCCGTGGGACCTTCATATACATCAATAACATAATATTACCTAACCTAACCCAACCAATCATGTCGGCGGTAATATTAGACATCATTCCTGGCGAGTTGGCCTCTACGCCTCCGTGGGACTTTTATATACATCAAAACGTAATTTACCCTAACCTAACCCAACGTAACATCTCGGCGGTAATATTTGACAACATTCCTGGTCAGTTGGCCTCTGCGTCTCCGTGGAACCTTCATATACATCAATAACGTAATATAACCTAACCTAACCCAACCTATCATCTCGGCGGTAATATTTGACAACATTACAGGCGAGTTGGCCTCTACGTCTCCGTGGGAATTTTATATACATCAATAACGTAATATAACCTAACCTAACCCAACCTAACATCTCGGCACTAATATTTGACAACATTCCTGGCGAGTTGGCCTCTACGTCTGCGTGGAACCTTCATATACATCAATAACGTAATATAATCTAACCTAACCCAACCTATCATCTCGGCACTAATATTTGACAACATTCCTGGCTTGATGGCCTCTACGTCTCCGTGGGACCTTCATATACATCAATAACATAATATTACCTAACCTAACCCAACCAATCATGTCGGCGGTAATATTAGACATCATTCCTGGCGAGTTGGCCTCTACGCCTCCGTGGGACTTTTATATACATCAAAACGTAATTTACCCTAACCTAACCCAACGTAACATCTCGGCGGTAATATTTGACAACATTCCTGGTCAGTTGGCCTCTGCGTCTCCGTGGAACCTTCATATACATCAATAACGTAATATAACCTAACCTAACCCAACCTATCATCTCGGCGGTAATATTTGACATCATTCCTGGCGAGTTGGCCTCTACGCTTCCGTGGGACGTTTGTATACATCAAAACGTAATTTACCCTAACCTAACCCAACGTAACATCTCGGCGGTAATATTCGGCAACATTCCTGGAGTGTTGGTCCCTACGTCTCCGTGGGATCTTCATATACATCAATAACGTAATATAACCTAACCTAAACCAACCTATCATCTCGGCGGTAATATTTGACAACATTCCAGGCGAGTTGGCCCCTACGTCTCCGTGGGAATTTTATATACATCAATAACGTAATATAACCTAACCTAACCCAACCTAACATCTCGGCACTAATATTTGACAACATTCCAGGCGAGTTGGCCTCTACGTCTCCGTGGGAATTTTATATACATCAATAACGTAACATAACCTAACCTAACCCAACCTAAAATCTCGGCACTAATATTTGACAACATTCCTGGCGAGTTGGCCTCTACTTCTCCGTGAGACCTTCATATACATCAATAACGTAATATAATCTATCCTAACCCAACCTATAATCTCGGCGGTAATACTTGACAACATTCCTGGCGCGTTGGCCTCTACGTCTCCGTGGGACCTTCATATACATCAATAACATAATATTACCTAACCTAACCCAACCTATCATCTCGGCGGTAATACTTGACAACATTCCTGGCGAGTTGGCCTCTACGTCTCCGTGGAACCTTCATATACATCAATAACGTAATATAACCTAACCTAACCCAACCTATCATCTCGGCGGTAATATTTGACATCATTCCTGGCGAGTTGGCCTCTACGCCTCCGTGGGACTTTTATATACATCAAAACGTAATTTAACCTAACCTAAACCTACGTAACATCACGGCGGTAATATTTGACAACATTCCTGGCTTGATGGCCTCTACGTCTCCGTGGGACCTTCATATACATCAATAACATAATATTACCTAACCTAACCCAACCTATCATCTCGGCGGTAATACTTGACAACATTCCTGGCGCGTTGGCCTCTACGTCTCCGTGGGACCTTCATATACATCAATAACATAATATTACCTAACCTAACCCAACCTATCATCTCGGCGGTAATACTTGACAACATTCCTGGCGAGTTGGCCTCTACGTCTCCGTGGAACCTTCATATACATCAATAACGTAATATAACCTAACCTAACCCAACCTATCATCTCGGCGGTAATATTTGACATCATTCCTGGCGAGTTGGCCTCTACGCCTCCGTGGGACTTTTATATACATCAAAACGTAATTTACCCTAACCTAACCCAACGTAACATCTCGGCGGTAATATTCTGCAACATTCCTGGAGTGTTGGTCCCTACGTCTCCGTGGGATCTTCATATACATCAATAACGTAATATAACCTAACCTAAACCAACCTATCATCTCGGCGGTAATATTTGACAACATTCCAGGCGAGTTGGCCTCTACGTCTCCGTGGGAATTTTATATACATCAGTAACGTAATATAACCTAACCTAACCCAACCTAACATCTCGGCACTAATATTTGACAACATTCCTGGCGAGTTGTCCTCTACCTCTCCGTGAGACCTTCATATACATCAATAACGTAATATAATCTAACCTAACCCAACCTATCATCTCGGCACTAATATTTGACAACATTCCTGGCTTGATGGCCTCTACGTCTCCGTGGGACCTTCATATACATCAATAACATAATATTACCTAACCTAACCCAACCTATCATCTCGGCGGTAATACTTGACAACATTCCTGGCGAGTCGGCCTCTACGTCTCCGTGCGACCTTCATATACATCAATAACGTAATATAACGTAACCTAACCCAACCTATCATCTCGGCACTAATATTTGACAACATTACAGGCGAGTTGGCCTCCACGTCTCCGTGGGAATTTTATATACATCAATAACGTAATATAACCTAACCTAACCCAACCTAACATCTCGGCACTAATATTTGACAACATTCCTGGCGAGTTGGCCTCTACGTCTGCGTGGAACCTTCATATACATCAATAACGTAATATAATCTAACCTAACCCAACCTATCATCTCGGCACTAATATTTGACAACATTCCTGGCTTGATGGCCTCTACGTCTCCGTGGGACCTTCATATACATCAATAACATAATATTACCTAACCTAACCCAACCAATCATGTCGGCGGTAATATTAGACATCATTCCTGGCGAGTTGGCCTCTACGCCTCCGTGGGACTTTTATATACATCAAAACGTAATTTACCCTAACCTAACCCAACGTAACATCTCGGCGGTAATATTTGACAACATTCCTGGTCAGTTGGCCTCTGCGTCTCCGTGGAACCTTCATATACATCAATAACGTAATATAACCTAACCTAACCCAACCTATCATCTCGGCGGTAATATTTGACATCATTCCTGGCGAGTTGGCCTCTACGCTTCCGTGGGACGTTTGTATACATCAAAACGTAATTTACCCTAACCTAACCCAACGTAACATCTCGGCGGTAATATTCGGCAACATTCCTGGAGTGTTGGTCCCTACGTTTCCGTGGGATCTTCATATACATCAATAACGTAATATAACCTAACCTAAACCAACCTATCATCTCGGCGGTAATATTTGACAACATTCCAGGCGAGTTGGCCCCTACGTCTCCGTGGGAATTTTATATACATCAATAACGTAATATAACCTAACCTAACCCAACCTAACATCTCGGCACTAATATTTGACAACATTCCAGGCGAGTTGGCCTCTACGTCTCCGTGGGAATTTTATATACATCAATAACGTAACATAACCTAACCTAACCCAACCTAAAATCTCGGCACTAATATTTGACAACATTCCTGGCGAGTTGGCCTCTACTTCTCCGTGAGACCTTCATATACATCAATAACGTAATATAATCTATCCTAACCCAACCTATAATCTCGGCGGTAATATTTGACAACATTCCTGGTCAGTTGGCCTCTGCGTCTCCATGGAACCTTCATATACATCAATAACGTAATATAACCTAAGCTAACCCAACCTATCACCTCGGCGGTAATATTTGACAACATTCCTGGCGAGTTGGCCTCTACGTCTCCGTGGGACTTTTATATACATCAATAACGTAATTTAACCTAACCTAAACCTACGTAACATCACGGCGGTAATATTTGACAACATTCCTGGCTTGATGGCCTCTACGTCTCCGTGGGACCTTCATATACATCAATAACATAATATTACCTAACCTAACCCAACCTATCATCTCGGCGGTAATACTTGACAACATTCCTGGCGCGTTGGCCTCTACGTCTCCGTGGGACCTTCATATACATCAATAACATAATATTACCTAACCTAACCCAACCTATCATCTCGGCGGTAATACTTGACAACATTCCTGGCGAGTTGGCCTCTACGTCTCCGTGGGACTTTTATATACATCAATAACGTAATATAACCTAACCTAACCCAACCTATCACCTCGGCGGTAATATTTGACAACATTCCTGGCGAGTTGGCCTCTACGTCTCCGTGGGAATTTTATATACATCAATAACTTAACATAACCTAACCTAACCCAACCTAACATCTCGGCACTAATATTTGACAACATTCCTGGCTTGATGGCCTCTACGTCTCCGTGGGATCTTCATATACATCAATAACGTAATATAACCTAACCTAAACCAACCTATCATCTCGGCGGTAATATTTGACAACATTCCAGGCGAGTTGGCCTCTACGCCTCCGTGGGAATTTTATATACATCAGTAACGTAATATAACCTAACCTAACCCAACCTAACATCTCGGCACTAATATTTGACAACATTCCTGGCGAGTTGGCCTCTACCTCTCCGTGAGACCTTCATATACATCAATAACGTAATATAATCTAACCTAACCCAACCTATCATCTCGGCACTAATATTTGACAACATTCCTGGCTTGATGGCCTCTACGTCTCCGTGGGACCTTCATATACATCAATAACATAATATTACCTAACCTAACCCAACCTATCATCTCGGCGGTAATACTTGACAACATTCCTGGCGAGTTGGCCTCTACGCCTCCGTGGGACTTTTATATACATCAAAACGTAATTTACCCTAACCTAACCCAACGGATCATCTCGGCGGTAATATTCGGCAACATTCCTGGAGTGTTGGTCTCTACGTCTCCGTGGGATCTTCATATACATCAATAACGTAATATAACCAAACCTAAACCAACCTATCATCTCGGCGGTAATATTTGACAACATTCCTGGCGAGTCGGCCTCTACGTCTCCGTGCGACCTTCATATACATCAATAACGTAATATAACGTAACCTAACCCAACCTATCATCTCGGCACTAATATTTGACAACATTACAGGCGAGTTGGCCTCTACGTCTCCGTGGGAATTTTATATACATCAATAACGTAATATAACCTAACCTAACCCAACCTAACATCTCGGCACTAATATTTGACAACATTCCTGGCGAGTTGGCCTCTACGTCTCCGTGGAACCTTCATATACATCAATAACGTAATATAATCTAACCTAACCCAACCTATCATCTCGGCACTAATATTTGACAACATTCCTGGCTTGATGGCCTCTACGTCTCCGTGGGACCTTCATATACATCAATAACATAATATTACCTAACCTAACCCAACCTATCATCTCGGCGGTAATACTTGACAACATTCCTGGCGAGTTGGCCTCTACGCCTCCGTGGGACTTTTATATACATCAAAACGTAATTTACCCTAACCTAACCCAACGGATCATCTCGGCGGTAATATTCGGCAACATTCCTGGAGTGTTGGTCTCTACGTCTCCGTGGGATCTTCATATACATCAATAACGTAATATAACCAAACCTAAACCAACCTATCATCTCGGCGGTAATATTTGACAACATTCCTGGCGAGTCGGCCTCTACGTCTCCGTGCGACCTTCATATACATCAATAACGTAATATAACGTAACCTAACCCAACCTATCATCTCGGCACTAATATTTGACAACATTACAGGCGAGTTGGCCTCTACGTCTCCGTGGGAATTTTATATACATCAATAACGTAATATAACCTAACCTAACCCAACCTAACATCTCGGCACTAATATTTGACAACATTCCTGGCGAGTTGGCCTCTACGTCTCCGTGGAACCTTCATATACATCAATAACGTAATATAATCTAACCTAACCCAACCTATCATCTCGGCACTAATATTTGACAACATTCCTGGCTTGATGGCCTCTACGTCTCCGTGGGACCTTCATATACATCAATAACATAATATTACCTAACCTAACCCAACCAATCATCTCGGCGGTAATATTAGACATCATTCCTGGCGAGTTGGCCTCTACGCCTCCGTGGGACTTTTATATACATCAAAACGTAATTTACCCTAACCTAACCCAACGTAACATCTCGGCGGTAATATTTGACAACATTCCTGGTCAGTTGGCCTCTGCGTCTCCGTGGAACCTTCATATACATCAATAACGTAATATAACCTAACCTAACCCAACCTATCATCTCGGCGGTAATATTTGACATCATTCCTGGCGAGTTGGCCTCTACGCTTCCGTGGGACGTTTGTATACATCAAAACGTAATTTACCCTAACCTAACCCAACGTAACATCTCGGCGGTAATATTCGGCAACATTCCTGGAGTGTTGGTCCCTACGTCTCCGTGGGATCTTCATATACATCAATAACGTAATATAACCTAACCTAAACCAACCTATCATCTCGGCGGTAATATTTGACAACATTCCAGGCGAGTTGGCCCCTACGTCTCCGTGGGAATTTTATATACATCAATAACGTAATATAACCTAACCTAACCCAACCTAACATCTCGGCACTAATATTTGACAACATTCCTGGCGAGTTGGCCTCTACCTCTCCGTGAGACCTTCATGTACATCAATAACGTAATATAATCTAACCTAACCCAACCTATAATCTCGGCGGTAATATTTGACAACATTCCTGGTCAGTTGGCCTCTGCGTCTCCGTGGAACCTTCATATACATCAATAACGTAATATAACCTAACCTAACCCAACCTATCATCTCGGCGGTAATATTTGACAACATTCCTGGCGAGTTGGCCTCTACGTCTCCGTGGGACTTTTATATACATCAATAACGTAATATAACCTAACCTAACCCAACCTATCACCTCGGCGGTAATATTTGACAACATTCCTGGCGAGTTGGCCTCTACGTCTCCGTGGGAATTTTATATACATCAATAACGTAATATAACCTAACCTAACCCAACCTAACATCTCGGCACTAATATTTGACAACATTCCTGGCTTGATGGCCTCTACGTCTCCGTGGGATCTTCATATACATCAATAACGTAATATAACCTAACCTAAACCAACCTATCATCTCGGCGGTAATATTTGACAACATTCCAGGCGAGTTGGCCTCTACGTCTCCGTGGGAATTTTATATACATCAGTAACGTAATATAACCTAACCTAACCCAACCTAACATCTCGGCACTAATATTTGACAACATTCCTGGCGAGTTGGCCTCTACCTCTCCGTGAGACCTTCATATACATCAATAACGTAATATAATCTAACCTAACCCAACCTATCATCTCGGCACTAATATTTGACAACATTCCTGGCTTGATGGCCTCTACGTCTCCGTGGGACCTTCATATACATCAATAACATAATATTACCTAACCTAACCCAACCTATCATCTCGGCGGTAATACTTGACAACATTCCTGGCGAGTTGGCCTCTACGACCGTGGGACTTTTATATACATCAAAACGTAATTTACCCTAACCTAACCCAACGGATCATCTCGGCGGTAATATTCGGCAACATTCCTGGAGTGTTGGTCTCTACGTCTCCGTGGGATCTTCATATACATCAATAACGTAATATAACCAAACCTAAACCAACCTATCATCTCGGCGGTAATATTTGACAACATTCCTGGCGAGTCGGCCTCTACGTCTCCGTGCGACCTTCATATACATCAATAACGTAATATAACGTAACCTAACCCAACCTATCATCTCGGCACTAATATTTGACAACATTACAGGCGAGTTGGCCTCTACGTCTCCGTGGGAATTTTATATACATCAATAACGTAATATAACCTAACCTAACCCAACCTAACATCTCGGCACTAATATTTGACAACATTCCTGGCGAGTTGGCCTCTACGTCTCCGTGGGAATTTTATATACATCAATAACGTAATATAACCTTACCTAACCCAACATAACATCTCGGCACTAATATTTGACAACATTCCTGGCGAGTTGGCCTCTACCTCTCCGTGAGACCTTCATGTACATCAATAACGTAATATAATCTAACCTAACCCAACCTATAATCTCGGCGGTAATATTTGACAACATTCCTGGTCAGTTGGCCTCTGCGTCTCCGTGGAACCTTCATATACATCAATAACGTAATATAACCTAACCTAACCCAACCTATCATCTCGGCGGTAATATTTGACAACATTCCTGGCGAGTTGGCCTCTACGTCTCCGTGGGACTTTTATATACATCAATAACGTAATTTAACCTAACCTAAACCTACGTAACATCTCGGCGGTAATATTTGACAACATTCCTGGTTTGATGGCCTCTACGTCTCCGTGGGACCTTCATATACATCAATAACATAATATTACCTAACCTAACCCAACCTATCATCTCGGCGGTAATACTTGACAACATTCCTGGCGAGTTGGCCTCTACGTCTCCGTGGGACTTTTATATACGACAATAACGTAATATAACCTAACCTAACCCAACCTATCATCTCGGCGGTAATATTTGACATCATTCCTGGCGAGTTGGCCTCTACGCCTCCGTGGGACTTTTATATACATCAAAACGTAATTTACCCTAACCTAACCCAACGTAACATCTCGGCGGTAATATTCGGCAACATTCCTGGAGTGTTGGTCCCTACGTCTCCGTGGGATCTTCATATACATCAATAACGTAATATAACCTAACCTAACCCAACCTATCACCTCGGCGGTAATATTTGACAACATTCCTGGCGAGTTGGCCTCTACGTCCCCGTGGGACTTTTATATACATCAATAACGTAATTTAACCTAACCTAAACCTACGTAACATCACGGCGGTAATATTTGACAACATTCCTGGCTTGATGGCCTCTACGTCTCCGTGGGACATTCATATACATCAATAACATAATATTACCTAACCTAACCCAACCTATCATCTCGGCGGTAATACTTGACAACATTCCTGGTGCGTTGGCCTCTACGTCTCCGTGGGACCTTCATATACATCAATAACATAATATTACCTAACCTAACCCAACCTATCATCTCGGCGGTAATACTTGACAACATTCCTGGCGAGTTGGCCTCTACGTCTCCGTGGAACCTTCATATACATCAATAACGTAATATAACCTAACCTAACCCAACCTATCAACTCGGCGGTAATATTTGACATCATTCCTGGCGAGTTGGCCTCTACGCCTCCGTGGGACTTTTATATACATCAAAACGTAATTTACCCTAACCTAACCCAACTTAACATCTCGGCGGTAATATTCTGCAACATTCCTGGAGTGTTGGTCCCTACGTCTCCGTGGGATCTTCATATACATCAATAACGTAATATAACCTAACCTAAACCAACCTATCATCTCGGCGGTAATACTTGACAACATTCCTGGCGAGTTGGCCTCTACGTCTCCGTGGAACCTTCATATACATCAATAACGTAATATAACCTAACCTAACCCAACCTATCATCTCGGCGGTAATATTTGACATCATTCCTGGCGAGTTGGCCTCTACGTCTCCGTGGGACTTTTATATACATCAATAACGTAATATAACCTAACCTAACCCAACCAATCATCTCGGCGGTAATATTTGACATCATTCCTGGCGAGTTGGCCTCTACGCCTCCGCGGGACTTTTATATACATCAAAACGTAATTTACCCTAACCTAACCCAACGTAACATCTCGGCGGTAATATTTGACAACATTCCAGGTCAGTTGGCCTCTGCGTCTCCGTGGAACCTTCATATACATCAATAACGTAATATAACCTAACCTAACCCAACCTATCATCTCGGAGGTAATATTTGACATCATTCCTGGCGAGTTGGCCTCTACGCTTCCGTGGGACGTTTGTATACATCAAAACGTAATTTACCCTAACCTAACCCAACGTAACATCTCGGCGGTAATATTCGGCAACATTCCTGGAGTGTTGGTCCCTACGTCTCCGTGGGATCTTCATATACATCAATAACGTAATATAACCTAACCTAAACCAACCTATCATCTCGGCGGTAATATTTGACAACATTCCAGGCGAGTTGGCCCCTACGTCTCCGTGGGAATTTTATATACATCAATAACGTAATATAACCTAACCTAACCCAACCTAACATCTCGGCACTAATATTTGACAACATTCCTGGCGAGTTGGCCTCTACCTCTCCGTGAGACCTTCATGTACATCAATAACGTAATATAATCTAACCTAACCCAACCTATAATCTCGGCGGTAATATTTGACAACATTCCTGGTCAGTTGGCCTCTGCGTCTCCGTGGAACCTTCATATACATCAATAACGTAATATAACCTAACCTAACCCAACCTATCATCTCGGCGGTAATATTTGACAACATTCCTGGCGAGTTGGCCTCTACGTCTCCGTGGGACTTTTATATACATCAATAACGTAATTTACCCTAACCTAACCCAACGTAACATCTCGGCGGTAATATTTGACAACATTCCAGGTCAGTTGGCCTCTGCGTCTCCGTGGAACCTTCATATACATCAATAACGTAATATAACCTAACCTAACCCAACCTATCATCTCGGCGGTAATATTTGACATCATTCCTGGCGAGTTGGCCTCTACGCTTCCGTGGGACGTTTGTATACATCAAAACGTAATTTACCCTAACCTAACCCAACGTAACATCTCGGCGGTAATATTCGGCAACATTCCTGGAGTGTTGGTCCCTACGTCTCCGTGGGATCTTCATATACATCAATAACGTAATATAACCTAACCTAAACCAACCTATCATCTCGGCGGTAATATTTGACAACATTCCAGGCGAGTTGGCCCCTACGTCTCCGTGGGAATTTTATATACATCAATAACGTAATATAACCTAACCTAACCCAACCTAACATCTCGGCACTAATATTTGACAACATTCCTGGCGAGTTGGCCTCTACCTCTCCGTGAGACCTTCATGTACATCAATAACGTAATATAATCTAACCTAACCCAACCTATAATCTCGGCGGTAATATTTGACAACATTCCTGGTCAGTTGGCCTCTGCGTCTCCGTGGAACCTTCATATACATCAATAACGTAATATAACCTAACCTAACCCAACCTATCATCTCGGCGGTAATATTTGACAACATTCCTGGCGAGTTGGCCTCTACGTCTCCGTGGGACTTTTATATACATCAATAACGTAATATAACCTAACCTAACCCAACCTATCACCTCGGCGGTAATATTTGACAACATTCCTGGCGAGTTGGCCTCTACGTCTCCGTGGGAATTTTATATACATCAATAACGTAATATAACCTAACCTAACCCAACCTAACATCTCGGCACTAATATTTGACAACATTCCTGGCTTGATGGCCTCTACGTCTCCGTGGGATCTTCATATACATCAATAACGTAATATAACCTAACCTAAACCAACCTATCATCTCGGCGGTAATATTTGACAACATTCCAGGCGAGTTGGCCTCTACGTCTCCGTGGGAATTTTATATACATCAGTAACGTAATATAACCTAACCTAACCCAACCTAACATCTCGGCACTAATATTTGACAACATTCCTGGCGAGTTGGCCTCTACCTCTCCGTGAGACCTTCATATACATCAATAACGTAATATAATCTAACCTAACCCAACCTATCATCTCGGCACTAATATTTGACAACATTCCTGGCTTGATGGCCTCTACGTCTCCGTGGGACCTTCATATACATCAATAACATAATATTACCTAACCTAACCCAACCTATCATCTCGGCGGTAATACTTGACAACATTCCTGGCGAGTTGGCCTCTACGACCGTGGGACTTTTATATACATCAAAACGTAATTTACCCTAACCTAACCCAACGGATCATCTCGGCGGTAATATTCGGCAACATTCCTGGAGTGTTGGTCTCTACGTCTCCGTGGGATCTTCATATACATCAATAACGTAATATAACCAAACCTAAACCAACCTATCATCTCGGCGGTAATATTTGACAACATTCCTGGCGAGTCGGCCTCTACGTCTCCGTGCGACCTTCATATACATCAATAACGTAATATAACGTAACCTAACCCAACCTATCATCTCGGCACTAATATTTGACAACATTACAGGCGAGTTGGCCTCTACGTCTCCGTGGGAATTTTATATACATCAATAACGTAATATAACCTAACCTAACCCAACCTAACATCTCGGCACTAATATTTGACAACATTCCTGGCGAGTTGGCCTCTACGTCTCCGTGGGAATTTTATATACATCAATAACGTAATATAACCTAACCTAACCCAACCTAACATCTCGGCACTAATATTTGACAACATTCCTGGCGAGTTGGCCTCTACCTCTCCGTGAGACCTTCATGTACATCAATAACGTAATATAATCTAACCTAACCCAACCTATAATCTCGGCGGTAATATTTGACAACATTCCTGGTCAGTTGGCCTCTGCGTCTCCGTGGAACCTTCATATACATCAATAACGTAATATAACCTAACCTAACCCAACCTATCATCTCGGCGGTAATATTTGACAACATTCCTGGCGAGTTGGCCTCTACGTCTCCGTGGGACTTTTATATACATCAATAACGTAATTTAACCTAACCTAAACCTACGTAACATCTCGGCGGTAATATTTGACAACATTCCTGGTTTGATGGCCTCTACGTCTCCGTGGGACCTTCATATACATCAATAACATAATATTACCTAACCTAACCCAACCTATCATCTCGGCGGTAATACTTGACAACATTCCTGGCGAGTTGGCCTCTACGTCTCCGTGGGACTTTTATATACGACAATAACGTAATATAACCTAACCTAACCCAACCTATCATCTCGGCGGTAATATTTGACATCATTCCTGGCGAGTTGGCCTCTACGCCTCCGTGGGACTTTTATATACATCAAAACGTAATTTACCCTAACCTAACCCAACGTAACATCTCGGCGGTAATATTCGGCAACATTCCTGGAGTGTTGGTCCCTACGTCTCCGTGGGATCTTCATATACATCAATAACGTAATATAACCTAACCTAACCCAACCTATCACCTCGGCGGTAATATTTGACAACATTCCTGGCGAGTTGGCCTCTACGTCCCCGTGGGACTTTTATATACATCAATAACGTAATTTAACCTAACCTAAACCTACGTAACATCACGGCGGTAATATTTGACAACATTCCTGGCTTGATGGCCTCTACGTCTCCGTGGGACATTCATATACATCAATAACATAATATTACCTAACCTAACCCAACCTATCATCTCGGCGGTAATACTTGACAACATTCCTGGCGCGTTGGCCTCTACGTCTCCGTGGGACCTTCATATACATCAATAACATAATATTACCTAACCTAACCCAACCTATCATCTCGGCGGTAATACTTGACAACATTCCTGGCGAGTTGGCCTCTACGTCTCCGTGGAACCTTCATATACATCAATAACGTAATATAACCTAACCTAACCCAACCTATCAACTCGGCGGTAATATTTGACATCATTCCTGGCGAGTTGGCCTCTACGCCTCCGTGGGACTTTTATATACATCAAAACGTAATTTACCCTAACCTAACCCAACTTAACATCTCGGCGGTAATATTCTGCAACATTCCTGGAGTGTTGGTCCCTACGTCTCCGTGGGATCTTCATATACATCAATAACGTAATATAACCTAACCTAAACCAACCTATCATCTCGGCGGTAATACTTGACAACATTCCTGGCGAGTTGGCCTCTACGTCTCCGTGGAACCTTCATATACATCAATAACGTAATATAACCTAACCTAACCCAACCTATCATCTCGGCGGTAATATTTGACATCATTCCTGGCGAGTTGGCCTCTACGTCTCCGTGGGACTTTTATATACATCAATAACGTAATATAACCTAACCTAACCCAACCAATCATCTCGGCGGTAATATTTGACATCATTCCTGGCGAGTTGGCCTCTACGCCTCCGCGGGACTTTTATATACATCAAAACGTAATTTACCCTAACCTAACCCAACGTAACATCTCGGCGGTAATATTTGACAACATTCCAGGTCAGTTGGCCTCTGCGTCTCCGTGGAACCTTCATATACATCAATAACGTAATATAACCTAACCTAACCCAACCTATCATCTCGGCGGTAATATTTGACATCATTCCTGGCGAGTTGGCCTCTACGCTTCCGTGGGACGTTTGTATACATCAAAACGTAATTTACCCTAACCTAACCCAACGTAACATCTCGGCGGTAATATTCGGCAACATTCCTGGAGTGTTGGTCCCTACGTCTCCGTGGGATCTTCATATACATCAATAACGTAATATAACCTAACCTAAACCAACCTATCATCTCGGCGGTAATATTTGACAACATTCCAGGCGAGTTGGCCCCTACGTCTCCGTGGGAATTTTATATACATCAATAACGTAATATAACCTAACCTAACCCAACCTAACATCTCGGCACTAATATTTGACAACATTCCTGGCGAGTTGGCCTCTACCTCTCCGTGAGACCTTCATGTACATCAATAACGTAATATAATCTAACCTAACCCAACCTATAATCTCGGCGGTAATATTTGACAACATTCCTGGTCAGTTGGCCTCTGCGTCTCCGTGGAACCTTCATATACATCAATAACGTAATATAACCTAACCTAACCCAACCTATCATCTCGGCGGTAATATTTGACAACATTCCTGGCGAGTTGGCCTCTACGTCTCCGTGGGACTTTTATATACATCAATAACGTAATTTAACCTAACCTAAACCTACGTAACATCTCGGCGGTAATATTTGACAACATTCCTGGTTTGATGGCCTCTACGTCTCCGTGGGACCTTCATATACATCAATAACATAATATTACCTAACCTAACCCAACCTATCATCTCGGCGGTAATACTTGACAACATTCCTGGCGAGTTGGCCTCTACGTCTCCGTGGGACTTTTATATACGACAATAACGTAATATAACCTAACCTAACCCAACCTATCATCTCGGCGGTAATATTTGACATCATTCCTGGCGAGTTGGCCTCTACGCCTCCGTGGGACTTTTATATACATCAAAACGTAATTTACCCTAACCTAACCCAACGTAACATCTCGGCGGTAATATTCGGCAACATTCCTGGAGTGTTGGTCCCTACGTCTCCGTGGGATCTTCATATACATCAATAACGTAATATAACCTAACCTAACCCAACCTATCACCTCGGCGGTAATATTTGACAACATTCCTGGCGAGTTGGCCTCTACGTCCCCGTGGGACTTTTATATACATCAATAACGTAATTTAACCTAACCTAAACCTACGTAACATCACGGCGGTAATATTTGACAACATTCCTGGCTTGATGGCCTCTACGTCTCCGTGGGACATTCATATACATCAATAACATAATATTACCTAACCTAACCCAACCTATCATCTCGGCGGTAATACTTGACAACATTCCTGGTGCGTTGGCCTCTACGTCTCCGTGGGACCTTCATATACATCAATAACATAATATTACCTAACCTAACCCAACCTATCATCTCGGCGGTAATACTTGACAACATTCCTGGCGAGTTGGCCTCTACGTCTCCGTGGAACCTTCATATACATCAATAACGTAATATAACCTAACCTAACCCAACCTATCAACTCGGCGGTAATATTTGACATCATTCCTGGCGAGTTGGCCTCTACGCCTCCGTGGGACTTTTATATACATCAAAACGTAATTTACCCTAACCTAACCCAACTTAACATCTCGGCGGTAATATTCTGCAACATTCCTGGAGTGTTGGTCCCTACGTCTCCGTGGGATCTTCATATACATCAATAACGTAATATAACCTAACCTAAACCAACCTATCATCTCGGCGGTAATACTTGACAACATTCCTGGCGAGTTGGCCTCTACGTCTCCGTGGAACCTTCATATACATCAATAACGTAATATAACCTAACCTAACCCAACCTATCATCTCGGCGGTAATATTTGACATCATTCCTGGCGAGTTGGCCTCTACGTCTCCGTGGGACTTTTATATACATCAATAACGTAATATAACCTAACCTAACCCAACCAATCATCTCGGCGGTAATATTTGACATCATTCCTGGCGAGTTGGCCTCTACGCCTCCGCGGGACTTTTATATACATCAAAACGTAATTTACCCTAACCTAACCCAACGTAACATCTCGGCGGTAATATTTGACAACATTCCAGGTCAGTTGGCCTCTGCGTCTCCGTGGAACCTTCATATACATCAATAACGTAATATAACCTAACCTAACCCAACCTATCATCTCGGCGGTAATATTTGACATCATTCCTGGCGAGTTGGCCTCTACGCTTCCGTGGGACGTTTGTATACATCAAAACGTAATTTACCCTAACCTAACCCAACGTAACATCTCGGCGGTAATATTCGGCAACATTCCTGGAGTGTTGGTCCCTACGTCTCCGTGGGATCTTCATATACATCAATAACGTAATATAACCTAACCTAACCCAACCTAACATCTCGGCACTAATATTTGACAACATTCCTGGCGAGTTGGCCTCTACCTCTCCGTGAGACCTTCATGTACATCAATAACGTAATATAATCTAACCTAACCCAACCTATAATCTCGGCGGTAATATTTGACAACATTCCTGGTCAGTTGGCCTCTGCGTCTCCGTGGAACCTTCATATACATCAATAACGTAATATAACCTAACCTAACCCAACCTATCATCTCGGCGGTAATATTTGACAACATTCCTGGCGAGTTGGCCTCTACGTCTCCGTGGGACTTTTATATACATCAATAACGTAATATAACCTAACCTAACCCAACCTATCATCTCGGCGGTAATATTTGACAACATTCCAGGCGAGTTGGCCTCTACGTCTCCGTGGGAATTTTATATACATCAGTAACGTAATATAACCTAACCTAACCCAACCTAACATCTCGGCACTAATATTTGACAACATTCCTGGCGAGTTGGCCTCTACCTCTCCGTGAGACCTTCATATACATCAATAACGTAATATAATCTAACCTAACCCAACCTATCATCTCGGCACTAATATTTGACAACATTCCTGGCTTGATGGCCTCTACGTCTCCGTGGGACCTTCATATACATCAATAACATAATATTACCTAACCTAACCCAACCTATCATCTCGGCGGTAATACTTGACAACATTCCTGGCGAGTTGGCCTCTACGACCGTGGGACTTTTATATACATCAAAACGTAATTTACCCTAACCTAACCCAACGGATCATCTCGGCGGTAATATTCGGCAACATTCCTGGAGTGTTGGTCTCTACGTCTCCGTGGGATCTTCATATACATCAATAACGTAATATAACCAAACCTAAACCAACCTATCATCTCGGCGGTAATATTTGACAACATTCCTGGCGAGTCGGCCTCTACGTCTCCGTGCGACCTTCATATACATCAATAACGTAATATAACGTAACCTAACCCAACCTATCATCTCGGCACTAATATTTGACAACATTACAGGCGAGTTGGCCTCTACGTCTCCGTGGGAATTTTATATACATCAATAACGTAATATAACCTAACCTAACCCAACCTAACATCTCGGCACTAATATTTGACAACATTCCTGGCGAGTTGGCCTCTACGTCTCCGTGGGAATTTTATATACATCAATAACGTAATATAACCTAACCTAACCCAACCTAACATCTCGGCACTAATATTTGACAACATTCCTGGCGAGTTGGCCTCTACCTCTCCGTGAGACCTTCATGTACATCAATAACGTAATATAATCTAACCTAACCCAACCTATAATCTCGGCGGTAATATTTGACAACATTCCTGGTCAGTTGGCCTCTACGTCTCCGTGGGACCTTCATATACATCAATAACATAATATTACCTAACCTAACCCAACCTATCATCTCGGCGGTAATACTTGACAACATTCCTGGCGAGTTGGCCTCTACGTCTCCGTGGAACCTTCATATACATCAATAACGTAATATAACCTAACCTAACCCAACCTATCAACTCGGCGGTAATATTTGACATCATTCCTGGCGAGTTGGCCTCTACGCCTCCGTGGGACTTTTATATACATCAAAACGTAATTTACCCTAACCTAACCCAACTTAACATCTCGGCGGTAATATTCTGCAACATTCCTGGAGTGTTGGTCCCTACGTCTCCGTGGGATCTTCATATACATCAATAACGTAATATAACCTAACCTAAACCAACCTATCATCTCGGCGGTAATACTTGACAACATTCCTGGCGAGTTGGCCTCTACGTCTCCGTGGAACCTTCATATACATCAATAACGTAATATAACCTAACCTAACCCAACCTATCATCTCGGCGGTAATATTTGACATCATTCCTGGCGAGTTGGCCTCTACGTCTCCGTGGGACTTTTATATACATCAATAACGTAATATAACCTAACCTAACCCAACCAATCATCTCGGCGGTAATATTTGACATCATTCCTGGCGAGTTGGCCTCTACGCCTCCGCGGGACTTTTATATACATCAAAACGTAATTTACCCTAACCTAACCCAACGTAACATCTCGGCGGTAATATTTGACAACATTCCAGGTCAGTTGGCCTCTGCGTCTCCGTGGAACCTTCATATACATCAATAACGTAATATAACCTAACCTAACCCAACCTATCATCTCGGCGGTAATATTTGACATCATTCCTGGCGAGTTGGCCTCTACGCTTCCGTGGGACGTTTGTATACATCAAAACGTAATTTACCCTAACCTAACCCAACGTAACATCTCGGCGGTAATATTCGGCAACATTCCTGGAGTGTTGGTCCCTACGTCTCCGTGGGATCTTCATATACATCAATAACGTAATATAACCTAACCTAAACCAACCTATCATCTCGGCGGTAATATTTGACAACATTCCAGGCGAGTTGGCCCCTACGTCTCCGTGGGAATTTTATATACATCAATAACGTAATATAACCTAACCTAACCCAACCTAACATCTCGGCACTAATATTTGACAACATTCCTGGCGAGTTGGCCTCTACCTCTCCGTGAGACCTTCATATACATCAATAACGTAATATAATCTAACCTAACCCAACCTATCATCTCGGCACTAATATTTGACAACATTCCTGGCTTGATGGCCTCTACGTCTCCGTGGGATCTTCATATACATCAATAACGTAATATAACCAAACCTAAACCAACCTATCATCTCGGCGGTAGTATTTGACAACATTCCTGGCGAGTCGGCCTCTACGTCTCCGTGCGACCTTCATATACATCAATAACGTAATATAACGTAACCTAACCCAACCTATCATCTCGGCACTAATATTTGACAACATTACAGGCGAGTTGGACTCTACCTCTCCGTGAGACCTTCATGTACATCAATAACGTAATATAATCTAACCTAACCCAACCTATAATCTCGGCGGTAATATTTGACAACATTCCTGGTCAGTTGGCCTCTGCGTCTCCGTGGAACCTTCATATACATCAATAACGTAATATAACCTAACCTAACCCAACCTATCATCTCGGCGGTAATATTTGACATCATTCCTGGCGAGTTGGCCTCTACGCTTCCGTGGGACGTTTGTATACATCAAAACGTAATTTACCCTAACCTAACCCAACGTAACATCTCGGCGGTAATATTCGGCAACATTCCTGGAGTGTTGGTCCCTACGTCTCCGTGGGATCTTCATATACATCAATAACGTAATATAACCTAACCTAAACCAACCTATCATCTCGGCGGTAATATTTGACAACATTCCAGGCGAGTTGGCCCCTACGTCTCCGTGGGAATTTTATATACATCAATAACGTAATATAACCTAACCTAACCCAACCTAACATCTCGGCACTAATATTTGACAACATTCCTGGCGAGTTGGCCTCTACCTCTCCGTGAGACCTTCATGTACATCAATAACGTAATATAATCTAACCTAACCCAACCTATAATCTCGGCGGTAATATTTGACAACATTCCTGGTCAGTTGGCCTCTGCGTCTCCGTGGAACCTTCATATACATCAATAACGTAATATAACCTAACCTAACCCAACCTATCATCTCGGCGGTAATATTTGACAACATTCCTGGCGAGTTGGCCTCTACGTCTCCGTGGGACTTTTATATACATCAATAACGTAATTTAACCTAACCTAAACCTACGTAACATCTCGGCGGTAATATTTGACAACATTCCTGGTTTGATGGCCTCTACGTCTCCGTGGGACCTTCATATACATCAATAACATAATATTACCTAACCTAACCCAACCTATCATCTCGGCGGTAATACTTGACAACATTCCTGGCGAGTTGGCCTCTACGTCTCCGTGGGACTTTTATATACGACAATAACGTAATATAACCTAACCTAACCCAACCTATCATCTCGGCGGTAATATTTGACATCATTCCTGGCGAGTTGGCCTCTACGCCTCCGTGGGACTTTTATATACATCAAAACGTAATTTACCCTAACCTAACCCAACGTAACATCTCGGCGGTAATATTCGGCAACATTCCTGGAGTGTTGGTCCCTACGTCTCCGTGGGATCTTCATATACATCAATAACGTAATATAACCTAACCTAACCCAACCTATCACCTCGGCGGTAATATTTGACAACATTCCTGGCGAGTTGGCCTCTACGTCCCCGTGGGACTTTTATATACATCAATAACGTAATTTAACCTAACCTAAACCTACGTAACATCACGGCGGTAATATTTGACAACATTCCTGGCTTGATGGCCTCTACGTCTCCGTGGGACATTCATATACATCAATAACATAATATTACCTAACCTAACCCAACCTATCATCTCGGCGGTAATACTTGACAACATTCCTGGTGCGTTGGCCTCTACGTCTCCGTGGGACCTTCATATACATCAATAACATAATATTACCTAACCTAACCCAACCTATCATCTCGGCGGTAATACTTGACAACATTCCTGGCGAGTTGGCCTCTACGTCTCCGTGGAACCTTCATATACATCAATAACGTAATATAACCTAACCTAACCCAACCTATCAACTCGGCGGTAATATTTGACATCATTCCTGGCGAGTTGGCCTCTACGCCTCCGTGGGACTTTTATATACATCAAAACGTAATTTACCCTAACCTAACCCAACTTAACATCTCGGCGGTAATATTCTGCAACATTCCTGGAGTGTTGGTCCCTACGTCTCCGTGGGATCTTCATATACATCAATAACGTAATATAACCTAACCTAAACCAACCTATCATCTCGGCGGTAATACTTGACAACATTCCTGGCGAGTTGGCCTCTACGTCTCCGTGGAACCTTCATATACATCAATAACGTAATATAACCTAACCTAACCCAACCTATCATCTCGGCGGTAATATTTGACATCATTCCTGGCGAGTTGGCCTCTACGTCTCCGTGGGACTTTTATATACATCAATAACGTAATATAACCTAACCTAACCCAACCAATCATCTCGGCGGTAATATTTGACATCATTCCTGGCGAGTTGGCCTCTACGCCTCCGCGGGACTTTTATATACATCAAAACGTAATTTACCCTAACCTAACCCAACGTAACATCTCGGCGGTAATATTTGACAACATTCCAGGTCAGTTGGCCTCTGCGTCTCCGTGGAACCTTCATATACATCAATAACGTAATATAACCTAACCTAACCCAACCTATCATCTCGGCGGTAATATTTGACATCATTCCTGGCGAGTTGGCCTCTACGCTTCCGTGGGACGTTTGTATACATCAAAACGTAATTTACCCTAACCTAACCCAACGTAACATCTCGGCGGTAATATTCGGCAACATTCCTGGAGTGTTGGTCCCTACGTCTCCGTGGGATCTTCATATACATCAATAACGTAATATAACCTAACCTAAACCAACCTATCATCTCGGCGGTAATATTTGACAACATTCCAGGCGAGTTGGCCCCTACGTCTCCGTGGGAATTTTATATACATCAATAACGTAATATAACCTAACCTAACCCAACCTAACATCTCGGCACTAATATTTGACAACATTCCTGGCGAGTTGGCCTCTACCTCTCCGTGAGACCTTCATGTACATCAATAACGTAATATAATCTAACCTAACCCAACCTATAATCTCGGCGGTAATATTTGACAACATTCCTGGTCAGTTGGCCTCTGCGTCTCCGTGGAACCTTCATATACATCAATAACGTAATATAACCTAACCTAACCCAACCTATCATCTCGGCGGTAATATTTGACAACATTCCTGGCGAGTTGGCCTCTACGTCTCCGTGGGACTTTTATATACATCAATAACGTAATATAACCTAACCTAACCCAACATATCACCTCGGCGGTAATATTTGACAACATTCCTGGCGAGTTGGCCTCTACGTCTCCGTGGGAATTTTATATACATCAATAACGTAATATAACCTAACCTAACCCAACCTAACATCTCGGCACTAATATTTGACAACATTCCTGGCTTGATGGCCTCTACGTCTCCGTGGGATCTTCATATACATCAATAACGTAATATAACCTAACCTAAACCAACCTATCATCTCGGCGGTAATATTTGACAACATTCCAGGCGAGTTGGCCTCTACGTCTCCGTGGGAATTTTATATACATCAGTAACGTAATATAACCTAACCTAACCCAACCTAACATCTCGGCACTAATATTTGACAACATTCCTGGCGAGTTGGCCTCTACCTCTCCGTGAGACCTTCATATACATCAATAACGTAATATAATCTAACCTAACCCAACCTATCATCTCGGCACTAATATTTGACAACATTCCTGGCTTGATGGCCTCTACGTCTCCGTGGGACCTTCATATACATCAATAACATAATATTACCTAACCTAACCCAACCTATCATCTCGGCGGTAATACTTGACAACATTCCTGGCGAGTTGGCCTCTACGACCGTGGGACTTTTATATACATCAAAACGTAATTTACCCTAACCTAACCCAACGGATCATCTCGGCGGTAATATTCGGCAACATTCCTGGAGTGTTGGTCTCTACGTCTCCGTGGGATCTTCATATACATCAATAACGTAATATAACCAAACCTAAACCAACCTATCATCTCGGCGGTAATATTTGACAACATTCCTGGCGAGTCGGCCTCTACGTCTCCGTGCGACCTTCATATACATCAATAACGTAATATAACGTAACCTAACCCAACCTATCATCTCGGCACTAATATTTGACAACATTACAGGCGAGTTGGCCTCTACGTCTCCGTGGGAATTTTATATACATCAATAACGTAATATAACCTAACCTAACCCAACCTAACATCTCGGCACTAATATTTGACAACATTCCTGGCGAGTTGGCCTCTACGTCTCCGTGGGAATTTTATATACATCAATAACGTAATATAACCTAACCTAACCCAACCTAACATCTCGGCACTAATATTTGACAACATTCCTGGCGAGTTGGCCTCTACCTCTCCGTGAGACCTTCATGTACATCAATAACGTAATATAATCTAACCTAACCCAACCTATAATCTCGGCGGTAATATTTGACAACATTCCTGGTCAGTTGGCCTCTGCGTCTCCGTGGAACCTTCATATACATCAATAACGTAATATAACCTAACCTAACCCAACCTATCATCTCGGCGGTAATATTTGACAACATTCCTGGCGAGTTGGCCTCTACGTCTCCGTGGGACTTTTATATACATCAATAACGTAATTTAACCTAACCTAAACCTACGTAACATCTCGGCGGTAATATTTGACAACATTCCTGGTTTGATGGCCTCTACGTCTCCGTGGGACCTTCATATACATCAATAACATAATATTACCTAACCTAACCCAACCTATCATCTCGGCGGTAATACTTGACAACATTCCTGGCGAGTTGGCCTCTACGTCTCCGTGGGACTTTTATATACGACAATAACGTAATATAACCTAACCTAACCCAACCTATCATCTCGGCGGTAATATTTGACATCATTCCTGGCGAGTTGGCCTCTACGCCTCCGTGGGACTTTTATATACATCAAAACGTAATTTACCCTAACCTAACCCAACGTAACATCTCGGCGGTAATATTCGGCAACATTCCTGGAGTGTTGGTCCCTACGTCTCCGTGGGATCTTCATATACATCAATAACGTAATATAACCTAACCTAACCCAACCTATCACCTCGGCGGTAATATTTGACAACATTCCTGGCGAGTTGGCCTCTACGTCCCCGTGGGACTTTTATATACATCAATAACGTAATTTAACCTAACCTAAACCTACGTAACATCACGGCGGTAATATTTGACAACATTCCTGGCTTGATGGCCTCTACGTCTCCGTGGGACATTCATATACATCAATAACATAATATTACCTAACCTAACCCAACCTATCATCTCGGCGGTAATACTTGACAACATTCCTGGCGCGTTGGCCTCTACGTCTCCGTGGGACCTTCATATACATCAATAACATAATATTACCTAACCTAACCCAACCTATCATCTCGGCGGTAATACTTGACAACATTCCTGGCGAGTTGGCCTCTACGTCTCCGTGGAACCTTCATATACATCAATAACGTAATATAACCTAACCTAACCCAACCTATCAACTCGGCGGTAATATTTGACATCATTCCTGGCGAGTTGGCCTCTACGCCTCCGTGGGACTTTTATATACATCAAAACGTAATTTACCCTAACCTAACCCAACTTAACATCTCGGCGGTAATATTCTGCAACATTCCTGGAGTGTTGGTCCCTACGTCTCCGTGGGATCTTCATATACATCAATAACGTAATATAACCTAACCTAAACCAACCTATCATCTCGGCGGTAATACTTGACAACATTCCTGGCGAGTTGGCCTCTACGTCTCCGTGGAACCTTCATATACATCAATAACGTAATATAACCTAACCTAACCCAACCTATCATCTCGGCGGTAATATTTGACATCATTCCTGGCGAGTTGGCCTCTACGTCTCCGTGGGACTTTTATATACATCAATAACGTAATATAACCTAACCTAACCCAACCAATCATCTCGGCGGTAATATTTGACATCATTCCTGGCGAGTTGGCCTCTACGCCTCCGCGGGACTTTTATATACATCAAAACGTAATTTACCCTAACCTAACCCAACGTAACATCTCGGCGGTAATATTTGACAACATTCCAGGTCAGTTGGCCTCTGCGTCTCCGTGGAACCTTCATATACATCAATAACGTAATATAACCTAACCTAACCCAACCTATCATCTCGGCGGTAATATTTGACATCATTCCTGGCGAGTTGGCCTCTACGCTTCCGTGGGACGTTTGTATACATCAAAACGTAATTTACCCTAACCTAACCCAACGTAACATCTCGGCGGTAATATTCGGCAACATTCCTGGAGTGTTGGTCCCTACGTCTCCGTGGGATCTTCATATACATCAATAACGTAATATAACCTAACCTAAACCAACCTATCATCTCGGCGGTAATATTTGACAACATTCCAGGCGAGTTGGCCCCTACGTCTCCGTGGGAATTTTATATACATCAATAACGTAATATAACCTAACCTAACCCAACCTAACATCTCGGCACTAATATTTGACAACATTCCTGGCGAGTTGGCCTCTACCTCTCCGTGAGACCTTCATATACATCAATAACGTAATATAATCTAACCTAACCCAACCTATCATCTCGGCACTAATATTTGACAACATTCCTGGCTTGATGGCCTCTACGTCTCCGTGGGATCTTCATATACATCAATAACGTAATATAACCAAACCTAAACCAACCTATCATCTCGGCGGTAGTATTTGACAACATTCCTGGCGAGTCGGCCTCTACGTCTCCGTGCGACCTTCATATACATCAATAACGTAATATAACGTAACCTAACCCAACCTATCATCTCGGCACTAATATTTGACAACATTACAGGCGAGTTGGACTCTACCTCTCCGTGAGACCTTCATGTACATCAATAACGTAATATAATCTAACCTAACCCAACCTATAATCTCGGCGGTAATATTTGACAACATTCCTGGTCAGTTGGCCTCTGCGTCTCCGTGGAACCTTCATATACATCAATAACGTAATATAACCTAACCTAACCTAACCTATCATCTCGGCGGTAATATTTGACATCATTCCTGGCGAGTTGGCCTCTACGCCTCCGTGGGACTTTTATATACATCAAAACGTAATTTACCCTAACCTAACCCAACGTAACATCTCGGCGGTAATATTCGGCAACATTCCTGGAGTGTTGGTCCCTACGTCTCCGTGGGATCTTCATATACATCAATAACGTAATATAACCTAACCTAAACCAACCTATCATCTCGGCGGTAATATTTGACAACATTCCAGGCGATTTGGCATCTACGTCTCCGTGGGAATTTTATATACATCAATAACGTAATATAACCTAACCTATCCCAACCTAACATCTCGGCACTAATATTTGACAACATTCCTGGCTTGATGGCCTCTACGTCTCCGTGGGACCTTCATATACATCAATAACATAATATTACCTAACCTAACCCAACCTATCATCTCGGCGGTAATACTTGACAACATTCCTGGCGAGTTGGCCTCTACGTCTCCGTGGAACCTTCATATACATCAATAACGTAATATAACCTAACCTAACACAACCTATCATCTCGGCGGTAATATTTGACATCATTCCTTGCGAGTTGGCCTCTACGCCTCCGTGGGACTTTTATATACATCAAAACGTAATTTACCCTAACCTAACCCAACGGATCATCTCGGCGGTAATATTCGGCAACATTCCTGGAGTGTTGGTCTCTACGTCTCCGTGGGATCTTCATATACATCAATAACGTAATATAACCAAACCTAAACCAAGATATCATCTCGGCGGTAATATTTGACAACATTCCTGGCGAGTCGGCCTCTACGTCTCCGTGCGACCTTCATATACATCAATAACGTAATATAACGTAACCTAACCCAACCTATCATCTCGGCACTAATATTTGACAACATTCCTGGCGAGTTGGCCTCTACCTCTCCGTGAGACCTTCATATACATCAATAACGTAATATAATCTAACCTAACCCAACCTATCATCTCGGCACTAATATTTGACAACATTCCTGGCTTGATGGCCTCTACGTCTCCGTGGGACCTTCATATACATCAATAACATAATATTACCTAACCTAACCCAACCTATCATCTCGGCGGTAATACTTGACAACATTCCTGGCGAGTTGGCCTCTACGTCTCCGTGGGACTTTTATATACATCAATAACGTAATATAACCTAACCTAACCCAACCAATCATCTCGGCGGTAATATTTGACATCATTCCTGGCGAGTTGGCCTCTACGCCTCCGTGGGACTTTTATATACATCAAAACGTAATTTACCCTAACCTAACCCAACGTAACATCTCGGCGGTAATATTTGACAACATTCCTGGTCAGTTGGCCTCTGCGTCTCCGTGGAACCTTCATATACATCAATAACGTAATATAACCTAACCTAACCCAACCTATCATCTCGGCGGTAATATTTGACATCATTCCTGGCGAGTTGGCCTCTACGCTTCCGTGGGACTTTTGTATACATCAAAACGTAATTTACCCTAACCTAACCCAACGTAACATCTCGGCGGTAATATTCGGCAACATTCCTGGAGTGTTAGTCCCTACGTCTCCGTGGGATCTTCATATACATCAATAACGTAATATAACCTAACCTAAACCAACCTATCATCTCGGCGGTAATATTTGACAACATTCCAGGCGATTTGGCCTCTACGTCTCCGTGGGAATTTTATATACATCAATAACGTAATATAACCTAACCTAACCCAACCTAACATCTCGGCACTAATATTTGACAACATTCCTGGCTTGATGGCCTCTACGTCTCCGTGGGACCTTCATATACATCAATAACATAATATTACCTAACCTAACCCAACCTATCATCTCGGCGGTAATACTTGACAACATTCCTGGCGAGTTGGCCTCTACGTCTCCGTGGGACTTTTATATACATCAATAACGTAATATAACCTAACCTAACCCAACCAATCATCTCGGCGGTAATATTTGACATCATTCCTGGCGAGTTGGCCTCTACGCTTCCGTGGGACTTTTGTATCGATCAAAACGTAATTTACCCTAGCCTAACCCAACGTAACATCTCGGCGGTAATATTCGGCAACATTCCTGGAGTGTTGGTCCCTACGTCTCCGTGGGATCTTCATATACATCAATAACGTAATATAACCTAACCTAAACCAACCTATCATCTCGGCGGTAATATTTGACAACATTCCAGGCGAGTTGGCCCCTACGTCTCCGTGGGAATTTTATATACATCAATAACGTAATATAACCACACCTAACCCAACCTAACATCTCGGCACTAATATTTGACAACATTCCTGGCGAGTTGGCCTCTACCTCTCCGTGAGACCTTCATGTACATCAATAACGTAATATAATCTAACCTAACCCAACCTATAATCTCGGCGGTAATATTTGACAACATTCCTGGTCAGTTGGCCTCTGCGTCTCCGTGGAACCTTCATATACATCAATAACGTAATATAACCTAACCTAACCCAACCTATCATCTCGGCGGTAATATTTGACAACATTCCTGGCGAGTTGGCCTCTACGTCTCCGTGGGACTTTTATATACATCAATAACGTAATTTAACCTAACCTAACCCAACCTATCATCTCGGCACTAATATTTGACAACATTCCTGGCTTGATGGCCTCTACGTCTCCGTGGGACCTTCATATACATCAATAACATAATATTACCTAACCTAACCCAACCTATCATCTCGGCGGTAATACTTGACAACATTCCTGGCGAGTTGGCCTCCACGCCTCCGTGGGACTTTTATATACATCAAAACGTAATTTACCCTAACCTAACCCAACGGATCATCTCGGCGGTAATATTCGGCAACATTCCTGGAGTGTTGGTCTCTACGTCTCCGTGGGATCTTCATATACATCAATAACGTAATATAACCAAACCTAAACCAACCTATCATCTCGGCGGTAATATTTGACAACATTCCTGGCGAGTCGGCCTCTACGTCTCCGTGCGACCTTCATATACATCAATAACGTAATATAACGTAACCTAACCCAACCTATCATCTCGGCACTAATATTTGACAACATTACAGGCGAGTTGGCCTCTACGTCTCCGTGGGAATTTTATATACATCAATAACGTAATATAACCTAACCTAACCCAACCTAACATCTCGGCACTAATATTTGACAACATTCCTGGCGAGTTGGCCTCTACGTCTCCGTGGGAATTTTATATACATCAATAACGTAATATAACCTAACCTAACCCAACCTAACATCTCGGCACTAATATTTGACAACATTCCTGGCGAGTTGGCCTCTACCTCTCCGTGAGACCTTCATGTACATCAATAACGTAATATAATCTAACCTAACCCAACCTATAATCTCGGCGGTAATATTTGACAACATTCCTGGTCAGTTGGCCTCTGCGTCTCCGTGGAACCTTCATATACATCAATAACGTAATATAACCTAACCTAACCCAACCTATCATCTCGGCGGTAATACTTGACAACATTCCTGGCGAGTTGGCCTCTACGTCTCCGTGGAACCTTCATATACATCAATAACGTAATATAACCTAACCTAACCCAACCTATCAACTCGGCGGTAATATTTGACATCATTCCTGGCGAGTTGGCCTCTACGCCTCCGTGGGACTTTTATATACATCAAAACGTAATTTACCCTAACCTAACCCAACTTAACATCTCGGCGGTAATATTCTGCAACATTCCTGGAGTGTTGGTCCCTACGTCTCCGTGGGATCTTCATATACATCAATAACGTAATATAACCTAACCTAAACCAACCTATCATCTCGGCGGTAATACTTGACAACATTCCTGGCGAGTTGGCCTCTACGTCTCCGTGGAACCTTCATATACATCAATAACGTAATATAACCTAACCTAACCCAACCTATCATCTCGGCGGTAATATTTGACATCATTCCTGGCGAGTTGGCCTCTACGCCTCCGTGGGACTTTTATATACATCAAAACGTAATTTACCCTAACCTAACCCAACGGATCATCTCGGCGGTAATATTCGGCAACATTCCTGGAGTGTTGGTCTCTACGTCTCCGTGGGATCTTCATATACATCAATAACGTAATATAACCAAACCTAAACCAACCTATCATCTCGGCGGTAATATTTGACAACATTCCTGGCGAGTCGGCCTCTACGTCTCCGTGCGACCTTCATATACATCAATAACGTAATATAACGTAACCTAACCCAACCTATCATCTCGGCACTAATATTTGACAACATTACAGGCGAGTTGGCCTCTACGTCTCCGTGGGAATTTTATATACATCAATAACGTAATATAACCTAACCTAACCCAACCTAACATCTCGGCACTAATATTTGACAACATTCCTGGCGAGTTGGCCTCTACGTCTCCGTGGAACCTTCATATACATCAATAACGTAATATAATCTAACCTACCCCAACCTATCATCTCGGCACTAATATTTGACAACATTCCTGGCTTGATGGCCTCTACGTCTCCGTGGGACCTTCATATACATCAATAACATAATATTACCTAACCTAACCCAACCTATCATCTCGGCGGTAATACTTGACAACATTCCTGGCGAGTTGGCCTCTACGTCTCCGTGGGACTTTTATATACATCAATAACGTAATATAACCTAACCTAACCCAACCAATCATCTCGGCGGTAATATTTGACATCATTCCTGGCGAGTTGGCCTCTACGCCTCCGCGGGACTTTTATATACATCAAAACGTAATTTACCCTAACCTAACCCAACGTAACATCTCGGCGGTAATATTTGACAACATTCCTGGTCAGTTGGCCTCTGCGTCTCCGTGGAACCTTCATATACATCAATAACGTAATATAACCTAACCTAACCCAACCTATCATCTCGGCGGTAATATTTGACATCATTCCTGGCGAGTTGGCCTCTACGCTTCCGTGGGACGTTTGTATACATCAAAACGTAATTTACCCTAACCTAACCCAACGTAACATCTCGGCGGTAATATTCGGCAACATTCCTGGAGTGTTGGTCCCTACGTCTCCGTGGGATCTTCATATACATCAATAACGTAATATAACCTAACCTAAACCAACCTATCATCTCGGCGGTAATATTTGACAACATTCCAGGCGAGTTGGCCCCTACGTCTCCGTGGGAATTTTATATACATCAATAACGTAATATAACCTAACCTAACCCAACCTAACATCTCGGCACTAATATTTGACAACATTCCTGGCGAGTTGGCCTCTACCTCTCCGTGAGACCTTCATATACATCAATAACGTAATATAATCTAACCTAACCCAACCTATCATCTCGGCACTAATATTTGACAACATTCCTGGCTTGATGGCCTCTACGTCTCCGTGGGATCTTCATATACATCAATAACGTAATATAACCAAACCTAAACCAAGATATCATCTCGGCGGTAGTATTTGACAACATTCCTGGCGAGTCGGCCTCTACGTCTCCGTGCGACCTTCATATACATCAATAACGTAATATAACGTAACCTAACCCAACCTATCATCTCGGCACTAATATTTGACAACATTACAGGCGAGTTGGACTCTACCTCTCCGTGAGACCTTCATGTACATCAATAACGTAATATAATCTAACCTAACCCAACCTATAATCTCGGCGGTAATATTTGACAACATTCCTGGTCAGTTGGCCTCTGCGTCTCCGTGGAACCTTCATATACATCAATAACGTAATATAACCTAACCTAACCTAACCTATCATCTCGGCGGTAATATTTGACATCATTCCTGGCGAGTTGGCCTCTACGCCTCCGTGGGACTTTTATATACATCAAAACGTAATTTACCCTAACCTAACCCAACGTAACATCTCGGCGGTAATATTCGGCAACATTCCTGGAGTGTTGGTCCCTACGTCTCCGTGGGATCTTCATATACATCAATAACGTAATATAACCTAACCTAAACCAACCTATCATCTCGGCGGTAATATTTGACAACATTCCAGGCGATTTGGCATCTACGTCTCCGTGGGAATTTTATATACATCAATAACGTAATATAACCTAACCTATCCCAACCTAACATCTCGGCACTAATATTTGACAACATTCCTGGCTTGATGGCCTCTACGTCTCCGTGGGACCTTCATATACATCAATAACATAATATTACCTAACCTAACCCAACCTATCATCTCGGCGGTAATACTTGACAACATTCCTGGCGAGTTGGCCTCTACGTCTCCGTGGAACCTTCATATACATCAATAACGTAATATAACCTAACCTAACACAACCTATCATCTCGGCGGTAATATTTGACATCATTCCTTGCGAGTTGGCCTCTACGCCTCCGTGGGACTTTTATATACATCAAAACGTAATTTACCCTAACCTAACCCAACGGATCATCTCGGCGGTAATATTCGGCAACATTCCTGGAGTGTTGGTCTCTACGTCTCCGTGGGATCTTCATATACATCAATAACGTAATATAACCAAACCTAAACCAAGATATCATCTCGGCGGTAATGTTTGACAACATTCCTGGCGAGTCGGCCTCTACGTCTCCGTGCGACCTTCATATACATCAATAACGTAATATAACGTAACCTAACCCAACCTATCATCTCGGCACTAATATTTGACATCATTCCTGGCGAGTTGGCCTCTACGCCTCCGTGGGACTTTTATATACATCAAAACGTAATTTACCCTAACCTAACCCAACGTAACATCTCGGCGGTAATATTTGACAACATTCCTGGTCAGTTGGCCTCTGCGTCTCCGTGGAACCTTCATATACATCAATAACGTAATATAACCTAACCTAACCCAACCTATCATCTCGGCGGTAATATTTGACATCATTCCTGGCGAGTTGGCCTCTACGCTTCCGTGGGACTTTTGTATACATCAAAACGTAATTTACCCTAACCTAACCCAACGTAACATCTCGGCGGTAATATTCGGCAACATTCCTGGAGTGTTAGTCCCTACGTCTCCGTGGGATCTTCATATACATCAATAACGTAATATAACCTAACCTAAACCAACCTATCATCTCGGCGGTAATATTTGACAACATTCCAGGCGATTTGGCCTCTACGTCTCCGTGGGAATTTTATATACATCAATAACGTAATATAACCTAACCTAACCCAACCTAACATCTCGGCACTAATATTTGACAACATTCCTGGCTTGATGGCCTCTACGTCTCCGTGGGACCTTCATATCCATCAATAACATAATATTACCTAACCTAACCCAACCTATCATCTCGGCGGTAATACTTGACAACATTCCTGGCGAGTTGGCCTCTACGTCTCCGTGGGACTTTTATATACATCAATAACGTAATATAACCTAACCTAACCCAACCAATCATCTCGGCGGTAATATTTGACATCATTCCTGGCGAGTTGGCCTCTACGCCTCCGTGGGACTTTTATATACATCAAAACGTAATTTACCCTAACCTAACCCAACGGATCATCTCGGCGGTAATATTCGGCAACATTCCTGGAGTGTTGGTATCTAGGCCTCCGTGGGATCTTCATATACATCAATAACGTAATATAACCAAACCTAAACCAAGATATCATCTCGGCGGTAATATTTGACAACATTCCTGGCGAGTCGGCCTCTACGTCTCCGTGCGACCTTCATATACGTCAATAACGTAATATAACGTAACCTAACCCAACCTATCATCTCGGCACTAATATTTGACAACATTACAGGCGAGTTGGCCTCTACGTCTCCGTGGGACCTTCATATACATCAATAACATAATATTACCTATCCTAACCCAACCTATCATCTCGGCGGTAATACTTGACAACATTCCTGGCGAGTTGGCCTCTACGTCTCCGTGGGACTTTTATAAACATCAATAACGTAATATAACCTAACCTAACCCAACCAATCATCTCGGCTGTAATATTTGACATCATTCCTGGCGAGTTGGCCTCTACGCCTCCGTGGGACTTTTATATACATCAAAACGTAATTTACCCTAACCTAACCCAACGTAACATCTCGGCGGTAATATTTGACAACATTCCTGGTCAGTTGGCCTCTGCGTCTCCGGGGAACCTTCATATACATCAATAACGTAATATAACCTAACCTAACCCAACCTATCATCTCGGCGGTAATATTTGACATCATTCCTGGCGAGTTGGCCTCTACGCTTCCGTGGGACTTTTGTATCCATCAAAACGTAATTTACCCTAACCTAACCCAACGTAACATCTCGGCGGTAATATTCGGCAACATTCCTGGAGTGTTGGTCCCTACGTCTCCGTGGGATCTTCATATACATCAATAACGTAATATAACCTAACCTAAACCAACCTATCATCTCGGCGGTAATATTTGACAACATTCCAGGCGAGTTGGCCCCTACGTCTCCGTGGGAATTTTATATACATCAATAACGTAATATAACCACACCTAACCCAACCTATCATCTCGGCGGTAATATTTGTCATCATTCCTGGTCAGTTGGCCTCTACGTCTCCGTGGAACCTTCATGTACATCAATAACGTAATATAATCTAACCTAACCCAACCTATAATCTCGGCGGTAATATTTGACAACATTCCTGGTCAGTTGGCCTCTGCGTCTCCGTGGAACCTTCATATACATCAATAACGTAATATAACCTAACCTAACCCAACCTATCATCTCGGCGGTAATATTTGACAACATTCCTGGCGAGTTGGCCTCTACGTCTCCGTGGGACTTTTATATACATCAATAACGTAATTTAACCTAACCTAAACCTACGTAACATCTCGGCGGTAATATTTGACAACATTCCTGGTTTGATGGCCTCTACGTCTCCGTGGGATCTTCATATACATCAATAACGTAATATAACCAAACCTAAACCAACCTATCATCTCGGCGGTAATATTTGACAACATTCCAGGCGAGTTGGCCTCTACGTCTCCGTGGGAATTTTATATACATCAATAACGTAATATAACCTAACCTAACCCAACCTAACATCTCGGCACTAATATTTGACAACATTCCTGGCTTGATGGCCTCTACGTCTCCGTGGGACCTTCATATACATCAATAACATAATATTACCTAACCTAAACCAACCTATCATCTCGGCGGTAATACTTGACAACATTCCTGGCGAGTTGGCCTCTACGTCTCCTTGGGACATTTATATACATCAATAACGTAATATAACCTAACCTAACCCAACCTATCATCTCGGCGGTAATATTTGACATCATTCCTGGCGAGTGGGCCTCTACGCCTCCGTGGGACTTTTATATACATCAAAACGTAATTTACCCTAACCTAACCCAACGTAACATCTCGGCGGTAATATTCGGCAACATTCCTGGAGTGTTGGTCCCTACGTCTCCGTGGGATCTTCATATACATCAATAACGTAATATAACCTAACCTAAACCAACCTATCATCTCGGCGGTAATATTTGACAACATTCCAGGCGAGTTGGCCTCTACGTCTCCGTGGGAATTTTATATACATCAATAACGTAATATAACCTAACCTAACCCAACCTAACATCTCGGCACTAATATTTGACAACATTCCTGGCGAGTTGGCCTCTACCTCTCCGTGAGACCTTCATATACATCAATAACGTAATATAATCTAACCTAACCCAACCTATCATCTCGGCACTAATATTTGACAACATTCCTGGCTTGATAGCCTCTACGTCTCCGTGGGACCTTCATGTACATCAATAACATAATATTACCTAACCTAACCCAACCTATCATCTCGGCGGTAATACTTGACAACATTCCTGGCGAGTTGGCCTCTACGTCTCCGTGGGACTTTTATATACATCAATAACGTAATATAACCTAACCTAACCCAACCAATCATCTCGGCAGTAATATTTGACATCATTCCTGGCGAGTTGGCCTCTACGCCTCCGTGGGACTTTTATATACATCAAAACGTAATTTACCCTAACCTAACCCAACGTAACATCTCGGCGGTAATATTTGACAACATTCCTGGTCAGTTGGCCTCTGCGTCTCCGTGGAACCTTCATATACATCAATAACGTAATATAACCTAACCTAACCCAACCTATCATCTCGGCGGTAATATTTGACATCATTCCTGGCGAGTTGGCCTCTACGTCTCCTTGGGACATTTATATACATCAATAACGTAATATAACCTAACCTAACCCAACCTATCATCTCGGCGGTAATATTTGACATCATTCCTGGCGAGTGGGCCTCTACGCCTCCGTGGGACTTTTATATACATCAAAACGTAATTTACCCTAACCTAACCCAACGTAACATCTCGGCGGTAATATTCGGCAACATTCCTGGAGTGTTGGTCCCTACGTCTCCGTGGGATCTTCATATACATCAATAACGTAATATAACCTAACCTAAACCAACCTATCATCTCGGCGGTAATATTTGACAACATTCCAGGCGAGTTGGCCTCTACGTCTCCGTGGGAATTTTATATACATCAATAACGTAATATAACCTAACCTAACCCAACCTAACATCTCGGCACTAATATTTGACAACATTCCTGGTCAGTTGGCCTCTGCGTTTCCGTGGAACCTTCATATACATCAATAACGTAATATAACCTAACCTAAACCAACCTATCATCTCGGCGGTAATATTTGACAACATTCCTGGCGAGTTGGCCTCTACGTCTCCGTGGGACTTTTATATACATCAATAACGTAATTTAACCTAACCTGAACCTACGTAACATCTCGGCGGTAATATTTGACAACATTCCTGGTTTGATGGCCTCTACGTCTCCGTGGGACCTTCATATACATCAATAACATAATATTACCTAACCTAACCCAACCTATCATCTCGGCGGTAATACTTGACAACATTCCTGGCGAGTTGGCCTCTACGTCTCCGTGGGACTTTTATATACGACAATAACGTAATATAACCTAACCTAACCCAACGTATCATCTCGGCGGTAATATTTGACATCATTCCTGGCGAGTTGGCCTCTACGCCTCCGTGGGACTTTTATATACATCAAAACGTAATTTACCCTAACCTAACCCAACGTAACATCTCGGCGGTAATATTCGGCAACATTCCTGGAGTGTTGGTCCCTACGTCTCCGTGGGATCTTCATATACATCAATAACGTAATATAACCTAACCTAACCCAACCTATCATCTCGGCGGTAATATTTGACATCATTCCTGGCGAGTTGGCCTCTACGCCTCCGTGGGACTTTTATATACATCAAAACGTAATTTACCCTAACCTAACCCAACGGATCATCTCGGCGGTAATATTCGGCAACATTCCTGCAGTGTTGGTCTCTACGTCTCCGTGGGATCTTCATATACATCAATAACGTAATATAACCAAACCTAAACCAACCTATCATCTCGGCGGTAATATTTGACAACATTCCTGGCGAGTCGGCCTCTACGTCTCCGTGCGACCTTCATATACATCAATAACGTAATATAACGTAACCTAACCCAACCTATCATCTCGGCACTAATATTTGACAACATTACAGGCGAGTTGGCCTCTACGTCTCCGTGGGAATTTTATATACATCAATAACGTAATATAACCTAACCTAACCCAACCTAACATCTCGGCACTAATATTTGACAACATTCCTGGCGAGTTGGCCTCTACCTCTCCGTGAGACCTTCATGTACATCAATAACGTAATATAATCTAACCTAACCCAACCTATCATCTCGGCACTAATATTTGACAACATTCCTGGCTTGATGGCCTCTACGTCTCCGTGGGACCTTCATATACATCAATAACATAATATTACCTAACCTAACCCAACCTATCATCTCGGCGGTAATACTTGACAACATTCCTGGCGAGTTGGCCTCTACGTCTCCGTGGGACTTTTATATACATCAATATCGTAATATAACCTAACCTAACCCAACCTAACATCTCGGCACTAATATTTGACAACATTCCTGGCTTGATGGCCTCTACGTCTCCGTGGGACCTTCATATACATCAATAACATAATATTACCTCACCTAACCCAACCTATCATCTCGGCGGTAATACTTGACAACATTCCTGGCGAGTTGGCCTCTACGTCTCCTTGGGACATTTATATACATCAATAACGTAATATAACCTAACCTAACCCAACCTATCATCTCGGCGGTAATATTTGACATCATTCCTGGCGAGTGGGCCTCTACGCCTCCGTGGGACTTTTATATACATCAAAACGTAATTTACCCTAACCTAACCCAACGTAACATCTCGGCGGTAATATTTGACAACATTCCTGGAGTGTTGGTCCCTACGTCTCCGTGGGATCTTCATATACATCAATAACGTAATATAACCTAACCTAACCCAACCTATCATCTCGGCGGTAATATTTGACATCATTCCTGGCGAGTTGGCCTCTACGCCTCCGTGGGACTTTTATATACATCAAAACGTAATTTACCCTAACCTAACCCAACGGATCATCTCGGCGGTAATATTCGGCAACATTCCTGCAGTGTTGGTCTCTACGTCTCCGTGGGATCTTCATATACATCAATAACGTAATATAACCAAACCTAAACCAACCTATCATCTCGGCGGTAATATTTGACAACATTCCTGGCGAGTTGGCCTCTACGTCTCCGTGCGACCTTCATATACATCAATAACGTAATATAGCGTAACCTAACCCAACCTATCATCTCGGCACTAATATTTTACAACATTACAGGCGAGTTGGCCTCTACGTCTCCGTGGGAATTTTATATACATCAATAACGTAATATAACCTAACCTAACCCAACCTAACATCTCGGCACTAATATTTGACAACATTCCTGGCGAGTTGGCCTCTACGTCTCCATGGGAATTTTATATACATCAATAACGTAATATAATCTAACCTAACCCAACCTATCATCTCGGCACTAATATTTGACAACATTCCTGGCTTGATGGCCTCTACGTCTCCGTGGGACCTTCATATACATCAATAACATAATATTACCTAACCTAACCCAACCTATCATCTCGGCGGTAATACTTGACAACATTCCTGGCGAGTTGGCCTCTACGTCTCCGTGGGACTTTTATATACATCAATAACGTAATATAACCTAACCTAACCCAACCAATCATCTCGGCGGTAATATTTGACATCATTCCTGGCGAGTTGGCCTCTACGCCTCCGTGGGACTTTTATATACATCAAAACGTAATTTACCCTAACCTAACCCAACGTAACATCTCGGCGGTATTATTCGGCAACATTCCTGGAGTGTTGGTCCCTACGTCTCCGTGGGATCTTCATATACATCAATAACGTAATATAACCTAACCTAAACCAACCTATCATCTCGGCGGTAATATTTGACAACATTCCAGGCGAGTTGGCCTCTACGTCTCCGTGGGAATTTTATATACATCAATAACGTAACATAACCTAACCTAACCCAACCTAACATCTCGGCACTAATATTTGACAACAATCCTGGCGAGTTGGCCTCTACCTCTCCGTGAGACCTTCATATACATCAATAACGTAATATAATCTAACCTAACCCAACCTATAATCTCGGCGGTAATATTTGACAACATTCCTGGTCAGTTGGCCTCTGCGTCTCCATGGAACCTTCATATACATCAATAACGTAATATAACCTAACCTAACCCAACCTATCACCTCGGCGGTAATATTTCACAACATTCCTGGCGAGTTGGCCTCTACGTCTCCGTGGGACTTTTATATACATCAATAACGTAATTTAACCTAACCTAAACATACGTAACATCACGGCGGTAATATTTGACAACGTTCCTGGCTTGATGGCCTCTACGTCTCCGTGGGACCTTCATATACATCAATAACATAATATTACCTAACCTAACCCAACCTATCATCTCGGCGGTAATACTTGACAACATTCCTGGCGCGTTGGCCTCTACGTCTCCGTGGGACCTTCATATACATCTATAACATAATATTACCTAACCTAACCCAACCTATCATCTCGGCGGTAATACTTGACAACATTCCTGGCGAGTTGGCCTCTACGTCTCCGTGGAACCTTCATATACATCAATAACGTAATATAACCTAACCTAACCCAACCTATCTACTCGGCGGTAATATTTGACATCATTCCTGGCGAGTTGTCCTCTACGCCTCCGTGGGACTTTTATATACATCAAAACGTAATTTACCCTAACCTAACCCAACGTAACATCTCGGCGGTAATATTCGGCAACATTCCTGGAGTGTTGGTCCCTACGTCTCCGTGGGATCTTCATATACATCAATAACGTAATATAACCTAACCTAAACCAACCTATCATCTCGGCGGTAATATTTGACAACATTCCAGGCGATTTGGCATCTACGTCTCCGTGGGAATTTTATATACATCAATAACGTAATATAACCTAACCTATCCCAACCTAACATCTCGGCACTAATATTTGACAACATTCCTGGCTTGATGGCCTCTACGTCTCCGTGGGACCTTCATATACATTAATAACATAATATTACCTAACCTAACCCAACCTATCATCTCGGCGGTAATACTTGACAACATTCCTGGCGAGTTGGCCTCTACGTCTCCGTGGAACCTTCATATACATCAATAACGTAATATAACCTAACCTAACACAACCTATCATCTCGGCTGTAATATTTGACATCATTCCTTGCGAGTTGGCCTCTACGCCTCCGTGGGACTTTTATATACATCAAAACGTAATTTACCCTAACCTAACCCAACGGATCATCTCGGCGGTAATATTCGGCAACATTCCTGGAGTGTTGGTCTCTACGTCTCCGTGGGATCTTCATATACATCAATAACGTAATATAACCAAACCTAAACCAAGATATCATCTCGGCGGTAATATTTGACAACATTCCTGGCGAGTCGGCCTCTACGTCTCCGTGCGACCTTCATATACATCAATAACGTAATATAACGTAACCTAACCCAACCTATCATCTCGGCACTAATATTTGACAACATTCCTGGCGAGTTGGCCTCTACCTCTCCGTGAGACCTTCATATACATCAATAACGTAATATAATCTAACCTAACCCAACCTATCATCTCGGCACTAATATTTGACAACATTCCTGGCTTGATGGCCTCTACGTCTCCGTGGGACCTTCATATACATCAATAACATAATATTACCTAACCTAACCCAACCTATCATCTCGGCGGTAATACTTGACAACATTCCTGGCGAGTTGGCCTCTACGTCTCCGTGGGACTTTTATATACATCAATAACGTAATATAACCTAACCTAACCCAACCAATCATCTCGGCGGTAATATTTGACATCATTCCTGGCGAGTTGGCCTCTACGCCTCCGTGGGACTTTTATATACATCAAAACGTAATTTACCCTAACCTAACCCAACGTAACATCTCGGCGGTAATATTTGACAACATTCCTGGTCAGTTGGCCTCTGCGTCTCCGTGGAACCTTCATATACATCAATAACGTAATATAACCTAACCTAACCCAACCTATCATCTCGGCGGTAATATTTGACATCATTCCTGGCGAGTTGGCCTCTACGCTTCCGTGGGACTTTTGTATACATCAAAACGTAATTTACCCTAACCTAACCCAACGTAACATCTCGGCGGTAATATTCGGCAACATTCCTGGAGTGTTAGTCCCTACGTCTCCGTGGGATCTTCATATACATCAATAACGTAATATAACCTAACCTAAACCAACCTATCATCTCGGCGGTAATATTTGACAACATTCCAGGCGATTTGGCCTCTACGTCTCCGTGGGAATTTTATATACATCAATAACGTAATATAACCTAACCTAACCCAACCTAACATCTCGGCACTAATATTTGACAACATTCCTGGCTTGATGGCCTCTACGTCTCCGTGGGACCTTCATATACATCAATAACATAATATTACCTAACCTAACCCAACCTATCATCTCGGCGGTAATACTTGACAACATTCCTGGCGAGTTGGCCTCTACGTCTCCGTGGGACTTTTATATACATCAATAACGTAATATAACCTAACCTAACCCAACCAATCATCTCGGCGGTTATATTTGACATCATTCCTGGCGAGTTGGCCTCTACACCTCCGTGGGACTTTTATATACATCAAAACGTAATTTACCCTAACCTAACCCAACGGATCATCTCGGCGGTAATATTCGGCAACATTCCTGGAGTGTTGGTATCTAGGCCTCCGTGGGATCTTCATATACATCAATAACGTAATATAACCAAACCTAAACCAAGATATCATCTCGGCGGTAATATTTGACAACATTCCTGGCGAGTCGGCCTCTACGTCTCCGTGCGACCTTCATATACGTCAATAACGTAATATAACGTAACCTAACCCAACCTATCATCTCGGCACTAATATTTGACAACATTACAGGCGAGTTGGCCTCTACGTCTCCGTGGGACCTTCATATACATCAATAACATAATATTACCTATCCTAACCCAACCTATCATCTCGGCGGTAATACTTGACAACATTCCTGGCGAGTTGGCCTCTACGTCTCCGTGGGACTTTTATAAACATCAATAACGTAATATAACCTAACCTAACCCAACCAATCATCTCGGCGGTAATATTTGACATCATTCCTGGCGAGTTGGCCTCTACGCCTCCGTGGGACTTTTATATACATCAAAACGTAATTTACCCTAACCTAACCCAACGTAACATCTCGGCGGTAATATTTGACAACATTCCTGGTCAGTTGGCCTCTGCGTCTCCGGGGAACCTTCATATACATCAATAACGTAATATAACCTAACCTAACCCAACCTATCATCTCGGCGGTAATATTTGACATCATTCCTGGCGAGTTGGCCTCTACGCTTCCGTGGGACTTTTGTATCCATCAAAACGTAATTTACCCTAACCTAACCCAACGTAACATCTCGGCGGTAATATTCGGCAACATTCCTGGAGTGTTGGTCCCTACGTCTCCGTGGGATCTTCATATACATCAATAACGTAATATAACCTAACCTAACCCAACCAATCATCTCGGCGGTAATATTTGACATCATTCCTGGCGAGTTGGCCTCTACGCCTCCGTGGGACTTTTATATACATCAAAACGTAATTTACCCTAACCTAACCCAACGGATCATCTCGGCGGTAATATTCGGCAACATTCCTGGAGTGTTGGTATCTAGGCCTCCGTGGGATCTTCATATACATCAATAACGTAATATAACCAAACCTAAACCAAGATATCACCTCGGCGGTAATATTTGACAACATTCCTGGCGAGTCGGCCTCTACGTCTCCGTGCGACCTTCATATACGTCAATAACGTAATATAACGTAACCTAACCCAACCTATCATCTCGGCACTAATATTTGACAACATTACAGGCGAGTTGGCCTCTACGTCTCCGTGGGACCTTCATATACATCAATAACATAATATTACCTATCCTAACCCAACCTATCATCTCGGCGGTAATACTTGACAACATTCCTGGTCAGTTGGCCTCTGCGTCTCCGTGGAACCTTCATATACATCAATAACGTAATATAACCTAACCTAACCCAACCTATCATCTCGGCGGTAATATTTGACATCATTCCTGGCGAGTTGGCCTCTACGCTTCCGTGGGACTTTTGTATACATCAAAACGTAATTTACCCTAACCTAACCCAACGTAACATCTCGGCGGTAATATTCGGCAACATTCCTGGAGTGTTAGTCCCTACGTCTCCGTGGGATCTTCATATACATCAATAACGTAATATAACCTAACCTAAACCAACCTATCATCTCGGCGGTAATATTTGACAACATTCCAGGCGATTTGGCCTCTACGTCTCCGTGGGAATTTTATATACATCAATAACGTAATATAACCTAACCTAACCCAACCTAACATCTCGGCACTAATATTTGACAACATTCCTGGCTTGATGGCCTCTACGTCTCCGTGGGACCTTCATATACATCAATAACATAATATTACCTAACCTAACCCAACCTATCATCTCGGCGGTAATACTTGACAACATTCCTGGCGAGTTGGCCTCTACGTCTCCGTGGGACTTTTATATACATCAATAACGTAATATAACCTAACCTAACCCAACCAATCATCTCGGCGGTAATATTTGACATCATTCCTGGCGAGTTGGCCTCTACACCTCCGTGGGACTTTTATATACATCAAAACGTAATTTACCCTAACCTAACCCAACGGATCATCTCGGCGGTAATATTCGGCAACATTCCTGGAGTGTTGGTATCTAGGCCTCCGTGGGATCTTCATATACATCAATAACGTAATATAACCAAACCTAAACCAAGATATCATCTCGGCGGTAATATTTGACAACATTCCTGGCGAGTCGGCCTCTACGTCTCCGTGCGACCTTCATATACGTCAATAACGTAATATAACGTAACCTAACCCAACCTATCATCTCGGCACTAATATTTGACAACATTACAGGCGAGTTGGCCTCTACGTCTCCGTGGGACCTTCATATACATCAATAACATAATATTACCTATCCTAACCCAACCTATCATCTCGGCGGTAATACTTGACAACATTCCTGGCGAGTTGGCCTCTACGTCTCCGTGGGACTTTTATAAACATCAATAACGTAATATAACCTAACCTAACCCAACCAATCATCTCGGCGGTAATATTTGACATCATTCCTGGCGAGTTGGCCTCTACGCCTCCGTGGGACTTTTATATACATCAAAACGTAATTTACCCTAACCTAACCCAACGTAACATCTCGGCGGTAATATTTGACAACATTCCTGGTCAGTTGGCCTCTGCGTCTCCGGGGAACCTTCATATACATCAATAACGTAATATAACCTAACCTAACCCAACCTATCATCTCGGCGGTAATATTTGACATCATTCCTGGCGAGTTGGCCTCTACGCTTCCGTGGGACTTTTGTATCCATCAAAACGTAATTTACCCTAACCTAACCCAACGTAACATCTCGGCGGTAATATTCGGCAACATTCCTGGAGTGTTGGTCCCTACGTCTCCGTGGGATCTTCATATACATCAATAACGTAGTATAACCTAACCTAAACCAACCTATCATCTCGGCGGTAATATTTGACAACATTCCAGGCGAGTTGGCCCCTACGTCTCCGTGGGAATTTTATATACATCAATAACGTAATATAACCACACCTAACCCAACCTAACATCTCGGCACTAATATTTGACAACATTCCTGGCGAGTTGGCCTCTACATCTCCGTGAGACCTTCATGTACATCAATAACGTAATATAATCTAACCTAACCCAACCTATAATCTCGGCGGTAATATTTGACAACATTCCTGGTCAGTTGGCCTCTGCGTCTCCGTGGAACCTTCATATACATCAATAACGTAATATAACCTAACCTAACCCAACCTATCATCTCGGCGGTAATATTTGACAACATTCCTGGCGAGTTGGCCTCTACGTCTCCGTGGGACTTTTATATATATCAATAACGTAATTTAACCTAACCTAAACCTACGTAACATCTCGGCGGTAATATTTGACAACATTCCTGGCTTGATGGCCTCTACGTCTCCGTGGGACCTTCATATACATCAATAACATAATATTACCTAACCTAACCCAACCTATCATCTCGGCGGTAATACTTGACAACATTCCTGGCGAGTTGGCCTCTACGTCTCCTTGGGACATTTATATACATCAATAACGTAATATAACCTAACCTAACCCAACCTATCATCTCGGCGGTAATATTTGACATCATTCCTGGCGAGTGGGCCTCTACGCCTCCGTGGGACTTTTATATACATCAAAACGTAATTTACCCTAACCTAACCCAACGTAACATCTCGGCGGTAATATTCGGCAACATTCCTGGAGTGTTGGTCCCTACGTCTCCGTGGGATCTTCATATACATCAATAACGTAATATAACCTAACCTAAACCAACCTATCATCTCGGCGGTAATATTTGACAACATTCCAGGCGAGTTGGCCTCTACGTCTCCGTGGGAATTTTATATACATCAATAACGTAACATAACCTAACCTAACCCAACCTAACATCTCGGCACTAATATTTGACAACATTCCTGGCGAGTTGGCCTAACCTCTCCGTGAGACCTTCATATACATCAATAACGTAATATAATCTAACCTAACCCAACCTATAATCTCGGCGGTAATATTTGACAACATTCCTGGTCAGTTGGCCTCTGCGTCTTCATGGAACCTTCATATACATCAATAACGTAATATAACCTAACCTAACCCAACCTATCACCTCGGCGGTAATATTTGACAACATTCCTGGCGAGTTGGCCTCTACGTCTACGTGGAACCTTCATATACATCAATAACGTAATATAACCTAACCTAACCCAACCTAACATCTCGCCACTAATATTTGACAATATTCCTGGCGAGTTGGCCTCTACCTCTCCGTGAGACCTTCATGTACATCAATAACGTAATATAATCTAACCTAACCCAACCTATAATCTCGGCGGTAATATTTGACAACATTCCTGGTCAGTTGGCCTCTGAGTCTCCGTGGAACCTTCATATACATCAATAACGGTATATAACCTAACCTAACCCAACCTATCATCTCGGCGGTAATATTTGACAACATTCCTGGCGAGTTGGCCTCTACGTCTCCGTGGGACTTTTACATACATCAATAACGTAATTTAACCTAACCTAAACCTACGTAACATCTCGGCGGTAATATTTGACAACATTCCTGGTTTGGTGGCCTCTACGTCTCCGTGGGACCTTCATATACATCAATAACATAATATTACCTAACCTAACCCAACCTATCATCTCGGCGGTAATACTTGACAACATTCCTGGCGAGTTGGCCTCTACGTCTCCGGGGGACTTTTATATACGACAATAACGTAATATAACCTAACCTAACCCAACCTAACATCTCGGCACTAATATTTGACAACATTCCTGGCGAGTTGGCCTTTACCTCTCCGTGAGACCTTCATATACATCAATAACGTAATATAATCTAACCTAACCCAACCTATCATCTCGGCACTAATATTTGACAACATTCCTGGCTTGATGGCCTCTACGTCTCCGTGGGACCTTCATATACATCAATAACATAATATTACCTAACCTAACCCAACCTATCATCTCGGCGGTAATACTTGACAACATTCCTGGCGAGTTGGCCTCTACGTCTCCGTGGGACTTTTATATACATCAATAACGTAATATAACCTAACCTAAACCAACCTATCATCGCGGCGGTAATATTTGACAACATTCCTGGCGAGTTGTCCTCTACGTCTCCGTGGGACTTTTATATACATCAATAACGTAATTTAACCTAACCTAAACCTACGTAACATCTCGGCGGTAATATTTGACAAAATTCCTGGTTTGATGGCCTCTACGCCTCCGTGGGACCTTCATATACATCAATAACATAATATTACCTAACCTAACCCAACCTATCATCTCGGCGGTAATACTTGACAACATTCCTGGCGAGTTGGCCTCTACGTCTCCGTGGAACCTTCATATACATCAATAACGTAATATAACCTAACCTAACCCAACCTCTCAACTCGGCGGTAATATTTGACAACATTCCTGGCGAGTTGGCCTCTACGCCTCCGTGGGACTTTTATATACATCAAAACGTAATTTACCCTAACCTAACCCAACGGATCATCTCGGCGGTAATATTCGGCAACATTCCTGGAGTGTTGGTCTCTACGTCTCCGTGGGATCTTCATATACATCAATAACGTAATATAACCAAACCTAAACCAAGATATCATCTCGGCGGTAATATTTGACAACATTCCTGGCGAGTCGGCCTCTACGTCTCCGTGCGACCTTCATATACATCAATAACGTAATATAACGTAACCTAACCCAACCTATCATCTCGGCACTAATATTTGACAACATTACAGGCGAGTTGGCCTCTACGTCTCCGTGGGAATTTTATATACATCAATAACGTAATATAACCACACCTAACCCAACCTAACATCTCGGCACTAATATTTGACAACATTCCTGGCGAGTTGGCCTCTACATCTCCGTGAGACCTTCATGTACATCAATAACGTAATATAATCTAACCTAACCCAACCTATAATCTCGGCGGTAATATTTGACAACATTCCTGGTCAGTTGGCCTCTGCGTCTCCGTGGAACCTTCATATACATCAATAACGTAATATAACCTAACCTAACCCAACCTATCATCTCGGCGGTAATATTTGACAACATTCCTGGCGAGTTGGCCTCTACGTCTCCGTGGGACTTTTATATATATCAATAACGTAATTTAACCTAACCTAAACCTACGTAACATCTCGGCGGTAATATTTGACAACATTCCTGGCTTGATGGCCTCTACGTCTCCGTGGGACCTTCATATACATCAATAACATAATATTACCTAACCTAACCCAACCTATCATCTCGGCGGTAATACTTGACAACATTCCTGGCGAGTTGGCCTCTACGTCTCCTTGGGACATTTATATACATCAATAACGTAATATAACCTAACCTAACCCAACCTATCATCTCGGCGGTAATATTTGACATCATTCCTGGCGAGTGGGCCTCTACGCCTCCGTGGGACTTTTATATACATCAAAACGTAATTTACCCTAACCTAACCCAACGTAACATCTCGGCGGTAATATTCGGCAACATTCCTGGAGTGTTGGTCCCTACGTCTCCGTGGGATCTTCATATACATCAATAACGTAATATAACCTAACCTAAACCAACCTATCATCTCGGCGGTAATATTTGACAACATTCCAGGCGAGTTGGCCTCTACGTCTCCGTGGGAATTTTATATACATCAATAACGTAACATAACCTAACCTAACCCAACCTAACATCTCGGCACTAATATTTGACAACATTCCTGGCGAGTTGGCCTAACCTCTCCGTGAGACCTTCATATACATCAATAACGTAATATAATCTAACCTAACCCAACCTATAATCTCGGCGGTAATATTTGACAACATTCCTGGTCAGTTGGCCTCTGCGTCTTCATGGAACCTTCATATACATCAATAACGTAATATAACCTAACCTAACCCAACCTATCACCTCGGCGGTAATATTTGACAACATTCCTGGCGAGTTGGCCTCTACGTCTACGTGGAACCTTCATATACATCAATAACGTAATATAACCTAACCTAACCCAACCTAACATCTCGCCACTAATATTTGACAATATTCCTGGCGAGTTGGCCTCTACCTCTCCGTGAGACCTTCATGTACATCAATAACGTAATATAATCTAACCTAACCCAACCTATAATCTCGGCGGTAATATTTGACAACATTCCTGGTCAGTTGGCCTCTGAGTCTCCGTGGAACCTTCATATACATAAATAACGGTATATAACCTAACCTAACCCAACCTATCATCTCGGCGGTAATATTTGACAACATTCCTGGCGAGTTGGCCTCTACGTCTCCGTGGGACTTTTACATACATCAATAACGTAATTTAACCTAACCTAAACCTACGTAACATCTCGGCGGTAATATTTGACAACATTCCTGGTTTGGTGGCCTCTACGTCTCCGTGGGACCTTCATATACATCAATAACATAATATTACCTAACCTAACCCAACCTATCATCTCGGCGGTAATACTTGACAACATTCCTGGCGAGTTGGCCTCTACGTCTCCGGGGGACTTTTATATACGACAATAACGTAATATAACCTAACCTAACCCAACCTAACATCTCGGCACTAATATTTGACAACATTCCTGGCGAGTTGGCCTTTACCTCTCCGTGAGACCTTCATATACATCAATAACGTAATATAATCTAACCTAACCCAACCTATCATCTCGGCACTAATATTTGACAACATTCCTGGCTTGATGGCCTCTACGTCTCCGTGGGACCTTCATATACATCAATAACATAATATTACCTAACCTAACCCAACCTATCATCTCGGCGGTAATACTTGACAACATTCCTGGCGAGTTGGCCTCTACGTCTCCGTGGGACTTTTATATACATCAATAACGTAATATAACCTAACCTAAACCAACCTATCATCGCGGCGGTAATATTTGACAACATTCCTGGCGAGTTGTCCTCTACGTCTCCGTGGGACTTTTATATACATCAATAACGTAATTTAACCTAACCTAAACCTACGTAACATCTCGGCGGTAATATTTGACAAAATTCCTGGTTTGATGGCCTCTACGCCTCCGTGGGACCTTCATATACATCAATAACATAATATTACCTAACCTAACCCAACCTATCATCTCGGCGGTAATACTTGACAACATTCCTGGCGAGTTGGCCTCTACGTCTCCGTGGAACCTTCATATACATCAATAACGTAATATAACCTAACCTAACCCAACCTCTCAACTCGGCGGTAATATTTGACAACATTCCTGGCGAGTTGGCCTCTACGCCTCCGTGGGACTTTTATATACATCAAAACGTAATTTACCCTAACCTAACCCAACGGATCATCTCGGCGGTAATATTCGGCAACATTCCTGGAGTGTTGGTCTCTACGTCTCCGTGGGATCTTCATATACATCAATAACGTAATATAACCAAACCTAAACCAAGATATCATCTCGGCGGTAATATTTGACAACATTCCTGGCGAGTCGGCCTCTACGTCTCCGTGCGACCTTCATATACATCAATAACGTAATATAACGTAACCTAACCCAACCTATCATCTCGGCACTAATATTTGACAACATTACAGGCGAGTTGGCCTCTACGTCTCCGTGGGAATTTTATATACATCAATAACGTAATATAACCTAACCTAACCCAACCTAACATCTCGGCACTAATATTTGACAACATTCCTGGCGAGGTGGCCTCTACCTCTCCGTGAGACCTTCATATACATCAATAACGTAATATAATCTAACCTAACCCAACCTATCATCTCGGCACTAATATTTGACAACATTCCTGGCTTGATGGCCTCTACGTCTCCGTGGGACCTTCATATACATCAATAACATAATATTACCTAACCTAACCCAACCTATCATCTCGGCGGTAATACTTGACAACATTCCTGGCGAGTTGGCCTCTACGTCTCCGTGGGAATTTTATATACATCAATAACGTAATATAACCTAACCTAACCCAACCAATCATCTCGGCGGTAATATTTGACATCATTCCTGGCGAGTTGGCCTCTACGCCTCCGTGGGACTTTTATATACATCAAAACGTAATTTACCCTAACCTAACCCAACGTAACATCTCGGCGGTAATATTTGACAACATTCCTGGTCAGTTGGCCTCTGCGTCTCCGTGGAACCTTCATATACATCAATAACGTAATATAACCTAACCTAACCCAACCTATCATCTCGGCGGTAATATTTGACATCATTCCTGGCGAGTTGGCCTCTACGCTTCCGTGGGACTTTTGTATACATCAAAACGTAATTTACCCTAACCTAACCCAACGTAACATCTCGGCGGTAATATTCGGCAACATTCCTGGAGTGTTGGTCCCTACGTCTCCGTGGGATCTTCATATACATCATTAACGTAATATAACCTAACCTAAACCAACCTATCATCTCGGCGGTAATATTTGACAACATTCCAGGCGATTTGGCCTCTACGTCTCCGTGGGAATTTTATATACATCAATAACGTAATATAACCTAACCTAACCCAACCTAACATCTCGGCACTAATATTTGACAACATTCCTGGCTTGATGGCCTCTACGTCTCCGTGGGACCTTCATATACATCAATAACATAATATTACCTAACCTAACCCAACCTATCATCTCGGCGGTAATACTTGACAACATTCCTGGCGAGTTGGCCTCTACGTCTCCGTGGAACCTTCATATACATCAATAACGTAATATAACCTAACCTAACACAACCTATCATCTCGGCGGTAATATTTGACATCATTCCTGGCGAGTTGGCCTCTACGCCTCCGTGGGACTTTTATATACATCAAAACGTAATTTACCCTAACCTAACCCAACGGATCACCTCGGCGGTAATATTCGGCAACATTCCTGGAGTGTTGGTCTCTAGGTCTCCGTGGGATCTTCATATACATCAATAACGTAATATAACCAAACCTAAACCAAGATATCATCTCGGCGGTAATATTTGACAACATTCCTGGCGAGTCGGCCTCTACGTCTCCGTGCGACCTTCATATACGTCAATAACGTAATATAACGTAACCTAACCCAACCTATCGTCTCGGCACTAATATTTGACAACATTACAGGCGAGTTGGCCTCTACGTCTCCGTGGGAATTTTATATACATCAATAACGTAATATAACCTAACCTAACCCAACCTAACATCTCGGCACTAATATTTGACAACATTCCTGGCGAGTTGGCCTCTACCTCTCCGTGAGACCTTCATATACATCAATAACGTAATATAATCTAACCTAACCCAACCTATCATCTCGGCACTAATATTTGACAACATTCCTGGCTTGATGGCCTCTACGTCTCCGTGGGACCTTCATATACATCAATAACATAATATTACCTAACCTAACCCAACCTATCATCTCGGCGGTAATACTTGACAACATTCCTGGCGAGTTGGCCTCTACGTCTCCGTGGGACTTTTATAAACATCAATAACGTAATATAACCTAACCTAACCCAACCTAACATCTCGGCACTAATATTTGACAACATTCCTGGCGAGTTGGCCTCTACCTCTCCGTGAGACCTTCATGTACATCAATAACGTAATGGAATCTAACCTAACCCAACCTATAATCTCGGCGGTAATATTTGACAACATTCCTGGTCAGTTGGCCTCTGCGTCTCCGTGGAACCTTCATATACATCAATAACGTAATATAACCTAACCTAACCCAACCTATCATCTCGGCGGTAATATTTGACAACATTCCTGGCGAGTTGGCCTCTACGTCTCCGTGGGACTTTTATATACATCAATAACGTAATTTAACCTAACCTAAACCTACGTAACATCTCGGCGGTAATATTTGACAACATTCCTGGCTTGATGGCCTCTACGTCTCCGTGGGACCTTCATATACATCAATAACATAATATTACCTAACCTAACCCAACCTATCATCTCGGCGGTAATACTTGACAACATTCCTGGCGAGTTGGCCTCTACGTCTCCTTGGGACATTTATATACATCAATAACGTAATATAACCTAACCTAACCCAACCTATCATCTCGGCGGTAATATTTGACATCATTCCTGGCGAGTGGGCCCCTACGCCTCCGTGGGACTTTTATATACATCAAAACGTAATTTACCCTAACCTAACCCAACGTAACATCTCGGCGGTAATATTCGGCAACATTCCTGGAGTGTTGGTCCCTACGTCTCCGTGGGATCTTCATATACATCAATAACGTAATATAACCTAACCTAACCCAACCTATCACCTCGGCGGTAATATTTGACAACATTCCTGGCGAGTTGGCCTCTACGTCTCCGTGGGACTTTTATATACATCAATAACGTAATTTAACCTAACCTAAACATACGTAACATCACGGCGGTAATATTTGACAACATTCCTGGCTTGATGGCCTCTACGTCTCCGTGGAACCTTCATATACATCAATAACGTAATATAACCTAACCTAACACAACCTATCATCTCGGCGGTAATATTTGACATCATTCCTGGCGAGTTGGCCTCTACGCCTCCGTGGGACTTTTATATACATCAAAACGTAATTTACCCTAACCTAACCCAACGGATCATCTCGGCGGTAATATTCGGCAACATTCCTGGAGTGTTGGTCTCTACGTCTCCGTGGGATCTTCATATACATCAATAACGTAATATAACCAAACCTAAACCAAGATATCATCTCGGCGGTAATATTTGACAACATTCCTGGCGAGTCGGCCTCTACGTCTCCGTGCGACCTTCATATACATCAATAACGTAATATAACGTAACCTAACCCAACCTATCATCTCGGCACTAATATTTGACAACATTACAGGCGAGTTGGCCTCTACGTCTCCGTGGGAATTTTATATACATCAATAACGTAATATAACCTAACCTAACCCAACCTAACATCTCGGCACTAATATTTGACAACATTCCTGGCGAGTTGGCCTCTACCTCTCCGTGAGACCTTCATATACATCAATAACGTAATATAATCTAACCTAACCCAACCTATCATCTCGGCACTAATATTTGACAACATTCCTGGCTTGATGGCCTCTACGTCTCCGTGGGACTTTTATATACATCAAAACGTAATTTACCCTAACCTAACCCAACGTAACATCTCGGCGGTAATATTTGACAACATTCATGGTCAGTTGGCCTCTGCGTCTCCGTGGAACCTTCATATACATCAATAACGTAATATAACCTAACCTAACCCAACCTATCATCTCGGCGGTAATATTTGACATCATTCCTGGCGAGTTGGCCTCTACGCTTCCGTGGGACTTTTGTATACATCAAAACGTAATTTACCCTAACCTAACCCAACGTAACATCTCGGCGGTAATATTCGGCAACATTCCTGGAGTGTTGGTCCCTACGTCTCCGTGGGATCTTCATATACATCATTAACGTAATATAACCTAACCTAAACCAACCTATCATCTCGGCGGTAATATTTGACAACATTCCAGGCGATTTGGCCTCTACGTCTCCGTGGGAATTTTATATACATCAATAACGTAATATAACCTAACCTAACCCAACCTAACATCTCGGCACTAATATTTGACAACATTCCTGGCTTGATGGCCTCTACGTCTCCGTGGGACCTTCATATACATCAATAACATAATATTACCTAACCTAACCCAACCTATCATCTCGGCGGTAATACTTGACAACATTCCTGGCGAGTTGGCCTCTACGTCTCCGTGGAACCTTCATATACATCAATAACGTAATATAACCTAACCTAACACAACCTATCATCTCGGTGGTAATATTTGACATCATTCCTGGCGAGTTGGCCTCTACGCCTCCGTGGGACTTTTATATACATCAAAACGTAATTTACCCTAACCTAACCCAACGGATCACCTCGGCGGTAATATTCGGCAACATTCCTGGAGTGTTGGTCTCTAGGTCTCCGTGGGATCTTCATATACATCAATAACGTAATATAACCAAACCTAAACCAAGATATCATCTCGGCGGTAATATTTGACAACATTCCTGGCGAGTCGGCCTCTACGTCTCCGTGCGACCTTCATATACGTCAATAACGTAATATAACGTAACCTAACCCAACCTATCATCTCGGCACTAATATTTGACAACATTACAGGCGAGTTGGCCTCTACGTCTCCGTGGGAATTTTATATACATCAATAACGTAATATAACCTAACCTAACCCAACCTAACATCTCGGCACTAATATTTGACAACATTCCTGGCGAGTTGGCCTCTACCTCTCCGTGAGACTTTCATATACATCAATAACGTAATATAATCTAACCTAACCCAACCTATCATCTCGGCACTAATATTTGACAACATTCCTGGCTTGATGGCCTCTACGTCTCCGTGGGACCTTCATATACATCAATAACATAATATTACCTAACCTAACCCAACCTATCATCTCGGCGGTAATACTTGACAACATTCCTGGCGAGTTGGCCTCTACGTCTCCGTGGGACTTTTATAAACATCAATAACGTAATATGACCTAACCTAACCCAACCTAACATCTCGGCACTAATATTTGACAACATTCCTGGCGAGTTGGCCTCTACCTCTCCGTGAGACCTTCATGTACATCAATAACGTAATGGAATCTAACCTAACCCAACCTATAATCTCGGCGGTAATATTTGACAACATTCCTGGTCAGTTGGCCTCTGCGTCTCCGTGGAACCTTCATATACATCAATAACGTAATATAACCTAACCTAACCCAACCTATCATCTCGGCGGTAATATTTGACAACATTCCTGGCGAGTTGGCCTCTACGTCTCCGTGGGACTTTTATATACATCAATAACGTAATTTAACCTAACCTAAACCTACGTAACATCTCGGCGGTAATATTTGACAACATTCCTGGCTTGATGGCCTCTACGTCTCCGTGGGACCTTCATATACATCAATAACATAATATTACCTAACCTAACCCAACCTATCATCTCGGCGGTAATACTTGACAACATTCCTGGCGAGTTGGCCTCTACGTCTCCTTGGGACATTTATATACATCAATAACGTAATATAACCTAACCTAACCCAACCTATCATGTCGGCGGTAATATTTGACATCATTCCTGGCGAGTGGGCCCCTACGCCTCCGTGGGACTTTTATATACATCAAAACGTAATTTACCCTAACCTAACCCAACGTAACATCTCGGCGGTAATATTCGGCAACATTCCTGGAGTGTTGGTCCCTACGTCTCCGTGGGATCTTCATATACATCAATAACGTAATATAACCTAACCTAAACCAACCTATCATCTCGGCGGTAATATTTGACAACATTCCAGGCGAGTTGGCCTCTACGTCTAGGTGGGAATTTTATATACATCAATAACGTAACATAACCTAACCTAACCCAACCTAACATCTCGGCACTAATATTTGACAACATTCCTGGCGAGTTGGCCTCTACCTCTCCGTGAGACCTTCATATACATCAATAACGTAATATAATCTAACCTAACCCAACCTATAATCTCGGCGGTAATATTTGACAACATTCCTGGTCAGTTGGCCTCTGCGTCTCCATGGAACCTTCATATACATCAATAACGTAATATAACCTAACCTAACCCAACCTATCACCTCGGCGGTAATATTTGACAACATTCCTGGCGAGTTGGCCTCTACGTCTCCGTGGGACTTTTATATACATCAATAACGTAATTTAACCTAACCTAAACATACGTAACATCACGGCGGTAATATTTGACAACATTCCTGGCTTGATGGCATCTACGTCTCCGTGGGACCTTCATATACATCAATAACATAATATTACCTAACCTAACCCAACCTATCATCTCGGCGGTAATACTTGACAACATTCCTGGCGCGTTGGCCTCTACGTCTCCGTGGGACCTTCATATACATCAATAACATAATATTACCTAACCTAACCCAACCTATCATCTCGGCGGTAATACTTGACAACATTCCTGGCGAGTTGGCCTCTACGTCTCCGTGGAACCTTCATATACATCAATAACGTAATATAACCTAACCTAACCCAACCTATCAACTCGGCGGTAATATTTGACATCATTCCTGGCGAGTTGGCCTCTACGCCTCCGTGGGACTTTTATATTCATCAAAACGTAATTTACCCTAACCTAACCCAACGTAACATCTCGGCGGTAATATTCGGCAACATTCCTGGAGTGTTGGTCCCTACGTCTCCGTGGGATCTTCATATACATCAATAACGTAATATAACCTAACCTAAACCAAGATATCATCTCGGCGGTAATATTTGACAACATTCCTGGCGAGTCGGCCTCTACGTCTCCGTGCGACCTTCATATACATCAATAACGTAATATAACGTAACCTAACCCAACCTATCATCTCGGCACTAATATTTGACAACATTACAGGCGAGTTGGCCTCTACGTCTCCGTGGGAATTTTATATACATCAATAACGTAATATAACCTAACCTAACCCAACCTAACATCTCGGCACTAATATTTGACAACATTCCTGGCGAGTTGGCCTCTACCTCTCCGTGAGACCTTCATATACATCAATAACGTAATATAATCTAACCTAACCCAACCTATCATCTCGGCACTAATATTTGACAACATTCCTGGCTTGATGGCCTCTACGTCTCCGTGGGACCTTCATATACATCAATAACATAATATTACCTAACCTAACCCAAACTATCATCTCGGCGGTAATACTTGACAACATTCCTGGCGAGTTGGCCTCTACGTCTCCGTGGGACTTTTATAAACATCAATAACGTAATATAACCTAACCTAACCCAACCTAACATCTCGGCACGAATATTTGACAACATTCCTGGCGAGTTGGCCTCTACCTCTCCGTGAGACCTTCATATACATCAATAACGTAATATAATCTAACCTAACCCAACCTATAATCTCGGCGGTAATATTTGACAACATTCCTGGTCAGTTGGCCTCTGCGTCTCCATGGAACCTTCATATACATCAATAACGTAATATAACCTAACCTAACCCAACCTATCACCTCGGCGGTAATATTTGACAACATTCCTGGCGAGTTGGCCTCTACGTCTCCGTGGGACTTTTATATACATCAATAACGTAATTTAACCTAACCTAAACATACGTAACATCACGGCGGTAATATTTGACAACATTCCTGGCTTGATGGCATCTACGTCTCCGTGGGACCTTCATATACATCAATAACATAATATTACCTAACCTAACCCAACCTATCATCTCGGCGGTAATACTTGACAACATTCCTGGCGCGTTGGCCTCTACGTCTCCGTGGGACCTTCATATACATCAATAACATAATATTACCTAACCTAACCCAACCTAACATCTCGGCACTAATATTTGACAACATTCCTGGCGAGTTGGCCTCTACCTCTCCGTGAGACCTTCATGTACATCAATAACGTAATGGAATCTAACCTAACCCAACCTATAATCTCGGCGGTAATATTTGACAACATTCCTGGTCAGTTGGCCTCTGCGTCTCCGTGGAACCTTCATATACATCAATAACGTAATATAACCTAACCTAACCCAACCTATCATCTCGGCGGTAATATTTGACAACATTCCTGGCGAGTTGGCCTCTACGTCTCCGTGGGACTTTTATATACATCAATAACGTAATTTAACCTATCCTAAACCTACGTAACATCTCGGCGGTAATATTTGACAACGTTCCTGGCTTGATGGCCTCTACGTCTCCGTGGGACCTTCATATACATCAATAACATAATATTACCTAACCTAACCCAACCTATCATCTCGGCGGTAATACTTGACAACATTCCTGGCGAGTTGGCCTCTACGTCTCCTTGGGACATTTATATACATCAATAACGTAATATAACCTAACCTAACCCAACCTATCATCTCGGCGGTAATATTTGACATCATTCCTGGCGAGTGGGCCTCTACGCCTCCGTGGGACTTTTATATACATCAAAACGTAATTTACCCTAACCTAACCCAACGTAACATCTCGGCGGTAATATTCGGCAACATTCCTGGAGTGTTGGTCCCTACGTCTCCGTGGGATCTTCATATACATCAATAACGTAATATAACCTAACCTAAACCAACCTATCATCTCGGCGGTAATATTTGACAACATTCCAGGCGAGTTGGCCTCTACGTCTCCGTGGGAATTTTATATACATCAATAACGTAACATAACCTAACCTAACCCAACCTAACATCTCGGCACGAATATTTGACAACATTCCTGGCGAGTTGGCCTCTACCTCTCCGTGAGACCTTCATATACATCAATAACGTAATATAATCTAACCTAACCCAACCTATAATCTCGGCGGTAATATTTGACAACATTCCTGGTCAGTTGGCCTCTGCGTCTCCATGGAACCTTCATATACATCAATAACGTAATATAACCTAACCTAACCCAACCTATCACCTCGGCGGTAATATTTGACAACATTCCTGGCGAGTTGGCCTCTACGTCTCCGTGGGACTTTTATATACATCAATAACGTAATTTAACCTAACCTAAACATACGTAACATCACGGCGGTAATATTTGACAACATTCCTGGCTTGATGGCATCTACGTCTCCGTGGGACCTTCATATACATCAATAACATAATATTACCTAACCTAACCCAACCTATCATCTCGGCGGTAATACTTGACAACATTCCTGGCGCGTTGGCCTCTACGTCTCCGTGGGACCTTCATATACATCAATAACATAATATTACCTAACCTAACCCAACCTATCATCTCGGCGGTAATACTTGACAACATTCCTGGCGAGTTGGCCTCTACGTCTCCGTGGAACCTCCATATACATCAATAACGTAATATAACCTAACCTAACCCAACCTATCAACTCGGCGGTAATATTTGACATCATTCCTGGCGAGTTGGCCTCTACGCCTCCGTGGGACTTTTATATACATCAAAACGTAATTTACCCTAACCTAACCCAACGTAACATCTCGGCGGTAATATTCGGCAACATTCCTGGAGTGTTGGTCCCTACGTCTCCGTGGGATCTTCATATACATCAATAACGTAATATAACCTAACCTAAACCAACCTATCATCTCGGCGGTAATATTTGACAACATTCCAGGCGATTTGGCCTCTACGTCTCCGTGGGAATTTTATATACATCAATAACGTAATATAACCTAACCTAACCCAACCTAACATCTCGGCACTAATATTTGACAACATTCCTGGCTTGATGGCCTCTACGTCTCCGTGGGACCTTCATATACATCAATAACATAATATTACCTAACCTAACCCAACCTATCATCTCGGCGGTAATACTTGACAACATTCCTGGCGAGCTGGCCTCTACGTCTCCGTGGAACCTTCATATACATCAATAACGTAATATAACCTAACCTAACACAACCTATCATCTCGGCGGTAATATTTGACATCATTCCTGGCGAGTTGGCCTCTACGCCTCCGTGGGACTTTTATATACATCAAAACGTAATTTACCCTAACCTAACCCAACGGATCATCTCGGCGGTAATATTCGGCAACATTCCTGGAGTGTTGGTCTCTACGTCTCCGTGGGATCTTCATATACATCAATAACGTAATATAACCAAACCTAAACCAAGATATCATCTCGGCGGTAATATTTGACAACATTCCTGGCGAGTTGGCCTCTACGTCTCCGTGGGACTTTTATAAACATCAATAACGTAATATAACCTAACCTAACCCAACCTAACATCTCGGCACTAATATTTGACAACATTCCTGGCGAGTTGGCCTCTACCTCTCCGTGAGACCTTCATGTACATCAATAACGTAATGGAATCTAACCTAACCCAACCTATAATCTCGGCGGTAATATTTGACAACATTCCTGGTCAGTTGGCCTCTGCGTCTCCGTGGAACCTTCATATACATCAATAACGTAATATAACCTAACCTAACCCAACCTATCATCTCGGCGGTAATATTTGACAACATTCCTGGCGAGTTGGCCTCTACGTCTCCGTGGGACTTTTATATACATCAATAACGTAATTTAACCTAACCTAAACCTGCGTAACATCTCGGCGGTAATATTTGACAACATTCCTGGCTTGATGGCCTCTACGACTCCGTGGGACCTTCATATACATCAATAACATAATATTACCTAACCTAACCCAACCTATCATCTCGGCGGTAATACTTGACAACATTCCTGGCGAGTTGGCCTCTACGTCTCCTTGGGACATTTATATACATCAATAACGTAATATAACCTAACCTAACCCAACCTATCATCTCGGCGGTAATATTTGACATCATTCCTGGCGAGTTGGCCTCTACGCTTCCGTGGGACTTTTGTATACATCAAAACGTAATTTACCCTAACCTAACCCAGCGTAACATCTCGGCGGTAATATTCGGCAACATTCCTGGAGTGTTGGTCCCTACGTCTCCGTGGGATCTTCATATACATCAATAACGTAATATAACCTAACCTAAACCAACCTATCATCTCGGCGGTAATATTTGACAACATTCCAGGCGAGTTGGCCCCTACGTCTCCGTGGGAATTTTATATACATCAATAACGTAATATAACCTAACCTAACCCAACCTAACATCTCGGCACTAACATTTGACAACATTCCTGGCGAGTTGGCCTCTACCTCTCCGTGAGACCTTCATGTACATCAATAACGTAATATAATCTAACCTAACCCAACCTATAATCTCGGCGGTAATATTTGACAACATTCCTGGTCAGTTGGCCTCTGCGTCTCCGTGGAACCTTCATATACATCAATAACGTAATATAACCTAACCTAACCCAACCTATCATCTCGGCGGTAATATTTGACAACATTCCTGGCGAGTTGGCCTCTACGTCTCCGTGGGACTTTTATATACATCAATAACGTAATTTAACCTAACCTAAACCTACGTAACATCTCGGCGGTAATATTTGACAACATTCCTGGTTTGATGGCCTCTACGTCTCCGTGGGACCTTCATATACATCAATAACATAATATTACCTAACCTAACCCAACCTATCATCTCGGCGGTAATACTTGACAACATTCCTGGCGAGTTGGACTCTACGTCTCCGGGGGACTTTTATATACGACAATAACGTAATATAACCTAACCTAACCCAACCTATCATCTCGGCGGTAATATTTGACATCATTCCTGGCGAGTTGGCCTCTACGCCTCCGTGGGACTTTTATATACATCAAAACGTAATTTACCCTAACCTAACCCAACGTAACATCTCGGCGGTAATATTCGGCAACATTCCTGGAGTGTTGGTCCCTACGTCTCCGTGGGATCTTCATATACATCAATAACGTAATATAACCTAACCGAAACCAACCTATCATCTCGGCGGTAATATTTGACAACATTCCAGGCGAGTTGGCCTCTACGTCTCCGTGGGACTTTTATATACATCAATAACGTAATTTAACCTAACCTAAACCTACGTAACATCTCGGCGGTAATATTTGACAACATTCCTGGCTTGATGGCCTCTACGTCTCCGTGGGACCTTCATATACATCAATAACATAATATTACCTAACCTAACCCAACCTATCATCTCGGCGGTAATACTTGACAACATTCCTGGCGAGATGGCCTCTACGTCTCCGTGGGACTTTTATATACGACAATAACGTAATATAACCTAACCTAACCCAACCTAACATCTCGGCACTAATATTTGACAACATTCCTGGCGAGTTGGCCTCTACGCCTCCGTGGGACTTTCATATACATCAAAACGTAATTTACCCTAACCTAACCCAACGTAACATCTCGGCGGTAATACTTGACAACATTCCTGGCGAGTTGGCCTCTACGTCTCCGTGGGACCTTCATATACATCAATAACGTAATATAACCTAACCTAAACCAAGCTATCATCTCGGCGGTAATATTTGACAACATTCCAGGCGAGTTGGCCTCTACGTCTCCGTGGGAATTTTATATACATCAATAACGTAATATAACCTAACCTAACCCAACCTAACATCTCGGCACTAATATTTGACAACATTCCTGGCGAGTTGGCCTCTACCTCTCCGTGAGACTTTCATATACATCAATAACGTAATATAATCTAACCTAACCCAACCTATAATCTCGGCGGTAATATTTGACAACATTCCTGGTCAGTTGGCGTCTGCGTCTCCGTGGAACCTTCATATACATCAATAACGTAATATAACCTAACCTAACCCAACCTATCATCTCGGCGGTAATATTTGACAACATTCCTGGCGAGTTGGCCTCTACGTCTCCGTGGGACTTTTATATACATCAATAACGTAATTTAACCTAACCTAAACCTATGTAACATCTCGGCGGTAATATTTGACAACATTCCTGGCTTGATGGCCTCTACCTCTCCGTGAGACCTTCATATACATCAATAACGTAATATAATCTAACCTAACCCAACCTATAATCTCGGCGGTAATATTTGACAACATTCCTGGTCAGTTGGCCTCTGCGTCTCCGTGGAACCTTCATATACATCAATAACGTAATATAACCTAACCTAACCCAACCTATCATCTCGGCTGTAATATTTGACAACATTCCTGGCGAGTTGGCCTCTACGTCTCCGTGGGACTTTTATATACATCAATAACGTAATTTAACCTAACCTAAACCTACGTAACATCTCGGCGGTAATATTTGACAACATTCCTGGCGAGTTGGCCTCTACGTCTCCGTGGGACTTTTATATACATCAATAACGTAATTTAACCTAACCTAAACCTACGTAACATCTCGGCGGTAATATTTGACAACATTCCTGGCTTGATGGCCTCTACGTCTCCGTGGAACCTCCATATACATCAATAACGTAATATAACCTAACCTAACCCAACCTATCAACTCGGCGGTAATATTTGACATCATTCCTGGCGAGTTGGCCTCTACGCCTCCGTGGGACTTTTATATACATCAAAACGTAATTTACCCTAACCTAACCCAACGTAACATCTCGGCGGTAATATTCGGCAACATTCCTGGAGTGTTGGTCCCTACGTCTCCGTGGGATCTTCATATACATCAATAACGTAATATAACCTAACCTAAACCAACCTATCATCTCGGCGGTAATATTTGACAACATTCCAGGCGATTTGCCCTCTACGTCTCCGTGGGAATTTTATATACATCAATAACGTAATATAACCTAACCTAACCCAACCTAACATCTCGGCACTAATATTTGACAACATTCCTGGCTTGATGGCCTCTACGTCTCCGTGGGACCTTCATATACATCAATAACATAATATTACCTAACCTAACCCAACCTATCATCTCGGCGGTAATACTTGACAACATTCCTGGCGAGCTGGCCTCTACGTCTCCGTGGAACCTTCATATACATCAATAACGTAATATAACCTAACCTAACACAACCTATCATCTCGGCGGTAATATTTGACATCATTCCTGGCGAGTTGGCCTCTACGCCTCCGTGGGACTTTTATATACATCAAAACGTAATTTACCCTAACCTAACCCAACGGATCATCTCGGCGGTAATATTCGGCAACATTCCTGGAGTGTTGGTCTCTACGTCTCCGTGGGATCTTCATATACATCAATAACGTAATATAACCAAACCTAAACCAAGATATCATCTCGGCGGTAATATTTGACAACATTCCTGGCGAGTCGGCCTCTACGTCTCCGTGCGACCTTCATATACATCAATAACGTAATATAACGTAACCTAACCCAACCTATCATCTCGGCACTAATATTTGACAACATTACAGGCGAGTTGGCCTCTACGTCTCCGTGGGAATTTTATATACATCAATAACGTAATATAACCTAACCTAACCCAACCTAACATCTCGGCACTAATATTTGACAACATTCCTGGCGAGTTGGCCTCTACCTCTCCGTGAGACCTTCATATACATCAATAACGTAATATAATCTAACCTAACCCAACCTATCATCTCGGCACTAATATTTGACAACATTCCTGGCTTGATGGCCTCTACGTCTCCGTGGGACCTTCATATACATCAATAACATAATATTACCTAACCTAACCCAAACTATCATCTCGGCGGTAATACTTGACAACATTCCTGGCGAGTTGGCCTCTACGTCTCCGTGGGACTTTTATATACATCAATAACGTAATATTACCTAACCTAACCCAACCAATCATCTCGGCGGTAATATTTGACATCATTCCTGGCGAGTGGGCCTCTACGCCTCCGTGGGACTTTTATATACATCAAAACGTAATTTACCCTAACCTAACCCAACGTAACATCTCGGCGGTAATATTTGACAACATTCCTGGTCAGTTGGCCTCTGCGTCTCCGTGGAACCTTCATATACATCAATAACGTAATATAACCTAACCTAACCCAACCTATCATCTCGGCGGTAATATTTGACATCATTCCTGGCGAGTTGGCCTCTACGCTTCCGTGGGACTTTTGTATACATCAAAACGTAATTTACCCTAACCTAACCCAGCGTAACATCTCGGCGGTAATATTCGGCAACATTCCTGGAGTGTTGGTCCCTACGTCTCCGTGGGATCTTCATATACATCAATAACGTAATATAACCTAACCGAAACCAACCTATCATCTCGGCGGTAATATTTGACAACATTCCAGGCGAGTTGGCCTCTACGTCTCCGTGGGACTTTTATATACATCAATAACGTAATTTAACCTAACCTAAACCTACGTAACATCTCGGCGGTAATATTTGACAACATTCCTGGCTTGATGGCCTCTACGTCTCCGTGGGACCTTCATATACATCAATAACATAATATTACCTAACCTAACCCAACCTATCATCTCGGCGGTAATACTTGACAACATTCCTGGCGAGATGGCCTCTACGTCTCCGTGGGACTTTTATATACGACAATAACGTAATATAACCTAACCTAACCCAACCTAACATCTCGGCACTAATATTTGACAACATTCCTGGCGAGTTGGCCTCTACGCCTCCGTGGGACTTTCATATACATCAAAACGTAATTTACCCTAACCTAACCCAACGTAACATCTCGGCGGTAATACTTGACAACATTCCTGGCGAGTTGGCCTCTACGTCTCCGTGGGACCTTCATATACATCATAACGTAATATAACCTAACCTAAACCAAGCTATCATCTCGGCGGTAATATTTGACAACATTCCAGGCGAGTTGGCCTCTACGTCTCCGTGGGAATTTTATATACATCAATAACGTAATATAACCTAACCTAACCCAACCTAACATCTCGGCACTAATATTTGACAACATTCCTGGCGAGTTGGCCTCTACCTCTCCGTGAGACCTTCATATACATCAATAACGTAATATAATCTAACCTAACCCAACCTATCATCTCGGCACTAATATTTGACAACATTCCTGGCTTGATGGCCTCTACGTCTCCGTGGGACCTTCATATACATCAATAACATAATATTACCTAACCTAACCCAAACTATCATCTCGGCGGTAATACTTGACAACATTCCTGGCGAGTTGGCCTCTACGTCTCCGTGGGACTTTTATATACATCAATAACGTAATATTACCTAACCTAACCCAACCAATCATCTCGGCGGTAATATTTGACAACATTCCTGGCTTGATGGCCTCTACGTCTCCGTGGGACCTTCATATACATCAATAACATAATATTACCTAACCTAACCCAACCTATCATCTCGGCGGTAATACTTGACAACATTCCTGGCGAGCTGGCCTCTACGTCTCCGTGGAACCTTCATATACATCAATAACGTAATATAACCTAACCTAACACAACCTATCATCTCGGCGGTAATATTTGACATCATTCCTGGCGAGTTGGCCTCTACGCCTCCGTGGGACTTTTATATACATCAAAACGTAATTTACCGTAACCTAACCCAACGGATCATCTCGGCGGTAATATTCGGCAACATTCCTGGAGTGTTGGTCTCTACGTCTCCGTGGGATCTTCATATACATCAATAACGTAATATAACCAAACCTAAACCAAGATATCATCTCGGCGGTAATATTTGACAACATTCCTGGCGAGTCGGCCTCTACGTCTCCGTGCGACCTTCATATACATCAATAACGTAATATAACGTAACCTAACCCAACCTATCATCTCGGCACTAATATTTGACAACATTACAGGCGAGTTGGCCTCTACGTCTCCGTGGGAATTTTATATACATCAATAACGTAATATAACCTAACCTAACCCAACCTAACATCTCGGCACTAATATTTGACAACATTCCTGGCGAGTTGGTCTCTACCTCTCCGTGAGACCTTCATATACATCAATAACGTAATATAATCTAACCTAACCCAACCTATCATCTCGGCACTAATATTTGACAACATTCCTGGCTTGATGGCCTCTACGTCTCCGTGGGACCTTCATATACATCAATAACATAATATTACCTAACCTAACCCAAACTATCATCCCGGCGGTAATACTTGACAACATTCCTGGCGAGTTGGCCTCTACGTCTCCGTGGGACTTTTATATACATCAATAACGTAATATTACCTAACCTAACCCAACCAATCATCTCGGCGGTAATATTTGACATCATTCCTGGCGAGTGGGCCTCTACGCCTCCGTGGGACTTTTATATACATCAAAACGTAATTTACCCTAACCTAACCCAACGTAACATCTCGGCGGTAATATTTGACAACATTCCTGGTCAGTTGGCCTCTGCGTCTCCGTGGAACCTTCATATACATCAATAACGTAATATAACCTAACCTAACCCAACCTATCATCTCGGCGGTAATATTTGACATCATTCCTGGCGAGTTGGCCTCTACGCTTCCGTGGGACTTTTGTATACATCAAAACGTAATTTACCCTAACCTAACCCAGCGTAACATCTCGGCGGTAATATTCGGCAACATTCCTGGAGTGTTGGTCCCTACGTCTCCGTGGGATCTTCATATACATCAATAACGTAATATAACCTAACCTAAACCAACCTATCATCTCGGCGGTAATATTTGACAACATTCCAGGCGAGTTGGCCCCTACGTCTCCGTGGGAATTTTATATACATCAATAACGTAATATAACCTAACCTAACCCAACCTAACATCTCGGCACTAACATTTGACAACATTCCTGGCGAGTTGGCATCTACCTCTCCGTGAGACCTTCATGTACATCAATAACGTAATATAATCTAACCTAACCCAACCTATAATCTCGGCGGTAATATTTGACAACATTCCTGGTCAGTTGGCCTCTGCGTCTCCGTGGAACCTTCATATACATCAATAACGTAATATAACCTAACCTAACCCAACCTATCATCTCGGCGGTAATATTTGACAACATTCCTGGCGAGTTGGCCTCTACGTCTCCGTGGGACTTTTATATACATCAATAACGTAATTTAACCTAACCTAAACCTACGTAACATCTCGGCGGTAATATTTGACAACATTCCTGGTTTGATGGCCTCTACGTCTCCGTGGGACCTTCATATACATCAATAACATAATATTACCTAACCTAACCCAACCTATCATCTCGGCGGTAATACTTGACAACATTCCTGGCGAGTTGGCCTCTACGTCTCCGGGGGACTTTTATATACGACAATAACGTAATATAACCTAACCTAACCCAACCTATCATCTCGGCGGTAATATTTGACATCATTCCTGGCGAGTTGGCCTCTACGCCTCCGTGGGACTTTTATATACATCAAAACGTAATTTACCCTAACCTAACCCAACGTAACATCTCGGCGGTAATATTCGGCAACATTCCTGGAGTGTTGGTCCCTACGTCTCCGTGGGATCTTCATATACATCAATAACGTAATATAACCTAACCGAAACCAACCTATCATCTCGGCGGTAATATTTGACAACATTCCAGGCGAGTTGGCCTCTACGTCTCCGTGGGACTTTTATATACATCAATAACGTAATTTAACCTAACCTAAACCTACGTAACATCTCGGCGGTAATATTTGACAACATTCCTGGCTTGATGGCCTCTACGTCTCCGTGGGACCTTCATATACATCAATAACATAATATTACCTAACCTAACCCAACCTATCATCTCGGCGGTAATACTTGACAACATTCCTGGCGAGATGGCCTCTACGTCTCCGTGGGACTTTTATATACGACAATAACGTAATATAACCTAACCTAACCCAACCTAACATCTCGGCACTAATATTTGACAACATTCCTGGCGAGTTGGCCTCTACGCCTCCGTGGGACTTTCATATACATCAAAACGTAATTTACCCTAACCTAACCCAACGTAACATCTCGGCGGTAATACTTGACAACATTCCTGGCGAGTTGGCCTCTACGTCTCCGTGGGACCTTCATATACATCAATAACGTAATATAACCTAACCTAAACCAAGCTATCATCTCGGCGGTAATATTTGACAACATTCCAGGCGAGTTGGCCTCTACGTCTCCGTGGGAATTTTATATACATCAATAACGTAATATAACCTAACCTAACCCAACCTAACATCTCGGCACTAATATTTGACAACATTCCTGGCGAGTTGGCCTCTACCTCTCCGTGAGACCTTCATATACATCAATAACGTAATATAATCTAACCTAACCCAACCTATCATCTCGGCACTAATATTTGACAACATTCCTGGCTTGATGGCCTCTACGTCTCCGTGGGACCTTCATATACATCAATAACATAATATTACCTAACCTAACCCAAACTATCATCTCGGCGGTAATACTTGACAACATTCCTGGCGAGTTGGCCTCTACGTCTCCGTGGGACTTTTATATACATCAATAACGTAATATTACCTAACCTAACCCAACCAATCATCTCGGCGGTAATATTTGACATCATTCCTGGCGAGTGGGCCTCTACGCCTCCGTGGGACTTTTATATACATCAAAACGTAATTTACCCTAACCTAACCCAACGTAACATCTCGGCGGTAATATTTGACAACATTCCTGGTCAGTTGGCCTCTGCGTCTCCGTGGAACCTTCATATACATCAATAACGTAATATAACCTAACCTAACCCAACCTATCATCTCGGCGGTAATATTTGACATCATTCCTGGCGAGTTGGCCTCTACGCTTCCGTGGGACTTTTGTATACATCAAAACGTAATTTACCCTAACCTAACCCAGCGTAACATCTCGGCGGTAATATTCGGCAACATTCCTGGAGTGTTGGTCCCTACGTCTCCGTGGGATCTTCATATACATCAATAACGTAATATAACCTAACCTAAACCAACCTATCATCTCGGCGGTAATATTTGACAACATTCCAGGCGAGTTGGCCCCTACGTCTCCGTGGGAATTTTATATACATCAATAACGTAATATAACCTAACCTAACCCAACCTAACATCTCGGCACTAACATTTGACAACATTCCTGGCGAGTTGGCCTCTACCTCTCCGTGAGACCTTCATGTACATCAATAACGTAATATAATCTAACCTAACCCAACCTATAATCTCGGCGGTAATATTTGACAACATTCCTGGTCAGTTGGCGTCTGCGTCTCCGTGGAACCTTCATATACATCAATAACGTAATATAACCTAACCTAACCCAACCTATCATCTCGGCGGTAATATTTGACAACATTCCTGGCGAGTTGGCCTCTACGTCTCCGTGGGACTTTTATATACATCAATAACGTAATATAACCTAACCTAACCCAACCTATCATCTCGGCGGTAATATTTGACAACATTCCTGACGAGTTGGCCTCTACATCTCCGTGGGACTTTTATATACATCAATAACGTAATTTAACCTAACCTAAACCAACGTAACATCACGGCGGTAATATTTGACAACATTCCTGGCTTGCTGGCCTCTATGTTTCCGTGGGACCTTTATATACATCAATAACGTAGTATAACCTAACCTAACCCAACCTAACATCTCGGCACTAATATTTGACAACATTCCTGGCTTGATGGCCTCCACGTCTCCGTGGGACCTTCATATACATCAATAACATAATATTACCTAACCTAACCCAACCTGTCATCTCGGCGGTAATACTTGACAACATTCCTGGCGTGTTGGCCTCTACGTCTCCGTGGGAATTTTATATACATCAATAACGTAATATAACCTAACCTAACCCAACCTATCATCTCGGCGGTAATATTTGACATCATTCCTGGCGAGTTGGCCTCTACGCCTCCGTGGGACTTTTATATACATCAAAACGTAATTTACCCTAACCTAACCCAACGTAACATCACGGCGGTAATACTTGACAACATTCCTGGCGAGTTGGCCTCTACGTCTCCGTGGGACTTTTATATACATCAATAACGTAATATAACCTAACCTAACCCAACCTATCATCTCGGCGGTAATATTTGACATCATTCCTGGCGAGTTGGCCTCTACGCCTCCGTGGGACTTTTATATACATCAATAACATAATATTACCTAACCTAACCCAACCTATCATCTCGGCGGTAATACTTGACAACATTCCTGGCGAGTTGGCCTCTACGTCTCCGTGGGACCTTCATATACATCAATAACGTAATATAACCTAACCTAAACCAAGCTATCATCTCGGCGGTAATATTTGACAACATTCCAGGCGAGTTGGCCTCTACGTCTCCGTGGGAATTTTATATACATCAATAACGTAATATAACCTAACCTAACCCAACCTAACATCTCGGCACTAATATTTCACAACATTCCTGGCGAGTTGGCCTCTACCTCTCCGTGAGACGTTCATATACATCAATAACGTAATATAATCTAACCTAACCCAACCTATAATCTCGGCGGTAATATTTGACAACATTCCTGGTCAGTTGGCCTCTGCGTCTCCGTGGAACCTTCATATACATCAATAACGTAATATAACCTAACCTAACCCAACCTATCATCTCGGCGGTAATATTTGACAACATTCCTGGCGAGTTGGCCTCTACGTCTCCGTGGGACTTTTATATACATCAATAACGTAATTTAACCTAACCTAAACCTACGTAACATCTCGGCGGTAATATTTGACAACATTCCTGGCTTGATGGCCTCTACGTCTCCGTGGGACCTTCATATACATCAATAACATAATATTACCTAACCTAACCCAACCTATCATCTCGGCGGTAATACTTGACAACATTCCTGGCGAGTTGGCCTCTACGTCTCCGTGGGACCTCCATATACATCAATAACGTAATATAACCTAACCTAACCCAACCTATCATCTCGGCGGTAATATTTGACAACATTCCTGACGAGTTGGCCTCTACATCTCCGTGGGACTTTTATATACATCAATTACGTAATTTAACCTAACCTAAACCAACGTAACGTCTCGGCGGTAATATTTGACAACATTCCTGGCTTGCTGGCCTCTATGTTTCCGTGGGACCTTTGTATACATCAATAACGTAGTATAACCTAACCTAACCCAACCTAACATCTCGGCACTAATATTTGACAACATTCCTGGCTTGATGGCCTCTACGTCTCCGTGGGTCCTTCATATACATCAATAACATAATATTACCTAACCTAACCCAACTTATCATCTCGGCGGTAATACTTGACAACATTCCTGGCGAGTTGGCCTCTACGTCTCCGTGGGACTTTTATATACATCAATAACGTAATATAACCTACCCTAACCCAACCTATCATCTCGGCGGTAATATTTGACATCATTCCTGGCGAGTTGGCCTCTACGTCTCCGTGGGACTTTTATATACATCAAAACGTAATTTACCCTAACCTAACCCAACGTAACATCTCGGCGGTAATATTCGGAAACATTCCTGGAGTGTTGGTCCCTACGTCTCCGTGGGATCTTCATATACATCAATAACGTAATATAACCTAACCTAAACCAACCTATCATCTCGGCGGTAATATTTGACAACATTCCAGGCGAGTTGGCCTCTACGTCTCCGTGGGAATTTTATATACATCAATAACGTAATATAACCTAACCTAACCCAACCTAACATCTCGGCACTAATATCTGACAACATTCCTGGCGAGTTGGCCTCTATCTCTCCGTGAGACCTTCATATACATCAATAACATAATATAATCTAACCTAACCCAACCTATCATCTCGGCGGTAATATTTGACAACATTCCTGGTCAGTTGGCCTCTGCGTCTCCGTGGAACCTTCATATACATCAATAACGTATTATAATCTAACCTAACCCAACCTATAATCTCGGCGGTAATATTTGACAACATTCCTGGTCAGTTGGCCTCTGCGTCTCCGTGGAACCTTCATATACATCAATAACGTAATATAACCTAACCTAACCCAACCTATCAACTCGGCGGTAATATTTGACATCATTCCTGGCGAGTTGGCCTCTACGCCTCCGTGGGACTTTTATATACATCAAAACGTAATTTACCCTAACCTAATCCAACGTAACATCTCGGCGGTAATATTCGGCAACATTCCTGGAGTGTTGGTCCCTACGTCTCCGCGGGATCTTCATATACATCAATAACGTAATATAACCTAACCTAAACCAACCTATCATCTCGGCGGTAATATTTGACAACATTCCAGGCGATTTGGCCTCTACGTCTCCGTGGGAATTTTATATACATCAATACCGTAATATAACCTAACCTAACCCAACCTAACATCTCGGCACTAATATTTGACAACATTCCTGGCTTGATGGCCTTTACGTCTCCGTGGGACCTTCATATACATCAATAACATAATATTACCTAACCTAACCCAACCTATCATCTCGGCGGTAATATTTGACATCATTCCTGGCGAGTTGGCCTCTACGCCTCCGTGGGACTTTTATATACATCAAAAAGTAATTTACCCTAACCTAACCCAACGGATCATCTCGGCGGTAATATTCGGCAACATTCCTGGAGTGTTGGTCTCTACGTCTCCGTGGGATCTTCATATACATCAATAACGTAATATAACCAAACCTAAACCAAGATATCATCTCGGCGGTAATATTTGACAACATTCCTGGCGAGTCGGCCTCTACGTCTCCGTGCGACCTTCATATACATCAATAACGTAATATAACGTAACCTAACCCAACCTATCATCTCGGCACTAATATTTGACAACATTACAGGCGAGTTGGCCTCTACGTCTCCGTGGGAATTTTATATACGTCAATAACGTAATATAACCTAACCTAACCCAACCTAACATCTCGGCACTAATATTTGACAACATTCCTGGCGAGTTGGCCTCTACCTCTCCGTGAGACCTTCATATACATCAATAACGTAATATAATCTAACCTAACCCAACCTATCATCTCGGCACTAATATTTGACAACATTCCTGGCTTGATGGCCTCTACGTCTCCGTGGGACCTTCATATACATCAATAACATAATATTACCTAACCTAACCCAACCTATCATCTCGGCGGTAATACTTGACAACATTCCTGGCGAGTTGGCCTCTACGTCTCCGTGGGACTTTTATATACATCAATAACGTAATATAACCTAACCTAACCCAACCAATCATCTCGGCGGTAATATTGGACATCATTCCTGGCGAGTTGGCCTCTACGCCTCCGTGGGACTTTTATATACATCAAAACGTAATTTACCCTAACCTAACCCAACGTAACATCTCGGCGGTAATATTTGACAACATTCCTGGTCAGTTGGCCTCTGCGTCTCCGTGGAACCTTCATATACATCAATAACGTAATATAACCTAACCTAACCCAACCTATCATCTCGGCGGTAATATTTGACATCATTCCTGGCGATTTGGCCTCTACGCTTCAATGGGACTTTTGTATACATCAAAACGTAATTTACCCTAATCTAACCCAACGTAACATCTCGGCGGTAATATTCGGCAACATTCCTGGAGTGTTGGTCCCTACGTCTCCGTGGGATCTTCATATACATCAATAACGTAATATAACCTAACCTAAACCAACCTATCATCTCGGCGGTAATATTTGACAACATTCCAGGCGAGTTGGCCCCTACGTCTCCGTGGGAATTTTATATACATCAATAACGTAATATAACCTAACCTAACCCAACCTAACATCTCGGCGGTAATACCTGACAACATTCCTGGCGAGTTGGCATCTACGTCTCCGTGGGACTTTTATATACGACGATAACGTAATATAACCTAACCTAACCCAACCTAACATCTCGGCACTAATATTTGACAACATTCCTGGCTTGATGGCCTCTACGTCTCCGTGGGACCTTCATATACATCAATAACATAATATTACCTAACCTAACCCAACCTATCATCTCGGCGGTAACACTTGACAACATTCCTGGCGAGTTGGCCTCTACGTCTCCGTGGAACCTTCATATACATCAATAACGTAATATAACCTAACCTAACCCAACCTATCATCTCGGCGGTAATATTTGACATCATTCCTGGCGAGTTGGCCTCTACGCCTCCGTGGGACTTTTATATACATCAAAACGTAATTTACCCTAACCTAACCCAACGGATCATCTCGGCGGTAATATTCGGCAACATTCCTGGAGTGTTGGTCTCTACGTCTCCGTGGGATCTTCATATACATCAATAACGTAATATAACCAAACCTAAACCAACCTATCATCTCGGCGGTAATATTTGACAACATTCCTGGCGAGTCGGCCTCTACGTCTCCGTGCGACCTTCATATACATCAATAACGTAATATAACGTAACCTAACCCAACCTATCATCTCGGCACTAATATTTGACAACATTACAGGCGAGTTGGCCTCTACGTCTCCGTGGGAATTTTATATACATCAATAACGTAATATAACCTAACCTAACCCAACCTATCATCTCGGCGGTAATACTTGACAACATTCCTGGCGAGTTGGCCTCTACGTCTCCGTGGGACTTTTATATACATCAATAACGTAATATAACCTAACCTAACCCAACCAATCATCTCGGCGGTAATATTTGACATCATTCCTGGCGAGTTGGCCTCTACGCCTCCGTGGGACTTTTATATACATCAAAACGTAATTTGCCCTAACCTAACCCAACGTAACATCCCGGCGGTAATATTTGACAACATTCCTGGTCAGTTGGCCTCTGCGTCTCCGTGGAACCTTCATATACATCAATAGCGTAATATAACCTAACCTAAACCAACCTATCATCTCGGCGGTAATATTTGACAACATTCCAGGCGCGTTGGCCCCTACGTCTCCGTGGGAATTTTATATACATCAATAACGTAAAATAACCTAACCTAACCCAACCTAACATCTCGGCACTAATATTTGACAACATTCCTGGCGAGTTGGCCTCTACCTCTCCGTGAGACCTTCATGTACATCAATAACGTAATATAATCTAACCTAACCCAACCTATAATCTCGGCGGTAATATTTGACAACATTCCTGGTCAGTTGGCCTCTGCGTCTCCGTGGAACCTTCATATACATCAATAACGTAATATAACCTAACCTAACCCAACCTATCATCTCGGCGGTAATATTTGACAACATTCCTGGCGAGTTGGCCTCTACGTGTCCGTGGGACTTTTATATACATCAATAACGTAATTTAACCTAACCTAAACCTACGTAACATCTCGGCGGTAATATTTGACAACATTCCTAGCTTGATGGCCTCTACGTCTCCGTGGGACCTTCATATACATCAATAACATAATATTACCTAACCTAACCCAACCTATCATCTCGGCGGTAATACTTGACAACATTCCTGGCGAGTTGGCCTCTACGTCTCCGTGGGACTTTTATATACGACAATAACGTAATATAACCTAACCTAACCCAACCTATCATCTCGGCGGTAATATTTGACATCATTCCTGGCGAGTTGGCCTCTACGCCTCCGTGGGACTTTTATATACATCAAAACGTAATTTACCCTAACCTAACCCAACGTAACATCTCGGCGGTAATATTCGGCAACATTCCTGTAGTGTTGGTCCCTACGTCTCCGTGGGATCTTCATATACATCAATAACGTAATATAACCTAACCTAAACCAACCTATCATCTCGGCGGTAATATTTGACAACATTCCAGGCGAGTTGGCCCCTACGTCTCCGTGGGAATTTTATATACATCAATAACGTAATATAACCTAACCTAACCCAACCTAACATCTCGGCGGTAATACCTGACAACATTCCTGGCGAGTTGGCATCTACGTCTCCGTGGGACTTTTATATACGACGATAACGTAATATAACCTAACCTAACCCAACCTAACATCTCGGCACTAATATTTGACAACATTCCTGGCTTGATGGCCTCTACGTCTCCGTGGGACCTTCATATACATCAATAACATAATATTACCTAACCTAACCCAACCTATCATCTCGGCGGTAATACTTGACAACATTCCTGGCGAGTTGGCCTCTACGTCTCCGTGGAACCTTCATATACATCAATAACGTAATATAACCTAACCTAACCCAACCTATCATCTCGGCGGTAATATTTGACATCATTCCTGGCGAGTTGGCCTCTACGCCTCCGTGGGACTTTTATATACATCAAAACGTAATTTACCCTAACCTAACCCAACGGATCATCTCGGCGGTAATATTCGGCAACATTCCTGGAGTGTTGGTCTCTACGTCTCCGTGGGATCTTCATATACATCAATAACGTAATATAACCAAACCTAAACCAACCTATCATCTCGGCGGTAATATTTGACAACATTCCTGGCGAGTCGGCCTCTACGCCTCCGTGGGACTTTTATATACATCAAAACGTAATTTACCCTAACCTAACCCAACGTAACATCCCGGCGGTAATATTTGACAACATTCCTGGTCAGTTGGCCTCTGCGTCTCCGTGGAACCTTCATATACATCAATAACGTAATATAACCTAACCTAAACCAACCTATCATCTCGGCGGTAATATTTGACAACATTCCAGGCGCGTTGGCCCCTACGTCTCCGTGGGAATTTTATATACATCAATAACGTAATATAACCTAACCTAACCCAACCTAACATCTCGGCACTAATATTTGACAACATTCCTGGCGAGTTGGCCTCTACCTCTCCGTGAGACCTTCATGTACATCAATAACGTAATATAATCTAACCTAACCCAACCTATAATCTCGGCGGTAATATTTGACAACATTCCTGGTCAGTTGGCCTCTGCGTCTCCGTGGAACCTTCATATACATCAATAACGTAATATAACCTAACCTAACCCAACCTATTATCTCGGCGGTAATATTTGACAACATTCCTGGCGAGTTGGCCTCTACGTGTCCGTGGGACTTTTATATACATCAATAACGTAATTTAACCTAACCTAAACCTACGTAACATCTCGGCGGTAATATTTGACAACATTCCTGGCTTGATGGCCTCTACGTCTCCGTGGGACCTTCATATACATCAATAACATAATATTACCTAACCTAACCCAACCTATCATCTCGGCGGTAATACTTGACAACATTCCTGGCGAGTTGGCCTCTACGTCTCCGTGGGACTTTTATATACGACAATAACGTAATATAACCTAACCTAACCCAACCTATCATCTCGGCGGTAATATTTGACATCATTCCTGGCGAGTTGGCCTCTACGCCTCCGTGGGACTTTTATATACATCAAAACGTAATTTACCCTAACCTAACCCAACGTAACATCTCGGCGGTAATATTCGGCAACATTCCTGTAGTGTTGGTCCCTACGTCTCCGTGGGATCTTCATATACATCAATAACGTAATATAACCTAACCTAAACCAACCTATCATCTCGGCGGTAATATTTGACAACATTCCAGGCGAGTTGGCCTCTACGTCTCCGTGGGAATTTTATATACATCAATAACGTAATATAACCTAACCTAACCCAACCTAACATCTCGACACTAATATTTGACAACATTCCTGGCGAGTTGGCCTCTACCTCTCCGTGAGACCTTCATATACATCAATAACGTAATATAATCTAACCTAACCCAACCTATAATCTCGGCGGTAATTTTGACAACATTCCTGGTCAGTTGGGCTCTGCGTCTCCGCGGAACCTTCATATACATCAATAACGTAATATAACCTAACCTAACCCAACCTATCATCTCGGCTGCAATATTTGACAACATTCCTGGCGAGTTGGCCTCTACGTCTCCGTGGGACCTTCATATACATCAATAACGTAATATAAAATAAACCTAAACCAAGCTATCATCTCGGCGGTAATATTTGACAACATTCCAGGCGAGTTGGCCTCTGCGTCTCCGTGGGAATTTTATATACATCAATAACGTAATATAACCTAACCTAACCCAACCTATCATCTCGGCGGTAATATTTGACAACATTCCAGGCGAGTTGGCCTCTACGTCTCCGTGGGAATTTTATATATATCAATAACGTAATATAACCTAACCTAACCCAACCTAACATCTCGGCACTAATATTTGACAACATTCCTGGCGAGTTGGCCTCTACGCCTCCGTGGGACTTTTATATACATCAAAACGTAATTTACCCTAACCTAACCCAACGTAACATCTCGGCGGTAATACTTGACCACATTCCTGGCGAGTTGGCCTCTACGTCTCCGTGGGACTTTTATATACATCAATAACGTAATATAACCTAACCTAACCCAACCTATCATCTCGGCGGTAATATTTGACATCATTCCTGGCGAGTTGGCCTCTACGCCTCCGTGGGGCTTTTATATACATCAATAACATAATATTACCTAACCTAACCCAACCTATCATCTCGGCGGTAATACTTGACAACATTCCTGGCGAGTTGGCCTCTACGTCTCCGTGGGACCTTCATATACATCAATAACGTAATATAACCTAACCTAAACCAAGCTATCATCTCGGCGGTAATATTTGACAACATTCCAGGCGAGTTGGCCTCTGCGTCTCCGTGGGAATTTTATATACATCAATAACGTAATATAACCTAACCTAACCCAACCTAACATCTCGGCACTAATATTTGACAACATTCCTGTCGAGTTGGCCTCTACCTCTCCGTGAGACCTTCATATACATCAATAACGTAATATAATCTAACCTAACCCAACCTATAATCTCGGCGGTAATATTTGACAACATTCCTGGCTTGATGGCCTCTACGTCTCCGTGGGACCTTCATATACATCAATAACATAATATTACCTAACCTAACCCAACCTATCATCTCGGCGGTAATACTTGACAACATTCCTGGCGAGTTGGCCTCCACGTCTCCGTGGGACCTTCATATACATCAATAACGTAATATAACCTAACCTAACCCAACATATCATCTCGGCGGTAATATTTGACAACATTCTTGACGAGTTGGCCTCTACATCTCAGTGGGACTTTTATATACATCAATAACGTAATTTAACCTAACCTAAACCAACGTAACATCTCGGCGGTAATATTTGACAACATTCCTGGCGAGTTGGCCTCTACGCCTCCGTGGGACTTTTATATACATCAAAACGTAATTTACCCTAACCTAACCCAACGTAACATCTCGGCGGTAATACTTGACAACATTCCTGGCGAGTTGGCCTCTACGTCTCCGTGGGACTTTTATATACATCAATAACGTAATATAACCTAACCTAACCCAACCTATCATCTCGGCGGTAATATTTGACATCATTCCTGGCGAGTTGGCCTCTACGCCTCCGTGGGACTTTTATATACATCAATAACATAATATTACCTAACCTAACCCAACCTATCATCTCGGCGGTAATACTTGACAACATTCCTGGCGAGTTGGCCTCTACGTCTCCGTGGGACCTTCATATACATCAATAACGTAATATAACCTAACCTAAACCAAGCTATCATCTCGGCGGTAATATTTGACAACATTCCAGGCGAGTTGGCCTCTACGTCTCCGTGGGAATTTTATATACATCAATAACGTAATATAACCTAACCTAACCCAACCTAACATCTCGGCACTAATATTTGACAACATTCCTGGCGAGTTGGCCTCTACCTCTCCGTGAGACCTTCATATACATCAATAACGTAATATAATCTAACCTAACCCAACCTATAATCTCGGCGGTAATTTTGACAACATTCCTGGTCAGTTGGGCTCTGCGTCTCCGCGGAACCTTCATATACATCAATAACGTAATATAACCTAACCTAACCCAACCTATCATCTCGGCTGTAATATTTGACAACATTCCTGGCGAGTTGGCCTCTACGTCTCCGTGGGACTGTTATATACATCAATAACGTAATTTAACCTAACCTAAACCTACGTAACATCTCGGCGGTAATATTTGACAACATTCCTGGCTTGATGGCCTCTACGTCTCCGTGGGACCTTCATATACATCAATAACGCAATATAACCTAACCTAACCCAACCTATCATCTCGGCGGTAATATTTGACAACATTCCAGGCGAGTTGGCCTCTACGTCTCCGTGGGAATTTTATATATATCAATAACGTAATATAACCTAACCTAACCCAACCTAACATCTCGGCACTAATATTTGACAACATTCCTGGCGAGTTGGCCTCTACGCCTCCGTGGGACTTTTATATACATCAAAACGTAATTTACCCTAACCTAACCCAACGTAACATCTCGGCGGTAATACTTGACAACATTCCTGGCGAGTTGGCCTCTACGTCTCCGTGGGACTTTTATATACATCAATAACGTAATATAACCTAACCTAACCCAACCTATCATCTCGGCGGTAATATTTGACATCATTCCTGGCGAGTTGGCCTCTACGCCTCCGTGGGGCTTTTATATACATCAATAACATAATATTACCTAACCTAACCCAACCTATCATCTCGGCGGTAATACTTGACAACATTCCTGGCGAGTTGGCCTCTACGTCTCCGTGGGACCATCATATACATCAATAACGTAATATAACCTAACCTAAACCAAGCTATCATCTCGGCGGTAATATTTGACAACATTCCAGGCGAGTTGGCCTCTACGTCTCCGTGGGAATTTTATATACATCAATAACGTAATATAACCTAACCTAACCCAACCTAACATCTCGGCACTAATATTTGACAACATTCCTGTCGAGTTGGCCTCTACCTCTCCGTGAGACCTTCATATACATCAATAACGTAATATAATCTAACCTAACCCAACCTATAATCTCGGCGGTAATATTTGACAACATTCCTGGTCAGTTGGCCTCTGCGTCTCCGTGGAACCTTCATATACATCAATAACGTAATATAACCTAACCTAACCCAACCTATCATCTCGGCTGTAATATTTGACAACATTCCTGGCGAGTTGGCCTCTACGTCTCCGTGGGACTTTTATATACATCAATAACGTAATTTAACCTAACCTAAACCTACGTAACATCTCGGCGGTAATATTTGACAACATTCCTGGCTTGATGGCCTCTACGTCTCCGTGGGACCTTCATATACATCAATAACATAATATTACCTAACCTAACCCAACCTATCATCTCGGCGGTAATACTTGACAACATTCCTGGCGAGTTGGCCTCCACGTCTCCGTGGGACCTTCATATACATCAATAACGTAATATAACCTAACCTAACCCAACATATCATCTCGGCGGTAATATTTGACAACATTCTTGACGAGTTGGCCTCTACGCCTCCGTGGGACTTTTATATACATCAAAACGTAATTTACCCTAACCTAACCCAACGTAACATCTCGGCGGTAATACTTGACAACATTCCTGGCGAGTTGGCCTCTACGTCTCCGTGGGACTTTTATATACATCAATAACGTAATATAACCTAACCTAACCCAACCTATCATCTCGGCGGTAATATTTGACATCATTCCTGGCGAGTTGGCCTCTACGCCTCCGTGGGACTTTTATATACATCAATAACATAATATTACCTAACCTAACCCAACCTATCATCTCGGCGGTAATACTTGACAACATTCCTGGCGAGTTGGCCTCTACGTCTCCGTGGGACCTTCATATACATCAATAACGTAATATAACCTAACCTAAACCAAGCTATCATCTCGGCGGTAATATTTGACAACATTCCAGGCGAGTTGGCCTCTACGTCTCCGTGGGAATTTTATATACATCAATAACGTAATATAACCTAACCTAACCCAACCTAACATCTCGGCACTAATATTTGACAGCATTCCTGGCGAGTTGGCCTCTACCTCTCCGTGAGACCTTCATATACATCAATAACGTAATATAATCTAACCTAACCCAACCTATAATCTCGGCGGTAATATTTGACAACATTCCTGGTCAGTTGGCCTCTGCGTCTCCGTGGAACCTTCATATACATCAATAACGTAATATAACCTAACCTAACCCAACCTATCATCTCGGCGGTAATATTTGACAACATTCCTAGCTAGTTGGCCTCTACGTCTCCGTGGGACTTTTATATACATCAATAACGTAATTTAACCTAACCTAAACCTACGTAACATCTCGGCGGTAATATTTGACAACATTGCTGGCTTGATGGCCTCTACGTCTCCGTGGGACCTTCATATACATCAATAACATAATATTACCTAACCTAACCCAACCTATCATCTCGGCGGTAATACTTGACAACATTCCTGGCGAGTTGGCCTCCACGTCTCCGTGGGACCTTCATATACATCAATAACGTAATATAACCTAACCTAACCCAACATATCATCTCGGCGGTAATATTTGACAACATTCTTGACGAGTTGGCCTCTACGCCTCCGTGGGACTTTTATATACATCAAAACGTAATTTACCCTAACCTAACCCAACGTAACATCTCGGCGGTAATACTTGACAACATTCCTGGCGAGTTGGCCTCTACGTCTCCGTGGGACTTTTATATACATCAATAACGTAATATAACCTAACCTAACCCAACCTATCATCTCGGCGGTAATATTTGACATCATTCCTGGAGAGTTGGCCTCTACGCCTCCGTGGGACTTTTATATACATCAATAACATAATATTACCTAACCTAACCCAACCTATCATCTCGGCGGTAATACTTGACAACATTCCTGGCGAGTTGGCCTCTACGTCTCCGTGGGACCTTCATATACATCAATAACGTAATATAACCTAACCTAAACCAAGCTATCATCTCGGCGGTAATATTTGACAACATTCCAGGCGAGTTGGCCTCTACGTCTCCGTGGGAATTTTATATACATCAATAACGTAATATAACCTAACCTAACCCAACCTAACATCTCGGCACTAATATTTGACAGCATTCCTGGCGAGTTGGCCTCTACCTCTCCGTGAGACCTTCATATACATCAATAACGTAATATAATCTAACCTAACCCAACCTATAATCTCGGCGGTAATATTTGACAACATTCCTGGTCAGTTGGCCTCTGCGTCTCCGTGGAACCTTCATATACATCAATAACGTAATATAACCTAACCTAACCCAACCTATCATCTCGGCGGTAATATTTGACAACATTCCTAGCTAGTTGGCCTCTACGTCTCCGTGGGACTTTTATATACATCAATAACGTAATTTAACCTAACCTAAACCTACGTAACATCTCGGCGGTAATATTTGACAACATTGCTGGCTTGATGGCCTCTACGTCTCCGTGGGACCTTCATATACATCAATAACATAATATTACCTAACCTAACCCAACCTATCATCTCAGCGGTAATACTTGACAACATTCCTGGCGAGTTGGCCTCTACGTCTCCGTGGGACCTTCATATACATCAATAACGTAATATAACCTAACCTAACCCAACCTATCATCTCGGCGGTAATATTTGACAACATTCCTGACGAGTTGGCCTCTACATCTCCGTGGGACTTTTATATACATCAATAACGTAATTTAACCTAACCTAAACCAACGTAACATCACGGCGGTAATATTTGACAACATTCCTGGCTTGCTGGCCTCTATGTTTCCGTGGGACCTTTATATACATCAATAACGTAGTATAACCTAACCTAACCCAACCTAACATCTCGGCACTAATATTTGACAACATTCCTGGCTTGATGGCCTCTACGTCTCCGTGGGACCTTCATATACATCAATAACATAATATTACCTAACCTAACCCAACCTATCATCTCGGCGGTAATATTTGACATCATTCCTGGCGAGTTGGCCTCTACGCTTCCGTGGGACTTTTATATACATCAAAACGTAATTTACCCTAACCTAACCCAACGTAACATCTCGGCGGTAATATTCGGCAACATTCCTGGAGTGTTGGTCCCTACGTCTCCGTGGGATCTTCATATACATCAATAACGTAATATAACCTAACCTAAACCAACCTATCATATCGGCGGTAATATTTGACAACATTCCAGGCGAGTTGGCCTCTACGTCTCCGTGGGAATTTTATATACATCAATAACGTAATATAACCTAACCTAACCCAACCTAACATCTCGGCACTAATATTTGACAACATTCCTGGCGAGTTGGCCTCTACCTCTCCGTGAGACCTTCATTTACATCAATAACGTAATATAACCTAACCTAACCCAACCTATCATCTCGGCGGTAATATTTGAAAACATTCCTGGCGAGTTGGCCTCTACGTCTCCGTGGGACTTTTATATACATCAATAACGTAATTTAACCTAACCTAAACCTACGTAACATCTCGGCGGTAATATTTGACAACATTCCTGGCTTGATGGCCTCCACGTCTCCGTGGGACCTTCATATACATCAATAACATAATATTACCTAACCTAACCCAACCTAACATCTCGGCACTAATATTTGTCAACATTCCTGGCGAGTTGGCCTCTACCTCTCCGTGAGACCTTCATATACATCAATAACGTAATATAATCTAACCTAACCCAACCTATAATCTCGGCGGTAATATTTGACAACATTCCTGGTCAGTTGGCCTCTGCGTCTCCGTGGATCCTTCATATACATCAATAACGTAATATAACCTAACCTAACCCAACCTATCATCTCGGCGGTAATATTTGACAACATTCCTGGCGAGTTGGCCTCTACGTCTCCGTGGGACTTTTATATACATCAATAACGTAATTTAACCTAACCTAAACCTACGTAACATCTCGGCGGTAATATTTGACAACATTGCTGGCTTGATGGCCTCTACGTCTCCGTGGGACCTTCATATACATCAATAACATAATATTACCTAACCTAACCCAACCTATCATCTCGGCGGTAATACTTGACAACATTCCTGGCGAGTTGGCCTCTACGTGTCCGTGGGACCTTCATATACATCAATAACGTAATATAACCTAACCTAACCCAACCTATCATCTCGGCGGTAATATTTGACAACATTCCTGACGAGTTGGCCTCTACATCTCCGTGGGACTTTTATATACATCAATAACGTAATTTAACCTAACCTAAACCAACGTAACATCTCGGCGGTAATATTTGACAACATTCCTGGTCAGTTGGCCTCTGCGTCTCCGTGGAACCTTCATATACATCAATAACGTAATATAACCTAACCTAACCCAACCTATCATCTCGGCGGTAATATTTGACAACATTCCTAGCTAGTTGGCCTCTACGTCTCCGTGGGACTTTTATATACATCAATAACGTAATTTAACCTAACCTAAACCTACGTAACATCTCGGCGGTAATATTTGACAACATTGCTGGCTTGATGGCCTCTACGTCTCCGTGGGACCTTCATATACATCAATAACATAATATTACCTAACCTAACCCAACCTATCATCTCAGCGGTAATACTTGACAACATTCCTGGCGAGTTGGCCTCTACGTCTCCGTGGGACCTTCATATACATCAATAACGTAATATAACCTAACCTAACCCAACCTATCATCTCGGCGGTAATATTTGACAACATTCCTGACGAGTTGGCCTCTACATCTCCGTGGGACTTTTATATACATCAATAACGTAATTTAACCTAACCTAAACCAACGTAACATCACGGCGGTAATATTTGACAACATTCCTGGCTTGCTGGCCTCTATGTTTCCGTGGGACCTTTATATACATCAATAACGTAGTATAACCTAACCTAACCCAACCTAACATCTCGGCACTAATATTTGACAACATTCCTGGCTTGATGGCCTCTACGTCTCCGTGGGACCTTCATATACATCAATAACATAATATTACCTAACCTAACCCAACCTATCATCTCGGCGGTAATATTTGACATCATTCCTGGCGAGTTGGCCTCTACGCTTCCGTGGGACTTTTATATACATCAAAACGTAATTTACCCTAACCTAACCCAACGTAACATCTCGGCGGTAATATTCGGCAACATTCCTGGAGTGTTGGTCCCTACGTCTCCGTGGGATCTTCATATACATCAATAACGTAATATAACCTAACCTAAACCAACCTATCATATCGGCGGTAATATTTGACAACATTCCAGGCGAGTTGGCCTCTACGTCTCCGTGGGAATTTTATATACATCAATAACGTAATATAACCTAACCTAACCCAACCTAACATCTCGGCACTAATATTTGACAACATTCCTGGCGAGTTGGCCTCTACCTCTCCGTGAGACCTTCATTTACATCAATAACGTAATATAACCTAACCTAACCCAACCTATCATCTCGGCGGTAATATTTGAAAACATTCCTGGCGAGTTGGCCTCTACGTCTCCGTGGGACTTTTATATACATCAATAACGTAATTTAACCTAACCTAAACCTACGTAACATCTCGGCGGTAATATTTGACAACATTCCTGGCTTGATGGCCTCCACGTCTCCGTGGGACCTTCATATACATCAATAACATAATATTACCTAACCTAACCCAACCTAACATCTCGGCACTAATATTTGTCAACATTCCTGGCGAGTTGGCCTCTACCTCTCCGTGAGACCTTCATATACATCAATAACGTAATATAATCTAACCTAACCCAACCTATAATCTCGGCGGTAATATTTGACAACATTCCTGGTCAGTTGGCCTCTGCGTCTCCGTGGATCCTTCATATACATCAATAACGTAATATAACCTAACCTAACCCAACCTATCATCTCGGCGGTAATATTTGACAACATTCCTGGCGAGTTGGCCTCTACGTCTCCGTGGGACTTTTATATACATCAATAACGTAATTTAACCTAACCTAAACCTACGTAACATCTCGGCGGTAATATTTGACAACATTGCTGGCTTGATGGCCTCTACGTCTCCGTGGGACCTTCATATACATCAATAACATAATATTACCTAACCTAACCCAACCTATCATCTCGGCGGTAATACTTGACAACATTCCTGGCGAGTTGGCCTCTACGTGTCCGTGGGACCTTCATATACATCAATAACGTAATATAACCTAACCTAACCCAACCTATCATCTCGGCGGTAATATTTGACAACATTCCTGACGAGTTGGCCTCTACATCTCCGTGGGACTTTTATATACATCAATAACGTAATTTAACCTAACCTAAACCAACGTAACATCTCGGCGGTAATATTTGACAACATTCCTGGCTTGCTGGCCTCTATGTTTCCGTGGGACCTTTATATACATCAATAACGTAGTATAACCTAACCTAACCCAACCTAACATCTCGGCACTAATATTTGACAACATTCCTGGCTTGATGGCCTCTACGTCTCCGTGGGACCTTCATATACATCAATAACATAATATTACCTAACCTAACCCAACCTATCATCTCGGCGGTAATACTTGACAATATTCCTGGCGAGTTGGCCTCTACGTCACCGTGGGACTTTTATATACATCAATAACGTAATATAACCTACCCTAACCCAACCTATCATCTCGGCGGTAATATTTGACATCATTCCTGGCGAGTTGGCCTCTACGCTTCCGTGGGACTTTTATATACATCAAAACGTAATTTACCCTAACCTAACCCAACGTAACATCTCGGCGGTAATATTCGGCAACATTCCTGGAGTGTTGGTCCCTACGTCTCCGTGGGATCTTCATATACATCAATAACGTAATATAACCTAACCTAAACCAACCTATCATATCGGCGGTAATATTTGACAACATTCCAGGCGAGTTGGCCTCTACGTCTCCGTGGGAATTTTATATACATCAATAACGTAATATAACCTAACCTAACCCAACCTAACATCTCGGCACTAATATTTGACAACATTCCTGGCGAGTTGGCCTCTACCTCTCCGTGAGACCTTCATTTACATCAATAACGTAATATAACCTAACCTAACCCAACCTATCATCTCGGCGGTAATATTTGACAACATTCCTGGCGAGTTGGCCTCTACGTCTCCGTGGGACTTTTATATACATCAATAACGTAATTTAACCTAACCTAAACCTACGTAACATCTCGGCGGTAATATTTGACAACATTCCTGGCTTGATGGCCTCCACGTCTCCGTGGGACCTTCATATACATCAATAACATAATATTACCTAACCTAACCCAACCTAACATCTCGGCACTAATATTTGACAACATTCCTGGCGAGTTGGCCTCTACCTCTCCGTGAGACCTTCATATACATCAATAACGTAATATAATCTAACCTAACCCAACCTATAATCTCGGCGGTAATATTTGACAACATTCCTGGTCAGTTGGCCTCTGCGTCTCCGTGGAACCTTCATATACATCAATAACGTAATATAACCTAACCTAACCCAACCTATCATCTCGGCGGTAATATTTGACAACATTCCTGGCGAGTTGGCCTCTACGTCTCCGTGGGACTTTTATATACATCAATAACGTAATTTAACCTAACCTAAACCTACGTAACATCTCGGCGGTAATATTTGACAACATTCCTGGCTTGATGGCCTCTACGTCTCCGTGGGACCTTCATATACATCAATAACATAATATTACCTAACCTAACCCAACCTATCATCTCGGCGGTAATACTTGACAATATTCCTGGCGAGTTGGCCTCTACGTCACCGTGGGACTTTTATATACATCAATAACGTAATATAACCTACCCTAACCCAACCTATCATCTCGGCGGTAATATTTGACATCATTCCTGGCGAGTTGGCCTCTACGCTTCCGTGGGACTTTTATATACATCAAAACGTAATTTACCCTAACCTAACCCAACGTAACATCTCGGCGGTAATATTCGGCAACATTCCTGGAGTGTTGGTCCCTACGTCTCCGTGGGATCTTCATATACATCAATAACGTAATATAACCTAACCTAAACCAACCTATCATCTCGGCGGTAATATTTGAGAACATTCCTGGCTTGCTGGCCTCTATGTTTCCGTGGGACCTTTATATACATCAATAACGTAGTATAACCTAACCTAACCCAACCTATCATATCGGCGGTAATATTTGGCAACATTCCTGGCTTGTTGGCCTCTACGTATCCGTGGGACCTTCATATACATCAATAACGTAATATAACCTAACCTAACCCAACCTATAATCTCGGCGGTAATATTTGACAACATTCCTGGTCAGTTGGCCTCTGCGTCTCCGTGGAACCTTCATATACATCAATAACGTAATATAACCTAACCTAACCCAACCTATCATCTCGGCGGTAATATTTGACAACATTCCTGGCGAGTTGGCCTCTACGTCTACGTGGGACTTTTATATACATCAATAACGTAATTTAACCTAACCTAAACCAACGTAACATCTCGGCGGTAATATTTGACAACATTCCTGGCTTGCTGGCCTCTATGTTTCCGTGGGACCTTTATATACATCAATAACGTAGTATAACCTAACCTAACCCAACCTAACATCTCGGCACTAATATTTGACAACATTCCTGGCGAGTTGGCCTCTACCTCTCCGTGAGACCTTCATATACATCAATAACGTATTATAATCTAACCTAACCCAACCTATAATCTCGGCGGTAATATTTGACAACATTCCTGGTCAGTTGGCCTCTACGTCTCCGTGGGACCTTCATATACATCAATAACATAATATTACCTAACCTAATCCAACCTATCATCTCGGCGGTAATATTTGACAACATTCCTGGCGAGTTGGCCTCTACGTCTCCGTGGGACTTTTATATACATCAATAACGTAATTTAACCTAACCTAAACCAACGTAACATCTCGGCGGTAATATTTGAGAACATTCCTGGCTTGCTGGCCTCTATGTTTCCGTGGGACCTTTATATACATCAATAACGTAGTATAACCTAACCTAGCCCAACCTATCATATCGGCGGTAATATTTGGCAACATTCCTGGCTTGTTGGCCTCTACGTCTCCGTGGGACCTTCATATACATCAATAACGTAATATAACCTAACCTAACCCAACCTATAATCTCGGCGGTAATATTTGACAACATTCCTGGTCAGTTGGCCTCTGCGTCTCCGTGGAACCTTCATATACATCAATAACGTAATATAACCTAACCTAACCCAACCTATCACCTCGGCGGTAATATTTGACAACATTCCTGGCGAGTTGGCCTCTACGTCTACGTGGGACTTTTATATACATCAATAACGTAATTTAACCTAACCTAAACCAACGTAACATCTCGGCGGTAATATTTGACAACATTCCTGGCTTGCTGGCCTCTATGTTTCCGTGGGACCTTTATATACATCAATAACGTAGTATAACCTAACCTAACGCAACCTAACATCTCGGCACTAATATTTGACAACATTCCTGGCTTGATGGCCTCTACGTCTCCGTGGGACCTTCATATACATCAATAACATAATATTACCTAACCTAACCCAACCTATCATCTCGGCGGTAATACTTGACAACATTCCTGGCGAGTTGGCCTCTACGTCTCCGTGGGACCATCATATACATCAATAACGTAATATAACCTAACCTAAACCAAGCTATCATCTCGGCGGTAATATTTGACAACATTCCAGGCGAGTTGGCCTCTACGTCTCCGTGGGAATTTTATATACATCAATAACGTAATATAACCTAACCTAACCCAACCTAACATCTCGGCACTAATATTTGACAGCATTCCTGGCGAGTTGGCCTCTACCTCTCCGTGAGACCTTCATATACATCAATAACGTAATATAATCTAACCTAACCCAACCTATAATCTCGGCGGTAATATTTGACAACATTCCTGGTCAGTTGGCCTCTGCGTCTCCGTGGAACCTTCATATACATCAATAACGTAATATAACCTAACCTAACCCAACCTATCATCTCGGCGGTAATATTTGACAACATTCCTAGCTAGTTGGCCTCTACGTCTCCGTGGGACTTTTATATACATCAATAACGTAATTTAACCTAACCTAAACCTACGTAACATCTCGGCGGTAATATTTGACAACATTGCTGGCTTGATGGCCTCTACGTCTCCGTGGGACCTTCATATACATCAATAACATAATATTACCTAACCTAACCCAACCTATCATCTCAGCGGTAATACTTGACAACATTCCTGGCGAGTTGGCCTCTACGTCTCCGTGGGACCTTCATATACATCAATAACGTAATATAACCTAACCTAACCCAACCTATCATCTCGGCGGTAATATTTGACAACATTCCTGACGAGTTGGCCTCTACATCTCCGTGGGACTTTTATATACATCAATAACGTAATTTAACCTAACCTAAACCAACGTAACATCACGGCGGTAATATTTGACAACATTCCTGGCTTGCTGGCCTCTATGTTTCCGTGGGACCTTTATATACATCAATAACGTAGTATAACCTAACCTAACCCAACCTAACATCTCGGCACTAATATTTGACAACATTCCTGGCTTGATGGCCTCTACGTCTCCGTGGGACCTTCATATACATCAATAACATAATATTACCTAACCTAACCCAACCTATCATCTCGGCGGTAATATTTGACATCATTCCTGGCGAGTTGGCCTCTACGCTTCCGTGGGACTTTTATATACATCAAAACGTAATTTACCCTAACCTAACCCAACGTAACATCTCGGCGGTAATATTCGGCAACATTCCTGGAGTGTTGGTCCCTACGTCTCCGTGGGATCTTCATATACATCAATAACGTAATATAACCTAACCTAAACCAACCTATCATATCGGCGGTAATATTTGACAACATTCCAGGCGAGTTGGCCTCTACGTCTCCGTGGGAATTTTATATACATCAATAACGTAATATAACCTAACCTAACCCAACCTAACATCTCGGCACTAATATTTGACAACATTCCTGGCGAGTTGGCCTCTACCTCTCCGTGAGACCTTCATTTACATCAATAACGTAATATAACCTAACCTAACCCAACCTATAATCTCGGCGGTAATATTTGACAACATTCCTGGCGAGTTGGCCTCTACGTCTCCGTGGGACTTTTATATACATCAATAACGTAATTTAACCTAACCTAAACCTACGTAACATCTCGGCGGTAATATTTGACAACATTCCTGGCTTGATGGCCTCCACGTCTCCGTGGGACCTTCATATACATCAATAACATAATATTACCTAACCTAACCCAACCTAACATCTCGGCACTAATATTTGACAACATTCCTGGCGAGTTGGCCTCTACCTCTCCGTGAGACCTTCATATACATCAATAACGTAATATAATCTAACCTAACCCAACCTATAATCTCGGCGGTAATATTTGACAACATTCCTGGTCAGTTGGCCTCTGCGTCTCCGTGGATCCTTCATATACATCAATAACGTAATATAACCTAACCTAACCCAACCTATCATCTCGGCGGTAATATTTGACAACATTCCAGGCGAGTTGGCCTCTACGTCTCCGTGGGACTTTTATATACATCAATAACGTAATTTAACCTAACCTAACCCAACCTAACATCTCGGCACTAATATTTGACAACATTCCTGGCGAGTTGGCCTCTACCTCTCCGTGAGACCTTCATTTACATCAATAACGTAATATAACCTAACCTAACCCAACCTATAATCTCGGCGGTAATATTTGACAACATTCCTGGCGAGTTGGCCTCTACGTCTCCGTGGGACTTTTATATACATCAATAACGTAATTTAACCTAACCTAAACCTACGTAACATCTCGGCGGTAATATTTGACAACATTCCTGGCTTGATGGCCTCCACGTCTCCGTGGGACCTTCATATACATCAATAACATAATATTACCTAACCTAACCCAACCTATCATCTCAGCGGTAATACTTGACAACATTCCTGGCGAGTTGGCCTCTACGTCTCCGTGGGACCTTCATATACATCAATAACGTAATATAACCTAACCTAACCCAACCTATCATCTCGGCGGTAATATTTGACAACATTCCTGACGAGTTGGCCTCTACATCTCCGTGGGACTTTTATATACATCAATAACGTAATTTAACCTAACCTAAACCAACGTAACATCACGGCGGTAATATTTGACAACATTCCTGGCTTGCTGGCCTCTATGTTTCCGTGGGACCTTTATATACATCAATAACGTAGTATAACCTAACCTAACCCAACCTAACATCTCGGCACTAATATTTGACAACATTCCTGGCTTGATGGCCTCTACGTCTCCGTGGGACCTTCATATACATCAATAACATAATATTACCTAACCTAACCCAACCTATCATCTCGGCGGTAATATTTGACATCATTCCTGGCGAGTTGGCCTCTACGCTTCCGTGGGACTTTTATATACATCAAAACGTAATTTACCCTAACCTAACCCAACGTAACATCTCGGCGGTAATATTCGGCAACATTCCTGGAGTGTTGGTCCCTACGTCTCCGTGGGATCTTCATATACATCAATAACGTAATATAACCTAACCTAAACCAACCTATCATATCGGCGGTAATATTTGACAACATTCCAGGCGAGTTGGCCTCTACGTCTCCGTGGGAATTTTATATACATCAATAACGTAATATAACCTAACCTAACCCAACCTAACATCTCGGCACTAATATTTGACAACATTCCTGGCGAGTTGGCCTCTACCTCTCCGTGAGACCTTCATTTACATCAATAACGTAATATAACCTAACCTAACCCAACCTATCATCTCGGCGGTAATATTTGACAACATTCCTGGCGAGTTGGCCTCTACGTCTCCGTGGGACTTTTATATACATCAATAACGTAATTTAACCTAACCTAAACCTACGTAACATCTCGGCGGTAATATTTGACAACATTCCTGGCTTGATGGCCTCCACGTCTCCGTGGGACCTTCATATACATCAATAACATAATATTACCTAACCTAACCCAACCTAACATCTCGGCACTAATATTTGACAACATTCCTGGCGAGTTGGCCTCTACCTCTCCGTGAGACCTTCATATACATCAATAACGTAATATAATCTAACCTAACCCAACCTATAATCTCGGCGGTAATATTTGACAACATTCCTGGTCAGTTGGCCTCTGCGTCTCCGTGGATCCTTCATATACATCAATAACGTAATATAACCTAACCTAACCCAACCTATCATCTCGGCGGTAATATTTGACAACATTCCTGGCGAGTTGGCCTCTACGTCTCCGTGGGACTTTTATATACATCAATAACGTAATTTAACCTAACCTAAACCTACGTAACATCTCGGCGGTAATATTTGACAACATTGCTGGCTTGATGGCCTCTACGTCTCCGTGGGACCTTCATATACATCAATAACATAATATTACCTAACCTAACCCAACCTATCATCTCGGCGGTAATACTTGACAACATTCCTGGCGAGTTGGCCTCTACGTGTCCGTGGGACCTTCATATACATCAATAACGTAATATAACCTAACCTAACCCAACCTATCATCTCGGCGGTAATATTTGACAACATTCCTGACGAGTTGGCCTCTACATCTCCGTGGGACTTTTATATACATCAATAACGTAATTTAACCTAACCTAAACCAACGTAACATCTCGGCGGTAATATTTGACAACATTCCTGGCTTGCTGGCCTCTATGTTTCCGTGGGACCTTTATATACATCAATAACGTAGTATAACCTAACCTAACCCAACCTAACATCTCGGCACTAATATTTGACAACATTCCTGGCTTGATGGCCTCTACGTCTCCGTGGGACCTTCATATACATCAATAACATAATATTACCTAACCTAACCCAACCTATCATCTCGGCGGTAATACTTGACAATATTCCTGGCGAGTTGGCCTCTACGTCACCGTGGGACTTTTATATACATCAATAACGTAATATAACCTACCCTAACCCAACCTATCATCTCGGCGGTAATATTTGACATCATTCCTGGCGAGTTGGCCTCTACGCTTCCGTGGGACTTTTATATACATCAAAACGTAATTTACCCTAACCTAACCCAACGTAACATCTCGGCGGTAATATTCGGCAACATTCCTGGAGTGTTGGTCCCTACGTCTCCGTGGGATCTTCATATACATCAATAACGTAATATAACCTAACCTAAACCAACCTATCATATCGGCGGTAATATTTGACAACATTCCAGGCGAGTTGGCCTCTACGTCTCCGTGGGAATTTTATATACATCAATAACGTAATATAACCTAACCTAACCCAACCTAACATCTCGGCACTAATATTTGACAACATTCCTGGCGAGTTGGCCTCTACCTCTCCGTGAGACCTTCATTTACATCAATAACGTAATTTACCCTAACCTAACCCAACGTAACATCTCGGCGGTAATATTCGGCAACATTCCTGGAGTGTTGGTCCCTACGTCTCCGTGGGATCTTCATATACATCAATAACGTAATATAACCTAACCTAAACCAACCTATCATCTCGGCAGTAATATTTGACAACATTCCAGGCGAGTTGGCCTCTACGTCTCCGTGGGAATTTTATATACATCAATAACGTAATATAACCTAACCTAACCCAACCTAACATCTCGGCACTAATATTTGACAACATTCCTGGCGAGTTGGCCTCTACCTCTCCGTGAGACCTTCATATACATCAATAACGTATTATAATCTAACCTAACCCAACCTATAATCTCGGCGGTAATATTTGACAACATTCCTGGTCAGTTGGCCTCTGCGTCTCCGTGGAACCTTCATATACATCAATAACGTAATATAACCTAACCTAACCCAACCTATCATCTCGGCGGTAATATTTGACAACATTCCTGGCGAGTTGGCCTCTACGTCTCCGTGGGACTTTTATATACATCAATAACGTAATTTAACCTAACCTAAACCTACGTAACATCTCGGCGGTAATATTTGACAACATTCCTGGCTTGATGGCCTCCACGTCTCCGTGGGACCTTCATATACATCAATAACATAATATTACCTAACCTAACCCAACCTAACATCTCGGCACTAATATTTGACAACATTCCTGGCGAGTTGGCCTCTACCTCTCCGTGAGACCTTCATATACATCAATAACGTAATATAATCTAACCTAACCCAACCTATAATCTCGGCGGTAATATTTGACAACATTCCTGGTCAGTTGGCCTCTGCGTCTCCGTGGATCCTTCATATACATCAATAACGTAATATAACCTAACCTAACCCAACCTATCATCTCGGCGGTAATATTTGACAACATTCCAGGCGAGTTGGCCTCTACGTCTCCGTGGGACTTTTATATACATCAATAACGTAATTTAACCTAACCTAACCCAACCTAACATCTCGGCACTAATATTTGACAACATTCCTGGCGAGTTGGCCTCTACCTCTCCGTGAGACCTTCATTTACATCAATAACGTAATATAACCTAACCTAACCCAACCTATAATCTCGGCGGTAATATTTGACAACATTCCTGGCGAGTTGGCCTCTACGTCTCCGTGGGACTTTTATATACATCAATAACGTAATTTAACCTAACCTAAACCTACGTAACATCTCGGCGGTAATATTTGACAACATTCCTGGCTTGATGGCCTCCACGTCTCCGTGGGACCTTCATATACATCAATAACATAATATTACCTAACCTAACCCAACCTATCATCTCAGCGGTAATACTTGACAACATTCCTGGCGAGTTGGCCTCTACGTCTCCGTGGGACCTTCATATACATCAATAACGTAATATAACCTAACCTAACCCAACCTATCATCTCGGCGGTAATATTTGACAACATTCCTGACGAGTTGGCCTCTACATCTCCGTGGGACTTTTATATACATCAATAACGTAATTTAACCTAACCTAAACCAACGTAACATCACGGCGGTAATATTTGACAACATTCCTGGCTTGCTGGCCTCTATGTTTCCGTGGGACCTTTATATACATCAATAACGTAGTATAACCTAACCTAACCCAACCTAACATCTCGGCACTAATATTTGACAACATTCCTGGCTTGATGGCCTCTACGTCTCCGTGGGACCTTCATATACATCAATAACATAATATTACCTAACCTAACCCAACCTATCATCTCGGCGGTAATATTTGACATCATTCCTGGCGAGTTGGCCTCTACGCTTCCGTGGGACTTTTATATACATCAAAACGTAATTTACCCTAACCTAACCCAACGTAACATCTCGGCGGTAATATTCGGCAACATTCCTGGAGTGTTGGTCCCTACGTCTCCGTGGGATCTTCATATACATCAATAACGTAATATAACCTAACCTAAACCAACCTATCATATCGGCGGTAATATTTGACAACATTCCAGGCGAGTTGGCCTCTACGTCTCCGTGGGAATTTTATATACATCAATAACGTAATATAACCTAACCTAACCCAACCTAACATCTCGGCACTAATATTTGACAACATTCCTGGCGAGTTGGCCTCTACCTCTCCGTGAGACCTTCATTTACATCAATAACGTAATATAACCTAACCTAACCCAACCTATCATCTCGGCGGTAATATTTGACAACATTCCTGGCGAGTTGGCCTCTACGTCTCCGTGGGACTTTTATATACATCAATAACGTAATTTAACCTAACCTAAACCTACGTAACATCTCGGCGGTAATATTTGACAACATTCCTGGCTTGATGGCCTCCACGTCTCCGTGGGACCTTCATATACATCAATAACATAATATTACCTAACCTAACCCAACCTAACATCTCGGCACTAATATTTGACAACATTCCTGGCTTGATGGCCTCTACGTCTCCGTGGGACCTTCATATACATCAATAACATAATATTACCTAACCTAACCCAACCTATCATCTCGGCGGTAATACTTGACAATATTCCTGGCGAGTTGGCCTCTACGTCACCGTGGGACTTTTATATACATCAATAACGTAATATAACCTACCCTAACCCAACCTATCATCTCGGCGGTAATATTTGACATCATTCCTGGCGAGTTGGCCTCTACGCTTCCGTGGGACTTTTATATACATCAAAACGTAATTTACCCTAACCTAACCCAACGTAACATCTCGGCGGTAATATTCGGCAACATTCCTGGAGTGTTGGTCCCTACGTCTCCGTGGGATCTTCATATACATCAATAACGTAATATAACCTAACCTAAACCAACCTATCATATCGGCGGTAATATTTGACAACATTCCAGGCGAGTTGGCCTCTACGTCTCCGTGGGAATTTTATATACATCAATAACGTAATATAACCTAACCTAACCCAACCTAACATCTCGGCACTAATATTTGACAACATTCCTGGCGAGTTGGCCTCTACCTCTCCGTGAGACCTTCATTTACATCAATAACGTAATTTACCCTAACCTAACCCAACGTAACATCTCGGCGGTAATATTCGGCAACATTCCTGGAGTGTTGGTCCCTACGTCTCCGTGGGATCTTCATATACATCAATAACGTAATATAACCTAACCTAAACCAACCTATCATCTCGGCAGTAATATTTGACAACATTCCAGGCGAGTTGGCCTCTACGTCTCCGTGGGAATTTTATATACATCAATAACGTAATATAACCTAACCTAACCCAACCTAACATCTCGGCACTAATATTTGACAACATTCCTGGCGAGTTGGCCTCTACCTCTCCGTGAGACCTTCATATACATCAATAACGTATTATAATCTAACCTAACCCAACCTATAATCTCGGCGGTAATATTTGACAACATTCCTGGTCAGTTGGCCTCTGCGTCTCCGTGGAACCTTCATATACATCAATAACGTAATATAACCTAACCTAACCCAACCTATCATCTCGGCGGTAATATTTGACAACATTCCTGGCGAGTTGGCCTCTACGTCTCCGTGGGACTTTTATATACATCAATAACGTAATTTAACCTAACCTAAACCTACGTAACATCTCGGCGGTAATATTTGACAACATTGCTGGCTTGATGGCCTCTACGTCTCCGTGGGACCTTCATATACATCAATAACATAATATTACCTAACCTAACCCAACCTATCATCTCGGCGGTAATACTTGACAACATTCCTGGCGAGTTGGCCTCTACGTCTCCGTGGGAATTTTATATACATCAATAACGTAATATAACCTAACCTAACCCAACCTAACATCTCGGCACTAATATTTGACAACATTCCTGACGAGTTGGCCTCTACATCTCCGTGGGACTTTTATATACATCAATAACGTAATTTAACCTAACCTAAACCAACGTAACATCTCGGCGGTAATATTTGACAACATTCCTGGCTTGCTGGCCTCTATGTTTCAGTGGGACCTTTATATACATCAATAACGTAGTATAACCTACCCTAACCCAACCTATCATCTCGGCGGTAATATTTGACATCATTCCTGGCGAGTTGGCCTCTACGCTTCCGTGGGACTTTTATATACATCAAAACGTAATTTACCCTAACCTAACCCAACGTAACATCTCGGCGGTAATATTCGGCAACATTCCTGGAGTGTTGGTCCCTACGTCTCCGTGGGATCTTCATATACATCAATAACGTAATATAACCTAACCTAAACCAACCTATCATATCGGCGGTAATATTTGACAACATTCCAGGCGAGTTGGCCTCTACGTCTCCGTGGGAATTTTATATACATCAATAACGTAATATAACCTAACCTAACCCAACCTAACATCTCGGCACTAATATTTGACAACATTCCTGGCGAGTTGGCCTCTACCTCTCCGTGAGACCTTCATTTACATCAATAACGTAATTTACCCTAACCTAACCCAACGTAACATCTCGGCGGTAATATTCGGCAACATTCCTGGAGTGTTGGTCCCTACGTCTCCGTGGGATCTTCATATACATCAATAACGTAATATAACCTAACCTAAACCAACCTATCATCTCGGCAGTAATATTTGACAACATTCCAGGCGAGTTGGCCTCTACGTCTCCGTGGGAATTTTATATACATCAATAACGTAATATAACCTAACCTAACCCAACCTAACATCTCGGCACTAATATTTGACAACATTCCTGGCGAGTTGGCCTCTACCTCTCCGTGAGACCTTCATATACATCAATAACGTATTATAATCTAACCTAACCCAACCTATAATCTCGGCGGTAATATTTGACAACATTCCTGGTCAGTTGGCCTCTGCGTCTCCGTGGAACCTTCATATACATCAATAACGTAATATAACCTAACCTAACCCAACCTATCATCTCGGCGGTAATATTTGACAACATTCCTGGCGAGTTGGCCTCTACGTCTCCGTGGGACTTTTATATACATCAATAACGTAATTTAACCTAACCTAAACCTACGTAACATCTCGGCGGTAATATTTGACAACATTGCTGGCTTGATGGCCTCTACGTCTCCGTGGGACCTTCATATACATCAATAACATAATATTACCTAACCTAACCCAACCTATCATCTCGGCGGTAATACTTGACAACATTCCTGGCGAGTTGGCCTCTACGTCTCCGTGGGACCTTCATATACATCAATAACGTAATATAACCTAACCTAACCCAACCTATCATCTCGGCGGTAATATTTGACAACATTCCTGACGAGTTGGCCTCTACATCTCCGTGGGACTTTTATATACATCAATAACGTAATTTAACCTAACCTAAACCAACGTAACATCTCGGCGGTAATATTTGACAACATTCCTGGCTTGCTGGCCTCTATGTTTCAGTGGGACCTTTATATACATCAATAACGTAGTATAACCTAACCTATCCCAACCTAACATCTCGGCACTAATATTTGACAACATTCCTGGCTTGATGGCCTCTACGTCTCCGTGGGACCTTCATATACATCAATAACATAATATTACCTAACCTAACCCAACCTATCATCTCGGCGGTAATACTTGACAATATTCCTGGCGAGTTGGCCTCTACGTCACCGTGGGACTTTTATATACATCAATAACGTAATATAACCTACCCTAACCCAACCTATCATCTCGGCGGTAATATTTGACATCATTCCTGGCGAGTTGGCCTCTACGCTTCCGTGGGACTTTTATATACATCAAAACGTAATTTACCCTAACCTAACCCAACGTAACATCTCGGCGGTAATATTCGGCAACATTCCTGGAGTGTTGGTCCCTACGTCTCCGTGGGATCTTCATATACATCAATAACGTAATATAACCTAACCTAAACCAACCTATGATATCGGCGGTAATATTTGACAACATTCCAGGCGAGTTGGCCTCTACGTCTCCGTGGGAATTTTATATACATCAATAACGTAATATAACCTAACCTAACCCAACCTAACATCTCGGCACTAATATTTGACAACATTCCTGGCGAGTTGGCCTCTACCTCTCCGTGAGACCTTCATTTACATCAATAACGTAATATAACCTAACCTAACCCAACCTATCATCTCGGCGGTAATATTTGACAACATTCCTGGCGAGTTGGCCTCTACGTCTCCGTGGGACTTTTATATACATCAATAACGTAATTTAACCTAACCTAAACCTACGTAACATCTCGGCGGTAATATTTGACAACATTCCTGGCTTGATGGCCTCCACGTCTCCGTGGGACCTTCATATACATCAATAACATAATATTACCTAACCTAACCCAACCTAACATCTCGGCACTAATATTTGACAACATTCCTGGCGAGTTGGCCTCTACCTCTCCGTGAGACCTTCATATACATCAATAACGTAATATAATCTAACCTAACCCAACCTATAATCTCGGCGGTAATATTTGACAACATTCCTGGTCAGTTGGCCTCTGCGTCTCCGTGGATCCTTCATATACATCAATAACGTAATATAACCTAACCTAACCCAACCTATCATCTCGGCGGTAATATTTGACAACATTCCTGGCGAGTTGGCCTCTACGTCTCCGTGGGACTTTTATATACATCAATAACGTAATTTAACCTAACCTAAACCTACGTAACATCTCGGCGGTAATATTTGACAACATTGCTGGCTTGATGGCCTCTACGTCTCCGTGGGACCTTCATATACATCAATAACATAATATTACCTAACCTAACCCAACCTATCATCTCGGCGGTAATACTTGACAACATTCCTGGCGAGTTGGCCTCTACGTGTCCGTGGGACCTTCATATACATCAATAACGTAATATAACCTAACCTAACCCAACCTATCATCTCGGCGGTAATATTTGACAACATTCCTGACGAGTTGGCCTCTACATCTCCGTGGGACTTTTATATACATCAATAACGTAATTTAACCTAACCTAAACCAACGTAACATCTCGGCGGTAATATTTGACAACATTCCTGGCTTGCTGGCCTCTATGTTCCGTGGGACCTTTATATACATCAATAACGTAGTATAACCTAACCTAACCCAACCTAACATCTCGGCACTAATATTTGACAACATTCCTGGCTTGATGGCCTCTACGTCTCCGTGGGACCTTCATATACATCAATAACATAATATTACCTAACCTAACCCAACCTATCATCTCGGCGGTAATACTTGACAATATTCCTGGCGAGTTGGCCTCTACGTCACCGTGGGACTTTTATATACATCAATAACGTAATATAACCTACCCTAACCCAACCTATCATCTCGGCGGTAATATTTGACATCATTCCTGGCGAGTTGGCCTCTACGCTTCCGTGGGACTTTTATATACATCAAAACGTAATTTACCCTAACCTAACCCAACGTAACATCTCGGCGGTAATATTCGGCAACATTCCTGGAGTGTTGGTCCCTACGTCTCCGTGGGATCTTCATATACATCAATAACGTAATATAACCTAACCTAAACCAACCTATCATATCGGCGGTAATATTTGACAACATTCCAGGCGAGTTGGCCTCTACGTCTCCGTGGGAATTTTATATACATCAATAACGTAATATAACCTAACCTAACCCAACCTAACATCTCGGCACTAATATTTGACAACATTCCTGGCGAGTTGGCCTCTACCTCTCCGTGAGACCTTCATTTACATCAATAACGTAATTTACCCTAACCTAACCCAACGTAACATCTCGGCGGTAATATTCGGCAACATTCCTGGAGTGTTGGTCCCTACGTCTCCGTGGGATCTTCATATACATCAATAACGTAATATAACCTAACCTAAACCAACCTATCATCTCGGCAGTAATATTTGACAACATTCCAGGCGAGTTGGCCTCTACGTCTCCGTGGGAATTTTATATACATCAATAACGTAATATAACCTAACCTAACCCAACCTAACATCTCGGCACTAATATTTGACAACATTCCTGGCGAGTTGGCCTCTACCTCTCCGTGAGACCTTCATATACATCAATAACGTATTATAATCTAACCTAACCCAACCTATAATCTCGGCGGTAATATTTGACAACATTCCTGGTCAGTTGGCCTCTGCGTCTCCGTGGAACCTTCATATACATCAATAACGTAATATAACCTAACCTAACCCAACCTATCATCTCGGCGGTAATATTTGACAACATTCCTGGCGAGTTGGCCTCTACGTCTCCGTGGGACTTTTATATACATCAATAACGTAATTTAACCTAACCTAAACCTACGTAACATCTCGGCGGTAATATTTGACAACATTGCTGGCTTGATGGCCTCTACGTCTCCGTGGGACCTTCATATACATCAATAACATAATATTACCTAACCTAACCAAACCTATCATCTCGGCGGTAATACTTGACAACATTCCTGGCGAGTTGGCCTCTACGTCTCCGTGGGACCTTCATATACATCAATAACGTAATATAACCTAACCTAACCCAACCTATCATCTCGGCGGTAATATTTGACAACATTCCTGACGAGTTGGCCTCTACATCTCCGTGGGACTTTTATATACATCAATAACGTAATTTAACCTAACCTAAACCAACGTAACATCTCGGCGGTAATATTTGACAACATTCCTGGCTTGCTGGCCTCTATGTTTCAGTGGGACCTTTATATACATCAATAACGTAGTATAACCTAACCTATCCCAACCTAACATCTCGGCACTAATATTTGACAACATTCCTGGCTTGATGGCCTCTACGTCTCCGTGGGACCTTCATATACATCAATAACATAATATTACCTAACCTAACCCAACCTATCATCTCGGCGGTAATACTTGACAATATTCCTGGCGAGTTGGCCTCTACGTCACCGTGGGACTTTTATATACATCAATAACGTAATATAACCTACCCTAACCCAACCTATCATCTCGGCGGTAATATTTGACATCATTCCTGGCGAGTTGGCCTCTACGCTTCCGTGGGACTTTTATATACATCAAAACGTAATTTACCCTAACCTAACCCAACGTAACATCTCGGCGGTAATATTCGGCAACATTCCTGGAGTGTTGGTCCCTACGTCTCCGTGGGATCTTCATATACATCAATAACGTAATATAACCTAACCTAAACCAACCTATCATCTCGGCGGTAATATTTGAGAACATTCCTGGCTTGCTGGCCTCTATGTTTCCGTGGGACCTTTATATACATCAATAACGTAGTATAACCTAACCTAACCCAACCTATCATATCGGCGGTAATATTTGGCAACATTCCTGGCTTGTTGGCCTCTACGTATCCGTGGGACCTTCATATACATCAATAACGTAATATAACCTAACCTAACCCAACCTATAATCTCGGCGGTAATATTTGACAACATTCCTGGTCAGTTGGCCTCTGCGTCTCCGTGGAACCTTCATATACATCAATAACGTAATATAACCTAACCTAACCCAACCTATCATCTCGGCGGTAATATTTGACAACATTCCTGGCGAGTTGGCCTCTACGTCTACGTGGGACTTTTATATACATCAATAACGTAATTTAACCTAACCTAAACCAACGTAACATCTCGGCGGTAATATTTGACAACATTCCTGGCTTGCTGGCCTCTATGTTTCCGTGGGACCTTTATATACATCAATAACGTAGTATAACCTAACCTAACCCAACCTAACATCTCGGCACTAATATTTGACAACATTCCTGGCGAGTTGGCCTCTACCTCTCCGTGAGACCTTCATATACATCAATAACGTATTATAATCTAACCTAACCCAACCTATAATCTCGGCGGTAATATTTGACAACATTCCTGGTCAGTTGGCCTCTACGTCTCCGTGGGACCTTCATATACATCAATAACATAATATTACCTAACCTAATCCAACCTATCATCTCGGCGGTAATATTTGACAACATTCCTGGCGAGTTGGCCTCTACGTCTCCGTGGGACTTTTATATACATCAATAACGTAATTTAACCTAACCTAAACCAACGTAACATCTCGGCGGTAATATTTGAGAACATTCCTGGCTTGCTGGCCTCTATGTTTCCGTGGGACCTTTATATACATCAATAACGTAGTATAACCTAACCTAGCCCAACCTATCATATCGGCGGTAATATTTGGCAACATTCCTGGCTTGTTGGCCTCTACGTCTCCGTGGGACCTTCATATACATCAATAACGTAATATAACCTAACCTAACCCAACCTATAATCTCGGCGGTAATATTTGACAACATTCCTGGTCAGTTGGCCTCTGCGTCTCCGTGGAACCTTCATATACATCAATAACGTAATATAACCTAACCTAACCCAACCTATCACCTCGGCGGTAATATTTGACAACATTCCTGGGGAGTTGGCCTCTACGTCTACGTGGGACTTTTATATACATCAATAACGTAATTTAACCTAACCTAAACCAACGTAACATCTCGGCGGTAATATTTGACAACATTCCTGGCTTGCTGGCCTCTATGTTTCCGTGGGACCTTTATATACATCAATAACGTAGTATAACCTAACCTAACGCAACCTAACATCTCGGCACTAATATTTGACAACATTCCTGGCTTGATGGCCTCTACGTCTCCGTGGGACCTTCATATACATCAATAACATAATATTACCTAACCTAACCCAACCTATCATCTCGGCGGTAATACTTGACAATATTCCTGGCGAGTTGGCCTCTACGTCACCGTGGGACTTTTATATACATCAATAACGTAATATAACCTACCCTAACCCAACCTATCATCTCGGCGGTAATATTTGACATCATTCCTGGCGAGTTGGCCTCTACGCGTCCGTGGGACTTTTATATACATCAAAACGTAATTTACCCTAACCTAACCCAACGTAACATCTCGGCGGTAATATTCGGCAACATTCCTGGAGTGTTGGTCCCTACGTCTCCGTGGGATCTTCATATACATCAATAACGTAATATAACCTAACCTAAACCAACCTATCATCTCGGCGGTAATATTTGACAACATTCCAGGCGAGTTGGCCTCTACGTCTCCGTGGGAATTTTATATACATCAATAACGTAATATAACCTAACCTAACCCAACCTAACATCTCGGCACTAATATCTGACAACATTCCTGGCGAGTTGGCCTCTATCTCTCCGTGAGACCTTCATATACATCAATAACGTAATATAATCTAACCTAACCCAACCTATCATCTCGGCGGTAATATTTGACAACATTCCTGGTCAGTTGGCCTCTGCGTCTCCGTGGAACCTTCATATACATCAATAACGTAATATAACCTAACCTAACCCAACCTATCATCTCGGCGGTAATACTTGACATCATTCCTGGCGAGTTGGCCTCTACGTCTCCGTGGGACCTTCATATACATCAATAACGTAATATAACCTAACCTAACCCAACCTATCATCTCGGCGGTAATATTTGACAACATTCCTGACGAGTTGGCCTCTACATCTCCGTGGGACTTTTATATACATCAATAACGTAATTTAACCTAACCTAAACCAACGTAACATCTCGGCGGTAATATTTGACAACATTCCTGGCTCGCTGGCCTCTGTGTTTCCGTGGGACCTTTATATACATCAATAACGTAGTATAACCTAACCTAACCCAACCTAACATCTCGGCACTAATATTTGACAACATTCCTGGCTTGATGGCCTCTACGTCTCCGTGGGACCTTCATATACATCAATAACATAATATTACCTAACCTAACCCAACCTATCATCTCGGCGGTAATACTTGACAATATTCCTGGCGAGTTGGCCTCTACGTCTCCGTGGGACTTTTATATACATCAATAACGTAATATAACCTACCCTAACCCAACCTATCATCTCGGCGGTAATATTTGACATCATTCCTGGCGAGTTGGCCTCTACGCCTCCGTGGGACTTTTATATACATCAAAACGTAATTTACCCTAACCTAACCCAACGTAACATCTCGGCGGTAATATTCGGCAACATTCCTGGAGTGTTGGTCCCTACGTCTCCGTGGGATCTTCATATACATCAATAACGTAATATAACCTAACCTAAACCAACCTATCATCTCGGCAGTAATATTTGACAACATTCCAGGCGAGTTGGCCTCTACGTCTCCGTGGGAATTTTATATACATCAATAACGTAATATAACCTAACCTAACCCAACCTAACATCTCGGCACTAATATTTGACAACATTCCTGGCGAGTTGGCCTCTACCTCTCCGTGAGACCTTCATATACATCAATAACGTATTATAATCTAACCTAACCCAACCTATAATCTCGGCGGTAATATTTGACAACATTCCTGGTCAGTTGGCCTCTGCGTCTCCGTGGAACCTTCATATACATCAATAACGTAATATAACCTAACCTAACCCAACCTATCATCTCGGCGGTAATATTTGACAACATTCCTGGCGAGTTGGCCTCTACGTCTCCGTGGGACTTTTATATACATCAATAACGTAATTTAACCTAACCTAAACCTACGTAACATCTCGGCGGTAATATTTGACAACATTCCTGGCTTGATGGCCTCTACGTCTCCGTGGGACCTTCATATACATCAATAACATAATATTACCTAACCTAACCCAACCTATCATCTCGGCGGTAATATTTGACAACATTCCTGGCGAGTTGGCCTCTACGTCTACGTGGGACTTTTATATACATCAATAACGTAATTTAACCTAACCTAAACCAACGTAACATCTCGGCGGTAATATTTGACAACATTCCTGGCTTGCTGGCCTCTATGTTTCCGTGGGACCTTTATATACATCAATAACGTAGTATAACCTAACCTAACGCAACCTAACATCTCGGCACTAATATTTGACAACATTCCTGGCTTGATGGCCTCTACGTCTCCGTGGGACCTTCATATACATCAATAACATAATATTACCTAACCTAACCCAACCTATCATCTCGGCGGTAATATTTGACATCATTCCTGGCGAGTTGGCCTCTACGCGTCCGTGGGACTTTTATATACATCAAAACGTAATTTACCCTAACCTAACCCAACGTAACATCTCGGCGGTAATATTCGGCAACATTCCTGGAGTGTTGGTCCCTACGTCTCCGTGGGATCTTCATATACATCAATAACGTAATATAACCTAACCTAAACCAACCTATCATCTCGGCGGTAATATTTGACAACATTCCAGGCGAGTTGGCCTCTACGTCTCCGTGGGAATTTTATATACATCAATAACGTAATATAACCTAACCTAACCCAACCTAACATCTCGGCACTAATATCTGACAACATTCCTGGCGAGTTGGCCTCTATCTCTCCGTGAGACCTTCATATACATCAATAACGTAATATAATCTAACCTAACCCAACCTATCATCTCGGCGGTAATATTTGACAACATTCCTGGTCAGTTGGCCTCTGCGTCTCCGTGGAACCTTCATATACATCAATAACGTAATATAACCTAACCTAACCCAACCTATCATCTCGGCGGTAATACTTGACATCATTCCTGGCGAGTTGGCCTCTACGTCTCCGTGGGACCTTCATATACATCAATAACGTAATATAACCTAACCTAACCCAACCTATCATCTCGGCGGTAATATTTGACAACATTCCTGACGAGTTGGCCTCTACATCTCCGTGGGACTTTTATATACATCAATAACGTAATTTAACCTAACCTAAACCAACGTAACATCTCGGCGGTAATATTTGACAACATTCCTGGCTCGCTGGCCTCTGTGTTTCCGTGGGACCTTTATATACATCAATAACGTAGTATAACCTAACCTAACCCAACCTAACATCTCGGCACTAATATTTGACAACATTCCTGGCGAGTTGGCCTCTACCTCTCCGTGAGACCTTCATATACATCAATAACGTATTATAATCTAACCTAACCCAACCTATAATCTCGGCGGTAATATTTGACAACATTCCTGGTCAGTTGGCCTCTGCGTCTCCGTGGAACCTTCATATACATCAATAACGTAATATAACCTAACCTAACCCAACCTATCATCTCGGCGGTAATATTTGACAACATTCCTGGCGAGTTGGCCTCTACGTCTCCGTGGGACTTTTATATACATCAATAACGTAATTTAACCTAACCTAAACCTACGTAACATCTCGGCGGTAATATTTGACAACATTCCTGGCTTGATGGCCTCTACGTCTCCGTGGGACCTTCATATACATCAATAACATAATATTACCTAACCTAACCCAACCTATCATCTCGGCGGTAATATTTGACAACATTCCTGGCGAGTTGGCCTCTACGTCTCCGTGGGACTTTTATATACATCAATAACGTAATTTAACCTAACCTAAACCAACGTAACATCTCGGCGGTAATATTTGAGAACATTCCTGGCTTGCTGGCCTCTATGTTTCCGTGGGACCTTTATATACATCAATAACGTAGTATAACCTAACCTAGCCCAACCTATCATATCGGCGGTAATATTTGGCAACATTCCTGGCTTGTTGGCCTCTACGTCTCCGTGGGACCTTCATATACATCAATAACGTAATATAACCTAACCTAACCCAACCTATAATCTCGGCGGTAATATTTGACAACATTCCTTGTCAGTTGGCCTCTGCGTCTCCGTGGAACCTTCATATACATCAATAACGTAATATAACCTAACCTAACCCAACCTATCATCTCGGCGGTAATATTTGACAACATTCCTGACGAGTTGGCCTCTACATCTCCGTGGGACTTTTAAATACATCAATAACGTAATTTAACCTAACCTAAACCAACGTAACATCTCGGCGGTAATATTTGACAACATTCCTGGCTTGCTGGCCTCTATGTTTCCGTGGGACCTTTATATACATCAATAACGTAGTATAACCTAACCTAACCCAACCTAACATCTCGGCACTAATATTTGACAACATTCCTGGCTTGATGGCCTCTACGTCTCCGTGGGACCTTCATATACATCAATAACATAATATTACCTAACCTAACCCAACCTATTATCTCGGCGGTAATACTTGACAATATTCCTGGCGAGTTGGCCTCTACGTCACCGTGGGACTTTTATATACATCAATAACGTAATATAACCTACCCTAACCCAACCTATCATCACGGCGGTAATATTTGACATCATTCCTGGCGAGTTGGCCTCTACGCGTCCGTGGGACTTTTATATACATCAAAACGTAATTTACCCTAACCTAACCCAACGTAACATCTCGGCGGTAATATTCGGCAACATTCCTGGAGTGTTGGTCCCTACGTCTCCGTGGGATCTTCATATACATCAATAACGTAATATAACCTAACCTAAACCAACCTATCATCTCGGCGGTAATATTTGACAACATTCCAGGCCAGTTGGCCTCTACGTCTCCGTGGGAATTTTATATACATCAATAACGTAATATAACCTAACCTAACCCAACCTAACATCTCGGCACTAATATCTGACAACATTCCTGGCGAGTTGGCCTCTATCTCTCCGTGAGACCTTCATATACATCAATAACGTAATATAATTTAACCTAACCCAACCTATCATCTCGGCGGTAATATTTGACAACATTCCTGGTCAGTTGGCCTCTGCGTCTCCGTGGAACCTTCATATACATCAATAACGTAATATAACCTAACCTAACCCAACCTATCATCTCGGCGGTAATATTTGACATCATTCCTGGCGAGTTGGCCTCTACGCTTCCGTGGGACTTTTATATACATCAAAACGTAATTTACCCTAACCTAACCCAACGTAACATCTCGGCGGTAATATTCGGCAACATTCCTGGAGTGTTGGTCCCTACGTCTCCGTGGGATCTTCATATACATCAATAACGTAATATAACCTAACCTAAACCAACCTATCATCTCGGCGGTAATATTTGACAACATTCCAGGCGAGTTGGCCTCTACGTCTCCGTGGGAATTTTATATACATCAATAACGTAATATAACCTAACCTAACCCAACCTAACATCTCGGCACTAATATTTGACAACATTCCTGGCGAGTTGGCCTCTACCTCTCCGTGAGACCTTCATATACATCAATAACGTATTATAATCTAACCTAACCCAACCTATAATCTTGGCGGTAATATTTGACAACATTCCTGGTCAGTTGGCCTCTGCGTCTCCGTGGAACCTTCATATACATCAATAACGTAATATAACCTAACCTAACCCAACCTATCATCTCGGCGGTAATATTTGACAACATTCCTGGCGAGTTGGCCCCTACGTCTCCGTGGGACTTTTATATACATCAATAACGTAATTTAACCTAACCTAAACCTACGTAACATCTCGGCGGTAATATTTGACAACATTCCTGGCTTGATGGCCTCTACGTCTCCGTGGGACCTTCATATACATCAATAACATAATATTACCTAACCTAACCCAACCTATCATCTCGGCGGTGATATTTGACAACATTCCTGACGAGTTGGCCTCTACATCTCCGTGGGACTTTTATATACATCAATAACGTAATTTAACCTAACCTAAACCAACGTAACATCTCGGCGGTAATATTTGACAACATTCCTGGCTTGCTGGCCTCTATGTTTCCGTGGGACCTTTATATACATCAATAACGTAGTATAACCTAACCTAACCCAACCTAACATCTCGGCACTAATATTTGACAACATTCCTGGCTTAATGGCCTCTACGTCTCCGTGGGACCTTCATATACATCAATAACATAATATTACCTAACCTAACCCAACCTATCATCTCGGCGGTAATACTTGACAATATTCCTGGCGAGTTGGCCTCTACGTCTCCGTGGGACTTTTATATACATCAATAACGTAATATAACCTACCCTAACCCAACCTATCATCTCGGCGGTAATATTTGACATCATTCCTGGCGAGTTGGCCTCTACGCCTCCGTGGGACTTTTATATACATCAAAACGTAATTTACCCTAACCTAACCCAACGTAACATCTCGGCGGTAATATTCGGCAACATTCCTGGAGTGTTGGTCCCTACGTCTCCGTGGGATCTTCATATACATCAATAACGTAATATAACCTAACCTAAACCAACCTATCATCTCGGCGGTAATATTTGACAACATTCCAGGCGAGTTGGCCTCTACGTCTCCGTGGGAATTTTATATACATCAATAACGTAATATAACCTAACCTAACCCAACCTAACATCTCGGCACTAATATTTGACAACATTCCTGGCGAGTTGGCCTCTACCTTTCCGTGAGACCTTCATATACATCAATAACGTATTATAATCTAACCTAACCCAACCTATAATCTCGGCGGTAATATTTGACAACATTCCTGGTCAGTTGGCCTCTGCGTCTCCGTGGAACCTTCATATACATCAATAACGTAATATAACCTAACCTAACCCAACCTATCATCTCGGCGGTAATATTTGACAACATTCCTGACGAGTTGGCCTCTACATCTCCGTGGGACTTTTATATACATCAATAACGTAATTTAACCTAACCTAAACCAACGTAACATCTCGGCGGTAATATTTTACAACATTCCTGGCTTGCTGGCCTCTATGTTTCCGTGGGACCTTTATATACATCAATAACGTAGTATAACCTAACCTAACCCAACCTAACATCTCGGCACTAATATTTGACAACATTCCTGGCTTGATGGCCTCTACGTCTCCGTGGGACCTTCATATACATCAATAACATAATATTACCTAACCTAACCCAACCTATCATCTCGGCGGTAATACTTGACAATATTCCTGGCGAGTTGGCCTCTACGTCTCCGTGGGACTTTTATATACATCAATAACGTAATATAACCTACCCTAACCCAACCTATCATCTCGGCGGTAATATTTGACATCATTCCTGGCGAGTTGGCCTCTACGCCTCCGTGGGACTTTTATATACATCAAAACGTAATTTACCCTAACCTAACCCAACGTAACATCTCGGCGGTAATATTCGGCAACATTCCTGGAGTGTTGGTCCCTACGTCTCCGTGGGATCTTCATATACATCAATAACGTAATATAACCTAACCTAAACCAACCTATCATCTCGGCGGTAATATTTGACAACATTCCAGGCGAGTTGGCCTCTACGTCTCCGTGGGAATTTTATATACATCAATAACGTAATATAACCTAACCTAACCCAACCTAACATCTCGGCACTAATATCTGACAACATTCCTGGCGAGTTGGCCTCTATCTCTCCGTGAGACCTTCATATACATCAATAACGTAATATAATCTAACCTAACCCAACCTATCATCTCGGCGGTAATATTTGACAACATTCCTGGTCAGTTGGCCTCTGCGTCTCCGTGGAACCTTCATATACATCAATAACGTAATATAACCTAACCTAACCCAACCTATCATCTCGGCGGTAATATTTGACAACATTCCTGGCGAGTTGGCCTCTACCTCTCCGTGAGACCTTCATATACATCAATAACGTATTATAATCTAACCTAACCCAACCTATAATCTCGGCGGTTATATTTGACAACATTCCTGGTCAGTTGGCCTCTGCGTCTCCGTGGAACCTTCATATACATCAATAACGTAATATAACCTAACCTAACCCAACCTATCATCTCGGCGGTAATATTTGACAACATTCCTGGCGAGTTGGCCTCTACGTCTCCGTGGGACTTTTATATACATCAATAACGTAATTTAACCTAACCTAAACCTACGTAACATCTCGGCGATAATATTTGACAACATTCCTGGCTTGATGGCCTCTACGTCTCCGTGGGACCTTCATATACATCAATAACATAATATTACCTAACCTAACCCAACCTATCATCTCGGCGGTAATATTTGACAACATTCCTGGCGAGTTGGCCTCTACGTCTCCGTGGGACTTTTATATACATCAATAACGTAATTTAACCTAACCTAAACTAACGTAACATCTCGGCGGTAATATTTGAGAACATTCCTGGCTTGCTGGCCTCTATGTTTCCGTGGGACCTTTATATACATCAATAACGTAGTATAACCTAACCTAGCCCAACCTATCATATCGGCGGTAATATTTGGCAACATTCCTGGCTTGTTGGCCTCTACGTCTCCGTGGGACCTTCTTATACATCAATAACATAATATAACCTAACCTAACCCAACCTATAATCTCGGCGGTAATATTTGACAACATTCCTGGTCAGTTGGCCTCTGCGTCTCCGTGGAACCTTCATATACATCAATAACGTAATATAACCTAACCTAACCCAACCTATCATCTCGGCGGTAATATTTGACAACATTCCTGGCGAGTTGGCCTCTACGTCTACGTGGGACTTTTATATACATCAATAACGTAATTTAACCTAACCTAACCCAACCTATCATCTCGGCGGTAATATTTGACATCATTCCTGGCGAGTTGGCCTCTACGCCTCCGTGGGACTTTTATATACATCAAAACGTAATTTACCCTAACCTAACCCAACGCAGCATCTCGGCGGTAATATTCGGCAACATTTCTGGCTTGATGGCCTCTACGTCTCCGTGGGATCTTCATATACATCAATAACATAATATTACCTAACCTAACCCAACCTATCATCTCGGCGGTAATACTTGACAACATTCCTGGCGAGTTGGCCTCTACGTCTCCGTGGGACCTTCATATACATCAATAACGTAATATAACCTAACCTAACCCAACCTATCATCTCGGCGGTAATATTTGACAACATTCCTGACGAGTTGGCCTCTACATCTCCGTGGGACTTTTATATACATCAATAACGTAATTTAACCTAACCTAAACCAACGTAACATCTCGGCGGTAATATTTGAGAACATTCCTGGCTTGCTGGTCTCTATGTTTCCGTGGGACCTTTATATACATCAATAACGTAGTATAACCTAACCTAGCCCAACCTATCATATCGGCGGTAATATTTGGCAACATTCCTGGCTTGTTGGCCTCTACGTCTCCGTGGGACCTTCATATACATCAATAACGTAATATAACCTAACCTAACCCAACCTATAATCTCGGCGGTAATATTTGACAACATGCCTGGTCAGTTGGCCTCTGCGTCTCCGTGGAACCTTCATATACATCAATAACGTAATATAACCTAACCTAACCCAACCTATCATCTCGGCGGTAATATTTGACATCATTCCTGGCGAGTTGGCCTCTACGTCTCCGTGGGACTTTTATATACATCAAAACGTAATTTACCCTAACCTAACCCAACGCAACATCTCGGCGGTAATATTCGGCAACATTTCTGGCTTGATGGCCTCTACGTCTCCGTGGGATCTTCATATACATCAATAACATAATATTACCTAACCTAACCCAACCTATCATCTCGGCGGTAATACTTGACAACATTCCTGGTCAGTTGGCCTCTGCGTCTCCGTGGAACCTTCATATACATCAATAACGTAATATAACCTAACCTAACCCAACCTATCATCTCGGCGGTAATATTTGACATCATTCCTGGCGAGTTGGCCTCTACGTCTCCGTGGGACTTTTATATACATCAAAACGTAATTTACCCTAACCTAACCCAACGCAACATCTCGGCGGTAATATTCGGCAACATTTCTGGCTTGATGGCCTCTACGTCTCCGTGGGATCTTCATATACATCAATAACATAATATTACCTAACCTAACCCAACCTATCATCTCGGCGGTAATACTTGACAACATTCCTGGCGAGTTGGCCTCTACGTCTCCGTGGGAACTTCATATACATCAATAACGTAATATAACCTAACCTAACCCAACCTATCATCTCGGCGGTAATATTTGACAACATACCTGACGAGTTGGCCTCTACATCTCCGTGGGACTTTTATATACATCAATAACGTAATTTAACCTAACCTAAACCAACGTAACATCTCGGCGGTAATATTTGAGAACATTCCTGGCTTGTTGGCCTCTACGTCTCCGTGGGACCTTTATATACATCAATAACGTAGTATAACCTAACCTAGCCCAACCTATCATATCGGCGGTAATATTTGACATCATTCCTGGCGAGTTGGCCTCTACGCCTCCGTGGGACTTTTATATACATCAATAACGTAATATAACCTAACCTAACCCAACCTATCATCTCGGCGGTAATACTTGACAACATTCCTGGCGAGTTGGCCTCTACGTCTCCGTGGGACTTTTATATACATCAATAACGTAATATAACCTACCCTAACCCAACCTATCATCTCGGCGGTAATATTTGACATCATTCCTGGCGAGTTGGCCTCTACGCCTCCGTGGGACTTTTATATACATCAAAACGTAATTTACCCTAACCTAACCCAACGTAACATCTCGGCGGTAATATTCGGCAACATTCCTGGAGTGTTGGTCCCTACGTCTCCGTGGGATCTTCATATACATCAATAACGTAATATAACCTAACCTAAACCAACCTATCATCTCGGCGGTAATATTTGACAACATTCCAGGCGAGTTGGCCTCTACGTCTCCGTGGGAATTTTATATACATCAATAACGTAATATAACCTAACCTAACCCAACCTAACATCTCGGCACTAATATCTGACAACATTCCTGGCGAGTTGGCCTCTATCTCTCCGTGAGACCTTCATATACATCAATAACGTAATATAATCTAACCTAACCCAACCTATCATCTCGGCGGTAATATTTGACAACATTCCTGGTCAGTTGGCCTCAGCGTCTCCGTGGAACCTTCATATACATCAATAACGTAATATAACCTAACCTAACCCAACCTATCATCTCGGCGGTAATATTTGACATCATTCCTGGCGAGTTGGCCTCTACGCTTCCGTGGGACTTTTATATACATCAAAACGTAATTTACCCTAACCGAACCCAACGTAACATCTCGGCGGTAATATTCGGCAACATTCCTGGAGTGTTGGTCCCTACGTCTCCGTGGGATCTTCATATACATCAATAACGTAATATAACCTAACCTAAACCAACCTATCATCTCGGCGGTAATATTTGACATCATTCCTGGCGAGTTGGCCTCTACGCCTCCGTGGGACTTTTATATACATCAAAACGTAATTTACCCTAACCTAACCCAACGTAACATCTCGGCGGTAATATTCGGCAACATTCCTGGAGTGTTGGTCCCTACGTCTCCGTGGGATCTTCATATACATCAATAACGTAATATAACCTAACCTAAACCAACCTATCATCTCGGCGGTAATATTTGACAACATTCCAGGCGAGTTGGCCTCTACGTCTCCGTGGGAATTTTATATACATCAATAACGTAATATAACCTAACCTAACCCAACCTAACATCTCGGCACTAATATCTGACAACATTCCTGGCGAGTTGGCCTCTATCTCTCCGTGAGACCTTCATATACATCAATAACGTAATATAATCTAACCTAACCCAACCTATCATCTCGGCGGTAATATTTGACAACATTCCTGGTCAGTTGGCCTCTGCGTCTCCGTGGAACCTTCATATACATCAATAACGTAATATAACCTAACCTAACCCAACCTATCATCTCGGCGGTAATATTTGACATCATTCCTGGCGAGTTGGCCTCTACGCTTCCGTGGGACTTTTATATACATCAAAACGTAATTTACCCTAACCTAACCCAACGTAACATCTCGGCGGTAATATTCGGCAACATTCCTGGAGTGTTGGTCCCTACGTCTCCGTGGGATCTTCATATACATCAATAACGTAATATAACCTAACCTAAACCAACCTATCATCTCGGCGGTAATATTTGACAACATTCCAGGCGAGTTGGCCTCTACGTCTCCGTGGGAATTTTATATACATCAATAACGTAATATAACCTAACCTAACCCAACCTAACATCTCGGCACTAATATTTGACAACATTCCTGGCGAGTTGGCCTCTACCTCTCCGTGAGACCTTCATATACATCAATAACGTATTATAATCTAACCTAACCCAACCTATAATCTCGGCGGTAATATTTGACAACATTCCTGGTCAGTTGGCCTCTGCGTCTCCGTGGAACCTTCATATACATCAATAACGTAATATAACCTAACCTAACCCAACCTATCATCTCGGCGGTAATATTTGACAACATTCCTGGCGAGTTGGCCTCTACGTCTCCGTGGGACTTTTATATACATCAATAACGTAATTTAACCTAACCTAAACCTACGTAACATCTCGGCGGTAATATTTGACAACATTCCTGGCTTGATGGCCTCTACGTCTCCGTGGGACCTTCATATACATCAATAACATAATATTACCTAACCTAACCCAACCTATCATCTCGGCGGTAATATTTGACAACATTCCTGGCGAGTTGGCCTCTACGTCTCCGTGGGACTTTTATATACATCAATAACGTAATTTAACCTAACCTAAACCAACGTAACATCTCGGCGGTAATATTTGAGAACATTCCTGGCTTGCTGGCCTCTATGTTTCCGTGGGACCTTTATATACATCAATAACGTAGTATAACCTAACCTAGCCCAACCTATCATATCGGCGGTAATATTTGGCAACATTCCTGGCTTGTTGGCCTCTACGTCTCCGTGGGACCTTCATATACATCAATAACATAATATAACCTAACCTAACCCAACCTATAATCTCGGCGGTAATATTTGACAACATTCCTGGTCAGTTGGCCTCTGCGTCTCCGTGGAACCTTCATATACATCAATAACGTAATATAACCTAACCTAACCCAACCTATCATCTCGGCGGTAATATTTGACAACATTCCTGGCGAGTTGGCCTCTACGTCTACGTGGGACTTTTATATACATCAATAACGTAATTTAACCTAACCTAAACCTACGTAACATCTCGGCGGTAATATTTGACAACATTCCTGGCTTGATGGCCTCTACGTCTCCGTGGGACCTTCATATACATCAATAACGTAATATAACCTAACCTAACCCAAACTATCATCTCGGCGGTAATATTTGACATCATTCCTGGCGAGTTGGCCTCTACGCCTCCGTGGGACTTTTATATACATCAAAACGTAATTTACCCTAACCTAACCCAACGCAACATCTCGGCGGTAATATTCGGCAACATTTCTGGCTTGATGGCCTCTACGTCTCCGTGGGATCTTCATATACATCAATAACATAATATTACCTAACCTAACCCAACCTATCATCTCGGCGGTAATACTTGACAACATTCCTGGCGAGTTGGCCTCTACGTCTCCGTGGGACCTTTATATACATCAATAACGTAATATAACCTAACCTAACCCAACCTATCATCTCGGCGGTAATATTTGACAACATTCCTGACGAGTTGGCCTCTACATCTCCGTGGGACTTTTATATACATCAATAACGTAATTTAACCTAACCTAAACCAACGTAACATCTCGGCGGTAATATTTGAGAACATTCCTGGCTTGCTGGTCTCTAGGTTTCCGTGGGACCTTTATATACATCAATAACGTAGTATAACCTAACCTAGCCCAACCTATCATATCGGCGGTAATATTTGGCAACATTCCTGGCTTGTTGGCCTCTACGTCTCCGTGGGACCTTCATATACATCAATAACGTAATATAACCTAACCTAACCCAACCTATAATCTCGGCGGTAATATTTGACAACATGCCTGGTCAGTTGGCCTCTGCGTCTCCGTGGAACCTTCATATACATCAATAACGTAATATAACCTAACCTAACCCAACCTATCATCTCGGCGGTAATATTTGACATCATTCCTGGCGAGTTGGCCTCTACGTCTCCGTGGGACTTTTATATACATCAAAACGTAATTTACCCTAACCTAACCCAACGCAACATCTCGGCGGTAATATTCGGCAACATTTCTGGCTTGATGGCCTCTACGTCTCCGTGGGATCTTCATATACATCAATAACATAATATTACCTAACCTAACCCAACCTATCATCTCGGCGGTAATACTTGACAACATTCCTGGCGAGTTGGCCTCTACGTCTCCGTGGGACCTTCATATACATCAATAACGTAATATAACCTACCCTAACCCAACCTATCATCTCGGCGGTAATATTTGACATCATTCCTGGCGAGTTGGCCTCTACGCCTCCGTGGGACTTTTATATACATCAAAACGTAATTTACCCTAACCTAAACCAACGTAACATCTCGGCGGTAATATTTGAGAACATTCCTGTCTTGTTGGCCTCTACGTCTCCGTGGGACCTTCATATACATCAATAACGTAGTATAACCTAACCTAGCCCAACCTATCATATCGGCGGTAATATTTGACATCATTCCTGGCGAGTTGGCCTCTACGCCTCCGTGGGACTTTTATATACATCAATAACGTAATATAACCTAACCTAACCCAACCTATCATCTCGGCGGTAATACTTGACAACATTCCTGGCGAGTTGGCCTCTACGTCTCCGTGGGGCTTTTATATACATCAATAACGTAATATAACCTAACCTAACCCAACCTATCATCTCGGCGGTAATATTTGACATCATTCCTGGCGAGTTGGCCTCTACGCCTCCGTGGGACTTTTATATACATCAAAACGTAATTTACCCTAACCTAACCCAACGTAACATCTCGGCGGTAATATTTGACAACATTCCTGGTCAGTTGGCCTCTGCGTCTCCGTGGAACCTTCATATACATCAATAACGTAATATAACCTAACCTAACCCAACCTATCATCTCGGCGGTAATATTTGACATCATTCCTGGCGAGTTGGCCTCTACGCCTCCGTGGGACTTTTATATACATCAAAACGTAATTTACCCTAACCTAACCCAACGTAACATCTCGGCGGTAATATTTGACAACATTCCTGGTCAGTTGGCCTCTGCGTCTCCGTGGAACCTTCATATACATCAATAACGTAATATAACCTAACCTAACCCAACCTATCATCTCGGCGGTAATATATGACATCATTCCTGGCGAGTTGGCCTCTACGCTTCCGTGGGACTTTTATATACATCAAAACGTAATTTACCCTAACCTAACCCAACGTAACATCTCGGCGGTAATATTCGGCAACATTCCTGGTGTGTTGGTCCCTACGTCTCCGTGGGATCTTCATATACATCAATAACGTAATATAACCTAACCTAAACCAACCGATCATCTCGGCGGTAATATTTGACAACATTCCAGGCGAGTTGGCCCCTACGTCTCCGTGGGAATTTTATATACATCAATAACGTAATATAACCTAACCTAACCCAACCTATCATCTCGGCGGTAATATTTGACATCATTCCTGGCGAGTTGGCCTCTACGCCTCCGTGGGACTTTTATATACATCAAAACGTAATTTACCCTAACCTAACCCAACGTAACATCTCGGCGGTAATATTCGGCAACATTTCTGGCTTGATGGCCTCTACGTCTCCGTGGGATCTTCATATACATCAATAACATAATATTACCTAACCTAACCCAACCTATAATCTCGGCGGTAATATTTGACAACATTCCTGGTCAGTTGGCCTCTGCGTCTCCGTGGAACCTTCATATACATCAATAACGTAATATAACCTAACCTAACCCAACCTATCATCTCGGCGGTAATATTTGACAACATTCCTGGCGAGTTGGCCTCTACGTCTCCGTGGGACTTTTATATACATCAATAACGTAATTTAACCTAACCTAAACCTACGTAACATCTCGGCGGTAATATTTGGCAACATTCCTGGCTTGTTGGCCTGTACGTCTCCGTGGGACCTTCATATACATCAATAACATAATATTACCTAACCTAACCCAACCTATCATCTCGGCTGTAATACTTGACAACATTCCTGGCGAGTTGGCCTCTACGTCTCCATGGAACCTTCATATACATCAATAACGTAATATAACCTAACCTAACCCAACCTATCATCTCGGCGGTAATATTTGACAACATTCCTGACGAGTCGGCCTCTACATCTCCGTGGGACTTTTATATACATCAATAACGTAATTTAACCTAACCTAACCCAACCTATCATCTCGGCGGTAATATTTGACATCATTCCTGGCGAGTTGGCCTCTACGTCTCCGTGGGACTTTTATATACATCAAAACGTAATTTACCCTAACCTAACCCAACGCAACATCTCGGCGGTAATATTCGGCAACATTTCTGGCTTGATGGCCTCTACGTCTCCGTGGGATCTTCATATACATCAATAACATAATATTACCTAACCTAACCCAACCTATCATCTCGGCGGTAATACTTGACAACATTCCTGGCGAGTTGGCCTCTACGTCTCCGTGGGACCTTCATATACATCAATAACGTAATATAACCTAACCTAACCCAACCTATCATCTCGGCGGTAATATTTGACAACATTCCTGACGAGTTGGCCTCTACATCTCCGTGGGACTTTTATATACATCAATAACGTAATTTAACCTAACCTAAACCAACGTAACATCTCGGCGGTAATATTTGAGAACATTCCTGGCTTGTTGGCCTCTACGTCTCCGTGGGACCTTTATATACATCAATAACGTAGTATAACTTAACCTAGCCCAACCTATCATATCGGCGGTAATATTTGACATCATTCCTGGCGAGTTGGCCTCTACGCCTCCGTGGGACTTTTATATACATCAAAACGTAATTTACCCTAACCTAACCCAACGTAACATCTCGGCGGTAATATTCGGCAACATTCCTGGAGTGTTGGTCCCTACGTCTCCGTGGGATCTTCATATACATCAATAACGTAATATAACCTAACCTAAACCAACCTATCATCTCGGCGGTAATATTTGACAACATTCCAGGCGAGTTGGCCTCTACGTCTCCGTGGGAATTTTATATACATCAATAACGTAATATAACCTAACCTAACCCAACCTAACATCTCGGCACTAATATCTGACAACATTCCTGGCGAGTTGGCCTCTATCTCTCCGTGAGACCTTCATATACATCAATAACGTAATATAACCTAACCTAACCCAACCTATCATCTCGGCGGTAATATTTGACATCATTCCTGGCGAGTTGGCCTCTACGTCTCCGTGGGACTTTTATATACATCAAAACGTAATTTACCCTAACCTAACCCAACGCAACATGTCGGCGGTAATATTCGGCAACATTTCTGGCTTGATGGCCTCTACGTCTCCGTGGGATCTTCATATACATCAATAACATAATATTACCTAACCTAACCCAACCTATCATCTCGGCGGTAATACTTGACAACATTCCTGGCGAGTTGGCCTCTACGTCTCCGTGGGACCTTCATATACATCAATAACGTAATATAACCTAACCTAACCCAACCTATCATCTCGGCGGTAATATTTGACAACATTCCTGACGAGTTGGCCTCTACATCTCCGTGGGACTTTTATATACATCAATAACGTAATTTAACCTAACCTAAACCAACGTAACATCTCGGCGGTAATATTTGAGAACATTCCTGGCTTGTTGGCCTCTACGTCTCCGTGGGACCTTTATATACATCAATAACGTAGTATAACCTAACCTAGCCCAACCTATCATATCGGCGGTAATATTTGACGTCATTCCTGGCGAGTTGGCCTCTACGCCTCCGTGGGACTTTTATACACATCAATAACGTAATATAACCTAACCTAACCCAACCTATCATCTCGGCGGTAATACTTGACAACATTCCTGGCGAGTTGGCCTCTACGTCTCCGTGGGACTTTTATATACATCAATAACGTAATATAACCTACCCTAACCCAACCTATCATCTCGGCGGTAATACCTGACAACATTCCTGGCGAGTTGGCCTCTACGTCTCCGTGGGACCTTCATATACATCAGTAACGTAATATAACCTAACCTAACCCAACCTATCATATCGGCGGTAATATTTGACAACATTCCTGACGAGTTGGCCTCTACATCTCCGTGGGACTTTTATATACATCAATAACGTAATTTAACCTAACCTAAACCAACGTAACATCTCGGCGGTAATATTTGAGAACATTCCTGTCTTGTTGGCCTCTACGTCTCCGTGGGACCTTTATATACATCAATAACGTAGTATAACCTAACCTAGCCCAACCTATCATATCGGCGGTAATATTTGACATCATTCCTGGCGAGTTGGCCTCTACGCCTCCGTGGGACTTTTATATACATCAATAACGTAATATAACCTAACCTAACCCAACCTATCATCTCGGCGGTAATACTTGACAACATTCCTGGCGAGTTGGCCTCTACGTCTCCGTGGGACTTTTATATACATCAATAACGTAATATAACCTAACCTAACCCAACCTATCATCTCGGCGGTAATATTTGACATCATTCCTGGCGAGTTGGCCTCTACGCCTCCGTGGGACTTTTATATACATCAAAACGTAATTTACCCTAACCTAACCCAACGTAACATCTCGGCGGTAATATTTGACAACATTCCTGGTCAGTTGGCATCTGCGTCTCCGTGGAACCTTCATATACATCAATAACGTAATATAACCTAACCTAACCCAACCTATCATCTCGGCGGTAATATTTGACATCATTCCTGGCGAGTTGGCCTCTACGCTTCCGTGGGACTTTTATATACATCAAAACGTAATTTACCCTAACCTAACCCAACGTAACATCTCGGCGGTAATATTCGGCAACATTCCTGGAGTGTTGGTCCCTACGTCTCCGTGGGATCTTCATATACATCAATAACGTAATATAACCTAACCTAACCCAACCTATCATCTCGGCGGTAATACCTGACAACATTCCTGGCGAGTTGGCCTCTACGTCTCCGTGGGACCTTCATATACATCAATAACGTAATATAACCTAACCTAACCCAACCTATCATATCGGCGGTAATATTTGACAACATTCCTGACGAGTTGGCCTCTACATCTCCGTGGGACTTTTATATACATCAATAACGTAATTTAACCTAACCTAAACCAACGTAACATCTCGGCGGTAATATTTGAGAACATTCCTGGCTTGTTGGCCTCTACGTCTCCGTGGGACCTTTATATACATCAATAACGTAGTATAACCTAACCTAGCCCAACCTATCATATCGGCGGTAATATTTGACATCATTCCTGGCGAGTTGGCCTCTACGCCTCCGTGGGACTTTTATATACATCAATAACGTAATATAACCTAACCTAACCCAACCTATCATCTCGGCGGTAATACTTGACAACATTCCTGGCGAGTTGGCCTCTACGTCTCCGTGGGACTTTTATATACATCAATAACGTAATATAACCTAACCTAACCCAACCTATCATCTCGGCGGTAATATTTGACATCATTCCTGGCGAGTTGGCCTCTACGCCTCCGTGGGACTTTTATATACATCAAAACGTAATTTACCCTAACCTAACCCAACGTAACATCTCGGCGGTAATATTTGACAACATTCCTGGTCAGTTGGCCTCTGCGTCTCCGTGGAACCTTCATATACATCAATAACGTAATATAACCTAACCTAACCCAACCTATCATCTCGGCGGTAATATATGACATCATTCCTGGCGAGTTGGCCTCTACGCTTCCGTGGGACTTTTATATACATCAAAACGTAATTTACCCTAACCTAACCCAACGTAACATCTCGGCGGTAATATTCGGCAACATTCCTGGTGTGTTGGTCCCTACGTCTCCGTGGGATATTCATATACATCAATAACGTAATATAACCTAACCTAAACCAACCTATCATCTCGGCGGTAATATTTGACAACATTCCAGGCGAGTTGGCCCCTACGTCTCCGTGGGAATTTTATATACATCAATAACGTAATATAACCTAACCTAACCCAACCTATCATCTCGGCGGTAATATTTGACATCATTCCTGGCGAGTTGGCCTCTACGCCTCCGTGGGACTTTTATATACATCAAAACGTAATTTACCCTAACCTAACCCAACGTAACATCTCGGCGGTAATATTCGGCAACATTTCTGGCTTGATGGCCTCTACGTCTCCGTGGGATCTTCATATACATCAATAACATAATATTACCTAACCTAACCCAACCTATAATCTCGGCGGTAATATTTGACAACATTCCTGGTCAGTTGGCCTCTGCGTCTCCGTGGAACCTTCATATACATCAATAACGTAATATAACCTAACCTAACCCAACCTATCATCTCGGCGGTAATATTTGACAACATTCCTGGCGAGTTGGCCTCTACGTCTCCGTGGGACTTTTATATACATCAATAACGTAATTTAACCTAACCTAAACCTACGTAACATCTCGGCGGTAATATTTGGCAACATTCCTGGCTTGTTGGCCTCTACGTCTCCGTGGGACCTTCATATACATCAATAACATAATATTACCTAACCTAACCCAACCTATCATCTCGGCTGTAATACTTGACAACATTCCTGGCGAGTTGGCCTCTACGTCTCCATGGAACCTTCATATACATCAATAACGTAATATAACCTAACCTAACCCAACCTATCATCTCGGCGGTAATATTTGACAACATTCCTGACGAGTTGGCCTCTACATCTCCGTGGGACTTTTATATACATCAATAACGTAATTTAACCTAACCTAAACCAACGTAACATCTCGGCGGTAATATTTGAGAACATTCCTGGCTTGTTGGCCTCTACGTCTCCGTGGGACCTTTATATACATCAATAACGTAGTATAACCTAACCTAGCCCAACCTATCATATCGGCGGTAATATTTGACATCATTCCTGGCGAGTTGGCCTCTACGCCTCCGTGGGACTTTTATATACATCAATAACGTAATATAACCTAACCTAACCCAACCTATCATCTCGGCGGTAATACTTGACAACATTCCTGGCGAGTTGGCCTCTACGTCTCCGTGGGACTTTTATATACATCAATAACGTAATATAACCTAACCTAACCCAACCTATCATCTCGGCGGTAATATTTGACATCATTCCTGGCGAGTTGGCCTCTACGCCTCCGTGGGACTTTTATATACATCAAAACGTAATTTACCCTAACCTAACCCAACGTAACATCTCGGCGGTAATATTTGACAACATTCCTGGTCAGTTGGCCTCTGCGTCTCCGTGGAACCTTCATATACATCAATAACGTAATATAACCTAACCTAACCCAACCTATCATCTCGGCGGTAATATATGACATCATTCCTGGCGAGTTGGCCTCTACGCTTCCGTGGGACTTTTATATACATCAAAACGTAATTTACCCTAACCTAACCCAACGTAACATCTCGGCGGTAATATTCGGCAACATTCCTGGTGTGTTGGTCCCTACGTCTCCGTGGGATCTTCATATACATCAATAACGTAATATAACCTAACCTAAACCAACCTATCATCTCGGCGGTAATATTTGACAACATTCCAGGCGAGTTGGCCCCTACGTCTCCGTGGGAATTTTATATACATCAATAACGTAATATAACCTAACCTAACCCAACCTATCATCTCGGCGGTAATATTTGACATCATTCCTGGCGAGTTGGCCTCTACGCCTCCGTGGGACTTTTATATACATCAAAACGTAATTTACCCTAACCTAACCCAACGTAACATCTCGGCGGTAATATTCGGCAACATTTCTGGCTTGATGGCCTCTACGTCTCCGTGGGATCTTCATATACATCAATAACATAATATTACCTAACCTAACCCAACCTATAATCTCGGCGGTAATATTTGACAACATTCCTGGTCAGTTGGCCTCTGCGTCTCCGTGGAACCTTCATATACATCAATAACGTAATATAACCTAACCTAACCCAACCTATCATCTCGGCGGTAATATTTGACAACATTCCTGGCGAGTTGGCCTCTACGTCTCCGTGGGACTTTTATATACATCAATAACGTAATTTAACCTAACCTAAACCTACGTAACATCTCGGCGGTAATATTTGGCAACATTCCTGGCTTGTTGGCCTCTACGTCTCCGTGGGACCTTCATATACATCAATAACATAATATTACCTAACCTAACCCAACCTATCATCTCGGCTGTAATACTTGACAACATTCCTGGCGAGTTGGCCTCTACGTCTCCATGGAACCTTCATATACATCAATAACGTAATATAACCTAACCTAACCCAACCTATCATCTCGGCGGTAATATTTGACAACATTCCTGACGAGTTGGCCTCTACATCTCCGTGGGACTTTTATATACATCAATAACGTAATTTAACCTAACCTAACCCAACCTATCATCTCGGCGGTAATATTTGACATCATTCCTGGCGAGTTGGCCTCTACGTCTCCGTGGGACTTTTATATACATCAAAACGTAATTTACCATAACCTAACCCAACGCAACATCTCGGCGGTAATATTCGGCAACATTTCTGGCTTGATGGCCTCTACGTCTCCGTGGGATCTTCATATACATCAATAACATAATATAACCTAACCTAACCCAACCTATCATCTCGGCGGTAATACTTGACAACATTCCTGGCGAGTTGGCCTCTACGTCTCCGTGGGACCTTCATATACATCAATAACGTAATATAACCTAACCTAACCCAACCTATCATCTCGGCGGTAATATTTGACAACATTCCTGACGAGTTGGCCTCTACATCTCCGTGGGACTTTTATATACATCAATAACGTAATTTAACCTAACCTAAACCAACGTAACATCTCGGCGGTAATATTTGAGAACATTCCTGGCTTGTTGGCCTCTACGTCTCCGTGGGACCTTTATATACATCAATAACGTAGTATAACTTAACCTAGCCCAACCTATCATATCGGCGGTAATATTTGACATCATTCCTGGCGAGTTGGCCTCTACGCCTCCGTGGGACTTTTATATACATCAAAACGTAATTTACCCTAACCTAACCCAACGTAACATCTCGGCGGTAATATTCGGCAACATTCCTGGAGTGTTGGTCCCTACGTCTCCGTGGGATCTTCATATACATCAATAACGTAATATAACCTAACCTAAACCAACCTATCATCTCGGCGGTAATATTTGACAACATTCCAGGCGAGTTGGCCCCTACGTCTCCGTGGGAATTTTATATACATCAATAACGTAATATAACCTAACCTAACCCAACCTATCATCTCGGCGGTAATATTTGACATCATTCCTGGCGAGTTGGCCTCTACGCCTCCGTGGGACTTTTATATACATCAAAACGTAATTTACCCTAACCTAACCCAACGTAACATCTCGGCGGTAATATTCGGCAACATTTCTGGCTTGATGGCCTCTACGTCTCCGTGGGATCTTCATATACATCAATAACATAATATTACCTAACCTAACCCAACCTATAATCTCGGCGGTAATATTTGACAACATTCCTGGTCAGTTGGCCTCTGCGTCTCCGTGGAACCTTCATATACATCAATAACGTAATATAACCTAACCTAACCCAACCTATCATCTCGGCGGTAATATTTGACAACATTCCTGGCGAGTTGGCCTCTACGTCTCCGTGGGACTTTTATATACATCAATAACGTAATTTAACCTAACCTAAACCTACGTAACATCTCGGCGGTAATATTTGGCAACATTCCTGGCTTGTTGGCCTCTACGTCTCCGTGGGACCTTCATATACATCAATAACATAATATTACCTAACCTAACCCAACCTATCATCTCGGCTGTAATACTTGACAACATTCCTGGCGAGTTGGCCTCTACGTCTCCATGGAACCTTCATATACATCAATAACGTAATATAACCTAACCTAACCCAACCTATCATCTCGGCGGTAATATTTGACAACATTCCTGACGAGTTGGCCTCTACATCTCCGTGGGACTTTTATATACATCAATAACGTAATTTAACCTAACCTAACCCAACCTATCATCTCGGCGGTCATATTTGACATCATTCCTGGCGAGTTGGCCTCTACGTCTCCGTGGGACTTTTATATACATCAAAACGTAATTTACCCTAACCTAACCCAACGCAACATCTCGGCGGTAATATTCGGCAACATTTCTGGCTTGATGGCCTCTACGTCTCCGTGGGATCTTCACATACATCAATAACATAATATTACCTAACCTAACCCAACCTATCATCTCGGCGGTAATACTTGACAACATTCCTGGCGAGTTGGCCTCTACGTCTCCGTGGGACCTTCATATACATCAATAACGTAATATAACCTAACCTAACCCAACCTATCATCTCGGCGGTAATATTTGACAACATTCCTGACGAGTTGGCCTCTACATCTCCGTGGGACTTTTATATACATCAATAACGTAATTTAACCTAACCTAAACCAACGTAACATCTCGGCGGTAATATTTGAGAACATTCCTGGCTTGCTGGCCTCTATGTTTCCGTGGGACCTTTATATACATCAATAACGTAGTATAACCTAACCTAGCCCAACCTATCATATCGGCGGTAATATTTGGCAACATTCCTGGCTTGTTGGCCTCTACGTCTCCGTGGGACCTTCATATACATCAATAACGTAATATAACCTAACCTAACCCAACCTATCATCTCGGCGGTAATATTTGACATCATTCCTGGCGAGTTGGCCTCTACGCCTCCGTGGGACTTTTATATACATCAATAACGTAATATAACCTAACCTAACCCAACCTATCATCTCGGCGGTAATACTTGACAACATTCCTGGCGAGTTGGCCTCTACGTCTCCGTGGGACTTTTATATACATCAATAACGTAATATAACCTAACCTAACCCAACCTATCATCTCGGCGGTAATATTTGACATCATTCCTGGCGAGTTGGCCTCTACGCCTCCGTGGGACTTTTATATACATCAAAACGTAATTTACCCTAACCTAACCCAACGTAACATCTCGGCGGTAATATTTGACAACATTCCTGGTCAGTTGGCCTCTGCGTCTCCGTGGAACCTTCATATACATCAATAACGTAATATAACCTAACCTAACCCAACCTATCATCTCGGCGGTAATATTTGACAACATTCCTGACGAGTTGGCCTCTACATCTCCGTGGGACTTTTATATACATCAATAACGTAATTTAACCTAACCTAAACCAACGTAACATCTCGGCGGTAATATTTGAGAACATTCCTGGCTTGTTGGCCTCTACGTCTCCGTGGGACCTTTATATACATCAATAACGTAGTATAACCTAACCTAGCCCAACCTATCATATCGGCGGTAATATTTGACATCATTCCTCGCGAGTTGGCCTCTACGCCTCCGTGGGACTTTTATATACATCAATAACGTAATATAACCTAACCTAACCCAACCTATCATCTCGGCGGTAATACTTGACAACATTCCTGGCGAGTTGGCCTCTACGTCTCCGTGGGACTTTTATATACATCAATAACGTAATATAACCTAACCTAACCCAACCTATCATCTCGGCGGTAATATTTGACATCATTCCTGGCGAGTTGGCCTCTACGCCTCCGTGGGACTTTTATATACATCAAAACGTAATTTACCCTAACCTAACCCAACGTAACATCTCGGCGGTAATATTTGACAACATTCCTGGTCAGTTGGCCTCTGCGTCTCCGTGGAACCTTCATATACATCAATAACGTAATATAACCTAACCTAACCCAACCTATCATCTCGGCAGTAATATTTGACATCATTCCTGGCGAGTTGGCCTCTACGCTTCCGTGGGACTTTTATATACATCAAAACGTAATTTACCCTAACCTAACCCAACGTAACATCTCGGCGGTAATATTCGGCAACATTCCTGGAGTGTTGGTCCCTACGTCTCCGTGGGATCTTCATATACATCAATAACGTAATATAACCTAACCTAACCCAACCTATCATCTCGGCGGTAATACTTGACAACATTCCTGGCGAGTTGGCCTCTACGTCTCCGTGGGACCTTCATATACATCAATAACGTAATATAACCTAACCTAACCCAACCTATCATATCGGCGGTAATATTTGACAACATTCCTGACGAGTTGGCCTCTACATCTCCGTGGGACTTTTATATACATCAATAACGTAATTTAACCTAACCTAAACCAACGTAACATCTCGGCGGTAATATTTGAGAACATTCCTGGCTTGTTGGCCTCTACGTCTCCGTGGGACCTTTATATACATCAATAACGTAGTATAACCTAACCTAGCCCAACCTATCATATCGGCGGTAATATTTGACATCATTCCTGGCGAGTTGGCCTCTACGCCTCCGTGGGACTTTTATATACATCAATAACGTAATATAACCTAACCTAACCCAACCTATCATCTCGGCGGTAATACTTGACAACATTCCTGGCGAGTTGGCCTCTACGTCTCCGTGGGACTTTTATATACATCAATAACGTAATATAACCTAACCTAACCCAACCTATCATCTCGGCGGTAATATTTGACATCATTCCTGGCGAGTTGGCCTCTACGCCTCCGTGGGACTTTTATATACATCAAAACGTAATTTACCCTAACCTAACCCAACGTAACATCTCGGCGGTAATATTTGACAACATTCCTGGTCAGTTGGCCTCTGCGTCTCCGTGGAACCTTCATATACATCAATAACGTAATATAACCTAACCTAACCCAACCTATCATCTCGGCGGTAATATATGACATCATTCCTGGCGAGTTGGCCTCTACGCTTCCGTGGGACTTTTATATACATCAAAACGTAATTTACCCTAACCTAACCCAACGTAACATCTCGGCGGTAATATTCGGCAACATTCCTGGTGTGTTGGTCCCTACGTCTCCGTGGGATCTTCATATACATCAATAACGTAATATAACCTAACCTAAACCAACCTATCATCTCGGCGGTAATATTTGACAACATTCCAGGCGAGTTGGCCCCTACGTCTCCGTGGGAATTTTATATACATCAATAACGTAATATAACCTAACCTAACCCAACCTATCATCTCGGCGGTAATATTTGACATCATTCCTGGCGAGTTGGCCTCTACGCCTCCGTGGGACTTTTATATACATCAAAACGTAATTTACTCTAACCTAACCCAACGTAACATCTCGGCGGTAATATTCGGCAACATTTCTGGCTTGATGGCCTCTACGTCTCCGTGGGATCTTCACATACATCAATAACATAATATTACCTAACCTAACCCAACCTATCATCTCGGCGGTAATACTTGACAACATTCCTGGCGAGTTGGCCTCTACGTCTCCGTGGGACCTTCATATACATCAATAACGTAATATAACCTAACCTAACCCAACCTATCATCTCGGCGGTAATATTTGACAACATTCCTGACGAGTTGGCCTCTACATCTCCGTGGGACTTTTATATACATCAATAACGTAATTTAACCTAACCTAAACCAACGTAACATCTCGGCGGTAATATTTGAGAACATTCCTGGCTTGCTGGCCTCTATGTTTCCGTGGGACCTTTATATACATCAATAACGTAGTATAACCTAACCTAGCCCAACCTATCATATCGGCGGTAATATTTGGCAACATTCCTGGCTTGTTGGCCTCTACGTCTCCGTGGGACCTTCATATACATCAATAACGTAATATAACCTAACCTAACCCAACCTATCATCTCGGCGGTAATATTTGACATCATTCCTGGCGAGTTGGCCTCTACGCCTCCGTGGGACTTTTATATACATCAATAACGTAATATAACCTAACCTAACCCAACCTATCATCTCGGCGGTAATACTTGACAACATTCCTGGCGAGTTGGCCTCTACGTCTCCGTGGGACTTTTATATACATCAATAACGTAATATAACCTAACCTAACCCAACCTATCATCTCGGCGGTAATATTTGACATCATTCCTGGCGAGTTGGCCTCTACGCCTCCGTGGGACTTTTATATACATCAAAACGTAATTTACCCTAACCTAACCCAACGTAACATCTCGGCGGTAATATTTGACAACATTCCTGGTCAGTTGGCCTCTGCGTCTCCGTGGAACCTTCATATACATCAATAACGTAATATAACCTAACCTAACCCAACCTATCATCTCGGCGGTAATATTTGACAACATTCCTGACGAGTTGGCCTCTACATCTCCGTGGGACTTTTATATACATCAATAACGTAATTTAACCTAACCTAAACGAACGTAACATCTCGGCGGTAATATTTGAGAACATTCCTGGCTTGCTGGCCTCTACGTCTCCGTGGGACCTTCATATACATCAATAACGTAATATAACCTAACCTAACCCAACCTATCATCTCGGCGGTAATATTTGACATCATTCCTGGCGAGTTGGCCTCTACGCCTCCGTGGGACTTTTATATACATCAATAACGTAATATAACCTAACCTAACCCAACCTATCATCTCGGCGGTAATACTTGACAACATTCCTGGCGAGTTGGCCTCTACGTCTCCGTGGGACTTTTATATACATCAATAACGTAATATAACCTAACCTAACCCAACCTATCATCTCGGCGGTAATATTTGACATCATTCCTGGCGAGTTGGCCTCTACGCCTCCGTGGGACTTTTATATACATCAAAACGTAATTTACCCTAACCTAACCCAACGTAACATCTCGGCGGTAATATTTGACAACATTCCTGGTCAGTTGGCCTCTGCGTCTCCGTGGAACCTTCATATACATCAATAACGTAATATAACCTAACCTAACCCAACCTATCATCTCGGCGGTAATATATGACATCATTCCTGGCGAGTTGGCCTCTACGCTTCCGTGGGACTTTTATATACATCAAAACGTAATTTACCCTAACCTAACCCAACGTAACATCTCGGCGGTAATATTCGGCAACATTCCTGGTGTGTTGGTCCCTACGTCTCCGTGGGATCTTCATATACATCAATAACGTAATATAACCTAACCTAAACCAACCTATCATCTCGGCGGTAATATTTGACAACATTCCAGGCGAGTTGGCCCCTACGTCTCCGTGGGAATTTTATATACATCAATAACGTAATATAACCTAACCTAACCCAACCTATCATCTCGGCGGTAATATTTGACATCATTCCTGCCGAGTTGGCCTCTACGCCTCCGTGGGATTTTATATACATCAAAACGTAATTTACCCTAACCTAACCCAACGTAACATCTCGGCGGTAATATTCGGCAACATTTCTGGCTTGATGGCCTCTACGTCTCCGTGGGATCTTCATATACATCAATAACATAATATTACCTAACCTAACCCAACCTATAATCTCGGCGGTAATATTTGACAACATTCCTGGTCAGTTGGCCTCTGCGTCTCCGTGGAACCATCATATACATCAATAACGTAATATAACCTAACCTAACCCAACCTATCATCTCGGCGGTAATATTTGACAACATTCCTGGCGAGTTGGCCTCTACGTCTCCGTGGGACTTTTATATACATCAATAACGTAATTTAACCTAACCTAAACCTACGTAACATCTCGGCGGTAATATTTGACAACATTCCTGGCTTGATCGCCTCTACGTCTCCATGGAACCTTCATATACATCAATAACGTAATATAACCTAACCTAACCCAACCTATCATCTCGGCGGTAATATTTGACAACATTCCTGGCTTGATCGCCTCTACGTCTCCATGGAACCTTCATATACATCAATAACGTAATATAACCTAACCTAACCCAACCTATCATCTCGGCGGTAATATTTGACATCATTCCTGGCGAGTTGGCCTCTACGCCTCCGTGGGACTTTTATATACATCAATAACGTAATATAACCTAACCTAACCCAACCTATCATCTCGGCGGTAATATTTGACAACATTCCTGACGAGTTGGCCTCTACATCTCCGTGGGACTTTTATATACATCAATAACGTAATTTAACCTAACCTAACCCAACCTATCATCTCGGCGGTAATATTTGACAACATTCCTGGCGAGTTGGCCTCTACGTCTCCGTGGGACTTTTATATACATCAATAACGTAATTTAACCTAACCTAAACCTACGTAACATCTCGGCGGTAATATTTGACAACATTCCTGGCTTGATCGCCTCTACGTCTCCATGGAACCTTCATATACATCAATAACGTAATATAACCTAACCTAACCCAACCTATCATCTCGGCGGTAATATTTGACATCATTCCTGGCGAGTTGGCCTCTACGCCTCCGTGGGACTTTTATATACATCAATAACGTAATATAACCTAACCTAACCCAACCTATCATCTCGGCGGTAATACTTGACAACATTCCTGGCGAGTTGGCCTCTACGTCTCCGTGGGACTTTTATATACATCAATAACGTAATATAACCTAACCTAACCCAACCTATCATCTCGGCGGTAATATTTGACATCATTCCTGGCGAGTTGGCCTCTACGCCTCCGTGGGACTTTTATATACATCAAAACGTAATTTACCCTAACCTAACCCAACGTAACATCTCGGCGGTAATATTTGACAACATTCCTGGTCAGTTGGCCTCTGCGTCTCCGTGGAACCTTCATATACATCAATAACGTAACATAACCTAACCTAACCCAACCTATCATCTCGGCGGTAATATTTGACAACATTCCTGACGAGTTGGCCTCTACATCTCCGTGGGACTTTTATATACATCAATAACGTAATTTAACCTAACCTAAACGAACGTAACATCTCGGCGGTAATATTTGAGAACATTCCTGGCTTGCTGGCCTCTACGTCTCCGTGGGACCTTCATATACATCAATAACGTAATATAACCTAACCTAACCCAACCTATCATCTCGGCGGTAATATTTGACATCATTCCTGGCGAGTTGGCCTCTACGCCTCCGTGGGACTTTTATATACATCAATAACGTAATATAACCTAACCTAACCCAACCTATCATCTCGGCGGTAATACTTGACAACATTCCTGGCGAGTTGGCCTCTACGTCTCCGTGGGACTTTTATATACATCAATAACGTAATATAACCTAACCTAACCCAACCTATCATCTCGGCGGTAATATTTGACATCATTCCTGGCGAGTTGGCCTCTACGCCTCCGTGGGACTTTTATATACATCAAAACGTAATTTACCCTAACCTAACCCAACGTAACATCTCGGCGGTAATATTTGACAACATTCCTGGTCAGTTGGCCTCTGCGTCTCCGTGGAACCTTCATATACATCAATAACGTAATATAACCTAACCTAACCCAACCTATCATCTCGGCGGTAATATATGACATCATTCCTGGCGAGTTGGCCTCTACGCTTCCGTGGGACTTTTATATACATCAAAACGTAATTTACCCTAACCTAACCCAACGTAACATCTCGGCGGTAATATTCGGCAACATTCCTGGTGTGTTGGTCCCTACGTCTCCGTGGGATCTTCATATACATCAATAACGTAATATAACCTAACCTAAACCAACCTATCATCTCGGCGGTAATATTTGACAACATTCCAGGCGAGTTGGCCCCTACGTCTCCGTGGGAATTTTATATACATCAATAACGTAATATAACCTAACCTAACCCAACCTATCATCTCGGCGGTAATATTTGACATCATTCCTGCCGAGTTGGCCTCTACGCCTCCGTGGGACTTTTATATACATCAAAACGTAATTTACCCTAACCTAACCCAACGTAACATCTCGGCGGTAATATTCGGCAACATTTCTGGCTTGATGGCCTCTACGTCTCCGTGGGATCTTCATATACATCAATAACATAATATTACCTAACCTAACCCAACCTATAATCTCGGCGGTAATATTTGACAACATTCCTGGTCAGTTGGCCTCTGCGTCTCCGTGGAACCATCATATACATCAATAACGTAATATAACCTAACCTAACCCAACCTATCATCTCGGCGGTAATATTTGACAACATTCCTGGCGAGTTGGCCTCTACGTCTCCGTGGGACTTTTATATACATCAATAACGTAATTTAACCTAACCTAAACCTACGTAACATCTCGGCGGTAATATTTGACAACATTCCTGGCTTGATCGCCTCTACGTCTCCATGGAACCTTCATATACATCAATAACGTAATATAACCTAACCTAACCCAACCTATCATCTCGGCGGTAATATTTGACAACATTCCTGGCTTGATCGCCTCTACGTCTCCATGGAACCTTCATATACATCAATAACGTAATATAACCTAACCTAACCCAACCTATCATCTCGGCGGTAATATTTGACATCATTCCTGGCGAGTTGGCCTCTACGCCTCCGTGGGACTTTTATATACATCAATAACGTAATATAACCTAACCTAACCCAACCTATCATCTCGGCGGTAATATTTGACAACATTCCTGACGAGTTGGCCTCTACATCTCCGTGGGACTTTTATATACATCAATAACGTAATTTAACCTAACCTAACCCAACCTATCATCTCGGCGGTAATATTTGACAACATTCCTGGCGAGTTGGCCTCTACGTCTCCGTGGGACTTTTATATACATCAATAACGTAATTTAACCTAACCTAAACCTACGTAACATCTCGGCGGTAATATTTGACAACATTCCTGGCTTGATCGCCTCTACGTCTCCATGGAACCTTCATATACATCAATAACGTAATATAACCTAACCTAACCCAACCTATCATCTCGGCGGTAATATTTGACAACATTTCTGACGAGTTGGCCTCTACATCTCCGTGGGACTTTTATATACATCAATAACGTAATTTAACCTAACCTAAACCAACGTAACATCTCGGCGGTAATATTTGAGAACATTCCTGGCTTGCTGGCCTCTATGTTTCCGTGGGACCTTTATATACATCAATAACGTAGTATAACCTAACCTAGCCCAACCTATCATATCGGCGGTAATATTTGACAACATTCCTGGCTTGATCGCCTCTACGTCTCCATGGAACCTTCATATACATCAATAACGTAATATAACCTAACCTAACCCAACCTATCATCTCGGCGGTAATATTTGACAACATTCCTGACGAGTTGTCCTCTACATCTCCGTGGGACTTTTATATACATCAATAACGTAATTTAACCTAACCTAAACCAACGTAACATCTCGGCGGTAATATTTGAGAACATTCCTGGCTTGCTGGCCTCTATGTTTCCGTGGGACCTTTATATACATCAATAACGTAGTATAACCTAACCTAGCCCAACCTATCATATCGGCGGTAATATTTGGCAACATTCCTGGCTTGTTGGCCTCTACGTCTCCGTGGGACCTTCATATACATCAATAACGTAATATAACCTAACCTAACCCAACCTATCATCTCGGCGGTAATATTTGACATCATTCCTGGCGAGTTGGCCTCTACGCCTCCGTGGGACTTTTATATACATCACTAACGTAATATAACCTAACCTAACCCAACCTATCATCTCGGCGGTAATATTTGACATCATTCCTGGCGAGTTGGCCTCTACGCCTCCGTGGGACATTTATATACATCAATAACGTAATATAACCTCACCTAACCCAACCTATCATCTCGGCGGTAATATTTGACATCATTCCTGGCGAGTTGGCCTCTACGCCTCCGTGGGACTTTTATATACATCAAAACGTAATTTACCCTAACCTAACCCAACGTAACATCTCGGCGGTAATATTTGACAACATTCCTGGTCAGTTGGCCTCTGCGTCTCCGTGGAACCTTCATATACATCAATAACGTAATATAACCTAACCTAACCCAACCTATCATCACGGCGGTAATATTTGACAACATTCCTGACGAGTTGGCCTCTACATCTCCGTGGGACTTTTATATACATCAATAACGTAATTTAACCTAACCTAAACCAACGTAACATCTCGGCGGTAATATTTGAGAACATTCCTGGCTTGCTGGCCTCTACGTCTACGTGGGACCTTCATATACATCAATAACGTAATATAACCTAACCTAACCCAACCTATCATCTCGGCGGTAATATTTGACATCATTCCTGGCGAGTTGGCCTCTACGCCTCCGTGGGACTTTTATATACATCAATAACGTAATATAACCTAACCTAACCCAACCTATCATCTCGGCGGTAATACTTGACAACATTCCTGGCGAGTTGGCCTCTACGTCTCCGTGGGACTTTTATATACATCAATAACGTAATATAACCTAACCTAACCCAACCTATCATCTCGGCGGTAATATTTGACATCATTCCTGGCGAGTTGGCCTCTACGCCTCCGTGGGACTTTTATATACATCAAAACGTAATTTACCCTAACCTAACCCAACGTAACATCTCGGCGGTAATATTCGGCAACATTCCTGGTGTGTTGGTCCCTACGTCTCCGTGGGATCTTCATATACATCAATAACGTAATATAACCTAACCTAAACCAACCTATCATCTCGGCGGTAATATTTGACAACATTCCAGGCGAGTTGGCCCCTACGTCTCCGTGGGAATTTTATATACATCAATAACGTAATATAACCTAACCTAACCCAACCTATCATCTCGGCGGTAATATTTGACATCATTCCTGCCGAGTTGGCCTCTACGCCTCCGTGGGACTTTTATATACATCAAAACGTAATTTACCCTAACCTAACCCATCGTAACATCTCGGCGGTAATATTCGGCAACATTTCTGGCTTGATGGCATCTACGTCTCCGTGGGATCTTCATATACATCAATAACATAATATTACCTAACCTAACCCAACCTATAATCTCGGCGGTAATATTTGACAACATTCCTGGTCAGTTGGCCTCTGCGTCTCCGTGGAACCATCATATACATCAATAACGTAATATAACCTAACCTAACCCAACCTATCATCTCGGCGGTAATATTTGACAACATTCCTGGCGAGTTGGCCTCTACGTCTCCGTGGGACTTTTATATACATCAATAACGTAATTTAACCTAACCTAAACCTACGTAAGATCTCGGCGGTAATATTTGACAACATTCCTGGCTTGATCGCCTCTACGTCTCCATGGAACCTTCATATACATCAATAACGTAATATAACCTAACCTAACCCAACCTATCATCTCGGCGGTAATATTTGACAACATTTCTGACGAGTTGGCCTCTACATCTCCGTGGGACTTTTATATACATCAATAACGTAATTTAACCTAACCTAAACCAACGTAACATCTCGGCGGTAATATTTGAGAACATTCCTGGCTTGCTGGCCTCTATGTTTCCGTGGGACCTTTATATACATCAATAACGTAATATAACCTAACCTAACCCAACCTATCATCTCGGCGGTAATACTTGACAACATTCCTGGCGAGTTGGCCTCTACGTCTCCGTGGGACTTTTATATACATCAATAACGTAATATAACCTAACCTAACCCAACCTATCATCTCGGCGGTAATATTTGACATCATTCCTGGCGAGTTGGCCTCTACGCCTCCGTGGGACTTTTATATACATCAAAACGTAATTTACCCTAACCTAACCCAACGTAACATCTCGGCGGTAATATTTGACAACATTCCTGGTCAGTTGGCCTCTGCGTCTCCGTGGAACCTTCATATACATCAATAACGTAATATAACCTAACCTAACCCAACCTATCATCTCGGCGGTAATATATGACATCATTCCTGGCGAGTTGGCCTCTACGCTTCCGTGGGACTTTTATATACATCAAAACGTAATTTACCCTAACCTAACCCAACGTAACATCTCGGCGGTAATATTCGGCAACATTCCTGGTGTGTTGGTCCCTACGTCTCCGTGGGATCTTCATATACATCAATAACGGAATATAACCTAACCTAAACCAACCTATCATCTCGGCGGTAATATTTGACAACATTCCAGGCGAGTTGGCCCCTACGTCTCCGTGGGAATTTTATATACATCAATAACGTAATATAACCTAACCTAACCCAACCTATCATCTCGGCGGTAATATTTGACATCATTCCTGGCGAGTTGGCCTCTACGCCTCCGTGGGACTTTTATATACATCAAAACGTAATTTACCCTAACCTAACCCAACGTAACATCTCGGCGGTAATATTCGGCAACATTTCTGGCTTGATGGCTTCTACGTCTCCGTGGGATCTTCGTATACATCAATAACATAATATTACCTAACCTAACCCAACCTATCATCTCGGCGGTAATACTTGACAACATTCCTGGCGAGTTGGCCTCTACGTCTCCGTGGGACCTTCATATACATCAATAACGTAATATAACCTAACCTAACCCAACCTATCATCTCGGCGGTAATATTTGACAACATTCCTGACGAGTTGGCCTCTACATCTACGTGGGACGTTTATATACGTCAATAACGTAATTTAACCTAACCTAAACCAACATAACATCTCGGCGGTAATATTTGAGAACATTCCTGGCTTGCTGGCCTCTATGTTTCCGTGGGACCTTTATATACATCAATAACGTAGTATAACCTAACCTAGCCCAACCTATCATATCGGCGGTAATATTTAGCAACATTCCTGGCTTGTTGGCCTCTACGTCTCCGTGGGACCTTCATATACATCAATAACGTAATATAACCTAACCTAACCCAACCTATCATCTCGGCGGTAATATTTGACATCATTCCTGGCGAGTTGGCCTCTACGCCTCCGTGGGACTTTTATATACATCAATAACGTAATATAACCTAACCTAACCCAACCTATCATCTCGGCGGTAATATTTGACATCATTCCTGGCGAGTTGGCCTCTACGCCTCCGTGGGACATTTATATACATCAATAACGTAATATAACCTAACCTAACCCAACCTATCATCTCGGCGGTAATATTTGACAACATTCCTGGTCAGTTGGCCTCTGCGTCTCCGTGGAACCTTCATATACATCAATAACGTAATATAACCTAACCTAACCCAACCTATCATCTCGGCGGTAATATTTGACAACATTCCAGGCGAGTTGGCCCCTACGTCTCCGTGGGAATTTTATATACATCAATAACGTAATATAACCTAACCTAACCCAACCTATCATCTCGGCGGTAATATTTGACATCATTCCTGCCGAGTTGGCCTCTACGCCTCCGTGGGACTTTTATATACATCAAAACGTAATTTACCCTAACCTAACCCATCGTAACATCTCGGCGGTAATATTCGGCAACATTTCTGGCTTGATGGCCTCTACGTCTCCGTGGGATCTTCATATACATCAATAACATAATATTACCTAACCTAACCCAACCTATAATCTCGGCGGTAATATTTGACAACATTCCTGGTCAGTTGGCCTCTGCGTCTCCGTGGAACCATCATATACATCAATAACGTAATATAACCTAACCTAACCCAACCTATCATCTCGGCGGTAATATTTGACAACATTCCTGGCGAGTTGGCCTCTACGTCTCCGTGGGACTTTTATATACATCAATAACGTAATTTAACCTAACCTAAACCTACGTAAGATCTCGGCGGTAATATTTGACAACATTCCTGGCTTGATCGCCTCTACGTCTCCATGGAACCTTCATATACATCAATAACGTAATATAACCTAACCTAACCCAACCTATCATCTCGGCGGTAATATTTGACAACATTTCTGACGAGTTGGCCTCTACATCTCCGTGGGACTTTTATATACATCAATAACGTAATTTAACCTAACCTAAACCAACGTAACATCTCGGCGGTAATATTTGAGAACATTCCTGGCTTGCTGGCCTCTATGTTTCCGTGGGACCTTTATATACATCAATAACGTAATATAACCTAACCTAACCCAACCTATCATCTCGGCGGTAATACTTGACAACATTCCTGGCGAGTTGGCCTCTACGTCTCCGTGGGACTTTTATATACATCAATAACGTAATATAACCTAACCTAACCCAACCTATCATCTCGGCGGAAATATTTGACATCATTCCTGGCGAGTTGGCCTCTACGCCTCCGTGGGACTTTTATATACATCAAAACGTAATTTACCCTAACCTAACCCAACGTAACATCTCGGCGGTAATATTTGACAACATTCCTGGTCAGTTGGCCTCTGCGTCTCCGTGGAACCTTCATATACATCAATAACGTAATATAACCTAACCTAACCCAACCTATCATCTCGGCGGTAATATATGACATCATTCCTGGCGAGTTGGCCTCTACGCTTCCGTGGGACTTTTATATACATCAAAACGTAATTTACCCTAACCTAACCCAACGTAACATCTCGGCGGTAATATTCGGCAACATTCCTGGTGTGTTGGTCCCTACGTCTCCGTGGGATCTTCATATACATCAATAACGGAATATAACCTAACCTAAACCAACCTATCATCTCGGCGGTAATATTTGACAACATTCCAGGCGAGTTGGCCCCTACGTCTCCGTGGGAATTTTATATACATCAATAACGTAATATAACCTAACCTAACCCAACCTATCATCTCGGCGGTAATATTTGATATCATTCCTGGCGAGTTGGCCTCTACGCCTCCGTGGGACTTTTATATACATCAAAACGTAATTTACCCTAACCTAACCCAACGTAACATCTCGGCGGTAATATTCGGCAACATTTCTGGCTTGATGGCTTCTACGTCTCCGTGGGATCTTCATATACATCAATAACATAATATTACCTAACCTAACCCAACCTATCATCTCGGCGGTAATACTTGACAACATTCCTGGCGAGTTGGCCTCTACGTCTCCGTGGGACCTTCATATACATCAATAACGTAATATAACCTAACCTAACCCAACCTATCATCTCGGCGGTAATATTTGACAACATTCCTGACGAGTTGGCCTCTACATCTACGTGGGACGTTTATATACGTCAATAACGTAATTTAACCTAACCTAAACCAACATAACATCTCGGCGGTAATATTTGAGAACATTCCTGGCTTGCTGGCCTCTATGTTTCCGTGGGACCTTTATATACATCAATAACGTAGTATAACCTAACCTAGCCCAACCTATCATATCGGCGGTAATATTTGACATCATTCCTGGCGAGTTGGCCTCTACGCCTCCGTGGGACATTTATATACATCAATAACGTAATATAACCTAACCTAACCCAACCTATCATCTCGGCGGTAATATTTGACAACATTCCTGGTCAGTTGGCCTCTGCGTCTCCGTGGAACCTTCATATACATCAATAACGTAATATAACCTAACCTAACCCAACCTATCATCTCGGCGGTAATATTTGACATCATTCCTAGCGAGTTGGCCTCTACGCTTCCGTGGGACTTTTATATACATCAAAACGTAATTTACCCTAACCTAACCCAACGTAACATCTCGGCGGTAATATTTGACAACATTCCTGGCGAGTTGGCCTCTACGTCTCCGTGGGACTTTTATATACACCAATAACGTAATTTAACCTAACCTAAACCAACGTAACATCTCGGCGGTAATATTTGACAACATTCCTGGCTTGCTGGCCTCTATGTTTCCGTCAGACCTTCATATACATCAATAACGTAATATAATCTAACCTAACCCAACCTATAACCTCGGCGGTAATATTTGACAACATTCCTGGTCAGTTGGCCTCTGCGTCTCCGTGGAACCTTCATATACATCAATAACGTAATATAAACTAACCTAACCCAACCTATCATCTCGGCGGTAATATTTGACATCATTCCTGGCGAGTTGGCCTCTACGCCTCCGTGGGACTTTTATATACATCAAAACGTAATTTACCCTAACCTAACCCAACGTAACATCTCGGCGGTAATATTCGGCAACATTTCTGGCTTGATGGCCTCTACGTCTCCGTGGGATCTTCATATACATCAATAACATAATATTACCTAACCTAACCCAACCTATAATCTCGGCGGTAATATTTGACAACATTCCTGGTCAGTTGGCCTCTGCGTCTCCGTGGAACCTTCATATACATCAATAACGTAATATAACCTAACCTAACCCAACCTATCATCTCGGCGGTAATATTTGACAACATTCCTGGCGAGTTGGCCTCTACGTCTCCGTGGGACTTTTATATACATCAATAACGTAATTTAACCTAACCTAAACCTACGAAACATCTCGGCGGTAATATTTGACAACATTCCTGGCTTGATCGCCTCTACGTCTCCATGGAACCTTCATATACATCAATAACGTAATATAACCTAACCTAACCCAACCTATCATCTCGGCGGTAATATTTGACAACATTTCTGACGAGTTGGCCTCTACATCTCCGTGGGACTTTTATATACATCAATAACGTAATTTAACCTAACCTAAACCAACGTAACATCTCGGCGGTAATATTTGAGAACATTCCTGGCTTGCTGGCCTCTATGTTTCCGTGGGACCTTTATATACATCAATAACGTAGTATAACCTAACCTAGCCCAACCTATCATATCGGCGGTAATATTTGACAACATTCCTGGCTTGATCGCCTCTACGTCTCCATGGAACCTTCATATACATCAATAACGTAATATAACCTAACCTAACCCAACCTATCATCTCGGCGGTAATATTTGACAACATTCCTGACGAGTTGGCCTCTACATCTCCGTGGGACTTTTATATACATCAATAACGTAATTTAACCTAACCTAAACCAACGTAACATCTCGGCGGTAATATTTGAGAACATTCCTGGCTTGCTGGCCTCTATGTTTCCGTGGGACCTTTATATACATCAATAACGTAGTATAACCTAACCTAGCCCAACCTATCATATCGGCGGTAATATTTGGCAACATTCCTGGCTTGTTGGCCTCTACGTCTCCGTGGGACCTTCATATACATCAATAACGTAATATAACCTAACCTAACCCAACCTATCATCTCGGCGGTAATATTTGACATCATTCCTGGCGAGTTGGCCTCTATGCCTCCGTGGGACTTTTATATACATCACTAACGTAATATAACCTAACCTAACCCAACCTATCATCTCGGCGGTAATATTTGACATCATTCCTGGCGAGTTGGCCTCTACGCCTCCGTGGGACATTTATATACATCAATAACGTAATATAACCTCACCTAACCCAACCTATCATCTCGGCGGTAATATTTGACAACATTCCTGGCTTGCTGGCCTCTATGTTTCCGTGGGACTTTTATATACATCAATAACGTAGTATAACCTAACCTAACCCAACCTAACATCTCGGCACTAATATTTGACACCATTCCTGGCTTGATGGCCTCTACGTCTCCGTGGGACCTTCATATACATCAATAACATAATATTACCTAACCTAACCCAACCTATCATCTCGGCGGTAATACTTGACAACATTCCCGGCGAGTTGGCCTCTACGTCTCCGTGGGACTTTTATATACATCAATAACGTAATATAACCTAACCTAACCCAACCTCTCATCTCGGCGGTAATATGTGACATCATTCCTGGCGAGTTGGCCTCTACGCCTCCGTGGGACTTTTACATACATCAAAACGTAATTTACCCTAACCTAACCCAACGTAACATCTCGGCGGTAATATTTGACAACATTCCTGGCTTGCTGGCCTCTATGTTTCCGTGGGACCTTTATATACATCAATAACGTAGTATAACCTAACCTAGCCCAACCTATCATATCGGCGGTAATATTTAGCAACATTCCTGGCGAGTTGGCCTCTACGTCTCCGTGGGACCTTCATATACATCAATAACGTAATATAACCTAACCTAACCCAACCTATCATCTCGGCGGTAATATTTGACAACATTCCTGACGAGTTGGCCTCTACATCTCCGTGGGACGTTTATATACATCAATAACGTAATTTAACCTAACCTAAACCAACATAACATCTCGGCGGTAATATTTGAGAACATTCCTGGCTTGCTGGCCTCTATGTTTCCGTGGGACCTTTATATACATCAATAACGTAGTATAACCTAACCTAGCCCAACCTATCATATCGGCGGTAATATTTAGCAACATTCCTGGCTTGTTGGCCTCTACGTCTCCGCGGGACCTTCATATACATCAATAACGTAATATAACCTAACCTAACCCAACCTATCATCTCGGCGGTAATATTTGACATCATTCCTGGCGAGTTGGCCTCTACGCCTCCGTGGGACTTTTATATACATCAATAACGTAATATAACCTAACCTAACCCAACCTATCATCTCGGCGGTAATATTTGACATCATTCCTGGCGAGTTGGCCTCTACGCCTCCGTGGGACATTTATATACATCAATAACGTAATATAACCTAACCTAACCCAACCTATCATCTCGGCGGTAATATTTGACAACATTCCTGGTCAGTTGGCCTCTGCGTCTCCGTGGAACCTTCATATACATCAATAACGTAATATAACCTAACCTAACCCAACCTATCATCTCGGCGGTAATATTTGACATCATTCCTAGCGAGTTGGCCTCTACGCTTCCGTGGGACTTTTATATACATCAAAACGTAATTTACCCTAACCTAACCCAACGTAACATCTCGGCGGTAATATTTGACAACATTCCTGGCGAGTTGGCCTCTACGTCTCCGTGGGACTTTTATATACACCAATAACGTAATTTAACCTAACCTAAACCAACGTAACATCTCGGCGGTAATATTTGACAACATTCCTGGCTTGCTGGCCTCTATGTTTCCGTCAGACCTTCATATACATCAATAACGTAATATAATCTAACCTAACCCAACCTATAACCTCGGCGGTAATATTTGACAACATTCCTGGTCAGTTGGCCTCTGCGTCTCCGTGGAACCTTCATATACATCAATAACGTAATATAAACTAACCTAACCCAACCTATCATTTCGGCGGTAATATTTGACATCATTCCTGGCGAGTTGGCCTCTACGTCTCCGTGGGAATTTTATATACATCAATAACGTAATATAACCTAACCTAACCCAACCTATCATCTCGGCACTAATATTTGACAACATTCCAGGCGAGTTGGACTCTACGTCTCCGTGGGAATTTTATATACATCATTAACGTAATATAACCTAACCTAACCCAACCTAACATCTCGGCACTAATATTTGACAACATTCCTGGCGAGATGGCCTCTACCTCTCCGTGAGACCTTCATATACATCAATAACGTAATATAGTCTAACCTAACCCAACCTATCATCTCGGCGGTAATATTTGACAACATTCCTGGTCAGTTGGCCTCTGCGTCTCCGTGGAACCTTCATATACATCAATAACGTAATATAACCTAACCTAACCCAACCTATCATCTCGGCGGTAATATTTGACAACATTCCTGGCGAGTTGAACTCTACGTCTCCGTGGGACTTTTATATACATCAATAACGTAATTTAACCTAACCTAAACCTACGTAACATCTCGGCGGTAATTTTTGACAACATTCCTGGCTTGATGGCCTCTACGTCTCCGTGGGACCTTCATATACATCAGTAACATAATATTACCTAACCTGAAGCAACCTATCATCTCGGCGGTAATATTTGACAACATTCCATGTGAGTTGGCCTCTACGTCTCCGTGGGAATTTTATATACATCAATAACGAAATATAACCTAACCTAACCCAACCTAACATCTCGGCACTAATATTTGACAACATTCCAGGCGAGTTGGCATCTACGTCTCCGTGGCAATTTTATATACATCAATAACGTAATATAACCTAACCTAACCCAACCTAACATCTCGGCACTAATATTTGACAACATTCCAGGCGAGTTGGCCTCTACGTCTCCGTGGCAATTTTATATACATCAATAACGTAATATAACCTAACCTAACCCAACCTAACATCTCGGCACTAATATTTGACAACATTCCTGGCGAGTCGGCCTCTACGTCTCCGTGCGACCTTCATATACATCAATAACGTAATATAACGTAACCTAACCCAACTTATCTTATCGGCGGTAATTTTTGACAACATTGCTGGCGAGTTGGCCTCTACGTCTCCGTGGGATCTTCATATACATCAATAACGTAATATAACCTATCCTAACCCAACCTATCATCTCGGCACTAATATTTGACAACATTCCAGGCGAGTTGGCCTCTACGTCTCCGTGGGAATTTTATATACATCAATAACGTAATATAACCTAACCTAACCCAACCTAACATCTCGACACTAATATTTGACAACATTCCTAGCGAGTTGGCCTCTACGTCTCCGTGGGACTTTTATATACATCAATAACGTAATTTAACCTAACCTAAACCTACGTAACATCTCGGCGGTAATTTTTGACAACATTCCTGGCTTGATGGCCTCTACGTCTTCGTGGGACCTTCATATACATCAGTAACATAATATTACCTAACCTGAAGCAACCTATCATCTCGGCGGTAATTTTTGACAACATTCTATGTGAGTTGGCCTCTACGTCTCCGTGGGAATTTTATATACATCAATAACGTAATATAACCTAACCTAACCCAACCTAACATCTCGGCACTAATATTTGACAACATTCCAGGCGAGTTGGCCTCTACTTCTCCCTGGCAATTTTATATACATCAATAACGTAATATAACCTAACCTAACCCAACCTAACATCTCGGCACTAATATTTGACAACATTCCTGGCGAGTCGGCCTCTACGTCTCCGTGCGGCCTTCATATACATCAATAACGTAATATAACGTAACCTAACCCAACCTATCTTATCGGCGGTAATTTTTGACAACATTCCTGGCGAGTTGGCCTCTACGTCTCCGTGGGATCTTCATATACATCAATAACGTAATATAACCTATCCTAACCCAACCTATCATCTCGGCGGTAATATTTGACAACATTCCTGGTCAGTTGGCCTCTGCGTCTCCGTGGAACCTTCATATACATCAATAACGTAATATAACCTAACCTAACCCAACCTATCATCTCGGCGGTAATATTTGACAACATTCCTGGCGAGTTGAACTCTACGTCTCCGTGGGACTTTTATATACATCAATAACGTAATTTAACCTAACCTAAACCTACGTAACATCTCGGCGGTAATTTTTGACAACATTCCTGGCTTGATGGCCTCTACGTCTCCGTGGGACCTTCATATACATCAGTAACATAATATTACCTAACCTGAAGCAACCTATCATCTCGGCGGTAATATTTGACAACATTCCATGTGAGTTGGCCTCTACGTCTCCGTGGGAATTTTATATACATCAATAACGAAATATAACCTAACCTAACCCAACCTAACATCTCGGCACTAATATTTGACAACATTCCAGGCGAGTTGGCCTCTACGTCTCCGTGGCAATTTTATATACATCAATAACGTAATATAACCTAACCTAACCCAACCTAACATCTCGGCACTAATATTTGACAACATTCCAGGCGAGTTGGCCTCTACGTCTCCGTGGCAATTTTATATACATCAATAACGTAATATAACCTAACCTAACCCAACCTAACATCTCGGCACTAATATTTGACAACATTCCTGGCGAGTCGGCCTCTACGTCTCCGTGCGACCTTCATATACATCAATAACGTAATATAACGTAACCTAACCCAACTTATCTTATCGGCGGTAATTTTTGACAACATTGCTGGCGAGTTGGCCTCTACGTCTCCGTGGGATCTTCATATACATCAATAACGTAATATAACCTATCCTAACCCAACCTATCATCTCGGCACTAATATTTGACAACATTCCAGGCGAGTTGGCCTCTACGTCTCCGTGGGAATTTTATATACATCAATAACGTAATCTAACCTAACCTAACCCAACCTAACATCTCGACACTAATATTTGACAACATTCCTAGCGAGTTGGCCTCTACGTCTCCGTGGGACTTTTATATACATCAATAACGTAATTTAACCTAACCTAAACCTACGTAACATCTCGGCGGTAATTTTTGACAACATTCCTGGCTTGATGGCCTCTACGTCTTCGTGGGACCTTCATATACATCAGTAACATAATATTACCTAACCTGAAGCAACCTATCATCTCGGCGGTAATTTTTGACAACATTCTATGTGAGTTGGCCTCTACGTCTCCGTGGGAATTTTATATACATCAATAACGTAATATAACCTAACCTAACCCAACCTAACATCTCGGCACTAATATTTGACAACATTCCAGGCGAGTTGGCCTCTACTTCTCCCTGGCAATTTTATATACATCAATAACGTAATATAACCTAACCTAACCCAACCTAACATCTCGGCACTAATATTTGACAACATTCCTGGCGAGTCGGCCTCTACGTCTCCGTGCGGCCTTCATATACATCAATAACGTAATATAACGTAACCTAACCCAACCTATCTTATCGGCGGTAATTTTTGACAACATTCCTGGCGAGTTGGCCTCTACGTCTCCGTGGGATCTTCATATACATCAATAACGTAATATAACCTATCCTAACCCAACCTATCATCTCGGCGGTAATATTTGACAACATTCCTGGTCAGTTGGCCTCTGCGTCTCCGTGGAACCTTCATATACATCAATAACGTAATATAACCTAACCTAACCCAACCTATCATCTCGGCGGTAATATTTGACAACATTCCTGGCGAGTTGAACTCTACGTCTCCGTGGGACTTTTATATACATCAATAACGTAATTTAACCTAACCTAAACCTACGTAACATCTCGGCGGTAATTTTTGACAACATTCCTGGCTTGATGGCCTCTACGTCTCCGTGGCACCTTCATATACATCAGTAACATAATATTACCTAACCTGAAGCAACCTATCATCTCGGCGGTAATATTTGACAACATTCCATGTGAGTTGGCCTCTACGTCTCCGTGGGAATTTTATATACATCAATAACGAAATATAACCTAACCTAACCCAACCTAACATCTCGGCACTAATATTTGACAACATTCCAGGCGAGTTGGCCTCTACGTCTCCGTGGCAATTTTATATACATCAATAACGTAATATAACCTAACCTAACCCAACCTAACATCTCGGCACTAATATTTGACAACATTCCTGGCGAGTCGGCCTCTACGTCTCCGTGCGACCTTCATATACATCAATAACGTAATATAACGTAACCTAACCCAACTTATCTTATCGGCGGTAATTTTTTACAACATTGCTGGCGAGTTGGCCTCTACGTCTCCGTGGGATCTTCATATACATCAATAACGTAATATAACCTATCCTAACCCAACCTATCATCTCGGCACTAATATTTGACAACATTCCAGGCGAGTTGGCCTCTACGTCTCCGTGGGAATTTTATATACATCAATAACGTAATATAACCTAACCTAACCCAACCTAACATCTCGACACTAATATTTGACAACATTCCTAGCGAGTTGGCCTTTACGTCTCCGTGGGACTTTTATATACATCAATAACGTAATTTAACCTAACCTAAACCTACGTAACATCTCGGCGGTAATTTTTGACAACATTCCTGGCTTGATGGCCTCTACGTCTCCGTGGGACCTTCATATACATCAATAACATAATATTACCTAACCTGAAGCAACCTATCATCTCGGCGGTAATACTTGACAACATTCCTGGCGAGTTGGCCTCTACGTCTTCGTGGAACCTTCATATACATCAATAACGTAATATAACCTAACCTAACCCAACCTATCATCTCGGCGGTAATATTTGACAACATTCCTGGATTGATGGCCTCTACGTCTCCGTGGGACCTTCATATACATCAATAACATAATATAACCTAACTTGAAGCAACCTATCATCTCGGCGCTAATATTTGACAACATTGCTGGCGAGTTGAGTTCTACGTCTCCGTGGGACCTTCATATACATCAATAACGTAATATCACCTAACCTAACCCAACCTATCATCTCGGCGGTTATATTTGAAAACATTCCTGTCGAGTTGGCCTCTACGTCTCCATGGGACTTTTATATACATTAATAACGTAATTTAACCTAACCTAACCCAACCTAACATCTCGGCGGTAATATTTGACAACATTCCTGGCGAGTTGGCCTCTACCTCTCCGTGGGACTTTCATATACGTCAATAACGTAATATAACCTAACCTAACCCAACCTAAGATCTCGGCACTAATATTTGACAACATTCCTGGCGAGTTGGCCTCTACGTCTTCGTGGAACCTTCATATACATCAATAACGTAATATAACCTAACCTAACCCAACCTATCATCTCGGCGGTAATATTTGACATCATTCCTGGCGAGTTGGCCTCTACGCCTCCGTGGGACTTTTATATACATCAATAACGTAATATAACCTAACCTAACCCAACCTAAGATCTCGGCACTAATATTTGACAACATTCCTGGCGAGTTGGTCTCTACGCCTCCGTGCGACATTCATATACATCAATAACGTAATATAACCTAACCTGAACCAACCTATCATCTCGGCGGTAATACTTGACAACATTCCTGGCGAGTTGGACTCTACGTCTCCGTGGGACTTTTATACACATCAATAACGTAATTTAACCTAACCTAGACCTACGTAACATCTCGGCGGTAATTTTTGACAACATTCCTGGCTTGATGGCCTCTACGTCTCCGTGGGACCTTCATATACATCATTAACATAATATTACCTAACCTGAAGCAACCTATCATCTCGGCGGTAATATTTGACAACATTCCATGTGAGTTGGCCTCTACGTCTCCGTGGGAATTTTATATACATCAATAACGTAATATAACCTAACCTAACCCAACCTAACATCTCGGCACTAATATTTGACAACATTCCAGGCGAGTTGGCCTCTACTTCTCCGTGGCAATTTTATATACATCAATAACGTAATATAACCTAACCTAACCCAACCTAACATCTCGACACTAATATTTGACAACATTCCTAGCGAGTTGGCCTCTACGTCTCCGTGGGACTTTTATATACATCAATAACGTAATTTAACCTAACCTAAACCTACGTAACATCTCGGCGGTAATTTTTGACAACATTCCTGGCTTGATGGCCTCTACGTCTCCGTGGGACCTTCATATACATCAATAACATAATATTACCTAACCTGAAGCAACCTATCATCTCGGCGGTAATACTTGACAACATTCCTGGCGAGTTGGCCTCTACGTCTTCGTGGAACCTTCATATACATCAATAACGTAATATAACCTAACCTAACCCAACCTATCATCTCGGCGGTAATATTTGACAACATTCCTGGCTTGATGGCCTCTACGTCTCCGTGGGACCTTCATATACATCAATAACATAATATAACCTAACCTGAAGCAACCTATCATCTCGGCGCTAATATTTGACAACATTGCTGGCGAGTTGTGTTCTACGTCTCCGTGGGACCTTCATATACATCAATAACGTAACATCACCTAACCTAACCCAACCTACCATCTCGGCGGTTATATTTGAAAACATTCCTGTCGAGTTGGCCTCTACGTCTCCATGGGACTTTTATATACATTAATAACGTAATTTAACCTAACCTAACCCAACCTAACATATCGGCGGTAATATTTGACAACCTTCCTGGCGAGTTGGCCTCTACCTCTCCGTGGGACTTTCATATACGTCAATAACGTAATATAACCTAACCTAACCCAACCTAAGATCTCGGCACTAATATTTGACAACATTCCTGGCGAGTTGGCCTCTACGTCTTCGTGGAACCTTCATATACATCAATAACGTAATATAACCTAACCTAACCCAACCTATCATCTCGGCGGTAATATTTGACATCATTCCTGGCGAGTTGGCCTCTACCTCTCCGTGGGACTTTCATATACGTCAATAACGTAATATAACCTAACCTAACCCAACCTAAGATCTCGGCACTAATATTTGACAACATTCCTGGCGAGTTGGTCTCTACGCCTCCGTGCGACATTCATATACATCAATAACGTAATATAACCTAACCTGAACCAACCTATCATCTCGGCGGTAATACTTGACAACATTCCTGGCGAGTTGAGGTCTACGTCTCCGTGGGAATTTTATATACATCAATAACGTAATATAACCTAACCTAACCCAACCTATCATCTCGGCGGTAATATTTGACATCATTCCTGGCGAGTTGGCCTCTACGCCTCCGTGGGACTTTTATATACATCAAAACGTAATTTACCCTAACCTAACCCAACGTAACATCTCGGCGGTAATATTCGGCAACATTTCTGGCTTGATGGCCTCTACGTCTCCGTGGGATCTTCATATACATCAATAACATAATATTACCTAACCTAACCCAACCTATCATCTCGGCGGTAATATTTGACATCATTCCTGGCGAGTTGGCCTCTACGCCTCCGTGGGACTTTTATATACATCAAAACGTAATTTACCCTAACCTAACCCAACGTAACATCTCGGCGGTAATATTCGGCAACATTTCTGGCTTGATGGCCTCTACGTCTCCGTGGGATCTTCATATACATCAATAACATAATATTACCTAACCTAACCCAACCTATAATCTCGGCGGTAATATTTGACAACATTCCTGGTCAGTTGGCCTCTGCGTCTCCGTGGAACCTTCATATACATCAATAACGTAATATAACCTAACCTAACCCAACCTATCATCTCGGCGGTAATATTTGACAACATTCCTGGCGAGTTGGCCTCTACGTCTCCGTGGGACTTTTATATACATCAATAACGTAATTTAACCTAACCTAAACCTACGTAACATCTCGGCGGTAATATTTGACAACATTCCTGGCTTGATCGCCTCTACGTCTCCATGGAACCTTCATATACATCAATAACGTAATATAACCTAACCTAACCCAACCTATCATCTCGGCGGTAATATTTGACAACATTTCTGACGAGTTGGCCTCTACATCTCCGTGGGACTTTTATATACATCAATAACGTAATTTAACCTAACCTAAACCAACGTAACATCTCGGCGGTAATATTTGAGAACATTCCTGGCTTGCTGGCCTCTATGTTTCCGTGGGACCTTTATATACATCAATAACGTAGTATAACCTAACCTAGCCCAACCTATCATATCGGCGGTAATATTTGACAACATTCCTGGCTTGATCGCCTCTACGTCTCCATGGAACCTTCATATACATCAATAACGTAATATAACCTAACCTAACCCAACCTATCATCTCGGCGGTAATATTTGACAACATTCCTGACGAGTTGGCCTCTACATCTCCGTGGGACTTTTATATACATCAATAACGTAATTTAACCTAACCTAAACCAACGTAACATCTCGGCGGTAATATTTGAGAACATTCCTGGCTTGCTGGCCTCTATGTTTCCGTGGGACCTTTATATACATCAATAACGTAGTATAACCTAACCTAGCCCAACCTATCATATCGGCGGTAATATTTGGCAACATTCCTGGCTTGTTGGCCTCTACGTCTCCGTGGGACCTTCATATACATCAATAACGTAATATAACCTAACCTAACCCAACCTATCATCTCGGCGGTAATATTTGACATCATTCCTGGCGAGTTGGCCTCTACGCCTCCGTGGGACTTTTATATACATCACTAACGTAATATAACCTAACCTAACCCAACCTATCATCTCGGCGGTAATATTTGACATCATTCCTGGCGAGTTAGCCTCTACGCCTCCGTGGGACATTTATATACATCAATAACGTAATATAACCTCACCTAACCCAACCTATCATCTCGGCGGTAATATTTGACAACATTCCTGGCTTGCTGGCCTCTATGTTTCCGTGGGACTTTTATATACATCAATAACGTAGTATAACCTAACCTAACCCAACCTAACATCTCGGCACTAATATTTGACACCATTCCTGGCTTGATGGCCTCTACGTCTCCGTGGGACCTTCATATACATCAATAACATAATATTACCTAACCTAACCCAACCTATCATCTCGGCGGTAATACTTGACAACATTCCCGGCGAGTTGGCCTCTACGTCTCCGTGGGACTTTTATATACATCAATAACGTAATATAACCTAACCTAACCCAACCTCTCATCTCGGCGGTAATATGTGACATCATTCCTGGCGAGTTGGCCTCTACGCCTCCGTGGGACTTTTACATACATCAAAACGTAATTTACCCTAACCTAACCCAACGTAACATCTCGGCGGTAATATTTGACAACATTCCTGGCTTGCTGGCCTCTATGTTTCCGTGGGACCTTTATATACATCAATAACGTAGTATAACCTAACCTAGCCCAACCTATCATATCGGCGGTAATATTTAGCAACATTCCTGGCGAGTTGGCCTCTACGTCTCCGTGGGACCTTCATATACATCAATAACGTAATATAACCTAACCTAACCCAACCTATCATCTCGGCGGTAATATTTGACAACATTCCTGACGAGTTGGCCTCTACATCTCCGTGGGACGTTTATATACATCAATAACGTAATTTAACCTAACCTAAACCAACATAACATCTCGGCGGTAATATTTGAGAACATTCCTGGCTTGCTGGCCTCTATGTTTCCGTGGGACCTTTATATACATCAATAACGTAGTATAACCTAACCTAGCCCAACCTATCATATCGGCGGTAATATTTAGCAACATTCCTGGCTTGTTGGCCTCTACGTCTCCGTGGGACCTTCATATACATCAATAACGTAATATAACCTAACCTAACCCAACCTATCATCTCGGCGGTAATATTTGACATCATTCCTGGCGAGTTGGCCTCTACGCCTCCGTGGGACTTTTATATACATCAATAACGTAATATAACCTAACCTAACCCAACCTATCATCTCGGCGGTAATATTTGACATCATTCCTGGCGAGTTGGCCTCTACGCCTCCGTGGGACATTTATATACATCAATAACGTAATATAACCTAACCTAACCCAACCTATCATCTCGGCGGTAATATTTGACAACATTCCTGGTCAGTTGGCCTCTGCGTCTCCGTGGAACCTTCATATACATCAATAACGTAATATAACCTAACCTAACCCAACCTATCATCTCGGCGGTAATATTTGACATCATTCCTGGCGAGTTGGCCTCTACGCCTCCGTGGGACTTTTATATACATCAATAACGTAATATAACCTAACCTAACCCAACCTATCATCTCGGCGGTAATATTTGACATCATTCCTGGCGAGTTGGCCTCTACGTCTCCGTGGGATCTTCATATACATCAATAACGTAATATAACCTATCCTAACCCAACCTATCATCTCGGCACTAATATTTGACAACATTCCAGGCGAGTTGGCCTCTACGTCTCCGTGGGAATTTTATATACATCAATAACGTAATATAACCTAACCTAACCCAACCTAACATCTCGACACTAATATTTGACAACATTCCTAGCGAGTTGGCCTCTACGTCTCCGTGGGACTTTTATATACATCAATAACGTAATTTAACCTAACCTAAACCTACGTAACATCTCGGCGGTAATTTTTGACAACATTCCTGGCTTGATGGCCTCTACGTCTCCGTGGGACCTTCATATACATCAATAACATAATATTACCTAACCTGAAGCAACCTATCATCTCGGCGGTAATACTTGACAACATTCCTGGCGAGTTGGCCTCTACGTCTTCGTGGAACCTTCATATACATCAATAACGTAATATAACCTAACCTAACCCAACCTATCATCTCGGCGGTAATATTTGACAACATTCCTGGCTTGATGGCCTCTACGTCTCCGTGGGACCTTCATATACATCAATAACATAATATAACCTAACCTGAAGCAACCTATCATCTCGGCGCTAATATTTGACAACATTGCTGGCGAGTTGTGTTCTACGTCTCCGTGGGACCTTCATATACATCAATAACGTAACATCACCTAACCTAACCCAACCTACCATCTCGGCGGTTATATTTGAAAACATTCCTGTCGAGTTGGCCTCTACGTCTCCATGGGACTTTTATATACATTAATAACGTAATTTAACCTAACCTAACCCAACCTAACATATCGGCGGTAATATTTGACAACCTTCCTGGCGAGTTGGCCTCTACCTCTCCGTGGGACTTTCATATACGTCAATAACGTAATATAACCTAACCTAACCCAACCTAAGATCTCGGCACTAATATTTGACAACATTCCTGGCGAGTTGGTCTCTACGCCTCCGTGCGACATTCATATACATCAATAACGTAATATAACCTAACCTGAACCAACCTATCATCTCGGCGGTAATACTTGACAACATTCCTGGCGAGTTGAGGTCTACGTCTCCGTGGGAATTTTATATACATCAATAACGTAATATAACCTAACCTAACCCAACCTATCATCTCGGCGGTAATATTTGACATCATTCCTGGCGAGTTGGCCTCTACGCCTCCGTGGGACTTTTATATACATCAAAACGTAATTTACCCTAACCTAACCCAACGTAACATCTCGGCGGTAATATTCGGCAACATTTCTGGCTTGATGGCCTCTACGTCTCCGTGGGATCTTCATATACATCAATAACATAATATTACCTAACCTAACCCAACCTATCATCTCGGCGGTAATATTTGACATCATTCCTGGCGAGTTGGCCTCTACGCCTCCGTGGGACTTTTATATACATCAAAACGTAATTTACCCTAACCTAACCCAACGTAACATCTCGGCGGTAATATTCGGCAACATTTCTGGCTTGATGGCCTCTACGTCTCCGTGGGATCTTCATATACATCAATAACATAATATTACCTAACCTAACCCAACCTATAATCTCGGCGGTAATATTTGACAACATTCCTGGTCAGTTGGCCTCTGCGTCTCCGTGGAACCTTCATATACATCAATAACGTAATATAACCTAACCTAACCCAACCTATCATCTCGGCGGTAATATTTGACAACATTCCTGGCGAGTTGGCCTCTACGTCTCCGTGGGACTTTTATATACATCAATAACGTAATTTAACCTAACCTAAACCTACGTAACATCTCGGCGGTAATATTTGACAACATTCCTGGCTTGATCGCCTCTACGTCTCCATGGAACCTTCATATACATCAATAACGTAATATAACCTAACCTAACCCAACCTATCATCTCGGCGGTAATATTTGACAACATTTCTGACGAGTTGGCCTCTACATCTCCGTGGGACTTTTATATACATCAATAACGTAATTTAACCTAACCTAAACCAACGTAACATCTCGGCGGTAATATTTGAGAACATTCCTGGCTTGCTGGCCTCTATGTTTCCGTGGGACCTTTATATACATCAATAACGTAGTATAACCTAACCTAGCCCAACCTATCATATCGGCGGTAATATTTGACAACATTCCTGGCGAGTTGGCCTCTACGTCTCCGTGGGACCTTCATATACATCAATAACGTAATATAACCTAACCTAACCCAACCTATCATCTCGGCGGTAATATTTGACAACATTCCTGACGAGTTGGCCTCTACATCTCCGTGGGACGTTTATATACATCAATAACGTAATTTAACCTAACCTAAACCAACATAACATCTCGGCGGTAATATTTGAGAACATTCCTGGCTTGCTGGCCTCTATGTTTCCGTGGGACCTTTATATACATCAATAACGTAGTATAACCTAACCTAGCCCAACCTATCATATCGGCGGTAATATTTAGCAACATTCCTGGCTTGTTGGCCCCTACGTCTCCGTGGGACCTTCATATACATCAATAACGTAATATAACCTAACCTAACCCAACCTATCATCTCGGCGGTAATATTTGACATCATTCCTGGCGAGTTGGCCTCTACGCCTCCGTGGGACTTTTATATACATCAATAACGTAATATAACCTAACCTAACCCAACCTATCATCTCGGCGGTAATATTTGACATCATTCCTGGCGAGTTGGCCTCTACGCCTCCGTGCGACATTCATATACATCAATAACGTAATATAACCTAACCTGAACCAACCTATCATCTCGGCGGTAATACTTGACAACATTCCTGGCGAGTTGAGGTCTACGTCTCCGTGGGAATTTTATATACATCAATAACGTAATATAACCTAACCTAACCCAACCTATCATCTCGGCGGTAATATTTGACATCATTCCTGGCGAGTTGGCCTCTACGCCTCCGTGGGACTTTTATATACATCAAAACGTAATTTACCCTAACCTAACCCAACGTAACATCTCGGCGGTAATATTCGGCAACATTTCTGGCTTGATGGCCTCTACGTCTCCGTGGGATCTTCATATACATCAATAACATAATATTACCTAACCTAACCCAACCTATCATCTCGGCGGTAATATTTGACATCATTCCTGGCGAGTTGGCCTCTACGCCTCCGTGGGACTTTTATATACATCAAAACGTAATTTACCCTAACCTAACCCAACGTAACATCTCGGCGGTAATATTCGGCAACATTTCTGGCTTGATGGCCTCTACGTCTCCGTGGGATCTTCATATACATCAATAACATAATATTACCTAACCTAACCCAACCTATAATCTCGGCGGTAATATTTGACAACATTCCTGGTCAGTTGGCCTCTGCGTCTCCGTGGAACCTTCATATACATCAATAACGTAATATAACCTAACCTAACCCAACCTATCATCTCGGCGGTAATATTTGACAACATTCCTGGCGAGTTGGCCTCTACGTCTCCGTGGGACTTTTATATACATCAATAACGTAATTTAACCTAACCTAAACCTACGTAACATCTCGGCGGTAATATTTGACAACATTCCTGGCTTGATCGCCTCTACGTCTCCATGGAACCTTCATATACATCAATAACGTAATATAACCTAACCTAACCCAACCTATCATCTCGGCGGTAATATTTGACAACATTTCTGACGAGTTGGCCTCTACATCTCCGTGGGACTTTTATATACATCAATAACGTAATTTAACCTAACCTAAACCAACGTAACATCTCGGCGGTAATATTTGAGAACATTCCTGGCTTGCTGGCCTCTATGTTTCCGTGGGACCTTTATATACATCAATAACGTAGTATAACCTAACCTAGCCCAACCTATCATATCGGCGGTAATATTTGACAACATTCCTGGCTTGATCGCCTCTACGTCTCCATGGAACCTTCATATACATCAATAACGTAATATAACCTAACCTAACCCAACCTATCATCTCGGCGGTAATATTTGACAACATTCCTGACGAGTTGGCCTCTACATCTCCGTGGGACTTTTATATACATCAATAACGTAATTTAACCTAACCTAAACCAACGTAACATCTCGGCGGTAATATTTGAGAACATTCCTGGCTTGCTGGCCTCTATGTTTCCGTGGGACCTTTATATACATCAATAACGTAGTATAACCTAACCTAGCCCAACCTATCATATCGGCGGTAATATTTGGCAACATTCCTGGCTTGTTGGCCTCTACGTCTCCGTGGGACCTTCATATACATCAATAACGTAATATAACCTAACCTAACCCAACCTATCATCTCGGCGGTAATATTTGACATCATTCCTGGCGAGTTGGCCTCTACGGCTCCGTGGGACTTTTATATACATCACTAACGTAATATAACCTAACCTAACCCAACCTATCATCTCGGCGGTAATATTTGACATCATTCCTGGCGAGTTAGCCTCTACGCCTCCGTGGGACATTTATATACATCAATAACGTAATATAACCTCACCTAACCCAACCTATCATCTCGGCGGTAATATTTGACAACATTCCTGGCTTGCTGGCCTCTATGTTTCCGTGGGACTTTTATATACATCAATAACGTAGTATAACCTAACCTAACCCAACCTAACATCTCGGCACTAATATTTGACACCATTCCTGGCTTGATGGCCTCTACGTCTCCGTGGGACCTTCATATACATCAATAACATAATATTACCTAACCTAACCCAACCTATCATCTCGGCGGTAATACTTGACAACATTCCCGGCGAGTTGGCCTCTACGTCTCCGTGGGACTTTTATATACATCAATAACGTAATATAACCTAACCTAACCCAACCTCTCATCTCGGCGGTAATATGTGACATCATTCCTGGCGAGTTGGCCTCTACGCCTCCGTGGGACTTTTACATACATCAAAACGTAATTTACCCTAACCTAACCCAACGTAACATCTCGGCGGTAATATTTGACAACATTCCTGGCTTGCTGGCCTCTATGTTTCCGTGGGACCTTTATATACATCAATAACGTAGTATAACCTAACCTAGCCCAACCTATCATATCGGCGGTAATATTTAGCAACATTCCTGGCGAGTTGGCCTCTACGTCTCCGTGGGACCTTCATATACATCAATAACGTAATATAACCTAACCTAACCCAACCTATCATCTCGGCGGTAATATTTGACAACATTCCTGACGAGTTGGCCTCTACATCTCCGTGGGACGTTTATATACATCAATAACGTAATTTAACCTAACCTAAACCAACATAACATCTCGGCGGTAATATTTGAGAACATTCCTGGCTTGCTGGCCTCTATGTTTCCGTGGGACCTTTATATACATCAATAACGTAGTATAACCTAACCTAGCCCAACCTATCATATCGGCGGTAATATTTAGCAACATTCCTGGCTTGTTGGCCTCTACGTCTCCGTGGGACCTTCATATACATCAATAACGTAATATAACCTAACCTAACCCAACCTATCATCTCGGCGGTAATATTTGACATCATTCCTGGCGAGTTGGCCTCTACGCCTCCGTGGGACTTTTATATACATCAATAACGTAATATAACCTAACCTAACCCAACCTATCATCTCGGCGGTAATATTTGACATCATTCCTGGCGAGTTGGCCTCTACGCCTCCGTGGGACATTTATATACATCAATAACGTAATATAACCTAACCTAACCCAACCTATCATCTCGGCGGTAATATTTGACAACATTCCTGGTCAGTTGGCCTCTGCGTCTCCGTGGAACCTTCATATACATCAATAACGTAATATAACCTAACCTAACCCAACCTATCATCTCGGCGGTAATATTTGACATCATTCCTAGCGAGTTGGCCTCTACGGTTCCGTGGGTCTTTTATATACATCAAAACGTAATTTACCCTAACCTAACCCAACGTAACATCTCGGCGGTAATATTTGACAACATTCCTGGCGAGTTGGCCTCTACGTCTCCGTGGGACTTTTATATACACCAATAACGTAATTTAACCTAACCTAAACCTACGTAACATCTCGGCGGTAATTTTTGACAACATTCCTGGCTTGATGGCCTCTACGCCTCCGTGGGACATTTATATACATCAATAACGTAATATAACCTCACCTAACCCAACCTATCATCTCGGCGGTAATATTTGACAACATTCCTGGCTTGCTGGCCTCTATGTTTCCGTGGGACTTTTATATACATCAATAACGTAGTATAACCTAACCTAACCCAACCTAACATCTCGGCACTAATATTTGACACCATTCCTGGCTTGATGGCCTCTACGTCTCCGTGGGACCTTCATATACATCAATAACATAATATTACCTAACCTAACCCAACCTATCATCTCGGCGGTAATACTTGACAACATTCCCGGCGAGTTGGCCTCTACGTCTCCGTGGGACTTTTATATACATCAATAACGTAATATAACCTAACCTAACCCAACCTCTCATCTCGGCGGTAATATGTGACATCATTCCTGGCGAGTTGGCCTCTACGCCTCCGTGGGACTTTTACATACATCAAAACGTAATTTACCCTAACCTAACCCAACGTAACATCTCGGCGGTAATATTTGACAACATTCCTGGCTTGCTGGCCTCTATGTTTCCGTGGGACCTTTATATACATCAATAACGTAGTATAACCTAACCTAGCCCAACCTATCATATCGGCGGTAATATTTAGCAACATTCCTGGCGAGTTGGCCTCTACGTCTCCGTGGGACCTTCATATACATCAATAACGTAATATAACCTAACCTAACCCAACCTATCATCTCGGCGGTAATATTTGACAACATTCCTGACGAGTTGGCCTCTACATCTCCGTGGGACGTTTATATACATCAATAACGTAATTTAACCTAACCTAAACCAACATAACATCTCGGCGGTAATATTTGAGAACATTCCTGGCTTGCTGGCCTCTATGTTTCCGTGGGACCTTTATATACATCAATAACGTAGTATAACCTAACCTAGCCCAACCTATCATATCGGCGGTAATATTTAGCAACATTCCTGGCTTGTTGGCCTCTACGTCTCCGTGGGACCTTCATATACATCAATAACGTAATATAACCTAACCTAACCCAACCTATCATCTCGGCGGTAATATTTGACATCATTCCTGGCGAGTTGGCCTCTACGCCTCCGTGGGACTTTTATATACATCAATAACGTAATATAACCTAACCTAACCCAACCTATCATCTCGGCGGTAATATTTGACATCATTCCTGGCGAGTTGGCCTCTACGCCTCCGTGGGACATTTATATACATCAATAACGTAATATAACCTAACCTAACCCAACCTATCATCTCGGCGGTAATATTTGACAACATTCCTGGTCAGTTGGCCTCTGCGTCTCCGTGGAACCTTCATATACATCAATAACGTAATATAACCTAACCTAACCCAACCTATCATCTCGGCGGTAATATTTGACATCATTCCTAGCGAGTTGGCCTCTACGCTTCCGTGGGTCTTTTATATACATCAAAACGTAATTTACCCTAACCTAACCCAACGTAACATCTCGGCGGTAATATTTGACAACATTCCTGGCGAGTTGGCCTCTACGTCTCCGTGGGACTTTTATATACACCAATAACGTAATTTAACCTAACCTAAACCTACGTAACATCTCGGCGGTAATTTTTGACAACATTCCTGGCTTGATGGCCTCTACGTCTCCGTGGGACCTTCATATACATCAGTAACATAATATTACCTAACCTGAAGCAACCTATCATCTCGGCGGTAATATTTGACAACATTCCATGTGAGTTGGCCTCTACGTCTCCGTGGGAATTTTATATACATCAATAACGAAATATAACCTAACCTAACCCAACCTAACATCTCGGCACTAATATTTGACAACATTCCAGGCGAGTTGGCCTCTACGTCTCCGTGGCAATTTTATATACATCAATAACGTAATATAACCTAACCTAACCCAACCTAACATCTCGGCACTAATATTTGACAACATTCCAGGCGAGTTGGCCTCTACGTCTCCGTGGCAATTTTATATACATCAATAACGTAATATAACCTAACCTAACCCAACCTAACATCTCGGCACTAATATTTGACAACATTCCTGGCGAGTCGGCCTCTACGTCTCCGTGCGACCTTCATATACATCAATAACGTAATATAACGTAACCTAACCCAACTTATCTTATCGGCGGTAATTTTTGACAACATTGCTGGCGAGTTGGCCTCTACGTCTCCGTGGCATCTTCATATACATCAATAACGTAATATAACCTATCCTAACCCAACCTATCATCTCGGCACTAATATTTGACAACATTCCAGGCGAGTTGGCCTCTACGTCTCCGTGGGAATTTTATATACATCAATAACGTAATATAACCTAACCTAACCCAACCTAACATCTCGACACTAATATTTGACAACATTCCTAGCGAGTTGGCCTCTACGTCTCCGTGGGACTTTTATATACATCAATAACGTAATTTAACCTAACCTAAACCTACGTAACATCTCGGCGGTAATTTTTGACAACATTCCTGGCTTGATGGCCTCTACGTCTTCGTGGGACCTTCATATACATCAGTAACATAATATTACCTAACCTGAAGCAACCTATCATCTCGGCGGTAATTTTTGACAACATTCTATGTGAGTTGGCCTCTACGTCTCCGTGGGAATTTTATATACATCAATAACGTAATATAACCTAACCTAACCCAACCTAACATCTCGGCACTAATATTTGACAACATTCCAGGCGTGTTGGCCTCTACTTCTCCGTGGCAATTTTATATACATCAATAACGTAATATAACCTAACCTAACCCAACCTAACATCTCGGCACTAATATTTGACAACATTCCTGGCGAGTCGGCCTCTACGTCTCCGTGCGACCTTCATATACATCAATAACGTAATATAACGTAACCTAACCCAACCTATCTTATCGGCGGTAATTTTTGACAACATTCCTGGCGAGTTGGCCTCTACGTCTCCGTGGGATCTTCATATACATCAATAACGTAATATAACCTATCCTAACCCAACCTATCATCTCGGCGGTAATATTTGACAACATTCCTGGTCAGTTGGCCTCTGCGTCTCCGTGGAACCTTCATATACATCAATAACGTAATATAACCTAACCTAACCCAACCTATCATCTCGGCGGTAATATTTGACAACATTCCTGGCGAGTTGAACTCTACGTCTCCGTGGGACTTTTATATACATCAATAACGTAATTTAACCTAACCTAAACCTACGTAACATCTCGGCGGTAATTTTTGACAACATTCCTGGCTTGATGGCCTCTACGTCTCCGTGGGACCTTCATATACATCAGTAACATAATATTACCTAACCTGAAGCAACCTATCATCTCGGCGGTAATATTTGACAACATTCCATGTGAGTTGGCCTCTACGTCTCCGTGGGAATTTTATATACATCAATAACGAAATATAACCTAACCTAACCCAACCTAACATCTCGGCACTAATATTTGACAACATTCCAGGCGAGTTGGCCTCTACGTCTCCGTGGCAATTTTATATACATCAATAACGTAATATAACCTAACCTAACCCAACCTAACATCTCGGCACTAATATTTGACAACATTCCTGGCGAGTCGGCCTCTACGTCTCCGTGCGACCTTCATATACATCAATAACGTAATATAACGTAACCTAACCCAACTTATCTTATCGGCGGTAATTTTTGACAACATTGCTGGCGAGTTGGCCTCTACGTCTCCGTGGGATCTTCATATACATCAATAACGTAATATAACCTATCCTAACCCAACCTATCATCTCGGCACTAATATCTGACAACATTCCAGGCGAGTTGGCCTCTACGTCTCCGTGGGAATTTTATATACATCAATAACGTAATATAACCTAACCTAACCCAACCTAACATCTCGACACTAATATTTGACAACATTCCTAGCGAGTTGGCCTTTACGTCTCCGTGGGACTTTTATATACATCAATAACGTAATTTAACCTAACCTAAACCTACGTAACATCTCGGCGGTAATTTTTGACAACATTCCTGGCTTGATGGCCTCTACGTCTCCGTGGGACCTTCATATACATCAATAACATAATATTACCTAACCTGAAGCAACCTATCATCTCGGCGGTAATACTTGACAACATTCCTGGCGAGTTGGCCTCTACGTCTTCGTGGAACCTTCATATACATCAATAACGTAATATAACCTAACCTAACCCAACCTATCATCTCGGCGGTAATATTTGACAACATTCCTGGATTGATGGCCTCTACGTCTCCGTGGGACCTTCATATACATCAATAACATAATATAACCTAACTTGAAGCAACCTATCATCTCGGCGCTAATATTTGACAACATTGCTGGCGAGTTGAGTTCTACGTCTCCGTGGGACCTTCATATACATCAATAACGTAATATCACCTAACCTAACCCAACCTATCATCTCGGCGGTTATATTTGAAAACATTCCTGTCGAGTTGGCCTCTACGTCTCCATGGGACTTTTATATACATTAATAACGTAATTTAACCTAACCTAACCCAACCTAACATCTCGGCGGTAATATTTGACAACATTCCTGGCGAGTTGGCCTCTACCTCTCCGTGGGACTTTCATATACGTCAATAACGTAATATAACCTAACCTAACCCAACCTAAGATCTCGGCACTAATATTTGACAACATTCCTGGCGAGTTGGCCTCTACGTCTTCGTGGAACCTTCATATACATCAATAACGTAATATAACCTAACCTAACCCAACCTATCATCTCGGCGGTAATATTTGACATCATTCCTGGCGAGTTGGCCTCTACCTCTCCGTGGGACTTTCATATACGTCAATAACGTAATATAACCTAACCTAACCCAACCTAAGATCTCGGCACTAATATTTGACAACATTCCAGGCGAGTTGGCCTCTACTTCTCCGTGGCAATTTTATATACATCAATAACGTAATATAACCTAACCTAACCCAACCTAACATCTCGGCACTAATATTTGACAACATTCCTGGCGAGTCGGCCTCTACGTCTCCGTGCGACCTTCATATACATCAATAACGTAATATAACGTAACCTAACCCAACTTATCTTATCGGCGGTAATTTTTGACAACATTCCTGGCGAGTTGGCCTCTACGTCTCCGTGGGATCTTCATATACATCAATAACGTAATATAACCTAACCTAACCCAAACTAACATCTCGGCGGTAATATTTGTCCACATTCCTGGCTTGTTGGCCTCTACCTCTCCGTGGGACCTTTATATACATCAATAACGTAATATAACCTATCCTTACCCAACCTATCACCTCGGCGGTAATATTTGACAACATTCCGGGCGATTTGGCCTCTACGTCTCCGTGGGACCTTTATATACATCAATAACGTAATATAACCTAACATAACCCAACCTAACATCTCGGCGGTAATATTTGACATCATTCCTGGCGTGTTGGCCTCTACGTCTCCGTTTGACCTTCATATACATCAATAACGTAATATTACCTAACCTGAAGCAACCTATCATCTCGGCGGTAATACTTGACAACATTCCTGTCGAGTTGGCCTCTACGTCTCCATGGGACTTTTATATACATTAATAACGTAATTTAACCTAACCTAACCCAACCTAACATCTCGGCGGTAATATTTGACAACATTCCTGGCGAGTTGGCCTCTACCTCTCCGTGGGACTTTCATATACGTCAATAACGTAATATAACCTAACCTAACCCAACCTAAGATCTCGGCACTAATATTTGACAACATTCCTGGCGAGTTGGTCTCTACGCCTCCGTGCGACATTCATATACATCAATAACGTAATATAACCTAACCTGAACCAACCTATCATCTCGGCGGTAATACTTGACAACATTCCTGGCGAGTTGAGGTCTACGTCTCCGTGGGACCTTCATATACACCAATAACATAATATTACCTAACCCAACCCAACCTATCATCTCGGCGGTAATATTTGACAACATTCCTGGTCAGTTGGCCTCTGCGTCTCCGTGGAACCTTCATATACATCAATAACGTAATATAACCTAACCTAACCCAACCTATCATCTCGGCGGTAATATTTGACATCATTCCTGGCGAGTTGGCATCTACGTCTCCGTGGGAATTTTATATACATCAATAACGTAATATAACCTAACCTAACCCAACCTATCATCTCGGCACTAATATTTGACAACATTCCAGGCGAGTTGGCCTCTACGTCTCCGTGGGAATTTTATATACATCAATAACGTAATATAACCTAACCTAACCCAACCTAACATCTCGGCACTAATATTTGACAACATTCCTGGCGAGATGGCCTCTACCTCTCCGTGAGACCTTCATATACATCAATAACGTAATATAGTCTAACCTAACCCAACCTATCATCTCGGCGGTAATATTTGACAACATTCCTGGTCAGTTGGCCTCTGCGTCTCCGTGGATCCTTCATATACATCAATAACGTAATATAACCTAACCTAACCCAACCTATCATCTCGGCGGTAATATTTGACAACATTCCTGGCGAGTTGGACTCTACGTCTCCGTGGGACTTTTATATACATCAATAACGTAATTTAACCTAACCTAGACCTACGTAACATCTCGGCGGTAATTTTTGACAACATTCCTGGCTTGATGGCCTCTACGTCTCCGTGCGACCTTCATATACATCAATAACGTAATATAACGTAACCTAACCCAACTTATCTTATCGGCGGTAATTTTTGACAACATTCCTGGCGAGTTGGCCTCTACGTCTCCGTGGGATCTTCATATACATCAATAACGTAATATAACCTAACCTAACCCAAACTAACATCTCGGCGGTAATATTTGTCCACATTCCTGGCTTGTTGGCCTCTACCTCTCCGTGGGACCTTTATATACATCAATAACGTAATATAACCTATCCTTACCCAACCTATCACCTCGGCGGTAATATTTGACAACATTCCGGGCGATTTGGCCTCTACGTCTCCGTGGGACCTTTATATACATCAATAACGTAATATAACGTAACCTAACCCAACCTATCTTATCGGCGGTAATTTTTGACAACATTCCTGGCGAGTTGGCCTCTACGTCTCCGTGGGATCTTCATATACATCAATAACGTAATATAACCTATCCTAACCCAACCTATCATCTCGGCGGTAATATTTGACAACATTCCTGGTCAGTTGGCCTCTGCGTCTCCGTGGAACCTTCATATACATCAATAACGTAATATAACCTAACCTAACCCAACCTATCATCTCGGCGGTAATATTTGACATCATTCCTAGCGAGTTGGCCTCTACGCTTCCGTGGGAGTTTTATATACATCAAAACGTAATATAACCTAACCTAACCCAACCTATCATCTCGGCGGTAATATTTGACAACATTCCTGACGAGTTGGCCTCTACATCTCCGTGGGACTTTTATATACATCAATAACGTAATTTAACCTAACCTAAACCAACGTAACATCTCGGCGGTAATATTTGAGAACATTCCTGGCTTGCTGGCCTCTATGTTTCCGTGGGACCTTTATATACATCAATAACGTAGTATAACCTAACCTAGCCCAACCTATCATATCGGCGGTAATATTTGGCAACATTCCTGGCTTGTTGGCCTCTACGTCTCCGTGGGACCTTCATATACATCAATAACGTAATATAACCTAACCTAACCCAACCTATCATCTCGGCGGTAATATTTGACATCATTCCTGGCGAGTTGGCCTCTACGCCTCCGTGGGACTTTTATATACATCACTAACGTAATATAACCTAACCTAACCCAACCTATCATCTCGGCGGTAATATTTGACATCATTCCTGGCGAGTTGGCCTCTACGCCTCCGTGGGACATTTATATACATCAATAACGTAATATAACCTCACCTAACCCAACCTATCATCTCGGCGGTAATATTTGACAACATTCCTGGCTTGCTGGCCTCTATGTTTCCGTGGGACTTTTATATACATCAATAACGTAGTATAACCTAACCTAACCCAACCTAACATCTCGGCACTAATATTTGACACCATTCCTGGCTTGATGGCCTCTACGTCTCCGTGGGACCTTCATATACATCAATAACATAATATTACCTAACCTAACCCAACCTAACATCTCGGCGGTAATATTTGACAACATTCCTGGCGAGTTGGCCTCTACCTCTCCGTGGGACTTTCATATACGTCAATAACGTAATATAACCTAACCTAACCCAACCTAAGATCTCGGCACTAATATTTGACAACATTCCTGGCGAGTTGGCCTCTACGTCTTCGTGGAACCTTCATATACATCAATAACGTAATATAACCTAACCTAACCCAACCTATCATCTCGGCGGTAATATTTGACATCATTCCTGGCGAGTTGGCCTCTACCTCTCCGTGGGACTTTCATATACGTCAATAACGTAATATAACCTAACCTAACCCAACCTAAGATCTCGGCACTAATATTTGACAACATTCCAGGCGAGTTGGCCTCTACTTCTCCGTGGCAATTTTATATACATCAATAACGTAATATAACCTAACCTAACCCAACCTAACATCTCGGCACTAATATTTGACAACATTCCTGGCGAGTCGGCCTCTACGTCTCCGTGCGACCTTCATATACATCAATAACGTAATATAACGTAACCTAACCCAACTTATCTTATCGGCGGTAATTTTTGACAACATTCCTGGCGAGTTGGCCTCTACGTCTCCGTGGGATCTTCATATACATCAATAACGTAATATAACCTAACCTAACCCAAACTAACATCTCGGCGGTAATATTTGTCCACATTCCTGGCTTGTTGGCCTCTACCTCTCCGTGGGACCTTTATATACATCAATAACGTAATATAACCTATCCTTACCCAACCTATCACCTCGGCGGTAATATTTGACAACATTCCGGGCGATTTGGCCTCTACGTCTCCGTGGGACCTTTATATACATCAATAACGTAATATAACCTAACATAACCCAACCTAACATCTCGGCGGTAATATTTGACATCATTCCTGGCGTGTTGGCCTCTACGTCTCCGTTTGACCTTCATATACATTAATAACGTAATATTACCTAACCTGAAGCAACCTATCATCTCGGCGGTAATACTTGACAACATTCCTGGCGAGTTGGCCTCTACGTCTTCGTGGAACCTTCATATACATCAATAACGTAATATAACCTAACCTAACCCAACCTATCATCTCGGCGGTAATATTTGACAACATTCCTGGCTTGATGGCCTCTACGTCTCCGTGGGACCTTCATATACATCAATAACATAATATAACCTAACCTGAAGCAACCTATCATCTCGGCGCTAATATTTGACAACATTGCTGGCGAGTTGTGTTCTACGTCTCCGTGGGACCTTCATATACATCAATAACGTAACATCACCTAACCTAACCCAACCTACCATCTCGGCGGTTATATTTGAAAACATTCCTGTCGAGTTGGCCTCTACGTCTCCATGGGACTTTTATATACATTAATAACGTAATTTAACCTAACCTAACCCAACCTAACATCTCGGCGGTAATATTTGACAACATTCCTGGCGAGTTGGCCTCTACCTCTCCGTGGGACTTTCATATACGTCAATAACGTAATATAACCTAACCTAACCCAACCTAAGATCTCGGCACTAATATTTGACAACATTCCTGGCGAGTTGGCCTCTACGTCTTCGTGGAACCTTCATATACATCAATAACGTAATATAACCTAACCTAACCCAACCTATCATCTCGGCGGTAATATTTGACATCATTCCTGGCGAGTTGGCCTCTACCTCTCCGTGGGACTTTCATATACGTCCATAACGTAATATAACCTAACCTAACCCAACCTAAGATCTCGGCACTAATATTTGACAACATTCCTGGCGAGTTGGTCTCTACGCCTCCGTGCGACATTCATATACATCAATAACGTAATATAACCTAACCTGAACCAACCTATCATCTCGGCGGTAATACTTGACAACATTCCTGGCGAGTTGAGGTCTACGTCTCCGTGGGACCTTCATATACACCAATAACATAATATTACCTAACCCAACCCAACCTATCATCTCGGCGGTAATATTTGACAACATTCCTGGTCAGTTGGCCTCTGCGTCTCCGTGGAACCTTCATATACATCAATAACGTAATATAACCTAACCTAACCCAACCTATCATCTCGGCGGTAATATTTGACATCATTCCTGGCGAGTTGGCATCTACGTCTCCGTGGGAATTTTATATACATCAATAACGTAATATAACCTAACCTAACCCAACCTATCATCTCGGCACTAATATTTGACAACATTCCAGGCGAGTTGGCCTCTACGTCTCCGTGGGAATTTTATATACATCAATAACGTAATATAACCTAACCTAACCCAACCTAACATCTCGGCACTAATATTTGACAACATTCCTGGCGAGATGGCCTCTACCTCTCCGTGAGACCTTCATATACATCAATAACGTAATATAGTCTAACCTAACCCAACCTATCATCTCGGCGGTAATATTTGACAACATTCCTGGTCAGTTGGCCTCTGCGTCTCCGTGGATCCTTCATATACATCAATAACGTAATATAACCTAACCTAACCCAACCTATCATCTCGGCGGTAATATTTGACAACATTCCTGGCGAGTTGGACTCTACGTCTCCGTGGGACTTTTATATACATCAATAACGTAATTTAACCTAACCTAGACCTACGTAACATCTCGGCGGTAATTTTTGACAACATTCCTGGCTTGATGGCCTCTACGTCTCCGTGCGACCTTCATATACATCAATAACGTAATATAACGTAACCTAACCCAACTTATCTTATCGGCGGTAATTTTTGACAACATTCCTGGCGAGTTGGCCTCTACGTCTCCGTGGAACCTTCATATACATCAATAACGTAATATAACCTAACCTAACCCAACCTATCATCTCGGCGGTAATATTTGACATCATTCCTAGCGAGTTGGCCTCTACGCTTCCGTGGGAGTTTTATATACATCAAAACGTAATATAACCTAACCTAACCCAACCTATCATCTCGGCGGTAATATTTGACAACATTCCTGACGAGTTGGCCTCTACATCTCCGTGGGACTTTTATATACATCAATAACGTAATTTAACCTAACCTAAACCAACGTAACATCTCGGCGGTAATATTTGAGAACATTCCTGGCTTGCTGGCCTCTATGTTTCCGTGGGACCTTTATATACATCAATAACGTAGTATAACCTAACCTAGCCCAACCTATCATATCGGCGGTAATATTTGGCAACATTCCTGGCTTGTTGGCCTCTACGTCTCCGTGGGACCTTCATATACATCAATAACGTAATATAACCTAACCTAACCCAACCTATCATCTCGGCGGTAATATTTGACATCATTCCTGGCGAGTTGGCCTCTACGCCTCCGTGGGACTTTTATATACATCACTAACGTAATATAACCTAACCTAACCCAACCTATCATCTCGGCGGTAATATTTGACATCATTCCTGGCGAGTTGGCCTCTACGCCTCCGTGGGACATTTATATACATCAATAACGTAATATAACCTCACCTAACCCAACCTATCATCTCGGCGGTAATATTTGACAACATTCCTGGCTTGCTGGCCTCTATGTTTCCGTGGGACTTTTATATACATCAATAACGTAGTATAACCTAACCTAACCCAACCTAACATCTCGGCACTAATATTTGACACCATTCCTGGCTTGATGGCCTCTACGTCTCCGTGGGACCTTCATATACATCAATAACATAATATTACCTAACCTAACCCAACCTATCATCTCGGCGGTAATACTTGACAACATTCCCGGCGAGTTGGCCTCTACGTCTCCGTGGGACTTTTATATACATCAATAACGTAATATAACCTAACCTAACCCAACCTCTCATCTCGGCGGTAATATGTGACATCATTCCTGGCGAGTTGGCCTCTACGCCTCCGTGGGACTTTTACATACATCAAAACGTAATTTACCCTAACCTAACCCAACGTAACATCTCGGCGGTAATATTTGACAACATTCCTGGCTTGCTGGCCTCTATGTTTCCGTGGGACCTTTATATACATCAATAACGTAGTATAACCTAACCTAGCCCAACCTATCATATCGGCGGTAATATTTAGCAACATTCCTGGCGAGTTGGCCTCTACGTCTCCGTGGGACCTTCATATACATCAATAACGTAATATAACCTAACCTAACCCAACCTATCATCTCGGCGGTAATATTTGACATCATTCCTAGCGAGTTGGCCTCTACGCTTCCGTGGGACTTTTATATACATCAAAACGTAATTTACCCTAACCTAACCCAACGTAACATCTCGGCGGTAATATTTGACAACATTCCTGGCGAGTTGGCCTCTACGTCTCCGTGGGACTTTTATATACACCAATAACGTAATTTAACCTAACCTAAACCAACGTAACATCTCGGCGGTAATATTTGACAACATTCCTGGCTTGCTGGCCTCTATGTTTCCGTCAGACCTTCATATACATCAATAACGTAATATAATCTAACCTAACCCAACCTATAACCTCGGCGGTAATATTTGACAACATTCCTGGTCAGTTGGCCTCTGCGTCTCCGTGGAACCTTCATATACATCAATAACGTAATATAAACTAACCTAACCCAACCTATCATCTCGGCGGTAATATTTGACATCATTCCTGGCGAGTTGGCCTCTACGTCTCCGTGGGAATTTTATATACATCAATAACGTAATATAACCTAACCTAACCCAACCTATCATCTCGGCACTAATATTTGACAACATTCCAGGCGAGTTGGACTCTACGTCTCCGTGGGAATTTTATATACATCAATAACGTAATATAACCTAACCTAACCCAACCTAACATCTCGGCACTAATATTTGACAACATTCCTGGCGAGATGGCCTCTACCTCTCCGTGAGACCTTCATATACATCAATAACGTAATATAGTCTAACCTAACCCAACCTATCATCTCGGCGGTAATATTTGACAACATTCCTGGTCAGTTGGCCTCTGCGTCTCCGTGGAACCTTCATATACATCAATAACGTAATATAACCTAACCTAACCCAACCTATCATCTCGGCGGTAATATTTGACAACATTCCTGGCTAGTTGAACTCTACGTCTCCGTGGGACTTTTATATACATCAATAACGTAATTTAACCTAACCTAAACCTACGTAACATCTCGGCGGTAATTTTTGAGAACATTCCTGGCTTGATGGCCTCTACGTCTCCGTGGGACCTTCATATACATCAGTAACATAATATTACCTAACCTGAAGCAACCTATCATCTCGGCGGTAATATTTGACAACATTCCATGTGAGTTGGCCTCTACGTCTCCGTGGGAATTTTATATACATCAATAACGAAATATAACCTAACCTAACCCAACCTAACATCTCGGCACTAATATTTGACAACATTCCAGGCGAGTTGGCCTCTACGTCTCCGTGGCAATTTTATATACATCAATAACGTAATATAACCTAACCTAACCCAACCTAACATCTCGGCACTAATATTTGACAACATTCCTGGCGAGTCGGCCTCTACGTCTCCGTGCGACCTTCATATACATCAATAACGTAATATAACGTAACCTAACCCAACTTATCTTATCGGCGGTAATTTTTGACAACATTGCTGGCGAGTTGGCCTCTACGTCTCCGTGGGATCTTCATATACATCAATAACGTAATATAACCTATCCTAACCCAACCTATCATCTCGGCACTAATATTTGACAACATTCCAGGCGAGTTGGCCTCTACGTCTCCGTGGGAATTTTATATACATCAATAACGTAATATAACCTAACCTAACCCAACCTAACATCTCGACACTAATATTTGACAACATTCCTAGCGAGTTGGCCTTTACGTCTCCGTGGGACTTTTATATACATCAATAACGTAATTTAACCTAACCTAAACCTACGTAACATCTCGGCGGTAATTTTTGACAACATTCCTGGCTTGATGGCCTCTACGTCTCCGTGGGACCTTCATATACATCAATAACATAATATAACCTAACTTGAAGCAACCTATCATCTCGGCGCTAATATTTGACAACATTGCTGGCGAGTTGAGTTCTACGTCTCCGTGGGACCTTCATATACATCAATAACGTAATATCACCTAACCTAACCCAACCTATCATCTCGGCGGTTATATTTGAAAACATTCCTGTCGAGTTGGCCTCTACGTCTCCATGGGACTTTTATATACATTAATAACGTAATTTAACCTAACCTAACCCAACCTAACATCTCGGCGGTAATATTTGACAACATTCCTGGCGAGTTGGCCTCTACCTCTCCGTGGGACTTTCATATACGTCAATAACGTAATATAACCTAACCTAACCCAACCTAAGATCTCGGCACTAATATTTGACAACATTCCTGGCGAGTTGGCCTCTACGTCTTCGTGGAACCTTCATATACATCAATAACGTAATATAACCTAACCTAACCCAACCTATCATCTCGGCGGTAATATTTGACATCATTCCTGGCGAGTTGGCCTCTACCTCTCCGTGGGACTTTCATATACGTCAATAACGTAATATAACCTAACCTAACCCAACCTAAGATCTCGGCACTAATATTTGACAACATTCCTGGCGAGTTGGTCTCTACGCCTCCGTGCGACATTCATATACATCAATAACGTAATATAACCTAACCTGAACCAACCTATCATCTCGGCGGTAATATTTGACATCATTCCTGGCGAGTTGGCCTCTACCTCTCCGTGGGACTTTCATATACGTCAATAACGTAATATAACCTAACCTAACCCAACCTAAGATCTCGGCACTAATATTTGACAACATTCCAGGCGAGTTGGCCTCTACTTCTCCGTGGCAATTTTATATACATCAATAACGTAATATAACCTAACCTAACCCAACCTAACATCTCGGCACTAATATTTGACAACATTCCTGGCGAGTCGGCCTCTACGTCTCCGTGCGACCTTCATATACATCAATAACGTAATATAACGTAACCTAACCCAACTTATCTTATCGGCGGTAATTTTTGACAACATTCCTGGCGAGTTGGCCTCTACGTCTCCGTGGGATCTTCATATACATCAATAACGTAATATAACCTAACCTAACCCAAACTAACATCTCGGCGGTAATATTTGTCCACATTCCTGGCTTGTTGGCCTCTACCTCTCCGTGGGACCTTTATATACATCAATAACGTAATATAACCTATCCTTACCCAACCTATCACCTCGGCGGTAATATTTGACAACATTCCGGGCGATTTGGCCTCTACGTCTCCGTGGGACCTTTATATACATCAATAACGTAATATAACCTAACATAACCCAACCTAACATCTCGGCGGTAATATTTGACATCATTCCTGGCGTGTTGGCCTCTACGTCTCCGTTTGACCTTCATATACATTAATAACGTAATATTACCTAACCTGAAGCAACCTATCATCTCGGCGGTAATACTTGACAACATTCCTGGCGAGTTGGCCTCTACGTCTTCGTGGAACCTTCATATACATCAATAACGTAATATAACCTAACCTAACCCAACCTATCATCTCGGCGGTAATATTTGACAACATTCCTGGCTTGATGGCCTCTACGTCTCCGTGGGACCTTCATATACATCAATAACATAATATAACCTAACCTGAAGCAACCTATCATCTCGGCGCTAATATTTGACAACATTGCTGGCGAGTTGTGTTCTACGTCTCCGTGGGACCTTCATATACATCAATAACGTAACATCACCTAACCTAACCCAACCTACCATCTCGGCGGTTATATTTGAAAACATTCCTGTCGAGTTGGCCTCTACGTCTCCATGGGACTTTTATATACATTAATAACGTAATTTAACCTAACCTAACCCAACCTAACATCTCGGCGGTAATATTTGACAACATTCCTGGCGAGTTGGCCTCTACCTCTCCGTGGGACTTTCATATACGTCAATAACGTAATATAACCTAACCTAACCCAACCTAAGATCTCGGCACTAATATTTGACAACATTCCTGGCGAGTTGGCCTCTACGTCTTCGTGGAACCTTCATATACATCAATAACGTAATATAACCTAACCTAACCCAACCTATCATCTCGGCGGTAATATTTGACATCATTCCTGGCGAGTTGGCCTCTACCTCTCCGTGGGACTTTCATATACGTCCATAACGTAATATAACCTAACCTAACCCAACCTAAGATCTCGGCACTAATATTTGACAACATTCCTGGCGAGTTGGTCTCTACGCCTCCGTGCGACATTCATATACATCAATAACGTAATATAACCTAACCTGAACCAACCTATCATCTCGGCGGTAATACTTGACAACATTCCTGGCGAGTTGAGGTCTACGTCTCCGTGGGACCTTCATATACACCAATAACATAATATTACCTAACCCAACCCAACCTATCATCTCGGCGGTAATATTTGACAACATTCCTGGTCAGTTGGCCTCTGCGTCTCCGTGGAACCTTCATATACATCAATAACGTAATATAACCTAACCTAACCCAACCTATCATCTCGGCGGTAATATTTGACATCATTCCTGGCGAGTTGGCATCTACGTCTCCGTGGGAATTTTATATACATCAATAACGTAATATAACCTAACCTAACCCAACCTATCATCTCGGCACTAATATTTGACAACATTCCAGGCGAGTTGGCCTCTACGTCTCCGTGGGAATTTTATATACATCAATAACGTAATATAACCTAACCTAACCCAACCTAACATCTCGGCACTAATATTTGACAACATTCCTGGCGAGATGGCCTCTACCTCTCCGTGAGACCTTCATATACATCAATAACGTAATATAGTCTAACCTAACCCAACCTATCATCTCGGCGGTAATATTTGACAACATTCCTGGTCAGTTGGCCTCTGCGTCTCCGTGGATCCTTCATATACATCAATAACGTAATATAACCTAACCTAACCCAACCTATCATCTCGGCGGTAATATTTGACAACATTCCTGGCGAGTTGGACTCTACGTCTCCGTGGGACTTTTATATACATCAATAACGTAATTTAACCTAACCTAGACCTACGTAACATCTCGGCGGTAATTTTTGACAACATTCCTGGCTTGATGGCCTCTACGTCTCCGTGCGACCTTCATATACATCAATAACGTAATATAACGTAACCTAACCCAACTTATCTTATCGGCGGTAATTTTTGACAACATTCCTGGCGAGTTGGCCTCTACGTCTCCGTGGAACCTTCATATACATCAATAACGTAATATAACCTAACCTAACCCAACCTATCATCTCGGCGGTAATATTTGACATCATTCCTAGCGAGTTGGCCTCTACGCTTCCGTGGGAGTTTTATATACATCAAAACGTAATATAACCTAACCTAACCCAACCTATCATCTCGGCGGTAATATTTGACAACATTCCTGACGAGTTGGCCTCTACATCTCCGTGGGACTTTTATATACATCAATAACGTAATTTAACCTAACCTAAACCAACGTAACATCTCGGCGGTAATATTTGAGAACATTCCTGGCTTGCTGGCCTCTATGTTTCCGTGGGACCTTTATATACATCAATAACGTAGTATAACCTAACCTAGCCCAACCTATCATATCGGCGGTAATATTTGGCAACATTCCTGGCTTGTTGGCCTCTACGTCTCCGTGGGACCTTCATATACATCAATAACGTAATATAACCTAACCTAACCCAACCTATCATCTCGGCGGTAATATTTGACATCATTCCTGGCGAGTTGGCCTCTACGCCTCCGTGGGACTTTTATATACATCACTAACGTAATATAACCTAACCTAACCCAACCTATCATCTCGGCGGTAATATTTGACATCATTCCTGGCGAGTTGGCCTCTACGCCTCCGTGGGACATTTATATACATCAATAACGTAATATAACCTCACCTAACCCAACCTATCATCTCGGCGGTAATATTTGACAACATTCCTGGCTTGCTGGCCTCTATGTTTCCGTGGGACTTTTATATACATCAATAACGTAGTATAACCTAACCTAACCCAACCTAACATCTCGGCACTAATATTTGACACCATTCCTGGCTTGATGGCCTCTACGTCTCCGTGGGACCTTCATATACATCAATAACATAATATTACCTAACCTAACCCAACCTATCATCTCGGCGGTAATACTTGACAACATTCCCGGCGAGTTGGCCTCTACGTCTCCGTGGGACTTTTATATACATCAATAACGTAATATAACCTAACCTAACCCAACCTCTCATCTCGGCGGTAATATGTGACATCATTCCTGGCGAGTTGGCCTCTACGCCTCCGTGGGACTTTTACATACATCAAAACGTAATTTACCCTAACCTAACCCAACGTAACATCTCGGCGGTAATATTTGACAACATTCCTGGCTTGCTGGCCTCTATGTTTCCGTGGGACCTTTATATACATCAATAACGTAGTATAACCTAACCTAGCCCAACCTATCATATCGGCGGTAATATTTAGCAACATTCCTGGCGAGTTGGCCTCTACGTCTCCGTGGGACCTTCATATACATCAATAACGTAATATAACCTAACCTAACCCAACCTATCATCTCGGCGGTAATATTTGACATCATTCCTAGCGAGTTGGCCTCTACGCTTCCGTGGGACTTTTATATACATCAAAACGTAATTTACCCTAACCTAACCCAACGTAACATCTCGGCGGTAATATTTGACAACATTCCTGGCGAGTTGGCCTCTACGTCTCCGTGGGACTTTTATATACACCAATAACGTAATTTAACCTAACCTAAACCAACGTAACATCTCGGCGGTAATATTTGACAACATTCCTGGCTTGCTGGCCTCTATGTTTCCGTCAGACCTTCATATACATCAATAACGTAATATAATCTAACCTAACCCAACCTATAACCTCGGCGGTAATATTTGACAACATTCCTGGTCAGTTGGCCTCTGCGTCTCCGTGGAACCTTCATATACATCAATAACGTAATATAAACTAACCTAACCCAACCTATCATCTCGGCGGTAATATTTGACATCATTCCTGGCGAGTTGGCCTCTACGTCTCCGTGGGAATTTTATATACATCAATAACGTAATATAACCTAACCTAACCCAACCTATCATCTCGGCACTAATATTTGACAACATTCCAGGCGAGTTGGACTCTACGTCTCCGTGGGAATTTTATATACATCAATAACGTAATATAACCTAACCTAACCCAACCTAACATCTCGGCACTAATATTTGACAACATTCCTGGCGAGATGGCCTCTACCTCTCCGTGAGACCTTCATATACATCAATAACGTAATATAGTCTAACCTAACCCAACCTATCATCTCGGCGGTAATATTTGACAACATTCCTGGTCAGTTGGCCTCTGCGTCTCCGTGGAACCTTCATATACATCAATAACGTAATATAACCTAACCTAACCCAACCTATCATCTCGGCGGTAATATTTGACAACATTCCTGGCTAGTTGAACTCTACGTCTCCGTGGGACTTTTATATACATCAATAACGTAATTTAACCTAACCTAAACCTACGTAACATCTCGGCGGTAATTTTTGAGAACATTCCTGGCTTGATGGCCTCTACGTCTCCGTGGGACCTTCATATACATCAGTAACATAATATTACCTAACCTGAAGCAACCTATCATCTCGGCGGTAATATTTGACAACATTCCATGTGAGTTGGCCTCTACGTCTCCGTGGGAATTTTATATACATCAATAACGAAATATAACCTAACCTAACCCAACCTAACATCTCGGCACTAATATTTGACAACATTCCAGGCGAGTTGGCCTCTACGTCTCCGTGGCAATTTTATATACATCAATAACGTAATATAACCTAACCTAACCCAACCTAACATCTCGGCACTAATATTTGACAACATTCCTGGCGAGTCGGCCTCTACGTCTCCGTGCGACCTTCATATACATCAATAACGTAATATAACGTAACCTAACCCAACTTATCTTATCGGCGGTAATTTTTGACAACATTGCTGGCGAGTTGGCCTCTACGTCTCCGTGGGATCTTCATATACATCAATAACGTAATATAACCTATCCTAACCCAACCTATCATCTCGGCACTAATATTTGACAACATTCCAGGCGAGTTGGCCTCTACGTCTCCGTGGGAATTTTATATACATCAATAACGTAATATAACCTAACCTAACCCAACCTAACATCTCGACACTAATATTTGACAACATTCCTAGCGAGTTGGCCTTTACGTCTCCGTGGGACTTTTATATACATCAATAACGTAATTTAACCTAACCTAAACCTACGTAACATCTCGGCGGTAATTTTTGACAACATTCCTGGCTTGATGGCCTCTACGTCTCCGTGGGACCTTCATATACATCAATAACATAATATAACCTAACTTGAAGCAACCTATCATCTCGGCGCTAATATTTGACAACATTGCTGGCGAGTTGAGTTCTACGTCTCCGTGGGACCTTCATATACATCAATAACGTAATATCACCTAACCTAACCCAACCTATCATCTCGGCGGTTATATTTGAAAACATTCCTGTCGAGTTGGCCTCTACGTCTCCATGGGACTTTTATATACATTAATAACGTAATTTAACCTAACCTAACCCAACCTAACATCTCGGCGGTAATATTTGACAACATTCCTGGCGAGTTGGCCTCTACCTCTCCGTGGGACTTTCATATACGTCAATAACGTAATATAACCTAACCTAACCCAACCTAAGATCTCGGCACTAATATTTGACAACATTCCTGGCGAGTTGGCCTCTACGTCTTCGTGGAACCTTCATATACATCAATAACGTAATATAACCTAACCTAACCCAACCTATCATCTCGGCGGTAATATTTGACATCATTCCTGGCGAGTTGGCCTCTACCTCTCCGTGGGACTTTCATATACGTCAATAACGTAATATAACCTAACCTAACCCAACCTAAGATCTCGGCACTAATATTTGACAACATTCCTGGCGAGTTGGTCTCTACGCCTCCGTGCGACATTCATATACATCAATAACGTAATATAACCTAACCTGAACCAACCTATCATCTCGGCGGTAATACTTGACAACATTCCTGGCGAGTTGGACTCTACGTCTCCGTGGGACTTTTATACACATCAATAACGTAATTTAACCTAACCTAGACCTACGTAACATCTCGGCGGTAATTTTTGACAACATTCCTGGCTTGATGGCCTCTACGTCTCCGTGGGACCTTCATATACATCAGTAACATAATATTACCTAACCTGAAGCAACCTATCATCTCGGCGGTAATATTTGACAACATTCCATGTGAGTTGGCCTCTACGTCTCCGTGGGAATTTTATATACATCAATAACGTAATATAACCTAACCTAACCCAACCTAACATCTCGGCACTAATATTTGACAACATTCCAGGCGAGTTGGCCTCTACTTCTCCGTGGCAATTTTATATACATCAATAACGTAATATAACCTAACCTAACCCAACCTAACATCTCGGCACTAATATTTGACAACATTCCTGGCGAGTCGGCCTCTACGTCTCCGTGCGACCTTCATATACATCAATAACGTAATATAACGTAACCTAACCCAACTTATCTTATCGGCGGTAATTTTTGACAACATTCCTGGCGAGTTGGCCTCTACGTCTCCGTGGGATCTTCATATACATCAATAACGTAATATAACCTATCCTAACCCAACCTATCATCTCGGCACTAATATTTGACAACATTCCAGGCGAGTTGGCCTCTACGTCTCCGTGGGAATTTTATATACATCAATAACGTAATATAACCTAACCTAACCCAACCTAACATCTCGACACTAATATTTGACAACATTCCTAGCGAGTTGGCCTCTACGTCTCCGTGGGACTTTTATATACATCAATAACGTAATTTAACCTAACCTAAACCTACGTAACATCTCGGCGGTAATTTTTGACAACATTCCTGGCTTGATGGCCTCTACGTCTCCGTGGGACCTTCATATACATCAATAACATAATATTACCTAACCTGAAGCAACCTATCATCTCGGCGGTAATACTTGACAACATTCCTGGCGAGTTGGCCTCTACGTCTTCGTGGAACCTTCATATACATCAATAACGTAATATAACCTAACCTAACCCAACCTATCATCTCGGCGGTAATATTTGACAACATTCCTGGCTTGATGGCCTCTACGTCTCCGTGGGACCTTCATATACATCAATAACATAATATAACCTAACCTGAAGCAACCTATCATCTCGGCGCTAATATTTGACAACATTGCTGGCGAGTTGTGTTCTACGTCTCCGTGGGACCTTCATATACATCAATAACGTAACATCACCTAACCTAACCCAACCTACCATCTCGGCGGTTATATTTGAAAACATTCCTGTCGAGTTGGCCTCTACGTCTCCATGGGACTTTTATATACATTAATAACGTAATTTAACCTAACCTAACCCAACCTAACATCTCGGCGGTAATATTTGACAACATTCCTGGCGAGTTGGCCTCTACCTCTCCGTGGGACTTTCATATACGTCAATAACGTAATATAACCTAACCTAACCCAACCTAAGATCTCGGCACTAATATTTGACAACATTCCTGGCGAGTTGGCCTCTACGTCTTCGTGGAACCTTCATATACATCAATAACGTAATATAACCTAACCTAACCCAACCTATCATCTCGGCGGTAATATTTGACATCATTCCTGGCGAGTTGGCCTCTACCTCTCCGTGGGACTTTCATATACGTCAATAACGTAATATAACCTAACCTAACCCAACCTAAGATCTCGGCACTAATATTTGACAACATTCCTGGCGAGTTGGTCTCTACGCCTCCGTGCGACATTCATATACATCAATAACGTAATATAACCTAACCTGAACCAACCTATCATCTCGGCGGTAATACTTGACAACATTCCTGGCGAGTTGAGGTCTACGTCTCCGTGGGAATTTTATATACATCAATAACGTAATATAACCTAACCTAACCCAACCTATCATCTCGGCGGTAATATTTGACATCATTCCTGGCGAGTTGGCCTCTACGCCTCCGTGGGACTTTTATATACATCAAAACGTAATTTACCCTAACCTAACCCAACGTAACATCTCGGCGGTAATATTCGGCAACATTTCTGGCTTGATGGCCTCTACGTCTCCGTGGGATCTTCATATACATCAATAACATAATATTACCTAACCTAACCCAACCTATCATCTCGGCGGTAATATTTGACATCATTCCTGGCGAGTTGGCCTCTACGCCTCCGTGGGACTTTTATATACATCAAAACGTAATTTACCCTAACCTAACCCAACGTAACATCTCGGCGGTAATATTCGGCAACATTTCTGGCTTGATGGCCTCTACGTCTCCGTGGGATCTTCATATACATCAATAACATAATATTACCTAACCTAACCCAACCTATAATCTCGGCGGTAATATTTGACAACATTCCTGGTCAGTTGGCCTCTGCGTCTCCGTGGAACCTTCATATACATCAATAACGTAATATAACCTAACCTAACCCAACCTATCATCTCGGCGGTAATATTTGACAACATTCCTGGCGAGTTGGCCTCTACGTCTCCGTGGGACTTTTATATACATCAATAACGTAATTTAACCTAACCTAAACCTACGTAACATCTCGGCGGTAATATTTGACAACATTCCTGGCTTGATCGCCTCTACGTCTCCATGGAACCTTCATATACATCAATAACGTAATATAACCTAACCTAACCCAACCTATCATCTCGGCGGTAATATTTGACAACATTTCTGACGAGTTGGCCTCTACATCTCCGTGGGACTTTTATATACATCAATAACGTAATTTAACCTAACCTAAACCAACGTAACATCTCGGCGGTAATATTTGAGAACATTCCTGGCTTGCTGGCCTCTATGTTTCCGTGGGACCTTTATATACATCAATAACGTAGTATAACCTAACCTAGCCCAACCTATCATATCGGCGGTAATATTTGACAACATTCCTGGCTTGATCGCCTCTACGTCTCCATGGAACCTTCATATACATCAATAACGTAATATAACCTAACCTAACCCAACCTATCATCTCGGCGGTAATATTTGACAACATTCCTGACGAGTTGGCCTCTACATCTCCGTGGGACTTTTATATACATCAATAACGTAATTTAACCTAACCTAAACCAACGTAACATCTCGGCGGTAATATTTGAGAACATTCCTGGCTTGCTGGCCTCTATGTTTCCCTGGGACCTTTATATACATCAATAACGTAGTATAACCTAACCTAGCCCAACCTATCATATCGGCGGTAATATTTGGCAACATTCCTGGCTTGTTGGCCTCTACGTCTCCGTGGGACCTTCATATACATCAATAACGTAATATAACCTAACCTAACCCAACCTATCATCTCGGCGGTAATATTTGACATCATTCCTGGCGAGTTGGCCTCTACGCCTCCGTGGGACTTTTATATACATCACTAACGTAATATAACCTAACCTAACCCAACCTATCATCTCGGCGGTAATATTTGACATCATTCCTGGCGAGTTGGCCTCTACGCCTCCGTGGGACATTTATATACATCAATAACGTAATATAACCTCACCTAACCCAACCTATCATCTCGGCGGTAATATTTGACAACATTCCTGGCTTGCTGGCCTCTATGTTTCCGTGGGACTTTTATATACATCAATAACGTAGTATAACCTAACCTAACCCAACCTAACATCTCGGCACTAATATTTGACACCATTCCTGGCTTGATGGCCTCTACGTCTCCGTGGGACCTTCATATACATCAATAACATAATATTACCTAACCTAACCCAACCTATCATCTCGGCGGTAATACTTGACAACATTCCCGGCGAGTTGGCCTCTACGTCTCCGTGGGACTTTTATATACATCAATAACGTAATATAACCTAACCTAACCCAACCTCTCATCTCGGCGGTAATATGTGACATCATTCCTGGCGAGTTGGCCTCTACGCCTCCGTGGGACTTTTACATACATCAAAACGTAATTTACCCTAACCTAACCCAACGTAACATCTCGGCGGTAATATTTGACAACATTCCTGGCTTGCTGGCCTCTATGTTTCCGTGGGACCTTTATATACATCAATAACGTAGTATAACCTAACCTAGCCCAACCTATCATATCGGCGGTAATATTTAGCAACATTCCTGGCGAGTTGGCCTCTACGTCTCCGTGGGACCTTCATATACATCAATAACGTAATATAACCTAACCTAACCCAACCTATCATCTCGGCGGTAATATTTGACATCATTCCTAGCGAGTTGGCCTCTACGCTTCCGTGGGACTTTTATATACATCAAAACGTAATTTACCCTAACCTAACCCAACGTAACATCTCGGCGGTAATATTTGACAACATTCCTGGCGAGTTGGCCTCTACGTCTCCGTGGGACTTTTATATACACCAATAACGTAATTTAACCTAACCTAAACCAACGTAACATCTCGGCGGTAATATTTGACAACATTCCTGGCTTGCTGGCCTCTATGTTTCCGTCAGACCTTCATATACATCAATAACGTAATATAATCTAACCTAACCCAACCTATAACCTCGGCGGTAATATTTGACAACATTCCTGGTCAGTTGGCCTCTGCGTCTCCGTGGAACCTTCATATACATCAATAACGTAATATAAACTAACCTAACCCAACCTATCATCTCGGCGGTAATATTTGACATCATTCCTGGCGAGTTGGCCTCTACGTCTCCGTGGGAATTTTATATACATCAATAACGTAATATAACCTAACCTAACCCAACCTATCATCTCGGCACTAATATTTGACAACATTCCAGGCGAGTTGGACTCTACGTCTCCGTGGGAATTTTATATACATCAATAACGTAATATAACCTAACCTAACCCAACCTAACATCTCGGCACTAATATTTGACAACATTCCTGGCGAGATGGCCTCTACCTCTCCGTGAGACCTTCATATACATCAATAACGTAATATAGTCTAACCTAACCCAACCTATCATCTCGGCGGTAATATTTGACAACATTCCTGGTCAGTTGGCCTCTGCGTCTCCGTGGAACCTTCATATACATCAATAACGTAATATAACCTAACCTAACCCAACCTATCATCTCGGCGGTAATATTTGACAACATTCCTGGCTAGTTGAACTCTACGTCTCCGTGGGACTTTTATATACATCAATAACGTAATTTAACCTAACCTAAACCTACGTAACATCTCGGCGGTAATTTTTGAGAACATTCCTGGCTTGATGGCCTCTACGTCTCCGTGGGACCTTCATATACATCAGTAACATAATATTACCTAACCTGAAGCAACCTATCATCTCGGCGGTAATATTTGACAACATTCCATGTGAGTTGGCCTCTACGTCTCCGTGGGAATTTTATATACATCAATAACGAAATATAACCTAACCTAACCCAACCTAACATCTCGGCACTAATATTTGACAACATTCCAGGCGAGTTGGCCTCTACGTCTCCGTGGCAATTTTATATACATCAATAACGTAATATAACCTAACCTAACCCAACCTAACATCTCGGCACTAATATTTGACAACATTCCTGGCGAGTCGGCCTCTACGTCTCCGTGCGACCTTCATATACATCAATAACGTAATATAACGTAACCTAACCCAACTTATCTTATCGGCGGTAATTTTTGACAACATTGCTGGCGAGTTGGCCTCTACGTCTCCGTGGGATCTTCATATACATCAATAACGTAATATAACCTATCCTAACCCAACCTATCATCTCGGCACTAATATTTGACAACATTCCAGGCGAGTTGGCCTCTACGTCTCCGTGGGAATTTTATATACATCAATAACGTAATATAACCTAACCTAACCCAACCTAACATCTCGACACTAATATTTGACAACATTCCTAGCGAGTTGGCCTTTACGTCTCCGTGGGACTTTTATATACATCAATAACGTAATTTAACCTAACCTAAACCTACGTAACATCTCGGCGGTAATTTTTGACAACATTCCTGGCTTGATGGCCTCTACGTCTCCGTGGGACCTTCATATACATCAATAACATAATATAACCTAACTTGAAGCAACCTATCATCTCGGCGCTAATATTTGACAACATTGCTGGCGAGTTGAGTTCTACGTCTCCGTGGGACCTTCATATACATCAATAACGTAATATCACCTAACCTAACCCAACCTATCATCTCGGCGGTTATATTTGAAAACATTCCTGTCGAGTTGGCCTCTACGTCTCCATGGGACTTTTATATACATTAATAACGTAATTTAACCTAACCTAACCCAACCTAACATCTCGGCGGTAATATTTGACAACATTCCTGGCGAGTTGGCCTCTACCTCTCCGTGGGACTTTCATATACGTCAATAACGTAATATAACCTAACCTAACCCAACCTAAGATCTCGGCACTAATATTTGACAACATTCCTGGCGAGTTGGCCTCTACGTCTTCGTGGAACCTTCATATACATCAATAACGTAATATAACCTAACCTAACCCAACCTATCATCTCGGCGGTAATATTTGACATCATTCCTGGCGAGTTGGCCTCTACCTCTCCGTGGGACTTTCATATACGTCAATAACGTAATATAACCTAACCTAACCCAACCTAAGATCTCGGCACTAATATTTGACAACATTCCTGGCGAGTTGGTCTCTACGCCTCCGTGCGACATTCATATACATCAATAACGTAATATAACCTAACCTGAACCAACCTATCATCTCGGCGGTAATACTTGACAACATTCCTGGCGAGTTGGACTCTACGTCTCCGTGGGACTTTTATACACATCAATAACGTAATTTAACCTAACCTAGACCTACGTAACATCTCGGCGGTAATTTTTGACAACATTCCTGGCTTGATGGCCTCTACGTCTCCGTGGGACCTTCATATACATCAGTAACATAATATTACCTAACCTGAAGCAACCTATCATCTCGGCGGTAATATTTGACAACATTCCATGTGAGTTGGCCTCTACGTCTCCGTGGGAATTTTATATACATCAATAACGTAATATAACCTAACCTAACCCAACCTAACATCTCGGCACTAATATTTGACAACATTCCAGGCGAGTTGGCCTCTACTTCTCCGTGGCAATTTTATATACATCAATAACGTAATATAACCTAACCTAACCCAACCTAACATCTCGGCACTAATATTTGACAACATTCCTGGCGAGTCGGCCTCTACGTCTCCGTGCGACCTTCATATACATCAATAACGTAATATAACGTAACCTAACCCAACTTATCTTATCGGCGGTAATTTTTGACAACATTCCTGGCGAGTTGGCCTCTACGTCTCCGTGGGATCTTCATATACATCAATAACGTAATATAACCTATCCTAACCCAACCTATCATCTCGGCACTAATATTTGACAACATTCCAGGCGAGTTGGCCTCTACGTCTCCGTGGGAATTTTATATACATCAATAACGTAATATAACCTAACCTAACCCAACCTAACATCTCGACACTAATATTTGACAACATTCCTAGCGAGTTGGCCTCTACGTCTCCGTGGGACTTTTATATACATCAATAACGTAATTTAACCTAACCTAAACCTACGTAACATCTCGGCGGTAATTTTTGACAACATTCCTGGCTTGATGGCCTCTACGTCTCCGTGGGACCTTCATATACATCAATAACATAATATTACCTAACCTGAAGCAACCTATCATCTCGGCGGTAATACTTGACAACATTCCTGGCGAGTTGGCCTCTACGTCTTCGTGGAACCTTCATATACATCAATAACGTAATATAACCTAACCTAACCCAACCTATCATCTCGGCGGTAATATTTGACAACATTCCTGGCTTGATGGCCTCTACGTCTCCGTGGGACCTTCATATACATCAATAACATAATATAACCTAACCTGAAGCAACCTATCATCTCGGCGCTAATATTTGACAACATTGCTGGCGAGTTGTGTTCTACGTCTCCGTGGGACCTTCATATACATCAATAACGTAACATCACCTAACCTAACCCAACCTACCATCTCGGCGGTTATATTTGAAAACATTCCTGTCGAGTTGGCCTCTACGTCTCCATGGGACTTTTATATACATTAATAACGTAATTTAACCTAACCTAACCCAACCTAACATCTCGGCGGTAATATTTGACAACATTCCTGGCGAGTTGGCCTCTACCTCTCCGTGGGACTTTCATATACGTCAATAACGTAATATAACCTAACCTAACCCAACCTAAGATCTCGGCACTAATATTTGACAACATTCCTGGCGAGTTGGCCTCTACGTCTTCGTGGAACCTTCATATACATCAATAACGTAATATAACCTAACCTAACCCAACCTATCATCTCGGCGGTAATATTTGACATCATTCCTGGCGAGTTGGCCTCTACCTCTCCGTGGGACTTTCATATACGTCAATAACGTAATATAACCTAACCTAACCCAACCTAAGATCTCGGCACTAATATTTGACAACATTCCTGGCGAGTTGGTCTCTACGCCTCCGTGCGACATTCATATACATCAATAACGTAATATAACCTAACCTGAACCAACCTATCATCTCGGCGGTAATACTTGACAACATTCCTGGCGAGTTGAGGTCTACGTCTCCGTGGGAATTTTATATACATCAATAACGTAATATAACCTAACCTAACCCAACCTATCATCTCGGCGGTAATATTTGACATCATTCCTGGCGAGTTGGCCTCTACGCCTCCGTGGGACTTTTATATACATCAAAACGTAATTTACCCTAACCTAACCCAACGTAACATCTCGGCGGTAATATTCGGCAACATTTCTGGCTTGATGGCCTCTACGTCTCCGTGGGATCTTCATATACATCAATAACATAATATTACCTAACCTAACCCAACCTATCATCTCGGCGGTAATATTTGACATCATTCCTGGCGAGTTGGCCTCTACGCCTCCGTGGGACTTTTATATACATCAAAACGTAATTTACCCTAACCTAACCCAACGTAACATCTCGGCGGTAATATTCGGCAACATTTCTGGCTTGATGGCCTCTACGTCTCCGTGGGATCTTCATATACATCAATAACATAATATTACCTAACCTAACCCAACCTATAATCTCGGCGGTAATATTTGACAACATTCCTGGTCAGTTGGCCTCTGCGTCTCCGTGGAACCTTCATATACATCAATAACGTAATATAACCTAACCTAACCCAACCTATCATCTCGGCGGTAATATTTGACAACATTCCTGGCGAGTTGGCCTCTACGTCTCCGTGGGACTTTTATATACATCAATAACGTAATTTAACCTAACCTAAACCTACGTAACATCTCGGCGGTAATATTTGACAACATTCCTGGCTTGATCGCCTCTACGTCTCCATGGAACCTTCATATACATCAATAACGTAATATAACCTAACCTAACCCAACCTATCATCTCGGCGGTAATATTTGACAACATTTCTGACGAGTTGGCCTCTACATCTCCGTGGGACTTTTATATACATCAATAACGTAATTTAACCTAACCTAAACCAACGTAACATCTCGGCGGTAATATTTGAGAACATTCCTGGCTTGCTGGCCTCTATGTTTCCGTGGGACCTTTATATACATCAATAACGTAGTATAACCTAACCTAGCCCAACCTATCATATCGGCGGTAATATTTGACAACATTCCTGGCTTGATCGCCTCTACGTCTCCATGGAACCTTCATATACATCAATAACGTAATATAACCTAACCTAACCCAACCTATCATCTCGGCGGTAATATTTGACAACATTCCTGACGAGTTGGCCTCTACATCTCCGTGGGACTTTTATATACATCAATAACGTAATTTAACCTAACCTAAACCAACGTAACATCTCGGCGGTAATATTTGAGAACATTCCTGGCTTGCTGGCCTCTATGTTTCCCTGGGACCTTTATATACATCAATAACGTAGTATAACCTAACCTAGCCCAACCTATCATATCGGCGGTAATATTTGGCAACATTCCTGGCTTGTTGGCCTCTACGTCTCCGTGGGACCTTCATATACATCAATAACGTAATATAACCTAACCTAACCCAACCTATCATCTCGGCGGTAATATTTGACATCATTCCTGGCGAGTTGGCCTCTACGCCTCCGTGGGACTTTTATATACATCACTAACGTAATATAACCTAACCTAACCCAACCTATCATCTCGGCGGTAATATTTGACATCATTCCTGGCGAGTTGGCCTCTACGCCTCCGTGGGACATTTATATACATCAATAACGTAATATAACCTCACCTAACCCAACCTATCATCTCGGCGGTAATATTTGACAACATTCCTGGCTTGCTGGCCTCTATGTTTCCGTGGGACTTTTATATACATCAATAACGTAGTATAACCTAACCTAACCCAACCTAACATCTCGGCACTAATATTTGACACCATTCCTGGCTTGATGGCCTCTACGTCTCCGTGGGACCTTCATATACATCAATAACATAATATTACCTAACCTAACCCAACCTATCATCTCGGCGGTAATACTTGACAACATTCCCGGCGAGTTGGCCTCTACGTCTCCGTGGGACTTTTATATACATCAATAACGTAATATAACCTAACCTAACCCAACCTCTCATCTCGGCGGTAATATGTGACATCATTCCTGGCGAGTTGGCCTCTACGCCTCCGTGGGACTTTTACATACATCAAAACGTAATTTACCCTAACCTAACCCAACGTAACATCTCGGCGGTAATATTTGACAACATTCCTGGCTTGCTGGCCTCTATGTTTCCGTGGGACCTTTATATACATCAATAACGTAGTATAACCTAACCTAGCCCAACCTATCATATCGGCGGTAATATTTAGCAACATTCCTGGCGAGTTGGCCTCTACGTCTCCGTGGGACCTTCATATACATCAATAACGTAATATAACCTAACCTAACCCAACCTATCATCTCGGCGGTAATATTTGACAACATTCCTGACGAGTTGGCCTCTACATCTCCGTGGGACGTTTATATACATCAATAACGTAATTTAACCTAACCTAAACCAACATAACATCTCGGCGGTAATATTTGAGAACATTCCTGGCTTGCTGGCCTCTATGTTTCCGTGGGACCTTTATATACATCAATAACGTAGTATAACCTAACCTAGCACAACCTATCATATCGGCGGTAATATTTAGCAACATTCCTGGCTTGTTGGCCTCTACGTCTCCGTGGGACCTTCATATACATCAATAACGTAATATAACCTAACCTAACCCAACCTATCATCTCGGCGGTAATATTTGACATCATTCCTGGCGAGTTGGCCTCTACGCCTCCGTGGGACTTTTATATACATCAATAACGTAATATAACCTAACCTAACCCAACCTATCATCTCGGCGGTAATATTTGACATCATTCCTGGCGAGTTGGCCTCTACGCCTCCGTGGGACATTTATATACATCAATAACGTAATATAACCTAACCTAACCCAACCTATCATCTCGGCGGTAATATTTGACAACATTCCTGGTCAGTTGGCCTCTGCGTCTCCGTGGAACCTTCATATACATCAATAACGTAATATAACCTAACCTAACCCAACCTATCATCTCGGCGGTAATATTTGACAACATTCCTGGCGAGTTGGCCTCTACGTCTCCGTGGGACTTTTATATACATCAATAACGTAATTTAACCTAACCTAAACCTACGTAACATCTCGGCGGTAATATTTGACAACATTCCTGGCTTGATCGCCTCTACGTCTCCATGGAACCTTCATATACATCAATAACGTAATATAACCTAACCTAACCCAACCTATCATCTCGGCGGTAATATTTGACAACATTTCTGACGAGTTGGCCTCTACATCTCCGTGGGACTTTTATATACATCAATAACGTAATTTAACCTAACCTAAACCAACGTAACATCTCGGCGGTAATATTTGAGAACATTCCTGGCTTGCTGGCCTCTATGTTTCCGTGGGACCTTTATATACATCAATAACGTAGTATAACCTAACCTAGCCCAACCTATCATATCGGCGGTAATATTTGACAACATTCCTGGCTTGATCGCCTCTACGTCTCCATGGAACCTTCATATACATCAATAACGTAATATAACCTAACCTAACCCAACCTATCATCTCGGCGGTAATATTTGACAACATTCCTGACGAGTTGGCCTCTACATCTCCGTGGGACTTTTATATACATCAATAACGTAATTTAACCTAACCTAAACCAACGTAACATCTCGGCGGTAATATTTGAGAACATTCCTGGCTTGCTGGCCTCTATGTTTCCCTGGGACCTTTATATACATCAATAACGTAGTATAACCTAACCTAGCCCAACCTATCATATCGGCGGTAATATTTGGCAACATTCCTGGCTTGTTGGCCTCTACGTCTCCGTGGGACCTTCATATACATCAATAACGTAATATAACCTAACCTAACCCAACCTATCATCTCGGCGGTAATATTTGACATCATTCCTGGCGAGTTGGCCTCTACGCCTCCGTGGGACTTTTATATACATCACTAACGTAATATAACCTAACCTAACCCAACCTATCATCTCGGCGGTAATATTTGACATCATTCCTGGCGAGTTGGCCTCTACGCCTCCGTGGGACATTTATATACATCAATAACGTAATATAACCTCACCTAACCCAACCTATCATCTCGGCGGTAATATTTGACAACATTCCTGGCTTGCTGGCCTCTATGTTTCCGTGGGACTTTTATATACATCAATAACGTAGTATAACCTAACCTAACCCAACCTAACATCTCGGCACTAATATTTGACACCATTCCTGGCTTGATGGCCTCTACGTCTCCGTGGGACCTTCATATACATCAATAACATAATATTACCTAACCTAACCCAACCTATCATCTCGGCGGTAATACTTGACAACATTCCCGGCGAGTTGGCCTCTACGTCTCCGTGGGACTTTTATATACATCAATAACGTAATATAACCTAACCTAACCCAACCTCTCATCTCGGCGGTAATATGTGACATCATTCCTGGCGAGTTGGCCTCTACGCCTCCGTGGGACTTTTACATACATCAAAACGTAATTTACCCTAACCTAACCCAACGTAACATCTCGGCGGTAATATTTGACAACATTCCTGGCTTGCTGGCCTCTATGTTTCCGTGGGACCTTTATATACATCAATAACGTAGTATAACCTAACCTAGCCCAACCTATCATATCGGCGGTAATATTTAGCAACATTCCTGGCGAGTTGGCCTCTACGTCTCCGTGGGACCTTCATATACATCAATAACGTAATATAACCTAACCTAACCCAACCTATCATCTCGGCGGTAATATTTGACAACATTCCTGACGAGTTGGCCTCTACATCTCCGTGGGACGTTTATATACATCAATAACGTAATTTAACCTAACCTAAACCAACATAACATCTCGGCGGTAATATTTGAGAACATTCCTGGCTTGCTGGCCTCTATGTTTCCGTGGGACCTTTATATACATCAATAACGTAGTATAACCTAACCTAGCCCAACCTATCATATCGGCGGTAATATTTAGCAACATTCCTGGCTTGTTGGCCTCTACGTCTCCGTGGGACCTTCATATACATCAATAACGTAATATAACCTAACCTAACCCAACCTATCATCTCGGCGGTAATATTTGACATCATTCCTGGCGAGTTGGCCTCTACGCCTCCGTGGGACTTTTATATACATCAATAACGTAATATAACCTAACCTAACCCAACCTATCATCTCGGCGGTAATATTTGACATCATTCCTGGCGAGTTGGCCTCTACGCCTCCGTGGGACATTTATATACATCAATAACGTAATATAACCTAACCTAACCCAACCTATCATCTCGGCGGTAATATTTGACAACATTCCTGGTCAGTTGGCCTCTGCGTCTCCGTGGAACCTTCATATACATCAATAACGTAATATAACCTAACCTAACCCAACCTATCATCTCGGCGGTAATATTTGACATCATTCCTAGCGAGTTGGCCTCTACGCTTCCGTGGGACTTTTATATACATCAAAACGTAATTTACCCTAACCTAACCCAACGTAACATCTCGGCGGTAATATTTGACAACATTCCTGGCGAGTTGGCCTCTACGTCTCCGTGGGACTTTTATATACACCAATAACGTAATTTAACCTAACCTAAACCTACGTAACATCTCGGCGGTAATTTTTGACAACATTCCTGGCTTGATGGCCTCTACGTCTCCGTGGGACCTTCATATACATCAGTAACATAATATTACCTAACCTGAAGCAACCTATCATCTCGGCGGTAATATTTGACAACATTCCATGTGAGTTGGCCTCTACGTCTCCGTGGGAATTTTATATACATCAATAACGAAATATAACCTAACCTAACCCAACCTAACATCTCGGCACTAATATTTGACAACATTCCAGGCGAGTTGGCCTCTACGTCTCCGTGGCAATTTTATATACATCAATAACGTAATATAACCTAACCTAACCCAACCTAACATCTCGGCACTAATATTTGACAACATTCCAGGCGAGTTGGCCTCTACGTCTCCGTGGCAATTTTATATACATCAATAACGTAATATAACCTAACCTAACCCAACCTAACATCTCGGCACTAATATTTGACAACATTCCTGGCGAGTCGGCCTCTACGTCTCCGTGCGACCTTCATATACATCAATAACGTAATATAACGTAACCTAACCCAACTTATCTTATCGGCGGTAATTTTTGACAACATTGCTGGCGAGTTGGCCTCTACGTCTCCGTGGCATCTTCATATACATCAATAACGTAATATAACCTATCCTAACCCAACCTATCATCTCGGCACTAATATTTGACAACATTCCAGGCGAGTTGGCCTCTACGTCTCCGTGGGAATTTTATATACATCAATAACGTAATATAACCTAACCTAACCCAACCTAACATCTCGACACTAATATTTGACAACATTCCTAGCGAGTTGGCCTCTACGTCTCCGTGGGACTTTTATATACATCAATAACGTAATTTAACCTAACCTAAACCTACGTAACATCTCGGAGGTAATTTTTGACAACATTCCTGGCTTGATGGCCTCTACGTCTTCGTGGGACCTTCATATACATCAGTAACATAATATTACCTAACCTGAAGCAACCTATCATCTCGGCGGTAATTTTTGACAACATTCTATGTGAGTTGGCCTCTACGTCTCCGTGGGAATTATATATACATCAATAACGTAATATAACCTAACCTAACCCAACCTAACATCTCGGCACTAATATTTGACAACATTCCAGGCGAGTTGGCCTCTACTTCTCCGTGGCAATTTTATATACATCAATAACGTAATATAACCTAACCTAACCCAACCTAACATCTCGGCACTAATATTTGACAACATTCCTGGCGAGTCGGCCTCTACGTCTCCGTGCGACCTTCATATACATCAATAACGTAATATAACGTAACCTAACCCAACCTATCTTATCGGCGGTAATTTTTGACAACATTCCTGGCGAGTTGGCCTCTACGTCTCCGTGGGATCTTCATATACATCAATAACGTAATATAACCTATCCTAACCCAACCTATCATCTCGGCGGTAATATTTGACAACATTCCTGGTCAGTTGGCCCCTGCGTCTCCGTGGAACCTTCATATACATCAATAACGTAATATAACCTAACCTAACCCAACCTATCATCTCGGCGGTAATATTTGACAACATTCCTGGCGAGTTGAACTCTACGTCTCCGTGGGACTTTTATATACATCAATAACGTAATTTAACCTAACCTAAACCTACGTAACATCTCGGCGGTAATTTTTGACAACATTCCTGGCTTGATGGCCTCTACGTCTCCGTGGGACCTTCATATACATCAGTAACATAATATTACCTAACCTGAAGCAACCTATCATCTCGGCGGTAATATTTGACAACATTCCATGTGAGTTGGCCTCTACGTCTCCGTGGGAATTTTATATACATCAATAACGAAATATAACCTAACCTAACCCAACCTAACATCTCGGCACTAATATTTGACAACATTCCAGGCGAGTTGGCCTCTACGTCTCCGTGGCAATTTTATATACATCAATAACGTAATATAACCTAACCTAACCCAACCTAACATCTCGGCACTAATATTTGACAACATTCCTGGCGAGTCGGCCTCTACGTCTCCGTGCGACCTTCATATACATCAATAACGTAATATAACGTAACCTAACCCAACTTATCTTATCGGCGGTAATTTTTGACAACATTGCTGGCGAGTTGGCCTCTACGTCTCCGTGGGATCTTCATATACATCAATAACGTAATATAACCTATCCTAACCCAACCTATCATCTCGGCGGTAATACTTGACAACATTCCTGGCGAGTTGGCCTCTACGTCTTCGTGGAACCTTCATATACATCAATAACGTAATATAACCTAACCTAACCCAACCTATCATCTCGGCGGTAATATTTGACAACATTCCTGGATTGATGGCCTCTACGTCTCCGTGGGACCTTCATATACATCAATAACATAATATAACCTAACTTGAAGCAACCTATCATCTCGGCGCTAATATTTGACAACATTGCTGGCGAGTTGAGTTCTACGTCTCCGTGGGACCTTCATATACATCAATAACGTAATATCACCTAACCTAACCCAACCTATCATCTCGGCGGTTATATTTGAAAACATTCCTGTCGAGTTGGCCTCTACGTCTCCATGGGACTTTTATATACATTAATAACGTAATTTAACCTAACCTAACCCAACCTAACATCTCGGCGGTAATATTTGACAACATTCCTGGCGAGTTGGCCTCTACCTCTCCGTGGGACTTTCATATACGTCAATAACGTAATATAACCTAACCTAACCCAACCTAAGATCTCGGCACTAATATTTGACAACATTCCTGGCGAGTTGGCCTCTACGTCTTCGTGGAACCTTCATATACATCAATAACGTAATATAACCTAACCTAACCCAACCTATCATCTCGGCGGTAATATTTGACATCATTCCTGGCGAGTTGGCCTCTACCTCTCCGTGGGACTTTCATATACGTCAATAACGTAATATAACCTAACCTAACCCAACCTAAGATCTCGGCACTAATATTTGACAACATTCCAGGCGAGTTGGCCTCTACTTCTCCGTGGCAATTTTATATACATCAATAACGTAATATAACCTAACCTAACCCAACCTAACATCTCGGCACTAATATTTGACAACATTCCTGGCGAGTCGGCCTCTACGTCTCCGTGCGACCTTCATATACATCAATAACGTAATATAACGTAACCTAACCCAACTTATCTTATCGGCGGTAATTTTTGACAACATTCCTGGCGAGTTGGCCTCTACGTCTCCGTGGGATCTTCATATACATCAATAACGTAATATAACCTATCCTAACCCAACCTATCATCTCGGCACTAATATTTGACAACATTCCAGGCGAGTTGGCCTCTACGTCTCCGTGGGAATTTTATATACATCAATAACGTAATATAACCTAACCTAACCCAACCTAACATCTCGACACTAATATTTGACAACATTCCTAGCGAGTTGGCCTCTACGTCTCCGTGGGACTTTTATATACATCAATAACGTAATTTAACCTAACCTAAACCTACGTAACATCTCGGCGGTAATTTTTGACAACATTCCTGGCTTGATGGCCTCTACGTCTCCGTGGGACCTTCATATACATCAATAACATAATATTACCTAACCTGAAGCAACCTATCATCTCGGCGGTAATACTTGACAACATTCCTGGCGAGTTGGCCTCTACGTCTTCGTGGAACCTTCATATACATCAATAACGTAATATAACCTAACCTAACCCAACCTATCATCTCGGCGGTAATATTTGACAACATTCCTGGATTGATGGCCTCTACGTCTCCGTGGGACCTTCATATACATCAATAACATAATATAACCTAACTTGAAGCAACCTATCATCTCGGCGCTAATATTTGACAACATTGCTGGCGAGTTGAGTTCTACGTCTCCGTGGGACCTTCATATACATAAATAACGTAATATCACCTAACCTAACCCAACCTATCATCTCGGCGGTTATATTTGAAAACATTCCTGTCGAGTTGGCCTCTACGTCTCCATGGGACTTTTATATACATTAATAACGTAATTTAACCTAACCTAACCCAACCTAACATCTCGGCGGTAATATTTGACAACATTCCTGGCGAGTTGGCCTCTACCTCTCCGTGGGACTTTCATATACGTCAATAACGTAATATAACCTAACCTAACCCAACCTAAGATCTCGGCACTAATATTTGACAACATTCCTGGCGAGTTGGCCTCTACGTCTTCGTGGAACCTTCATATACATCAATAACGTAATATAACCTAACCTAACCCAACCTATCATCTCGGCGGTAATATTTGACATCATTCCTGGCGAGTTGGCCTCTACCTCTCCGTGGGACTTTCATATACGTCAATAACGTAATATAACCTAACCTAACCCAACCTAAGATCTCGGCACTAATATTTGACAACATTCCTGGCGAGTTGGTCTCTACGCCTCCGTGCGACATTCATATACATCAATAACGTAATATAACCTAACCTGAACCAACCTATCATCTCGGCGGTAATACTTGACAACATTCCTGGCGAGTTGAGGTCTACGTCTCCGTGGGACCTTCATATACACCAATAACATAATATTACCTAACCCAACCCAACCTATCATCTCGGCGGTAATATTTGACAACATTCCTGGTCAGTTGGCCTCTGCGTCTCCGTGGAACCTTCATATACATCAATAACGTAATATAACCTAACCTAACCCAACCTATCATCTCGGCGGTAATATTTGACATCATTCCTGGCGAGTTGGCATCTACGTCTCCGTGGGAATTTTATATACATCAATAACGTAATATAACCTAACCTAACCCAACCTATCATCTCGGCACTAATATTTGACAACATTCCAGGCGAGTTGGCCTCTACGTCTCCGTGGGAATTTTATATACATCAATAACGTAATATAACCTAACCTAACCCAACCTAACATCTCGGCACTAATATTTGACAACATTCCTGGCGAGATGGCCTCTACCTCTCCGTGAGACCTTCATATACATCAATAACGTAATATAGTCTAACCTAACCCAACCTATCATCTCGGCGGTAATATTTGACAACATTCCTGGTCAGTTGGCCTCTGCGTCTCCGTGGATCCTTCATATACATCAATACCGTAATATAACCTAACCTAACCCAACCTATCATGTCGGCGGTAATATTTGACAACATTCCTGGCGAGTTGGACTCTACGTCTCCGTGGGACTTTTATATACATCAATAACGTAATTTAACCTAACCTAGACCTACGTAACATCTCGGCGGTAATTTTTGACAACATTCCTGGCTTGATGGCCTCTACGTCTTCGTGGGACCTTCATATACATCAGTAACATAATATTACCTAACCTGAAGCAACCTATCATCTCGGCGGTAATATTTGACAACATTCTATGTGAGTTGGCCTCTACGTCTCCGTGGGAATTTTATATACATCAATAACGTAATATAACCTAACCTAACCCAACCTAACATCTCGGCACTAATATTTGACAACATTCCAGGCGAGTTGGCCTCTACTTCTCCGTGGCAATTTTATATACATCAATAACGTAATATAACCTAACCTAACCCAACCTAACATCTCGGCACTAATATTTGACAACATTCCTGGCGAGTCGGCCTCTTCGTCTCCGTGCGACCTTCATATACATCAATAACGTAATATAACGTAACCTAACCCAACCTATCTTATCGGCGGTAATTTTTGACAACATTCCTGGCGAGTTGGCCTCTACGTCTCCGTGGGATCTTCATATACATCAATAACGTAATATAACCTATCCTAACCCAACCTATCATCTCGGCGGTAATATTTGACAACATTCCTGGTCAGTTGGCCTCTGCGTCTCCGTGGAACCTTCATATACATCAATAACGTAATATAACCTAACCTAACCCAACCTATCATCTCGGCGGTAATATTTGACATCATTCCTAGCGAGTTGGACTCTACGTCTCCGTGGGACTTTTATATACATCAATAACGTAATTTAACCTAACCTAGACCTACGTAACATCTCGGCGGTAATTTTTGACAACATTCCTGGCTTGATGGCCTCTACGTCTTCGTGGGACCTTCATATACATCAGTAACATAATATTACCTAACCTGAAGCAACCTATCATCTCGGCGGTAATATTTGACAACATTCTATGTGAGTTGGCCTCTACGTCTCCGTGGGAATTTTATATACATCAATAACGTAATATAACCTAACCTAACCCAACCTAACATCTCGGCACTAATATTTGACAACATTCCAGGCGAGTTGGCCTCTACTTCTCCGTGGCAATTTTATATACATCAATAACGTAATATAACCTAACCTAACCCAACCTAACATCTCGGCACTAATATTTGACAACATTCCTGGCGAGTCGGCCTCTTCGTCTCCGTGCGACCTTCATATACATCAATAACGTAATATAACGTAACCTAACCCAACCTATCTTATCGGCGGTAATTTTTGACAACATTCCTGGCGAGTTGGCCTCTACGTCTCCGTGGGATCTTCATATACATCAATAACGTAATATAACCTATCCTAACCCAACCTATCATCTCGGCGGTAATATTTGACAACATTCCTGGTCAGTTGGCCTCTGCGTCTCCGTGGAACCTTCATATACATCAATAACGTAATATAACCTAACCTAACCCAACCTATCATCTCGGCGGTAATATTTGACATCATTCCTAGCGAGTTGGCCTCTACGCTTCCGTGGGACTTTTATATACATCAAAACGTAATTTACCCTAACCTAACCCAACGTAACATCTCGGCGGTAATAATTGACAACATTCCTGGCGAGTTGGCCTCTACGTCTCCGTGGGACTTTTATATACACCAATAACGTAATTTAACCTAACCTAAACCAACGTAACATCTCGGCGGTAATATTTGACAACATTCCTGGCTTGCTGGCCTCTATGTTTCCGTGAGACCTTCATATACATCAATAACGTAATATAATCTAACCTAACCCAACCTATAACCTCGGCGGTAATATTTGACAACATTCCTGGTCAGTTGGCCTCTGCGTCTCCGTGGAACCTTCATATACATCAATAACGTAATATAACCTAACCTAACCCAACCTATCATCTCGGCGGTAATATTTGACAACATTCCTGGCTTGATGGCCTCTACGTCTCCGTGGGACTTTCATACACATCAATAACGTAATATAGTCTAACCTAACCCAACCTATCATCTCGGCGGTAATATTTGACAACATTCCTGGTCAGTTGGCCTCTGCGTCTCCGTGGATCCTTCATATACATCAATAACGTAATATAACCTAACCTAACCCAACCTATCATCTCGGCGGTAATATTTGACAACATTCCTGGCGAGTTGGACTCTACGTCTCCGTGGGACTTTTATATACATCAATAACGTAATTTAACCTAACCTAGACCTACGTAACATCTCGGCGGTAATTTTTGACAACATTCCTGGCTTGATGGCCTCTACGTCTTCGTGGGACCTTCATATACATCAGTAACATAATATTACCTAACCTGAAGCAACCTATCATCTCGGCGGTAATATTTGACAACATTCTATGTGAGTTGGCCTCTACGTCTCCGTGGGAATTTTATATACATCAATAACGTAATATAACCTAACCTAACCCAACCTAACATCTCGGCACTAATATTTGACAACATTCCAGGCGAGTTGGCCTCTACTTCTCCGTGGCAATTTTATATACATCAATAACGTAATATAACCTAACCTAACCCAACCTAACATCTCGGCACTAATATTTGACAACATTCCTGGCGAGTCGGCCTCTACGTCTCCGTGCGACCTTCATATACATCAATAACGTAATATAACGTAACCTAACCCAACCTATCTTATCGGCGGTAATTTTTGACAACATTCCTGGCGAGTTGGCCTCTACGTCTCCGTGGGATCTTCATATACATCAATAACGTAATATAACCTATCCTAACCCAACCTATCATCTCGGCGGTAATATTTGACAACATTCCTGGTCAGTTGGCCTCTGCGTCTCCGTGGAACCTTCATATACATCAATAACGTAATATAACCTAACCTAACCCAACCTATCATCTCGGCGGTAATATTTGACATCATTCCTGGCGAGTTGGCATCTACGTCTCCGTGGGAATTTTATATACATCAATAACGTAATATAACCTAACCTAACCCAACCTATCATCTCGGCACTAATATTTGACAACATTCCAGGCGAGTTGGCCTCTACGTCTCCGTGGGAATTTTATATACATCAATAACGTAATATAACCTAACCTAACCCAACCTAACATCTCGGCACTAATATTTGACAACATTCCTGGCGAGATGGCCTCTACCTCTCCGTGAGACCTTCATATACATCAATAACGTAATATAGTCTAACCTAACCCAACCTATCATCTCGGCGGTAATATTTGACAACATTCCTGGTCAGTTGGCCTCTGCGTCTCCGTGGATCCTTCATATACATCAATAACGTAATATAACCTAACCTAACCCAACCTATCATCTCGGCGGTAATATTTGACAACATTCCTGGCGAGTTGGACTCTACGTCTCCGTGGGACTTTTATATACATCAATAACGTAATTTAACCTAACCTAGACCTACGTAACATCTCGGCGGTAATTTTTGACAACATTCCTGGCTTGATGGCCTCTACGTCTTCGTGGGACCTTCATATACATCAGTAACATAATATTACCTAACCTGAAGCAACCTATCATCTCGGCGGTAATATTTGACAACATTCTATGTGAGTTGGCCTCTACGTCTCCGTGGGAATTTTATATACATCAATAACGTAATATAACCTAACCTAACCCAACCTAACATCTCGGCACTAATATTTGACAACATTCCAGGCGAGTTGGCCTCTACTTCTCCGTGGCAATTTTATATACATCAATAACGTAATATAACCTAACCTAACCCAACCTAACATCTCGGCACTAATATTTGACAACATTCCTGGCGAGTCGGCCTCTACGTCTCCGTGCGACCTTCATATACATCAATAACGTAATATAACGTAACCTAACCCAACCTATCTTATCGGCGGTAATTTTTGACAACATTCCTGGCGAGTTGGCCTCTACGTCTCCGTGGGATCTTCATATACATCAATAACGTAATATAACCTATCCTAACCCAACCTATCATCTCGGCGGTAATATTTGACAACATTCCTGGTCAGTTGGCCTCTGCGTCTGCGTGGAACCTTCATATACATCAATAACGTAATATAACCTAACCTAACCCAACCTATCATCTCGGCGGTAATATTTGACATCATTCCTAGCGAGTTGGCCTCTACGCTTCCGTGGGACTTTTATATACATCAAAACGTAATTTACCCTAACCTAACCCAACGTAACATCTCGGCGGTAATATTTGACAACATTCCTGGCTTGCTGGCCTCTATGTTTCCGTGAGACCTTCATATACATCAATAACGTAATATAATCTAACCTAACCCAACCTATAACCTCGGCGGTAATATTTGACAACATTCCTGGTCAGTTGGCCTCTGCGTCTCCGTGGAACCTTCATATACATCAATAACGTAATATAACCTAACCTAACCCAACCTATCATCTCGGCGGTAATATTTGACAACATTCCTGGCTTGATGGCCTCTACGTCTCCGTGGGACTTTCATATACATCAATAACGTAATATAGTCTAACCTAACCCAACCTATCATCTCGGCGGTAATATTTGACAACATTCCTGGTCAGTTGGCCTCTGCGTCTCCGTGGATCCTTCATATACATCAATAACGTAATATAACCTAACCTAACCCAACCTATCATCTCGGCGGTAATTTTTGACAACATTCCTGGCGAGTTGGTCTCTACGTCTCCGTGGGATCTTCATATACATCAATAACGTAATATAACCTATCCTAACCCAACCTATCATCTCGGCACTAATATTTGACAACATTCCAGGCGAGTTGGCCTCTACGTCTCCGTGGGAATTTTATATACATCAATAACGTAATATAACCTAACCTAACCCAACCTAACATCTCGACACTAATATTTGACAACATTCCTAGCGAGTTGGCCTCTACGTCTCCGTGGGACTTTTATATACATCAATAACGTAATTTAACCTAACCTAAACCTACGTAACATCTCGGCGGTAATTTTTGACAACATTCCTGGCTTGATGGCCTCTACGTCTCCGTGGGACCTTCATATACATCAATAACATAATATTACCTAACCTGAAGCAACCTATCATCTCGGCGGTAATACTTGACAACATTCCTGGCGAGTTGGCCTCTACGTCTTCGTGGAACCTTCATATACATCAATAACGTAATATAACCTAACCTAACCCAACCTATCATCTCGGCGGTAATATTTGACAACATTCCTGGCTTGATGGCCTCTACGTCTCCGTGGGACCTTCATATACATCAATAACATAATATAACCTAACCTGAAGCAACCTATCATCTCGGCGCTAATATTTGACAACATTGCTGGCGAGTTGTGTTCTACGTCTCCGTGGGACCTTCATATACATCAATTACGTAATATCACCTAACCTAACCCAACCTATCATCTCGGCGGTTATATTTGAAAACATTCCTGTCGAGTTGGCCTCTACGTCTCCATGGGACTTTTATATACATTAATAACGTAATTTAACCTAACCTAACCCAACCTAACATCTCGGCGGTAATATTTGACAACATTCCTGGCGAGTTGGCCTCTACCTCTCCGTGGGACTTTCATATACGTCAATAACGTAATATAACCTAACCTAACCCAACCTAAGATCTCGGCACTAATATTTGACAACATTCCTGGCGAGTTGGCCTCTACGTCTTCGTGGAACCTTCATATACATCAATAACGTAATATAACCTAACCTAACCCAACCTATCATCTCGGCGGTAATATTTGACATCATTCCTGGCGAGTTGGCCTCTACCTCTCCGTGGGACTTTCATATACGTCAATAACGTAATATAACCTAACCTAACCCAACCTAAGATCTCGGCCCTAATATTTGACAACATTCCTGGCGAGTTGGTCTCTACGCCTCCGTGCGACATTCATATACATCAATAACGTAATATAACCTAACCTGAACCAACCTATCATCTCGGCGGTAATACTTGACAACATTCCTGGCGAGTTGAGGTCTACGTCTCCGTGGGACCTTCATATACACCAATAACATAATATTACCTAACCCAACCCAACCTATCATCTCGGCGGTAATATTTGACAACATTCCTGGTCAGTTGGCCTCTGCGTCTCCGTGGAACCTTCATATACATCAATAACGTAATATAACCTAACCTAACCCAACCTATCATCTCGGCGGTAATATTTGACATCATTCCTGGCGAGTTGGCATCTACGTCTCCGTGGGAATTTTATATACATCAATAACGTAATATAACCTAACCTAACCCAACCTATCATCTCGGCACTAATATTTGACAACATTCCAGGCGAGTTGGCATCTACGTCTCCGTGGGAATTTTATATACATCAATAACGTAATATAACCTAACCTAACCCAACCTAACATCTCGGCACTAATATTTGACAACATTCCTGGCGAGATGGCCTCTACCTCTCCGTGAGACCTTCATATACATCAATAACGTAATATAGTCTAACCTAACCCAACCTATCATCTCGGCGGTAATATTTGACAACATTCCTGGTCAGTTGGCCTCTGCGTCTCCGTGGATCCTTCATATACATCAATAACGTAATATAACCTAACCTAACCCAACCTATCATCTCGGCGGTAATATTTGACAACATTCCTGGCGAGTTGGACTCTACGTCTCCGTGGGACTTTTATATACATCAATAACGTAATTTAACCTAACCTAGACCTACGTAACATCTCGGCGGTAATTTTTGACAACATTCCTGGCTTGATGGCCTCTACGTCTTCGTGGGACCTTCATATACATCAGTAACATAATATTACCTAACCTGAAGCAACCTATCATCTCGGCGGTAATATTTGACAACATTCTATGTGAGTTGGCCTCTACGTCTCCGTGGGAATTTTATATACATCAATAACGTAATATAACCTAACCTAACCCAACCTAACATCTCGGCACTAATATTTGACAACATTCCAGGCGAGTTGGCCTCTACTTCTCCGTGGCAATTTTATATACATCAATAACGTAATATAACCTAACCTAACCCAACCTAACATCTCGGCACTAATATTTGACAACATTCCTGGCGAGTCGGCCTCTACGTCTCCGTGCGACCTTCATATACATCAATAACGTAATATAACGTAACCTAACCCAACCTATCTTATCGGCGGTAATTTTTGACAACATTCCTGGCGAGTTGGCCTCTACGTCTCCGTGGGATCTTCATATACATCAATAACGTAATATAACCTATCCTAACCCAACCTATCATCTCGGCGGTAATATTTGACAACATTCCTGGTCAGTTGGCCTCTGCGTCTGCGTGGAACCTTCATATACATCAATAACGTAATATAACCTAACCTAACCCAACCTATCATCTCGGCGGTAATATTTGACATCATTCCTAGCGAGTTGGCCTCTACGCTTCCGTGGGACTTTTATATACATCAAAACGTAATTTACCCTAACCTAACCCAACGTAACATCTCGGCGGTAATATTTGACAACATTCCTGGCTTGCTGGCCTCTATGTTTCCGTGAGACCTTCATATACATCAATAACGTAATATAATCTAACCTAACCCAACCTATAACCTCGGCGGTAATATTTGACAACATTCCTGGTCAGTTGGCCTCTGCGTCTCCGTGGAACCTTCATATACATCAATAACGTAATATAACCTAACCTAACCCAACCTATCATCTCGGCGGTAATATTTGACAACATTCCTGGCTTGATGGCCTCTACGTCTCCGTGGGACTTTCATATACATCAATAACGTAATATAGTCTAACCTAACCCAACCTATCATCTCGGCGGTAATATTTGACAACATTCCTGGTCAGTTGGCCTCTGCGTCTCCGTGGATCCTTCATATACATCAATAACGTAATATAACCTAACCTAACCCAACCTATCATCTCGGCGGTAATTTTTGACAACATTCCTGGCGAGTTGGTCTCTACGTCTCCGTGGGATCTTCATATACATCAATAACGTAATATAACCTATCCTAACCCAACCTATCATCTCGGCACTAATATTTGACAACATTCCAGGCGAGTTGGCCTCTACGTCTCCGTGGGAATTTTATATACATCAATAACGTAATATAACCTAACCTAACCCAACCTAACATCTCGACACTAATATTTGACAACATTCCTAGCGAGTTGGCCTCTACGTCTCCGTGGGACTTTTATATACATCAATAACGTAATTTAACCTAACCTAAACCTACGTAACATCTCGGCGGTAATTTTTGACAACATTCCTGGCTTGATGGCCTCTACGTCTCCGTGGGACCTTCATATACATCAATAACATAATATTACCTAACCTGAAGCAACCTATCATCTCGGCGGTAATACTTGACAACATTCCTGGCGAGTTGGCCTCTACGTCTTCGTGGAACCTTCATATACATCAATAACGTAATATAACCTAACCTAACACAACCTATCATCTCGGCGGTAATATTTGACAACATTCCTGGCTTGATGGCCTCTACGTCTCCGTGGGACCTTCATATACATCAATAACAGAATATAACCTAACCTGAAGCAACCTATCATCTCGGCGCTAATATTTGACAACATTGCTGGCGAGTTGTGTTCTACGTCTCCGTGGGACCTTCATATACATCAATTACGTAATATCACCTAACCTAACCCAACCTATCATCTCGGCGGTTATATTTGAAAACATTCCTGTCGAGTTGGCCTCTACGTCTCCATGGGACTTTTATATACATTAATAACGTAATTTAACCTAACCTAACCCAACCTAACATCTCGGCGGTAATATTTGACAACATTCCTGGCGAGTTGGCCTCTACCTCTCCGTGGGACTTTCATATACGTCAATAACGTAATATAACCTAACCTAACCCAACCTAAGATCTCGGCACTAATATTTGACAACATTCCTGGCGAGTTGGCCTCTACGTCTTCGTGGAACCTTCATATACATCAATAACGTAATATAACCTAACCTAACCCAACCTATCATCTCGGCGGTAATATTTGACATCATTCCTGGCGAGTTGGCCTCTACCTCTCCGTGGGACTTTCATATACGTCAATAACGTAATATAACCTAACCTAACCCAACCTAAGATCTCGGCACTAATATTTGACAACATTCCTGGCGAGTTGGTCTCTACGCCTCCGTGCGACATTCATATACATCAATAACGTAATATAACCTAACCTGAACCAACCTATCATCTCGGCGGTAATACTTGACAACATTCCTGGCGAGTTGAGGTCTACGTCTCCGTGGGACCTTCATATACACCAATAACATAATATTACCTAACCCAACCCAACCTATCATCTCGGCGGTAATATTTGACAACATTCCTGGTCAGTTGGCCTCTGCGTCTCCGTGGAACCTTCATATACATCAATAACGTAATATAACCTAACCTAACCCAACCTATCATCTCGGCGGTAATATTTGACATCATTCCTGGCGAGTTGGCATCTACGTCTCCGTGGGAATTTTATATACATCAATAACGTAATATAACCTAACCTAACCCAACCTATCATCTCGGCACTAATATTTGACAACATTCCAGGCGAGTTGGCATCTACGTCTCCGTGGGAATTTTATATACATCAATAACGTAATATAACCTAACCTAACCCAACCTAACATCTCGGCACTAATATTTGACAACATTCCTGGCGAGATGGCCTCTACCTCTCCGTGAGACCTTCATATACATCAATAACGTAATATAGTCTAACCTAACCCAACCTATCATCTCGGAGGTAATATTTGACAACATTCCTGGTCAGTTGGCCTCTGCGTCTCCGTGGATCCTTCATATACATCAATAACGTAATATAACCTAACCTAACCCAACCTATCATCTCGGCGGTAATATTTGACAACATTCCTGGCGAGTTGGACTCTACGTCTCCGTGGGACTTATATACATCAATAACGTAATTTAACCTAACCTAGACCTACGTAACATCTCGGCGGTAATTTTTGACAACATTCCTGGCTTGATGGCCTCTACGTCTTCGTGGGACCTTCATATACATCAGTAACATAATATTACCTAACCTGAAGCAACCTATCATCTCGGCGGTAATATTTGACAACATTCTATGTGAGTTGGCCTCTACGTCTCCGTGGGAATTTTATATACATCAATAACGTAATATAACCTAACCTAACCCAACCTAACATCTCGGCACTAATATTTGACAACATTCCAGGCGAGTTGGCCTCTACTTCTCCGTGGCAATTTTATATACATCAATAACGTAATATAACCTAACCTAACCCAACCTAACATCTCGGCACTAATATTTGACAACATTCCTGGCGAGTCGGCCTCTACGTCTCCGTGCGACCTTCATATACATCAATAACGTAATATAACGTAACCTAACCCAACCTATCTTATCGGCGGTAATTTTTGACAACATTCCTGGCGAGTTGGCCTCTACGTCTCCGTGGGATCTTCATATACATCAATAACGTAATATAACCTATCCTAACCCAACCTATCATCTCGGCGGTAATATTTGACAACATTCCTGGTCAGTTGGCCTCTGCGTCTGCGTGGAACCTTCATATACATCAATAACGTAATATAACCTAACCTAACCCAACCTATCATCTCGGCGGTAATATTTGACATCATTCCTAGCGAGTTGGCCTCTACGCTTCCGTGGGACTTTTATATACATCAAAACGTAATTTACCCTAACCTAACCCAACGTAACATCTCGGCGGTAATATTTGACAACATTCCTGGCTTGCTGGCCTCTATGTTTCCGTGAGACCTTCATATACATCAATAACGTAATATAATCTAACCTAACCCAACCTATAACCTCGGCGGTAATATTTGACAACATTCCTGGTCAGTTGGCCTCTGCGTCTCCGTGGAACCTTCATATACATCAATAACGTAATATAACCTAACCTAACCCAACCTATCATCTCGGCGGTAATATTTGACAACATTCCTGGCTTGATGGCCTCTACGTCTCCGTGGGACTTTCATATACATCAATAACGTAATATAGTCTAACCTAACCCAACCTATCATCTCGGCGGTAATATTTGACAACATTCCTGGTCAGTTGGCCTCTGCGTCTCCGTGGATCCTTCATATACATCAATAACGTAATATAACCTAACCTAACCCAACCTATCATCTCGGCGGTAATTTTTGACAACATTCCTGGCGAGTTGGTCTCTACGTCTCCGTGGGATCTTCATATACATCAATAACGTAATATAACCTATCCTAACCCAACCTATCATCTCGGCACTAATATTTGACAACATTCCAGGCGAGTTGGCCTCTACGTCTCCGTGGGAATTTTATATACATCAATAACGTAATATAACCTAACCTAACCCAACCTAACATCTCGACACTAATATTTGACAACATTCCTAGCGAGTTGGCCTCTACGTCTCCGTGGGACTTTTATATACATCAATAACGTAATTTAACCTAACCTAAACCTACGTAACATCTCGGCGGTAATTTTTGACAACATTCCTGGCTTGATGGCCTCTACGTCTCCGTGGGACCTTCATATACATCAATAACATAATATTACCTAACCTGAAGCAACCTATCATCTCGGCGGTAATACTTGACAACATTCCTGGCGAGTTGGCCTCTACGTCTTCGTGGAACCTTCATATACATCAATAACGTAATATAACCTAACCTAACCCAACCTATCATCTCGGCGGTAATATTTGACAACATTCCTGGCTTGATGGCCTCTACGTCTCCGTGGGACCTTCATATACATCAATAACATAATATAACCTAACCTGAAGCAACCTATCATCTCGGCGCTAATATTTGACAACATTGCTGGCGAGTTGTGTTCTACGTCTCCGTGGGACCTTCATATACATCAATTACGTAATATCACCTAACCTAACCCAACCTATCATCTCGGCGGTTATATTTGAAAACATTCCTGTCGAGTTGGCCTCTACGTCTCCATGGGACTTTTATATACATTAATAACGTAATTTAACCTAACCTAACCCAACCTAACATCTCGGCGGTAATATTTGACAACATTCCTGGCGAGTTGGCCTCTACCTCTCCGTGGGACTTTCATATACGTCAATAACGTAATATAACCTAACCTAACCCAACCTAAGATCTCGGCACTAATATTTGACAACATTCCTGGCGAGTTGGCCTCTACGTCTTCGTGGAACCTTCATATACATCAATAACGTAATATAACCTAACCTAACCCAACCTATCATCTCGGCGGTAATATTTGACATCATTCCTGGCGAGTTGGCCTCTACCTCTCCGTGGGACTTTCATATACGTCAATAACGTAATATAACCTAACCTAACCCAACCTAAGATCTCGGCCCTAATATTTGACAACATTCCTGGCGAGTTGGTCTCTACGCCTCCGTGCGACATTCATATACATCAATAACGTAATATAACCTAACCTGAACCAACCTATCATCTCGGCGGTAATACTTGACAACATTCCTGGCGAGTTGAGGTCTACGTCTCCGTGGGACCTTCATATACACCAATAACATAATATTACCTAACCCAACCCAACCTATCATCTCGGCGGTAATATTTGACAACATTCCTGGTCAGTTGGCCTCTGCGTCTCCGTGGAACCTTCATATACATCAATAACGTAATATAACCTAACCTAACCCAACCTATCATCTCGGCGGTAATATTTGACATCATTCCTGGCGAGTTGGCATCTACGTCTCCGTGGGAATTTTATATACATCAATAACGTAATATAACCTAACCTAACCCAACCTATCATCTCGGCACTAATATTTGACAACATTCCAGGCGAGTTGGCATCTACGTCTCCGTGGGAATTTTATATACATCAATAACGTAATATAACCTAACCTAACCCAACCTAACATCTCGGCACTAATATTTGACAACATTCCTGGCGAGATGGCCTCTACCTCTCCGTGAGACCTTCATATACATCAATAACGTAATATAGTCTAACCTAACCCAACCTATCATCTCGGCGGTAATATTTGACAACATTCCTGGTCAGTTGGCCTCTGCGTCTCCGTGGATCCTTCATATACATCAATAACGTAATATAACCTAACCTAACCCAACCTATCATCTCGGCGGTAATATTTGACAACATTCCTGGCGAGTTGGACTCTACGTCTCCGTGGGACTTTTATATACATCAATAACGTAATTTAACCTAACCTAGACCTACGTAACATCTCGGCGGTAATTTTTGACAACATTCCTGGCTTGATGGCCTCTACGTCTTCGTGGGACCTTCATATACATCAGTAACATAATATTACCTAACCTGAAGCAACCTATCATCTCGGCGGTAATATTTGACAACATTCTATGTGAGTTGGCCTCTACGTCTCCGTGGGAATTTTATATACATCAATAACGTAATATAACCTAACCTAACCCAACCTAACATCTCGGCACTAATATTTGACAACATTCCAGGCGAGTTGGCCTCTACTTCTCCGTGGCAATTTTATATACATCAATAACGTAATATAACCTAACCTAACCCAACCTAACATCTCGGCACTAATATTTGACAACATTCCTGGCGAGTCGGCCTCTACGTCTCCGTGCGACCTTCATATACATCAATAACGTAATATAACGTAACCTAACCCAACCTATCTTATCGGCGGTAATTTTTGACAACATTCCTGGCGAGTTGGCCTCTACGTCTCCGTGGGATCTTCATATACATCAATAACGTAATATAACCTATCCTAACCCAACCTATCATCTCGGCGGTAATATTTGACAACATTCCTGGTCAGTTGGCCTCTGCGTCTGCGTGGAACCTTCATATACATCAATAACGTAATATAACCTAACCTAACCCAACCTATCATCTCGGCGGTAATATTTGACATCATTCCTAGCGAGTTGGCCTCTACGCTTCCGTGGGACTTTTATATACATCAAAACGTAATTTACCCTAACCTAACCCAACGTAACATCTCGGCGGTAATATTTGACAACATTCCTGGCTTGCTGGCCTCTATGTTTCCGTGAGACCTTCATATACATCAATAACGTAATATAATCTAACCTAACCCAACCTATAACCTCGGCGGTAATATTTGACAACATTCCTGGTCAGTTGGCCTCTGCGTCTCCGTGGAACCTTCATATACATCAATAACGTAATATAACCTAACCTAACCCAACCTATCATCTCGGCGGTAATATTTGACAACATTCCTGGCTTGATGGCCTCTACGTCTCCGTGGGACTTTCATATACATCAATAACGTAATATAGTCTAACCTAACCCAACCTATCATCTCGGCGGTAATATTTGACAACATTCCTGGTCAGTTGGCCTCTGCGTCTCCGTGGATCCTTCATATACATCAATAACGTAATATAACCTAACCTAACCCAACCTATCATCTCGGCGGTAATTTTTGACAACATTCCTGGCGAGTTGGTCTCTACGTCTCCGTGGGATCTTCATATACATCAATAACGTAATATAACCTATCCTAACCCAACCTATCATCTCGGCACTAATATTTGACAACATTCCAGGCGAGTTGGCCTCTACGTCTCCGTGGGAATTTTATATACATCAATAACGTAATATAACCTAACCTAACCCAACCTAACATCTCGACACTAATATTTGACAACATTCCTAGCGAGTTGGCCTCTACGTCTCCGTGGGACTTTTATATACATCAATAACGTAATTTAACCTAACCTAAACCTACGTAACATCTCGGCGGTAATTTTTGACAACATTCCTGGCTTGATGGCCTCTACGTCTCCGTGGGACCTTCATATACATCAATAACATAATATTACCTAACCTGAAGCAACCTATCATCTCGGCGGTAATACTTGACAACATTCCTGGCGAGTTGGCCTCTACGTCTTCGTGGAACCTTCATATACATCAATAACGTAATATAACCTAACCTAACCCAACCTATCATCTCGGCGGTAATATTTGACAACATTCCTGGCTTGATGGCCTCTACGTCTCCGTGGGACCTTCATATACATCAATAACATAATATAACCTAACCTGAAGCAACCTATCATCTCGGCGCTAATATTTGACAACATTGCTGGCGAGTTGTGTTCTACGTCTCCGTGGGACCTTCATATACATCAATTACGTAATATCACCTAACCTAACCCAACCTATCATCTCGGCGGTTATATTTGAAAACATTCCTGTCGAGTTGGCCTCTACGTCTCCATGGGACTTTTATATACATTAATAACGTAATTTAACCTAACCTAACCCAACCTAACATCTCGGCGGTAATATTTGACAACATTCCTGGCGAGTTGGCCTCTACCTCTCCGTGGGACTTTCATATACGTCAATAACGTAATATAACCTAACCTAACCCAACCTAAGATCTCGGCACTAATATTTGACAACATTCCTGGCGAGTTGGCCTCTACGTCTTCGTGGAACCTTCATATACATCAATAACGTAATATAACCTAACCTAACCCAACCTATCATCTCGGCGGTAATATTTGACATCATTCCTGGCGAGTTGGCCTCTACCTCTCCGTGGGACTTTCATATACATCAATAACGTAATATAACCTAACCTGAACCAACCTATCATCTCGGCGGTAATACTTGACAACATTCCTGGCGAGTTGAGGTCTACGTCTCCGTGGGACCTTCATATACACCAATAACATAATATTACCTAACCCAACCCAACCTATCATCTCGGCGGTAATATTTGACAACATTCCTGGTCAGTTGGCCTCTGCGTCTCCGTGGAACCTTCATATACATCAATAACGTAATATAACCTAACCTAACCCAACCTATCATCTCGGCGGTAATATTTGACATCATTCCTGGCGAGTTGGCATCTACGTCTCCGTGGGAATTTTATATACATCAATAACGTAATATAACCTAACCTAACCCAACCTATCATCTCGGCACTAATATTTGACAACATTCCAGGCGAGTTGGCATCTACGTCTCCGTGGGAATTTTATATACATCAATAACGTAATATAACCTAACCTAACCCAACCTAACATCTCGGCACTAATATTTGACAACATTCCTGGCGAGATGGCCTCTACCTCTCCGTGAGACCTTCATATACATCAATAACGTAATATAGTCTAACCTAACCCAACCTATCATCTCGGCGGTAATATTTGACAACATTCCTGGTCAGTTGGCCTCTGCGTCTCCGTGGATCCTTCATATACATCAATAACGTAATATAACCTAACCTAACCCAACCTATCATCTCGGCGGTAATATTTGACAACATTCCTGGCGAGTTGGACTCTACGTCTCCGTGGGACTTTTATATACATCAATAACGTAATTTAACCTAACCTAGACCTACGTAACATCTCGGCGGTAATTTTTGACAACATTCCTGGCTTGATGGCCTCTACGTCTTCGTGGGACCTTCATATACATCAGTAACATAATATTACCTAACCTGAAGCAACCTATCATCTCGGCGGTAATATTTGACAACATTCTATGTGAGTTGGCCTCTACGTCTCCGTGGGAATTTTATATACATCAATAACGTAATATAACCTAACCTAACCCAACCTAACATCTCGGCACTAATATTTGACAACATTCCAGGCGAGTTGGCCTCTACTTCTCCGTGGCAATTTTATATACATCAATAACGTAATATAACCTAACCTAACCCAACCTAACATCTCGGCACTAATATTTGACAACATTCCTGGCGAGTCGGCCTCTACGTCTCCGTGCGACCTTCATATACATCAATAACGTAATATAACGTAACCTAACCCAACCTATCTTATCGGCGGTAATTTTTGACAACATTCCTGGCGAGTTGGCCTCTACGTCTCCGTGGGATCTTCATATACATCAATAACGTAATATAACCTATCCTAACCCAACCTATCATCTCGGCGGTAATATTTGACAACATTCCTGGTCAGTTGGCCTCTGCGTCTGCGTGGAACCTTCATATACATCAATAACGTAATATAACCTAACCTAACCCAACCTATCATCTCGGCGGTAATATTTGACATCATTCCTAGCGAGTTGGCCTCTACGCTTCCGTGGGACTTTTATATACATCAAAACGTAATTTACCCTAACCTAACCCAACGTAACATCTCGGCGGTAATATTTGACAACATTCCTGGCTTGCTGGCCTCTATGTTTCCGTGAGACCTTCATATACATCAATAACGTAATATAATCTAACCTAACCCAACCTATAACCTCGGCGGTAATATTTGACAACATTCCTGGTCAGTTGGCCTCTGCGTCTCCGTGGAACCTTCATATACATCAATAACGTAATATAACCTAACCTAACCCAACCTATCATCTCGGCGGTAATATTTGACAACATTCCTGGCTTGATGGCCTCTACGTCTCCGTGGGACTTTCATATACATCAATAACGTAATATAGTCTAACCTAACCCAACCTATCATCTCGGCGGTAATATTTGACAACATTCCTGGTCAGTTGGCCTCTGCGTCTCCGTGGATCCTTCATATACATCAATAACGTAATATAACCTAACCTAACCCAACCTATCATCTCGGCGGTAATTTTTGACAACATTCCTGGCGAGTTGGTCTCTACGTCTCCGTGGGATCTTCATATACATCAATAACGTAATATAACCTATCCTAACCCAACCTATCATCTCGGCACTAATATTTGACAACATTCCTGGCGAGTTGGCATCTACGTCTCCGTGGGAATTTTATATACATTAATAACGTAATATAACCTAACCTAACCCAACCTATCATCTCGGCACTAATATTTGACAACATTCCAGGCGAGTTGGCATCTACGTCTCCGTGGGAATTTTATATACATCAATAACGTAATATAACCTAACCTAACCCAACCTAACATCTCGGCACTAATATTTGACAACATTCCTGGCGAGATGGCCTCTACCTCTCCGTGAGACCTTCATATACATCAATAACGTAATATAGTCTAACCTAACCCAACCTATCATCTCGGCGGTAATATTTGACAACATTCCTGGTCAGTTGGCCTCTGCGTCTCCGTGGATCCTTCATATACATCAATAACGTAATATAACCTAACCTAACCCAACCTATCATCTCGGCGGTAATATTTGACAACATTCCTGGCGAGTTGGACTCTACGTCTCCGTGGGACTTTTATATACATCAATAACGTAATTTAACCTAACCTAGACCTACGTAACATCTCGGCGGTAATTTTTGACAACATTCCTGGCTTGATGGCCTCTACGTCTTCGTGGGACCTTCATATACATCAGTAACATAATATTACCTAACCTGAAGCAACCTATCATCTCGGCGGTAATATTTGACAACATTCTATGTGAGTTGGCCTCTACGTCTCCGTGGGAATTTTATATACATCAATAACGTAATATAACCTAACCTAACCCAACCTAACATCTCGGCACTAATATTTGACAACATTCCAGGCGAGTTGGCCTCTACTTCTCCGTGGCAATTTTATATACATCAATAACGTAATATAACCTAACCTAACCCAACCTAACATCTCGGCACTAATATTTGACAACATTCCTGGCGAGTCGGCCTCTACGTCTCCGTGCGACCTTCATATACATCAATAACGTAATATAACGTAACCTAACCCAACCTATCTTATCGGCGGTAATTTTTGACAACATTCCTGGCGAGTTGGCCTCTACGTCTCCGTGGGATCTTCATATACATCAATAACGTAATATAACCTATCCTAACCCAACCTATCATCTCGGCGGTAATATTTGACAACATTCCTGGTCAGTTGGCCTCTGCGTCTCCGTGGAACCTTCATATACATCAATAACGTAATATAACCTAACCTAACCCAACCTATCATCTCGGCGGTAATATTTGACATCATTCCTAGCGAGTTGGCCTCTACGCTTCCGTGGGACTTTTATATACATCAAAACGTAATTTACCCTAACCTAACCCAACGTAACATCTCGGCGGTAATATTTGACAACATTCCTGGCTTGCTGGCCTCTATGTTTCCGTGAGACCTTCATATACATCAATAACGTAATATAATCTAACCTAACCCAACCTATAACCTCGGCGGTAATATTTGACAACATTCCTGGTCAGTTGGCCTCTGCGTCTCCGTGGAACCTTCATATACATCAATAACGTAATATAACCTAACCTAACCCAACCTATCATCTCGGCGGTAATATTTGACAACATTCCTGGCTTGATGGCCTCTACGTCTCCGTGGGACTTTCATATACATCAATAACGTAATATAGTCTAACCTAACCCAACCTATCATCTCGGCGGTAATATTTGACAACATTCCTGGTCAGTTGGCCTCTGCGTCTCCGTGGATCCTTCATATACATCAATAACGTAATATAACCTAACCTAACCCAACCTATCATCTCGGCGGTAATTTTTGAAAACATTCCTGGCGAGTTGGCCTCTACGTCTCCGTGGGATCTTCATATACATCAATAACGTAATATAACCTATCCTAACCCAACCTATCATCTCGGCACTAATATTTGACAACATTCCAGGCGAGTTGGCCTCTACGTCTCCGTGGGAATTTTATATACATCATTAACGTAATATAACCTAACCTAACCCAACCTAACATCTCGACACTAATATTTGACAACATTCCTAGCGAGTTGGCCTCTACGTCTCCGTGGGACTTTTATATACATCAATAACGTAATTTAACCTAACCTAAACCTACGTAACATCTCGGCGGTAATTTTTGACAACATTCCTGGCTTGATGGCCTCTACGTCTCCGTGGGACCTTCATATACATCAATAACATAATATTACCTAACCTGAAGCAACCTATCATCTCGGCGGTAATACTTGACAACATTCCTGGCGAGTTGGCCTCTACGTCTTCGTGGAACCTTCATATACATCAATAACGTAATATAACCTAACCTAACCCAACCTATCATCTCGGCGGTAATATTTGACAACATTCCTGGCTTGATGGCCTCTACGTCTCCGTGGGACCTTCATATACATCAATAACATAATATAACCTAACCTGAAGCAACCTATCATCTCGGCGCTAATATTTGACAACATTGCTGGCGAGTTGTGTTCTACGTCTCCGTGGGACCTTCATATACATCAATAACGTAATATCACCTAACCTAACCCAACCTATCATCTCGGCGGTTATATTTGAAAACATTCCTGTCGAGTTGGCCTCTACGTCTCCATGGGACTTTTATATACATTAATAACGTAATTTAACCTAACCTAACCCAACCTAACATCTCGGCGGTAATATTTGACATCATTCCTGGCGAGTTGGCCTCTACCTCTCCGTGGGACTTTCATATACGTCAATAACGTAATATAACCTAACCTAACCCAACCTAAGATCTCGGCACTAATATTTGACAACATTCCTGGCGAGTTGGTCTCTACGCCTCCGTGCGACATTCATATACATCAATAACGTAATATAACCTAACCTGAACCAACCTATCATCTCGGCGGTAATACTTGACAACATTCCTGGCGAGTTGAGGTCTACGTCTCCGTGGGACCTTCATATACACCAATAACATAATATTACCTAACCCAACCCAACCTATCATCTCGGCGGTAATATTTGACAACATTCCTGGTCAGTTGGCCTCTGCGTCTCCGTGGAACCTTCATATACGTCAATAACGTAATATAACCTAACCTAACCCAACCTATCATCTCGGCGGTAATATTTGACATCATTCCTGGCGAGTTGGCATCTACGTCTCCGTGGGAATTTTATATACATCAATAACGTAATATAACCTAACCTAACCCAACCTATCATCTCGGCACTAATATTTGACAACATTCCAGGCGAGTTGGCCTCTACGTCTCCGTGGGAATTTTATATACATCAATAACGTAATATAACCTAACCTAACCCAACCTAACATCTCGGCACTAATATTTGACAACATTCCTGGCGAGATGGCCTCTACCTCTCCGTGAGACCTTCATATACATCAATAACGTAATATAGTCTAACCTAACCCAACCTATCATCTCGGCGGTAATATTTGACAACATTCCTGGTCAGTTGGCCTCTGCGTCTCCGTGGATCCTTCATATACATCAATAACGTAATATAACCTAACCTAACCCAACCTATCATCTCGGCGGTAATATTTGACAACATTCCTGGCGAGTTGGACTCTACGTCTCCGTGGGACTTTTATATACATCAATAACGTAATTTAACCTAACCTAGACCTACGTAACATCTCGGCGGTAATTTTTGACAACATTCCTGGCTTGATGGCCTCTACGTCTTCGTGGGACCTTCATATACATCAGTAACATAATATTACCTAACCTGAAGCAACCTATCATCTCGGCGGTAATATTTGACAACATTCTATGTGAGTTGGCCTCTACGTCTCCGTGGGAATTTTATATACATCAATAACGTAATATAACCTAACCTAACCCAACCTAACATCTCGGCACTAATATTTGACAACATTCCAGGCGAGTTGGCCTCTACTTCTCCGTGGCAATTTTATATACATCAATAACGTAATATAACCTAACCTAACCCAACCTAACATCTCGGCACTAATATTTGACAACATTCCTGGCGAGTCGGCCTCTACGTCTCCGTGCGACCTTCATATACATCAATAACGTAATATAACGTAACCTAACCCAACCTATCTTATCGGCGGTAATTTTTGACAACATTCCTGGCGAGTTGGCCTCTACGTCTCCGTGGGATCTTCATATACATCAATAACGTAATATAACCTATCCTAACCCAACCTATCATCTCGGCGGTAATATTTGACAACATTCCTGGTCAGTTGGCCTCTGCGTCTCCGTGGAACCTTCATATACATCAATAACGTAATATAACCTAACCTAACCCAACCTAACATCTCGGCACTAATATTTGACAACATTCCAGGCGAGTTGGCCTCTACTTCTCCGTGGCAATTTTATATACATCAATAACGTAATATAACCTAACCTAACCCAACCTAACATCTCGGCACTAATATTTGACAACATTCCTGGCGAGTCGGCCTCTACGTCTCCGTGCGACCTTCATATACATCAATAACGTAATATAACGTAACCTAACCCAACCTATCTTATCGGCGGTAATTTTTGACAACATTCCTGGCGAGTTGGCCTCTACGTCTCCGTGGGATCTTCATATACATCAATAACGTAATATAACCTATCCTAACCCAACCTATCATCTCGGCGGTAATATTTGACAACATTCCTGGTCAGTTGGCCTCTGCGTCTCCGTGGAACCTTCATATACATCAATAACGTAATATAACCTAACCTAACCCAACCTATCATCTCGGCGGTAATATTTGACATCATTCCTAGCGAGTTGGCCTCTACGCTTCCGTGGGACTTTTATATACATCAAAACGTAATTTACCCTAACCTAACCCAACGTAACATCTCGGCGGTAATATTTGACAACATTCCTGGCGAGTTGGCCTCTACGTCTCCGTGGGACTTTTATATACACCAATAACGTAATTTAACCTAACCTAAACCAATGTAACATCTCGGCGGTAATATTTGACAACATTCCTGGCTTGCTGGCCTCTATGTTTCCGTGAGACCTTCATATACATCAATAACGTAATATAATCTAACCTAACCCAACCTATAACCTCGGCGGTAATATTTGACAACATTCCTGGTCAGTTGGCCTCTGCGTCTCCGTGGAACCTTCATATACATCAATAACGTAATATAACCTAACCTAACCCAACCTATCATCTCGGCGGTAATATTTGACAACATTCCTGGCTTGATGGCCTCTACGTCTCCGTGGGACCTTCATATACATCAGTAACATAATATTACCTAACCTGAAGCAACCTATCATCTCGGCGGTAATATTTGACAACATTCCATGTGAGTTGGCCTCTACGTCTCCGTGGGAATTTTATATACATCAATAACGTAATATAACCTAACCTAACCCAACCTAACATCTCGGCACTAATATTTGACAACATTCCAGGCGAGTTGGCCTCTACTTCTCCGTGGCAATTTTATATACATCAATAACGTAATATAACCTAACCTAACCCAACCTAACATCTCGGCACTAATATTTGACAACATTCCTGGCGAGTCGGCCTCTACGTCTCCGTGCGACCTTCATATACATCAATAACGTAATATAATGTAACCTAACCCAACTTATCTTATCGGCGGTAATTTTTGACAACATTCCTGGCGAGTTGGCCTCTACGTCTCCGTGGGATCTTCATATACATCAATAACGTAATATAACCTATCCTAACCCAACCTATCATCTCGGCACTAATATTTGACAACATTCCAGGCGAGTTGGCCTCTACGTCTCCGTGGGAATTTTATATACATCAATAACGTAATTTAACCTAACCTAAACCTACGTAACATCTCGGCGGTAATTTTTGACAACATTCCTGGCTTGATGGCCTCTACGTCTCCGTGGGACCTTCATATACATCAATAACATAATATTACCTAACCTGAAGCAACCTATCATCTCGGCGGTAATACTTGACAACATTCCTGGCGAGTTGGCCTCTACGTCTTCGTGGAACCTTCATATACATCAATAACGTAATATAACCTAACCTAACCCAACCTATCATCTCGGCGGTAATATTTGACAACATTCCTGGCTTGATGGCCTCTACGTCTCCGTGGGACCTTCATATACATCAATAACATAATATAACCTAACCTGAAGCAACCTATCATCTCGGCGCTAATATTTGACAACATTGCTGGCGAGTTGTGTTCTACGTCTCCGTGGGACCTTCATATACATCAATAACGTAATATCACCTAACCTAACCCAACCTATCATCTCGGCGGTTATATTTGAAAACATTCCTGTCGAGTTGGCCTCTACGTCTCCATGGGACTTTTATATACATTAATAACGTAATTTAACCTAACCTAACCCAACCTAACATCTCGGCGGTAATATTTGACAACATTCCTGGCGAGTTGGCCTCTACCTCTCCGTGGGACTTTCATATACGTCAATAACGTAATATAACCTAACCTAACCCAACCTAAGATCTCGGCACTAATATTTGACAACATTCCTGGCGAGTTGGTCTCTACGCCTCCGTGCGACATTCATATACATCAATAACGTAATATAACCTAACCTGAACCAACGTATCATCTCGGCGGTAATACTTGACAACATTCCTGGCGAGTTGAGGTCTACGTCTCCGTGGGACCTTCATATACATCAATAACGTAATATCACCTAACGTAACCCAACCTAAGATCTCGGTACAAATATTTGACAACATTCCTGGCGAGTTGGCCTCTACGTCTCTGTGGGAATTTTATATACATCAATAACGTAATATAACCTAACCTAACCCAACCTAACATCTCGGCACTAATATTTGACAACATTCCTGGCGAGTTGGCCTCTACCTCTCCGTGGGACCTTCATATACGTCAATAACGTAATATAATCTAACCTAACCCAACCTATCATCTCGGCGGTAATATTTGACAACATTCCTGGTCAGTTGGCCTCTACGTCTCCGTGGAACCTTCATATACATCAGTAACGTAATATAACCTAACCTAACCCAAACTATCATCTCGGCGGTAATATTTGACAACATTCCTGGCGAGTTGGCCTCTACGTCTCCGTGGGACCTTCATATACATCAATAACGTAATATAACGTAACCTAAACCAACCTATTATATCGGCGGTAATATTTGAAAACATTCCTGTCGATGTTGGCCTCTACGTCTCGGTGGGACATTCATATACGTCAATAACGTAATATTACCTAACCTAACCCAACCTAACATCTCGGCACTAATATTTGAAAACATTCCTGGCGAGTTGGCCTCTACCTCTCCGTGCGACCTTCATATACATCAATAACGTAATATAACGTAACCTATCCCAACCTATCATATCGGCGGTAATATTTGACAACATTCATGACGAGTTGGCCTCTACGTCTCGGTGGGACATTCATATACATTCAGTAACGTAATATTACCTAACCTAACCCAACCTAACATCTCGGCACTAATATTTGACAACATTCCTGGCGAGGTGGACCCTACGTCTCCGTGGGAATTTTATATACATCTATAACGTAATATAACCTAACCTAATCCAACCTTACATCTCGGCACTAATATTTGAAAACATTCCTGGCTAGTTGGCCTCTACCTCTCCGTGGGACCGTCATATACATCAATAACGTAATATAACATAACCTGAAGCAACCTATCATCTCGGCAGTAATATTTGACAACATTCCTGGCGAGTTGGCCTCTACGTCTCCGTGGGACCTTCATATACATCAATAACGTAATATAACGTAACCTAACACAACCTATCATATCGGAGGTAATATTTGACAACATTCCTGGCGAGTTGGCCTCTACCTCTCCGTGCGACCTTCATATACATCAATAACGTAATATAACCTAACCTAACCCAACCTAACATCTCGGCGGTAATATTTGACAATATTCCTGGCGAGTTGGCCTCTACGTCTGCGTGGGACCTTCATATACATCAATAACGTAATATAACGTAACCTAAACCAACCTATTATATTGGCGGTAATATTTGAAAACATTCCTGTCGATGTTGGCTTCTACGTCTCCATGGGACTTTTATATACATTAATAACGTAATTTAACCTAACCTAACCCAACCTAACATCTCGGCGGTAATATTTGACAACATTCCTGGCGAGTTGGCCTCTACCTCTCCGTGGGAATTTTATATACATCAATAACGTAATATAACCTAACCTAACCCAACCTAACATCTCGACACTAATATTTGACAACATTCCTAGCGAGTTGGCCTCTACGTCTCCGTGGGACTTTTATATACATCAATAACGTAATTTAACCTAACCTAAACCTACGTAACATCTCGGCGGTAATTTTTGACAACATTCCTGGCTTGATGGCCTCTACGTCTCCGTGGGACTTTCATATACATCAATAACGTAATATAGTCTAACCTAACCCAACCTATCATCTCGGCGGTAATATTTGACAACATTCCTGGTCAGTTGGCCTCTGCGTCTCCGTGGATCCTTCATATACATCAATAACGTAATATAACCTAACCTAACCCAACCTATCATCTCGGCGGTAATATTTGACAACATTCCTGGCGAGTTGGACTCTACGTCTCCGTGGGACTTTTATATACATCAATAACGTAATTTAACCTAACCTAGACCTACGTAACATCTCGGCGGTAATTTTTGACAACATTCCTGGCTTGATGGCCTCTACGTCTTCGTGGGACCTTCATATACATCAGTAACATAATATTACCTAACCTGAAGCAACCTATCATCTCGGCGGTAATATTTGACAACATTCTATGTGAGTTGGCCTCTACGTCTCCGTGGGAATTTTATATACATCAATAACGTAATATAACCTAACCTAACCCAACCTAACATCTCGGCACTAATATTTGACAACATTCCAGGCGAGTTGGCCTCTACTTCTCCGTGGCAATTTTATATACATCAATAACGTAATATAACCTAACCTAACCCAACCTAACATCTCGGCACTAATATTTGACAACATTCCTGGCGAGTCGGCCTCTACGTCTCCGTGCGACCTTCATATACATCAATAACGTAATATAACGTAACCTAACCCAACCTATCTTATCGGCGGTAATTTTTGACAACATTCCTGGCGAGTTGGCCTCTACGTCTCCGTGGGATCTTCATATACATCAATAACGTAATATAACCTATCCTAATCCAACCTATCATCTCGGCGGTAATATTTGACAACATTCCTGGTCAGTTGGCCTCTGCGTCTCCGTGGAACCTTCATATACATCAATAACGTAATATAACCTAACCTAACCCAACCTATCATCTCGGCGGTAATATTTGACATCATTCCTAGCGAGTTGGCCTCTACGCTTCCGTGGGACTTTTATATACATCAAAACGTAATTTACCCTAACCTAACCCAACGTAACATCTCGGCGGTAATATTTGACAACATTCCTGGCGAGTTGGCCTCTACGTCTCCGTGGGACTTTTATATACACCAATAACGTAATTTAACCTAACCTAAACCAACGTAACATCTCGGCGGTAATATTTGACAACATTCCTGGCTTGCTGGCCTCTATGTTTCCGTGAGACCTTCATATACATCAATAACGTAATATAATCTAACCTAACCCAACCTATAACCTCGGCGGTAATATTTGACAACATTCCTGGTCAGTTGGCCTCTGCGTCTCCGTGGAACCTTCATATACATCAATAACGTAATATAACCTAACCTAACCCAACCTATCATCTCGGCGGTAATATTTGACAACATTCCTGGCTTGATGGCCTCTACGTCTCCGTGGGACCTTCATATACATCAGTAACATAATATTACCTAACCTGAAGCAACCTATCATCTCGGCGGTAATATTTGACAACATTCCATGTGAGTTGGCCTCTACGTCTCCGTGGGAATTTTATATACATCAATAACGTAATATAACCTAACCTAACCCAACCTAACATCTCGGCACTAATATTTGACAACATTCCAGGCGAGTTGGCCTCTACTTCTCCGTGGCAATTTTATATACATCAATAACGTAATATAACCTAACCTAACCCAACCTAAGATCTCGGCACTAATATTTGACAACATTCCTGGCGAGTTGGTCTCTACGCCTCCGTGCGACATTCATATACATCAATAACGTAATATAACCTAACCTGAACCAACCTATCATCTCGGCGGTAATACTTGACAACATTCCTGGCGAGTTGAGGTCTACGTCTCCGTGGGACCTTCATATACACCAATAACATAATATTACCTAACCCAACCCAACCTATCATCTCGGCGGTAATATTTGACAACATTCGTGGCGAGTTGGCCTCTACGTCTCCGTGGGATCTTCATATACATCAATAACGTAATATAACCTATCCTAACCCAACCTATCATCTCGGCACTAATATTTGACAACATTCCAGGCGAGTTGGCCTCTACGTCTCCGTGGGAATTTTATATACATCAATAACGTAATTTAACCTAACCTAAACCTACGTAACATATCGGCGGTAATTTTTTACAACATTCCTGGCTTGATGGCCTCTACGTCTCCGTGGGACCTTCATATACATCAATAACATAATATTACCTAACCTGAAGCAACCTATCATCTCGGCGGTAATACTTGACAACATTCCTGGCGAGTTGGCCTCTACGTCTTCGTGGAACCTTCATATACATCAATAACGTAATATAACCTAACCTAACCCAACCTATCATCTCGGCGGTAATATTTGACAACATTCCTGGCTTGATGGCCTCTACGTCTCCGTGGGACCTTCATATACATCAATAACATAATATAACCTAACCTGAAGCAACCTATCATCTCGGCGCTAATATTTGACAACATTGCTGGCGAGTTGTGTTCTACGTCTCCGTGGGACCTTCATATACATCAATAACGTAATATCACCTAACCTAACCCAACCTATCATCTCGGCGGTTATATTTGAAAACATTCCTGTCGAGTTGGCCTCTTCGTCTCCATGGGACTTTTATATACATTAATAACGTAATTTAACCTAACCTAACCCAACCTAACATCTCGGCGGTAATATTTGACAACATTCCTGGCGAGTTGGCCTCTACCTCTCCGTGGGACTTTCATATACGTCAATAACGTAATATAACCTAACCTAACCCAACCTAAGATCTCGGCACTAATATTTGACAACATTCCTGGCGAGTTGGTCTCTACGCCTCCGTGCGACATTCATATACATCAATAACGTAATATAACCTAACCTGAACCAACGTATCATCTCGGCGGTAATACTTGACAACATTCCTGGCGAGTTGAGGTCTACGTCTCCGTGGGACCTTCATATACATCAATAACGTAATATCACCTAACGTAACCCAACCTAAGATCTCGGTACAAATATTTGACAACATTCCTGGCGAGTTGGCCTCTACGTCTCTGTGGGAATTTTATATACATCAATAACGTAATATAACCTAACCTAACCCAACCTAACATCTCGGCACTAATATTTGACAACATTCCTGGCGAGTTGGCCTCTACCTCTCCGTGGGACCTTCATATACGTCAATAACGTAATATAATCTAACCTAACCCAACCTATCATCTCGGCGGTAATATTTGACAACATTCCTGGTCAGTTGGCCTCTACGTCTCCGTGGAACCTTCATATACATCAGTAACGTAATATAACCTAACCTAACCCAACCTATTATATCGGCGGTAATATTTGAAAACATTCCTGTCGATGTTGGCCTCTACGTCTCGGTGGGACATTCATATACGTCAATAACGTAATATTACCTAACCTAACCCAACCTAACATCTCGGCACTAATATTTGAAAACATTCCTGGCGAGTTGGCCTCTACCTCTCCGTGCGACCTTCATATACATCAATAACGTAATATAACGTAACCTATCCCAACCTATCATATCGGCGGTAATATTTGACAACATTCATGACGAGTTGGCCTCTACGTCTCGGTGGGACATTCATATACATTCAGTAACGTAATATTACCTAACCTAACCCAACCTAACATCTCGGCACTAATATTTGACAACATTCCTGGCGAGGTGGACCCTACGTCTCCGTGGGAATTTTATATACATCTATAACGTAATATAACCTAACCTAATCCAACCTTACATCTCGGCACTAATATTTGAAAACATTCCTGGCTAGTTGGCCTCTACCTCTCCGTGGGACCTTCATATACATCAATAACGTAATATAACATAACCTGAAGCAACCTATCATCTCGGCAGTAATATTTGACAACATTCCTGGCGAGTTGGCCTCTACGTCTCCGTGGGACCTTCATATACATCAATAACGTAATTTAACGTAACCTAACACAACCTATCATATCGGAGGTAATATTTGACAACATTCCTGGCGAGTTGGCCTCTACCTCTCCGTGCGACCTTCATATACATCAATAACGTAATATAACCTAACCTAACCCAACCTAACATCTCGGCGGTAATATTTGACAATATTCCTGGCGAGTTGGCCTCTACGTCTGCGTGGGACCTTCATATACATCAATAACGTAATATAACGTAACCTAAACCAACCTATTATATCGGCGGTAATATTTGAAAACATTCCTGTCGATGTTGGCTTCTACGTCTCCATGGGACTTTTATATACATTAATAACGTAATTTAACCTAACCTAACCCAACCTAACATCTCGGCGGTAATATTTGACAACATTCCTGGCGAGTTGGCCTCTACCTCTCCGTGGGAATTTTATATACATCAATAACGTAATATAACCTAACCTAACCCAACCTAACATCTCGACACTAATATTTGACAACATTCCTAGCGAGTTGGCCTCTACGTCTCCGTGGGACTTTTATATACATCAATAACGTAATTTAACCTAACCTAAACCTACGTAACATCTCGGCGGTAATTTTTGACAACATTCCTGGCTTGATGGCCTCTACGTCTCCGTGGGACCTTCATATACATCAATAACATAATATTACCTAACCTGAAGCAACCTATCATCTCGGCGGTAATACTTGACAACATTCCTGGCGAGTTGGCCTCTACGTCTTCGTGGAACCTTCATATACATCAATAACGTAATATAACCTAACCTAACCCAACCTATCATCTCGGCGGTAATATTTGACAACATTCCTGGCTTGATGGCCTCTACGTCTCCGTGGGACCTTCATATACATCAATAACATAATATAACCTAACCTGAAGCAACCTATCATCTCGGCGCTAATATTTGACAACATTGCTGGCGAGTTGTGTTCTACGTCTCCGTGGGACCTTCATATACATCAATAACGTAATATCACCTAACCTAACCCAACCTATCATCTCGGCGGTTATATTTGAAAACATTCCTGTCGAGTTGGCCTCTACGTCTCCATGGGACTTTTATATACATTAATAACGTAATTTAACCTAACCTAACCCAACCTAACATCTCGGCGGTAATATTTGACAACATTCCTGGCGAGTTGGCCTCTACCTCTCCGTGGGACTTTCATATACGTCAATAACGTAATATAACCTAACCTAACCCAACCTAAGATCTCGGCACTAATATTTGACAACATTCCTGGCGAGTTGGTCTCTACGCCTCCGTGCGACATTCATATACATCAATAACGTAATATAACCTAACCTGAACCAACCTATCATCTCGGCGGTAATACTTGACAACATTCCTGGCGAGTTGAGGTCTACGTCTCCGTGGGACCTTCATATACATCAATAACGTAATATCACCTAACGTAACCCAACCTAAGATCTCGGTACAAATATTTGACAACATTCCTGGCGAGTTGGCCTCTACGTCTCTGTGGGAATTTTATATACATCAATAACGTAATATAACCTAACCTAACCCAACCTAACATCTCGGCACTAATATTTGACAACATTCCTGGCGAGTTGGCCTCTACCTCTCCGTGGGACCTTCATATACGTCAATAACGTAATATAATCTAACCTAACCCAACCTATCATCTCGGCGGTAATATTTGACAACATTCCTGGTCAGTTGGCCTCTACGTCTCCGTGGAACCTTCATATACATCAGTAACGTAATATAACCTAACCTAACCCAAACTATCATCTCGGCGGTAATATTTGACAACATTCCTGGCGAGTTGGCCTCTACGTCTCCGTGGGACCTTCATATACATCAATAACGTAATATAACGTAACCTAAACCAACCTATTATATCGGCGGTAATATTTGAAAACATTCCTGTCGATGTTGGCCTCTACGTCTCGGTGGGACATTCATATACGTCAATAACGTAATATTACCTAACCTAACCCAACCTAACATCTCGGCACTAATATTTGAAAACATTCCTGGCGAGTTGGCCTCTACCTCTCCGTGCGACCTTCATATACATCAATAACGTAATATAACGTAACCTATCCCAACCTATCATATCGGCGGTAATATTTGACAACATTCATGACGAGTTGGCCTCTACGTCTCGGTGGGACATTCATATACATCAATAACGTAATATTACCTAACCTCACCCAACCTAACATCTCGGCACTAATATTTGACAACATTCCTGGCGAGGTGGACTCTACGTCTCCGTGGGAATTTTATATACATCTATAACGTAATATAACCTAACCTAATCCAACCTTACATCTCGGCACTAATATTTGAAAACATTCCTGGCTAGTTGGCCTCTACCTCTCCGTGGGACCTTCATATACATCAATAACGTAATATAACATAACCTGAAGCAACCTATCATCTCGGCAGTAATATTTGACAACATTCCTGGCGAGTTGGCCTCTACGTCTCCGTGGGACCTTCATATACATCAATAACGTAATATAACGTAACCTAACACAACCTATCATATCGGAGGTAATATTTGACAACATTCCTGGCGAGTTGGCCTCTACCTCTCCGTGCGACCTTCATATACATCAATAACGTAATATAACCTAACCTAACCCAACCTAACATCTCGGCGGTAATATTTGACAATATTCCTGGCGAGTTGGCCTCTACGTCTGCGTGGGACCTTCATATACATCAATAACGTAATATAACGTAACCTAAACCAACCTATTATATCGGCGGTAATATTTGAAAACATTCCTGTCGATGTTGGCTTCTTCGTCTCGGTGGGACATTCATATACATCAATAACGTAATATTACCTAACCTAACCCAACCTAACATCTCGGCACTAATATTTGACAACATTCCTGGCGAGTTGGCCTCTACCTCTCCGTGCGACCTTCATATACATCAATAACGTAATATAACGTAACCTATCCCAACCTATCATATCGGCGGTAATATTTGACAACATTCATGACGAGTTGGCCTCTACGTCTCGGTGGGACATTCATATACATCAATAACGTAATATTACCTAACCTAACCCAACCTAACATCTCGGCACTAATATTTGACAACTTTCCTGGCGAGGTGGACTCTACGTCTCCGTGGGAATTTTATATACATCTATAACGTAATATAACCTAACCTAATCCAACCTTACATCTCGGCACTAATATTTGAAAACATTCCTGGCTAGTTGGCCTCTACCTCTCCGTGGGACCTTCATATACATCAATAACGTAATATAACATAACCTGAAGCAACCTATCATCTCGGCAGTAATATTTGACAACATTCCTGGCGAGTTGGCCTCTACGTCTCCGTGGGACCTTCATATACATCAATAACGTAATATAACGTAACCTAACACAACCTATCATATCGGAGGTAATATTTGACAACATTCCTGGCGAGTTGGCCTCTACCTCTCCGTGCGACCTTCATATACATCAATAACGTAATATAACCTAACCTAACCCAACCTAACATCTCGGCGGTAATATTTGACAATATTCCTGGCAAGTTGGCCTCTACGTCTGCGTGGGACCTTCATATACATCAATAACGTAATATAACGTAACCTAAACCAACCTATTATATCGGCGGTAATATTTGAAAACATTCCTGTCGATGTTGGCTTCTACGTCTCGGTGGGACATTCATATACATCAATAACGTAATATTACCTAACCTAACCCAACCTAACATCTCGGCACTAATATTTGACAACATTCCTGGCGAGTTGGCCTCTACCTCTCCGTGCGACCTTCATATACATCAATAACGTAATATAACGTAACCTATCCCAACCTATCATATCGGCGGTAATATTTGACAACATTCCTGACGAGTTGGCCTCTACGTCTCGGTGGGACATTCATATACATCAATAACGTAATATTACCTAACCTAACCCAACCTAACATCTCGGCACTAATATTTGACAACGTTCCTGGCGAGGTGGACTCTACGTCTCCGTGGGAATTTTATATACATCTATAACGTAATATAACCTAACCTAATCCAACCTTACATCTCGGCACTAATATTTGAAAACATTCCTGGCTAGTTGGCCTCTACCTCTCCGTGGGACCTTCATATACATCAATAACGTAATATAACATAACCTGAAGCAACCTATCATCTCGGCAGTATTATTTGACAACATTCGTGGCGAGTTGAGTTCTACGTCTCCGTGGGACCTTCATATACATCAATAACGTAATATCACCTAACCTAACCCAACCTATCATATCGGCGGTAATATTTGACAACATTCCTGACGAGTTGACCTCTACGTCTCCGTGGGATCTTCATATACATCAATAACGTAATATAGCCTAACCTATCCCAACCTAACATCTCGGCACTAATATTTGACAACATTCCTGCCGAGTTGGCCTCTACGTCTCCGTGGGACCTTCATATACATCAATAAGGTAATATAACGTAACCGAAACCAACCTATCATATCGGCGGTAATATTTGACAATATTCCTGGCGAGTTGGCCGCTACGTCTCCATGGGACCTTCATATACATCAATAACGTATTATAACGTAACCTAAACCAACCTATTATATCGGCGGTAATATTTGAAAACATTCCTGTCGATGTTGGCCTCTACGTCTCGGTGGGACATTCATATACGTCAATAACGTAATATTACCTAACCTAACCTAACCTAACATCTCGGCACTAATATTTGAAAACATTCCTGGCGAGTTGGCCTCTACCTCTCCGCGCGACCTTCATATACATCAATAACGGAATATAACCTAACCTAACCCAACCTAACGTCTCGGCACTAACATTTGACAACATTCCTGGCGAGTTGGCCTCTATCTCTCCGTGCGACCTTCATATACATCAATAACGTAATATAACCTAACCTAACCCATCCTATCATCTCGGCGGTAATATTTGACAACATTCCTGACGAGTTGGCCTCTACGTCTCCGTGGGACTTTTATATACATCAATAACGTAATTTAACCTAACCTAAACCAACGTAACATCTCGGCGGTAATATTTGACAACATTCCTGGCTTGCTGGCCTCTACGTTTCCGTGGGACCTTTATATACATCAATAACGTAGTATAACCTAACCTAGCCCAACCTATCATATCGGCGGTAATATTTGGCAACATTCCTGGCTTGTTGGCCTCCACGTCTCCGTGGGACCTTCATATACATCAATAACGTAATATAACCTAACCTAACCCAACCTAACATCTCGGCGGTAATATTTGACAACATTCCTGGCGAGTTGGCCGCTACGTCTCCGTGGGACCTTCATATACATCAATAACGTAATATAACGTAACCTAAACCAACCTATTATATCGGCGGGAATATTTGAAAACATTCCTGTCGATGTTGGCCTCTACGTCTCGGTGGGACATTCATATAGGTCAATAACGTCATATTACCTAACCTAACCCAACCTAACATCTCGGCACTAATATTTGAAAACATTCCTGGCGAGTTGGCCTCTACCTCTCCGTGGGACCTTCATATACATCAATAACGTAATATAACCCAACCTGAAGCAACCTATCATCTCGGCAATAATATTTGACAACATTCGTGGCGAGTTGAGTTCTGCGTCTCCGTGGGACCTTCATATACATCAATAAAGTAATATCACCTAACCTAACCCAACCTATCATCTCGGCGGTTATATTTGAAGACATTCCTGTCGAGTTGGCCTCTACGTCTCCGTGGGACTTTTATATACATCAATAACGTAATTTAACCTAACCTAAACATACGTAACATCTCGGCGGTAATGTTTGACAACATTCCTGTCGATGTTGGCCTCTACGTCTCGGTGGGACATTCATATACGTCAATAACGTAATATTACCTAACCTAACCCAACCTAACATCTCGGCACTAATATTTGAAAACATTCCTGGCGAGTTGGCCTCTACCTCTCCGTGCGACCTTCATATACATCAATAACGTAATATAACGTAACCTATCCCAACCTATCATATCGGCGGTAATATTTGACAACATTCATGACGAGTTGGCCTCTACGTCTCGGTGGGACATTCATATACATCAATAACGTAATATTACCTAACCTAACCCAACCTAACATCTCGGCACTAATATTTGAAAACATTCCTGGCTAGTTGGCCTCTACCTCTCCGTGGGACCTTCATATACATCAATAACGTAATATAACATAACCTGAAGCAACCTATCATCTCGGCAGTAATATTTGACAACATTCCTGGCGAGTTGGCCTCTACGTCTCCGTGGGACCTTCATATACATCAATAACGTAATATAACGTAACCTAACACAACCTATCATATCGGAGGTAATATTTGACAACATTCCTGGCGAGTTGGCCCCTACCTCTCCGTGCGACCTTCATATACATCAATAACGTAATATAACCTAACCTAACCCAACCTAACATCTCGGCGGTAATATTTGACAATATTCCTGGCGAGTTGGCCTCTACGTCTGCGTGGGACCTTCATATACATCAATAACGTAATATAACGTAACCTAAACCAACCTATTATATCGGCGGTAATATTTGAAAACATTCCTGTCGATGTTGGCTTCTACGTCTCGGTGGGACATTCATATACATCAATAACGTAATATTACCTAACCTAACCCAACCTAACATCTCGGCACTAATATTTGACAACATTCCTGGCGAGTTGGCCTCTACCTCTCCGTGCGACCTTCATATACATCAATAACGTAATATAACGTAACCTATCCCAACCTATCATATCGGCGGTAATATTTGACAACATTCCTGACGAGTTGGCCTCTACGTCTCGGTGGGACATTCATATACATCAATAACGTAATATTACCTAACCTAACCCAACCTAACATCTCGGCACTAATATTTGACAACATTCCTGGCGAGGTGGACTCTACGTCTCCGTGGGAATTTTATATACATCTATAACGTAATATAACCTAACCTAATCCAACCTTACATCTCGGCACTAATATTTGAAAACATTCCTGGCTAGTTGGCCTCTACCTCTCCGTGGGACCTTCATATACATCAATAACGTAATATAACATAACCTGAAGCAACCTATCATCTCGGCAGTATTATTTGACAACATTCGTGGCGAGTTGAGTTCTACGTCTCCGTGGGACCTTCATATACATCAATAACGTAATATCACCTAACCTAACCCAACCTATCATATCGGCGGTAATATTTGACAACATTCCTGACGAGTTGACCTCTACGTCTCCGTGGGATCTTCATATACATCAATAACGTAATATAGCCTAACCTATCCCAACCTAACATCTCGGCACTAATATTTGACAACATTCCTGGCGAGTTGGCCTCTACCTCTCCGTGCGACCTTCATATACATCAATAACGTAATATAACGTAACCTAACCCAACCTATCATATCGGCGGTAATATTTGACAACATTCCTGGCGAGTTGGCCTCTACCTCTCCGTGCGACCTTCATATACATCAATAACGTAATATAACGTAACCTAAAACAACCTATCATATCGGCGGTAATATTTGAAAACATTCCTGTCGATGTTGGCCTCTACGCCTCCGTGGGACTTTTATATACATCAATAACGTAATTTAACCTAACCTAAACCTACGTAACATCTCGGCGGTAATGTTTGACAACATTCCTGGCTTGATGGCCTCTACGTCTCCGTGGGACCTTCATATACATCAATAACGTAATATAACGTAACCGAAACCAACCTATCATATCGGCGGTAATATTTGACAATATTCCTGGCGAGTTGGCCGCTACGTCTCCATGGGACCTTCATATACATCAATAACGTATTATAACGTAACCTAAACCAACCTATTATATCGGCGGTAATATTTGAAAACATTCCTGTCGATGTTGGCCTCTACGTCTCGGTGGGACATTCATATACGTCAATAACGTAATATTACCTAACCTAACCCAACCTAACATCTCGGCACTAATATTTGAAAACATTCCTGGCGAGTTGGCCTCTACCTCTCCGCGCGACCTTCATATACATCAATAACGGAATATAACCTAACCTAACCCAACCTAACGTCTCGGCACTAATATTTGACAACATTCCTGGCGAGTTGGCCTCTATCTCTCCGTGCGACCTTCATATACATCAATAACGTAATATAACCTAACCTAACCCATCCTATCATCTCGGCGGTAATATTTGACAACATTCCTGACGAGTTGGCCTCTACGTCTCCGTGGGACTTTTATATACATCAATAACGTAATTTAACCTAACCTAAACCAACGTAACATCTCGGCGGTAATATTTGACAACATTCCTGGCTTGCTGGCCTCTGTGTTTCCGTGGGACCTTTATATACATCAATAACGTAGTATAACCTAACCTAGCCCAACCTATCATATCGGCGGTAATATATGGCAACATTCCTGGCTTGTTGGCCTCCACGTCTCCGTGGGACCTTCATATACATCAATAACGTAATATAACCTAACCTAACCCAACCTAACATCTCGGCGGTAATATTTGACAACATTCCTGGCGACTTGGCCGCTACGTCTCCGTGGGACCTTCATATACATCAATAACGTAATATAATCTAACCTAACCCAACCTATAATCTCGGCGGTAATATTTGACAACATTCCTGGTCAGTTGGCCTCTGCGTCTCCGTGGAACCTTCATATACATCAATAACGTAATATAACCCAACCTAAACCAACCTATCATATCGGCGGTAATATTTGACAATATTCCTGCCGAGTTGGCCTCTACGTCTCCATGGAACCTTCATATACATCAATAACGTAATATAACCTAACCTAACCCAACCTATCATCTCGGCGGTAATACTTGACAACATTCCTGGCGAGTTGGCCTCTACGTCTCCGTGGGACTTTTATATACATCAATAACGTAATATAACCTAACCTAACCCAACCTATCATCTCGGCGGTAATATTTGACATCATTCCTGGCGAGTTGGCCTCTACGTCTCCGTGGGACTTTTATATACATCAAAACGTAATTTACCCTAACCTAACCCAACGTAACATCTCGGCGGTAATATTCGGCAACATTCCTGGTGTGTTGGTCCCTACGTCTCCGTGGGATCTTCATATACATCAATAACGTAATATAACCTAACCTAAACCAACCTATCATCTCGGCGGTAATATTTGACAACATTCCAGGCGAGTTGGCCCCTACGTCTCCGTGGGAATTTTATATACATCAATAACGTAATATAACCTAACCTAACCCAACCTAACATCTCGGCACTAATATTTGACAACATTCCTGGCGAGTTGGCCTCTACCTCTCCGTGAGACCTTCATATACATCAATAACGTAATATAATCTAACCTAACCCAACCTATAATCTCGGCGGTAATATTTGACAACATTCCTGGTCAGTTGGCCTCTGCGTCTCCGTGGAACCTTCATATACATCAATAACGTAATATAACCTAACCTAACCCAACCTATCATCTCGGCGGTAATATTTGACAACATTCCTGGCGAGTTGGCCTCTGCGTCTCCGTGGGACTTTTATATACATCAATAACGTAGTATAACCTATCCTAGCCCAACCTATCATATCGGCGGTAATATTTGACAACATTCCTGACGAGTTGGCCTCTACATCTCCGTGGGACTTTTATATACATCAATAACGTAATTTAACCTAACCTAAACCAACGTAACATCTCGGCGGTAATATTTGAGAACATTCCTGGCTTGCTGGCCTCTATGTTTCCGTGGGACCTTTATATACATCAATAACGTAGTATAACCTATCCTAGCCCAACCTATCATATCGGCGGTAATATTTGGCAACATTCCTGGCTTGTTGGCCTCTACGTCTCCGTGGGACCTTCATATACATCAATAACATAATATTACCTAACCTAACCCAACCTATCATCTCGGCGGTAATATTTGACAACATTCCAGGCGAGTTGGCCCCTACGTCTCCGTGGGAATTTTATATACATCAATAACGTAATATAACCTAACCTAACCCAACCTATCATCTCGGCGGTAATATTTGACATCATTCCTGGCGAGTTGGCCTCTACGCTTCCGTGGGACTTTTATATACATCAAAACGTAATTTACCCTAACCTAACCCAACGTAACATCTCGGCGGTAATATTTGACAACATTCCTGGTCAGGTGGCCTCTGCGTCTCCGTGGAACCTTCATATACATCAATAACGTAATATAACCTAACCTAACCCAACCTATCATCTCGGCGGTAATATTTGACATCATTCCTAGCGAGTTGGCCTCTACGCTTCCGTGGGACTTTTATATACATCAAAACGTAATTTACCCTAACCTAACCCAACGTAACTTCTCGGCGGTAATATTTGACAACATTCCTGGCGAGTTGGCCTCTACGTCTCCGTGGGACTTTTATATACACCAATAACGTAATTTAATCTAACCTAAACCAACGTAACATCTCGGCGGTAATATTTGACAACATTCCTGGCTTGCTGGCCTCTATGTTTCCGTGAGACCTTCATATACATCAATAACGTAATATAATCTAACCTAACCCAACATATAATCTCGGCGGTAATATTTGACAACATTCCTGGTCAGTTGGCCTCTGCGTCTCCGTGGAACCTTCATATACATCAATAACGTAATATAACCTAACCTAACCCAACCTATCATCTCGGCGGTAATATTTGACATCATTCCTAGCGAGTTGGCCTCTACGCTTCCGTGGGACTTTTATATACATCAAAACGTAATTTACCCTAACCTAACCCAACGTAACATCTCGGCGGTAATATTTGACAACATTCCTGGCGAGTTGGCCTCTACGTCTCCGTGGGACTTTTATATACACCAATAACGTAATTTAACCTAACCTAAACCAACGTAACATCTCGGCGGTAATATTTGACAACATTCCTGGCTTGCTGGCCTCTATGTTTCCGTGAGACCTTCATATACATCAATAACGTAATATAATCTAACCTAACCCAACCTATAACCTCGGCGGTAATATTTGACAACATTCCTGGTCAGTTGGCCTCTGCGTCTCCGTGGAACCTTCATATACATCAATAACGTAATATAACCTAACCTAACCCAACCTATCATCTCGGCGGTAATATTTGACATCATTCCAGGCGAGTTGGCCTCTACTTCTCCGTGGCAATTTTATATACATCAATAACGTAATATAACCTAACCTGACCCAACCTAACATCTCGGCACTAATATTTGACAACATTCCTGGCGAGTCGGCCTCTACGTCTCCGTGCGACCTTCATATACATCAATAACGTAATATAACCTAACCTAACCCAACCTATCATCTCGGCGGTAATATTTGACATCATTCCAGGCGAGTTGGCCTCTACTTCTCCGTGGCAATTTTATATACATCAATAACGTAATATAACCTAACCTAAACCTACGTAACACCTCGGCGGTAATTTTTGACAACATTCCTGGCTTGATGGCCTCTACGTCTCCGTGGGACCTTCATATACATCAGTAACATAATATTACCTAACCTGAAGCAACCTATCATCTCGGCGGTAATTTTTGACAACATTCCTGGCGAGTTGGCCTCTACGTCTCCGTGGGATCTTCATATACATCAATAACGTAATATAACCTATCCTAACCCAACCTATCATCTCGGCGGTAATATTTGACAACATTCCTGGTCAGTTGGCCTCTGCGTCTCCGTGGAACCTTCATATACATCAATAACGTAATATAACCTAACCTAACCCAACCTATCATCTCGGCGGTAATATTTGACAACATTCCTGGCGAGTTGAACTCTACGTCTCCGTGGGACTTTTATATACATCAATAACGTAATTTAACCTAACCTAAACCTACGTAACACCTCGGCGGTAATTTTTGACAACATTCCTGGCTTGATGGCCTCTACGTCTCCGTGGGACCTTCATATACATCAATAACGTAATATAACGTAACCGAAACCAACCTATCATATCGGCGGTAATATTTGACAATATTCCTGGCGAGTTGGCCGCTACGTCTCCATGGGACCTTCATATACATCAATAACGTATTATAACGTAACCTAAACCAACCTATTATATCGGCGGTAATATTTGAAAACATTCCTGTCGATGTTGGCCTCTACGTCTCGGTGGGACATTCATATACGTCAATAACGTAATATTACCTAACCTAACCCAACCTAACATCTCGGCACTAATATTTGAAAACATTCCTGGCGAGTTGGCCTCTACCTCTCCGCGCGACCTTCATATACATCAATAACGGAATATAACCTAACCTAACCCAACCTAACGTCTCGGCACTAATATTTGACAACATTCCTGGCGAGTTGGCCTCTATCTCTCCGTGCGACCTTCATATACATCAATAACGTAATATAACCTAACCTAACCCATCCTATCATCTCGGCGGTAATATTTGACAACATTCCTGACGAGTTGGCCTCTACGTCTCCGTGGGACTTTTATATACATCAATAACGTAATTTAACCTAACCTAAACCAACGTAACATCTCGGCGGTAATATTTGACAACATTCCTGGCTTGCTGGCCTCTATGTTTCCGTGGGACCTTTATATACATCAATAACGTAGTATAACCTAACCTAGCCCAACCTATCATATCGGCGGTAATATATGGCAACATTCCTGGCTTGTTGGCCTCCACGTCTCCGTGGGACCTTCATATACATCAATAACGTAATATAACCTAACCTAACCCAACCTAACATCTCGGCGGTAATATTTGACAACATTCCTGGCGACTTGGCCGCTACGTCTCCGTGGGACCTTCATATACATCAATAACGTAATATAATCTAACCTAACCCAACCTATAATCTCGGCGGTAATATTTGACAACATTCCTGGTCAGTTGGCCTCTGCGTCTCCGTGGAACCTTCATATACATCAATAACGTAATATAACCCAACCTAAACCAACCTATCATATCGGCGGTAATATTTGACAATATTCCTGGCGAGTTGGCCTCTACGTCTCCATGGAACCTTCATATACATCAATAACGTAATATAACCTAACCTAACCCAACCTATCATCTCGGCGGTAATATTTGACAACATTCCTGACGAGTTGGCCACTACGTCTCCGTGGGACTTTTATATACATCAATAACGTAATTTAACCTAACCTAAACATACGTAACATCTCGGCGGTAATGTTTGACAACATTCCTGGCTTGATGGCCTCTACGTCTCCGTGGGACCTTCATATACACCAATAACATAATATTACCTAACCTAACCCAACCTATCATCTCGGCGGTAATACTTGACAACATTCCTGGCGAGTTGGCTTCTACGTCTCCGTGGGACTTTTATATACATCAATAACGTAATATAACCTAACCTAACCCAACCTATCATCTCGGCGGTAATATTTGACATCATTCCTGGCGAGTTGGCCTCTACGTCTCCGTGGGACTTTTATATACATCAAAACGTAATTTACCCTAACCTAACCCAACGTAACATCTCGGCGGTAATATTCGGCAACATTCCTGGTGTGTTGGTCCCTACGTCTCCGTGGGATCTTCATATACATCAATAACGTAATATAACCTAACCTAAACCAACCTATCATCTCGGCGGTAATATTTGACAACATTCCAGGCGAGTTGGCCCCTACGTCTCCGTGGGAATTTTATATACATCAATAACGTAATATAACCTAACCTAACCCAACCTAACATCTCGGCACTAATATTTGACAACATTCCTGGCGAGTTGGCCTCTACCTCTCCGTGAGACCTTCATATACATCAATAACGTAATATAATCTAACCTAACCCAACCTATAATCTCGGCGGTAATATTTGACAACATTCCTGGTCAGTTGGCCTCTGCGTCTCCGTGGAACCTTCATATACATCAATAACGTAATATAACCTAACCTAACCCAACCTATCATCTCGGCGGTAATATTTGACAACATTCCTGGCGAGTTGGCCTCTGCGTCTCCGTGGGACTTTTATATACATCAATAACGTAGTATAACCTATCCTAGCCCAACCTATCATATCGGCGGTAATATTTGACAACATTCCTGACGAGTTGGCCTCTACATCTCCGTGGGACTTTTATATACATCAATAACGTAATTTAACCTAACCTAAACCAACGTAACATCTCGGCGGTAATATTTGAGAACATTCCTGGCTTGCTGGCCTCTATGTTTCCGTGGGACCTTTATATACATCAATAACGTAGTATAACCTATCCTAGCCCAACCTATCATATCGGCGGTAATATTTGGCAACATTCCTGGCTTGTTGGCCTCTACGTCTCCGTGGGACCTTCATATACATCAATAACATAATATTACCTAACCTAACCCAACCTATCATCTCGGCGGTAATATTTGACAACATTCCAGGCGAGTTGGCCCCTACGTCTCCGTGGGAATTTTATATACATCAATAACGTAATATAACCTAACCTAACCCAACCTATCATCTCGGCGGTAATATTTGACATCATTCCTGGCGAGTTGGCCTCTACGCTTCCGTGGGACTTTTATATACATCAAAACGTAATTTACCCTAACCTAACCCAACGTAACATCTCGGCGGTAATATTTGACAACATTCCTGGTCAGTTGGCCTCTGCGTCTCCGTGGAACCTTCATATACATCAATAACGTAATATAACCTAACCTAACCCAACCTATCATCTCGGCGGTAATATTTGACAACATTCCTGGCGAGTTGGCCTCTACGTCTCCGTGGGACTTTTATATACACCAATAACGTAATTTAACCTAACCTAAACCAACGTAACATCTCGGCGGTAATATTTGACAACATTCCTGGCTTGCTGGCCTCTATGTTTCCGTGAGACCTTCATATACATCAATAACGTAATATAATCTAACCTAACCCAACCTATAACCTCGGCGGTAATATTTGACAACATTCCTGGTCAGTTGGCCTCTGCGTCTCCGTGGAACCTTCATATACATCAATAACGTAATATAACCTAACCTAACCCAACCTATCATCTCGGCGGTAATATTTGACATCATTCCAGGCGAGTTGGCCTCTACTTCTCCGTGGCAATTTTATATACATCAATAACGTAATATAACCTAACCTGACCCAACCTCACATCTCGGCACTAATATTTGACAACATTCCTGGCGAGTCGGCCTCTACGTCTCCGTGCGACCTTCATATACATCAATAACGTAATATAACCTAACCTAACCCAACCTATCATCTCGGCGGTAATATTTGACATCATTCCAGGCGAGTTGGCCTCTACTTCTCCGTGGCAATTTTATATACATCAATAACGTAATATAACCTAACCTAAACCTACGTAACACCTCGGCGGTAATTTTTGACAACATTCCTGGCTTGATGGCCTCTACGTCTCCGTGGGACCTTCATATACATCAGTAACATAATATTACCTAACCTGAAGCAACCTATCATCTCGGCGGTAATTTTTGACAACATTCCTGGCGAGTTGGCCTCTACGTCTCCGTGGGATCTTCATATACATCAATAACGTAATATAACCTATCCTAACCCAACCTATCATCTCGGCGGTAATATTTGACAACATTCCTGGTCAGTTGGCCTCTGCGTCTCCGTGGAACCTTCATATACATCAATAACGTAATATAACCTAACCTAACCCAACCTATCATCTCGGCGGTAATATTTGACAACATTCCTGGCGAGTTGAACTCTACGTCTCCGTGGGACTTTTATATACATCAATAACGTAATTTAACCTAACCTAAACCTACGTAACACCTCGGCGGTAATTTTTGACAACATTCCTGGCTTGATGGCCTCTACGTCTCCGTGGGACCTTCATATACATCAGTAACATAATATTACCTAACCTGAAGCAACCTATCATCTCGGCGGTAATATTTGACAACATTCCATGTGAGTTGGCCTCTACGTCTCCGTGGGAATTTTATATACATCAATAACGTAATATAACCTAACCTAACCCAACCTAACATCTCGGCACTAATATTTGACAACATTCCAGGCGAGTTGGCCTCTACGTCTCCGTGGCAATTTTCTATACATCAATAACGTAATATAACCTAACCTAACCCAACCTAACATCTCGGCACTAATATTTGACAACATTCCTGGCGAGTCGGCCTCTACGTCTCCGTGCGACCTTCATATACATCAATAACGTAATATAACGTAACCTAACCCAACTTATCTTATCGGCGGTAATTTTTGACAACATTCCTGGCGAGTTGGCCTCTACGTCTCCGTGGGATCTTCATATACATCAATAACGTAATATAACCTATCCTAACCCAACCTATCATCTCGGCACTAATATTTGACAACATTCCAGGCGAGTTGGCCTCTACGTCTCCGTGGGAATTTTATATACATCAATAACGTAATATAACCTAACCTAACCCAACCTAACATCTCGGCACTAATATTTGACAACATTCCTAGCGAGTTGGCCTCTACGTCTCCGTGGGACTTTTATATACATCAATAACGTAATTTAACCTAACCTAAACCTACGTAACATCTCGGCGGTAATTTTTGACAACATTCCTGGCTTGATGGCCTCTACGTCTCCGTGGGACCTTAATATACATCAATAACATAATATTACCTAACCTGAAGCAACCTATCATCTCGGCGGTAATACTTGACAACATTCCTGGCGAGTTGGGCTCTACGTCTTCATGGAACGTTCATATACATCAATAACGTAATATAACCTAACCTAACCCAATCTATCATCTCGGCGGTAATATTTGACATCATTCCTGGCGAGTTGGCCTCTACGTCTCCGTGGGACTTTTATATACATCAAAACGTAATTTACCCTAACCTAACCCAACGTAACATCTCGGCGGTAATATTCGGCAACATTCCTGGTGTGTTGGTCCCTACGTCTCCGTGGGATCTTCATATACATCAATAACGTAATATAACCTAACCTAAACCAACCTATCATCTCGGCGGTAATATTTGACAACATTCCTGGCGAGTTGGCCTCTGCGTCTCCGTGGGACTTTTATATACATCAATAACGTAATTTAACCTAACCTAAACCTACGTAACATCTCGGCGGTAATATTTGACAACATTCCTGGCTTGATCGCCTCTACGTCTCCATGGAACCTTCATATACATCAATAACGTAATATAACCTAACCTAACCCAACCTATCATCTCGGCGGTAATATTTGACAACATTCCTGGCTTGCTGGCCTCTATGTTTCCGTGGGACCTTTATATACATCAATAACGTAGTATAACCTATCCTAGCCCAACCTATCATATCGGCGGTAATATTTGACAACATTCCTGACGAGTTGGCCTCTACATCTCCGTGGGACTTTTATATACATCAATAACGTAATTTAACCTAACCTAAACCAACGTAACATCTCGGCGGTAATATTTGAGAACATTCCTGGCTTGCTGGCCTCTATGTTTCCGTGGGACCTTTATATACATCAATAACGTAGTATAACCTATCCTAGCCCAACCTATCATATCGGCGGTAATATTTGGCAACATTCCTGGCTTGTTGGCCTCTACGTCTCCGTGGGACCTTCATATACATCAATAACATAATATTACCTAACCTAACCCAACCTATCATCTCGGCGGTAATATTTAACAACATTCCAGGCGAGTTGGCCCCTACGTCTCCGTGGGAATTTTATATACATCAATAACGTGATATAACCTAACCTAACCCAACCTATCATCTCGGCGGTAATATTTGACATCATTCCTGGCGAGTTGGCCTCTACGCTTCCGTGGGACTTTTATATACATCAAAACGTAATTTACCCTAACCTAACCCAACGTAACATCTCGGCGGTAATATTTGACAACATTCCTGGTCAGTTGGCCTCTGCGTCTCCGTGGAACCTTCATATACATCAATAACGTAATATAACCTAACCTAACCCAACCTATCACCTCGGCGGTAATATTTGACATCATTCCTAGCGAGTTGGCCTCTACGCTTCCGTGGGACTTTTATATACATCAAAACGTAATTTACCCTAACCTAACCCAACGTAACTTCTCGGCGGTAATATTTGACAACATTCCTGGCGAGTTGGCCTCTACGTCTCCGTGGGACTTTTATATACACCAATAACGTAATTTAACCTAACCTAAACCAACGTAACATCTCGGCGGTAATATTTGACAACATTCCTGGCTTGCTGGCCTCTATGTTTCCGTGAGACCTTCATATACATCAATAACGTAATATAATCTAACCTAACCCAACATATAATCTCGGCGGTAATATTTGACAACATTCCTGGTCAGTTGGCCTCTGCGTCTCCGTGGAACCTTCATATACATCAATAACGTAATATAACCTAACCTAACCCAACCTATCATCTCGGCGGTAATATTTGACATCATTCCTAGCGAGTTGGCCTCTACGCTTCCGTGGGACTTTTATATACATCAAAACGTAATTTACCCTAACCTAACCCAACGTAACATCTCGGCGGTAATATTTGACAACATTCCTGGCGAGTTGGCCTCTACGTCTCCGTGGGACTTTTATATACACCAATAACGTAATTTAACCTAACCTAAACCAACGTAACATCTCGGCGGTAATATTTGACAACATTCCTGGCTTGCTGGCCTCTATGTTTCCGTGAGACCTTCATATACATCAATAACGTAATATAATCTAACCTAACCCAACCTATAACCTCGGCGGTAATATTTGACAACATTCCTGGTCAGTTGGCCTCTGCGTCTCCGTGGAACCTTCATATACATCAATAACGTAATATAACCTAACCTAACCCAACCTATCATCTCGGCGGTAATATTTGACATCATTCCAGGCGAGTTGGCCTCTACTTCTCCGTGGCAATTTTATATACATCAATAACGTAATATAACCTAACCTAAACCTACGTAACACCTCGGCGGTAATTTTTGACAACATTCCTGGCTTGATGGCCTCTACGTCTCCGTGGGACCTTCATATACATCAGTAACATAATATTACCTAACCTGAAGCAACCTATCATCTCGGCGGTAATATTTGACAACATTCCATGTGAGTTGGCCTCTACGTCTCCGTGGGAATTTTATATACATCAATAACGTAATATAACCTAACCTAACCCAACCTAACATCTCGGCACTAATATTTGACAACATTCCTGGCGAGTTGGCCTCTACCTCTCCGTGAGACCTTCATATACATCAATAACGTAATATAATCTAACCTAACCCAACCTATAATCTCGGCGGTAAAAGTTGACAACATTCCTGGTCAGTTGGCCTCTGCGTCTCCGTGGAACCTTCATATACATCAATAACGTAATATAACCTAACCTAACCCAACCTATCATCTCGGCGGTAATATTTGACAACATTCCTGACGAGTTGGCCTCTGCGTCTCCGTGGGACTTTTATATACATCAATAACGTAATTTAACCTAACCTAAACCTACGTAACATCTCGGCGGTAATATTTGACAACATTCCTGGCTTGATCGCCTCTACGTCTCCATGGAACCTTCATATACATCAATAACGTAATATAACCTAACCTAACCCAACCTATCATCTCGGCGGTAATATTTGACAACATTCCTGGCTTGCTGGCCTCTATGTTTCCGTGGGACCTTTATATACATCAATAACGTAGTATAACCTATCCTAGCCCAACCTATCATATCGGCGGTAATATTTGACAACATTCCTGACGAGTTGGCCTCTACATCTCCGTGGGACTTTTATATACATCAATAACGTAATTTAACCTAACCTAAACCAACGTAACATCTCGGCGGTAATATTTGAGAACATTCCTGGCTTGCTGGCCTCTATGTTTCCGTGGGACCTTTATATACATCAATAACGTAGTATAACCTATCCTAGCCCAACCTATCATATCGGCGGTAATATTTGGCAACATTCCTGGCTTGTTGGCCTCTACGTCTCCGTGGGACCTTCATATACATCAATAACATAATATTACCTAACCTAACCCAACCTATCATCTCGGCGGTAATATTTAACAACATTCCAGGCGAGTTGGCCCCTACGTCTCCGTGGGAATTTTATATACATCAATAACGTGATATAACCTAACCTAACCCAACCTATCATCTCGGCGGTAATATTTGACATCATTCCTGGCGAGTTGGCCTCTACGCTTCCGTGGGACTTTTATATACATCAAAACGTAATTTACCCTAACCTAACCCAACGTAACATCTCGGCGGTAATATTTGACAACATTCCTGGTCAGTTGGCCTCTGCGTCTCCGTGGAACCTTCATATACATCAATAACGTAATATAACCTAACCTAACCCAACCTATCATCTCGGCGGTAATATTTGACATCATTCCTAGCGAGTTGGCCTCTACGCTTCCGTGGGACTTTTATATACATCAAAACGTAATTTACCCTAACCTAACCCAACGTAACTTCTCGGCGGTAATATTTGACAACATTCCTGGCGAGTTGGCCTCTACGTCTCCGTGGGACTTTTATATACACCAATAAAGTAATTTAACCTAACCTAAACCAACGTAACATCTCGGCGGTAATATTTGACAACATTCCTGGCTTGCTGGCCTCTATGTTTCCGTGAGACCTTCATATACATCAATAACGTAATATAATCTAACCTAACCCAACATATAATCTCGGCGGTAATATTTGACAACATTCCTGGTCAGTTGGCCTCTGCGTCTCCGTGGAACCTTCATATACATCAATAACGTAATATAACCTAACCTAACCCAACCTATCATCTCGGCGGTAATATTTGACATCATTCCTAGCGAGTTGGCCTCTACGCTTCCGTGGGACTTTTATATACATCAAAACGTAATTTACCCTAACCTAACCCAACGTAACATCTCGGCGGTAATATTTGACAACATTCCTGGCGAGTTGGCCTCTACGTCTCCGTGGGACTTTTATATACACCAATAACGTAATTTAACCTAACCTAAACCAACGTAACATCTCGGCGGTAATATTTGACAACATTCCTGGCTTGCTGGCCTCTATGTTTCCGTGAGACCTTCATATACATCAATAACGTAATATAATCTAACCTAACCCAACCTATAACCTCGGCGGTAATATTTGACAACATTCCTGGTCAGTTGGCCTCTGCGTCTCCGTGGAACCTTCATATACATCAATAACGTAATATAACCTAACCTAACCCAACCTATCATCTCGGCGGTAATATTTGACATCATTCCAGGCGAGTTGGCCTCTACTTCTCCGTGGCAATTTTATATACATCAATAACGTAATATAACCTAACCTAAACCTACGTAACACCTCGGCGGTAATTTTTGACAACATTCCTGGCTTGATGGCCTCTACGTCTCCGTGGGACCTTCATATACATCAGTAACATAATATTACCTAACCTGAAGCAACCTATCATCTCGGCGGTAATATTTGACAACATTCCATGTGAGTTGGCCTCTACGTCTCCGTGGGAATTTTATATACATCAATAACGTAATATAACCTAACCTAACCCAACCTAACATCTCGGCACTAATATTTGACAACATTCCAGGCGAGTTGGCCTCTACGTCTCCGTGGCAATTTTATATACATCAATAACGTAATATAACCTAACCTAACCCAACCTAACATCTCGGCACTAATATTTGACAACATTCCTGGCGAGTCGGCCTCTACGTCTCCGTGCGACCTTCATATACATCAATAACGTAATATAACGTAACCTAACCCAACTTATCTTATCGGCGGTAATTTTTGACAACATTCCTGGCGAGTTGGCCTCTACGTCTCCGTGGGATCTTCATATACATCAATAACGTAATATAACCTATCCTAACCCAACCTATCATCTCGGCACTAATATTTGACAACATTCCAGGCGAGTTGGCCTCTACGTCTCCGTGGGAATTTTATATACATCAATAACGTAATATAACCTAACCTAACCCAATCTAACATCTCGGCACTAATATTTGACAACATTCCTAGCGAGTTGGCCTCTACGTCTCCGTGGGACTTTTATATACATCAATAACGTAATTTAACCTAACCTAAACCTACGTAACATCTCGGCGGTAATTTTTGACAACATTCCTGGCTTGATGGCCTCTACGTCTCCGTGGGACCTTCATATACATCAATAACATAATATTACCTAACCTGAAGCAACCTATCATCTCGGCGGTAATACTTGACAACATTCCTGGCGAGTTGGCCTCTACGTCTTCATGGAACGTTCATATACATCAATAACGTAATATAACCTAACCTAACCCAATCTATCATCTCGGCGGTAATATTTGACAACATTCCTGGCTTGATGGCCTCTACGTCTCCGTGGGACCTTCATATACATCAATAACATAATATAACCTAACCTGAAGCAACCTATCATCTCGGCGCTAATATTTGACAACATTGCTGGCGAGTTGAGTTCTACGTCTCCGTGGGACCTTCATATACATCAATAACGTAATATCACCTAACCTAACCCAACCTATCATCTCGGCGGTTATATTTGAAAACATTCCTGTCGAGTTGGCCTCTACGTCTCCATGGGACTTTTATATACATTAATAACGTAATTTAACCTAACCTAACCCAACCTAACATCTCGGCGGTAATATTTGACAACATTCCTGGCGAGTTGGCCTCTACCTCTCCGTGGGACTTTCATATACGTCAATAACGTAATATAACCTAACCTAACCCAACCTAAGATCTCGGCACTAATATTTGACAACATTCCTGGCGAGTTGGCCTCTACGTCTTCGTGGAACCTTCATATACATCAATAACGTAATTTAACCTAACCTAACCTAACCTAACATCTCGGCGGTAATATTTGACAACATTCCTGGCGAGTTGGCCTCTACCTCTCCGTGGGACTTTCATATACGTCAATAACGTAATATAACCTAACCTAACCCAGCCTAAGATCTCGGCACTAATATTTGACAACATTCCTGGCGAGTTGGCCTCTACGTCTTCGTGGAACCTTCATATACATCAATAACGTAATATAACCTAACCTAACCCAACCTATCATCTCGGCGGTAATATTTGACATCATTCCTGGCGAGTTGGCCTCTACGTCTCCATGGGACCTTCATATACATCAATAACGTAGTATAACCTAACCTGAAGCAACCTATCATCTCGGCAGTAATATTTGACAACATTCCTGGCGAGTTGAGTTCTACGTCTCCGTGGGACCTTCATATACATCAATAACGTAATATAATCTAACCTAACCCAACCTATAACCTCGGCGGTAATATTTGACAACATTCCTGGTCAGTTGGCCTCTGCGTCTCCGTGGAACCTTCATATACATCAATAACGTAATATAACCTAACCTAACCCAACCTATCATCTCGGCGGTAATATTTGACATCATTCCAGGCGAGTTGGCCTCTACGTCTCCGTGGGACCTTCATATACATCAATAACATAATATTACCTAACCTAACCCAACCTATCATCTCGGCGGTAATATTTAACAACATTCCAGGCGAGTTGGCCCCTACGTCTCCGTGGGAATTTTATATACATCAATAACGTGATATAACCTAACCTAACCCAACCTATCATCTCGGCGGTAATATTTGACATCATTCCTGGCGAGTTGGCCTCTACGCTTCCGTGGGACTTTTATATACATCAAAACGTAATTTACCCTAACCTAACCCAACGTAACATCTCGGCGGTAATATTTGACAACATTCCTGGTCAGTTGGCCTCTGCGTCTCCGTGGAACCTTCATATACATCAATAACGTAATATAACCTAACCTAACCCAACCTATCATCTCGGCGGTAATATTTGACATCATTCCTGGCGAGTTGGCCTCTACGCTTCCGTGGGACTTTTATATACATCAAAACGTAATTTACCCTAACCTAACCCAACGTAACATCTCGGCGGTAATATTTGACAACATTCCTGGTCAGTTGGCCTCTGCGTCTCCGTGGAACCTTCATATACATCAATAACGTAATATAACCTAACCTAACCCAACCTATCATCTCGGCGGTAATATTTGACATCATTCCTAGCGAGTTGGCCTCTACGCTTCCGTGGGACTTTTATATACATCAAAACGTAATTTACCCTAACCTAACCCAACGTAACTTCTCGGCGGTAATATTTGACAACATTCCTGGCGAGTTGGCCTCTACGTCTCCGTGGGACTTTTATATACACCAATAAAGTAATTTAACCTAACCTAAACCAACGTAACATCTCGGCGGTAATATTTGACAACATTCCTGGCTTGCTGGCCTCTATGTTTCCGTGAGACCTTCATATACATCAATAACGTAATATAATCTAACCTAACCCAACATATAATCTCGGCGGTAATATTTGACAACATTCCTGGTCAGTTGGCCTCTGCGTCTCCGTGGAACCTTCATATACATCAATAACGTAATATAACCTAACCTAACCCAACCTATCATCTCGGCGGTAATATTTGACATCATTCCTAGCGAGTTGGCCTCTACGCTTCCGTGGGACTTTTATATACATCAAAACGTAATTTACCCTAACCTAACCCAACGTAACATCTCGGCGGTAATATTTGACAACATTCCTGGCGAGTTGGCCTCTACGTCTCCGTGGGACTTTTATATACACCAATAACGTAATTTAACCTAACCTAAACCAACGTAACATCTCGGCGGTAATATTTGACAACATTCCTGGCTTGCTGGCCTCTATGTTTCCGTGAGACCTTCATATACATCAATAACGTAATATAATCTAACCTAACCCAACCTATAACCTCGGCGGTAATATTTGACAACATTCCTGGTCAGTTGGCCTCTGCGTCTCCGTGGAACCTTCATATACATCAATAACGTAATATAACCTAACCTAACCCAACCTATCATCTCGGCGGTAATATTTGACATCATTCCAGGCGAGTTGGCCTCTACTTCTCCGTGGCAATTTTATATACATCAATAACGTAATATAACCTAACCTAAACCTACGTAACACCTCGGCGGTAATTTTTGACAACATTCCTGGCTTGATGGCCTCTACGTCTCCGTGGGACCTTCATATACATCAGTAACATAATATTACCTAACCTGAAGCAACCTATCATCTCGGCGGTAATATTTGACAACATTCCATGTGAGTTGGCCTCTACGTCTCCGTGGGAATTTTATATACATCAATAACGTAATATAACCTAACCTAACCCAACCTAACATCTCGGCACTAATATTTGACAACATTCCAGGCGAGTTGGCCTCTACGTCTCCGTGGCAATTTTATATACATCAATAACGTAATATAACCTAACCTAACCCAACCTAACATCTCGGCACTAATATTTGACAACATTCCTGGCGAGTCGGCCTCTACGTCTCCGTGCGACCTTCATATACATCAATAACGTAATATAACGTAACCTAACCCAACTTATCTTATCGGCGGTAATTTTTGACAACATTCCTGGCGAGTTGGCCTCTACGTCTCCGTGGGATCTTCATATACATCAATAACGTAATATAACCTATCCTAACCCAACCTATCATCTCGGCACTAATATTTGACAACATTCCAGGCGAGTTGGCCTCTACGTCTCCGTGGGAATTTTATATACATCAATAACGTAATATAACCTAACCTAACCCAATCTAACATCTCGGCACTAATATTTGACAACATTCCTAGCGAGTTGGCCTCTACGTCTCCGTGGGACTTTTATATACATCAATAACGTAATTTAACCTAACCTAAACCTACGTAACATCTCGGCGGTAATTTTTGACAACATTCCTGGCTTGATGGCCTCTACGTCTCCGTGGGACCTTCATATACATCAATAACATAATATTACCTAACCTGAAGCAACCTATCATCTCGGCGGTAATACTTGACAACATTCCTGGCGAGTTGGCCTCTACGTCTTCATGGAACGTTCATATACATCAATAACGTAATATAACCTAACCTAACCCAATCTATCATCTCGGCGGTAATATTTGACAACATTCCTGGCTTGATGGCCTCTACGTCTCCGTGGGACCTTCATATACATCAATAACATAATATAACCTAACCTGAAGCAACCTATCATCTCGGCGCTAATATTTGACAACATTGCTGGCGAGTTGAGTTCTACGTCTCCGTGGGACCTTCATATACATCAATAACGTAATATCACCTAACCTAACCCAACCTATCATCTCGGCGGTTATATTTGAAAACATTCCTGTCGAGTTGGCCTCTACGTCTCCATGGGACTTTTATATACATTAATAACGTAATTTAACCTAACCTAACCCAACCTAACATCTCGGCGGTAATATTTGACAACATTCCTGGCGAGTTGGCCTCTACCTCTCCGTGGGACTTTCATATACGTCAATAACGTAATATAACCTAACCTAACCCAACCTAAGATCTCGGCACTAATATTTGACAACATTCCTGGCGAGTTGGCCTCTACGTCTTCGTGGAACCTTCATATACATCAATAACGTAATTTAACCTAACCTAACCTAACCTAACATCTCGGCGGTAATATTTGACAACATTCCTGGCGAGTTGGCCTCTACCTCTCCGTGGGACTTTCATATACGTCAATAACGTAATATAACCTAACCTAACCCAGCCTAAGATCTCGGCACTAATATTTGACAACATTCCTGGCGAGTTGGCCTCTACGTCTTCGTGGAACCTTCATATACATCAATAACGTAATATAACCTAACCTAACCCAACCTATCATCTCGGCGGTAATATTTGACATCATTCCTGGCGAGTTGGCCTCTACGTCTCCATGGGACCTTCATATACATCAATAACGTAATATAACCTAACCTAACCCAACCTATCATCTCGTCGGTAATATTTGACAACATTCCTGGCGAGTTGGCCTCTACGTCTCCGTATGACCTTCATATACATCAATAACGTAATATAACGTAACCTAAACCAACCTATCATATCGGCGGTTATATTTGAAAACATTCCTGTCGATGTTGTCCTCTACCTCTCCGTGCGACCTGCATATACATCAATAACGTAGTATAACCTAACCTGAAGCAACCTATCATCTCGGCAGTAATATTTGACAACATTCCTGGCGAGTTGAGTTCTACGTCTCCGTGGGACCTTCATATACATCAATAACGTAATATCACCTAACCTAACCCAACCTATCATCTCGGCGGTTATATTTGACAACATTCGTGGCGAGTTGATTTCTACGTCTCCGTGGGACCTTCATATACATCAATAACGTAATATCACCTAACCTAACCCAACCTATCATATCGGCGGTAATATTTGACAACATTCCTGACGAGTTGGCCTCTACGTCTCGGTGGGACATTCATATACATCAATAACGTAATCTTACCTAACCTAACCCAACCTAACATCTCGGCACTAATATTTGACAACATTCCTGGCGAGGTGGACTCTACGTCTCCGTGGGAATTTTATATACATCTATAACGTAATATAACCTAACCTAATCCAACCTTACATCTCGGCACTAATATTTGAAAACATTCCTGGCTAGTTGGCCTCTGCCTCTGCGTGGGACCTTCATATACATCAATAACGTAATATAACATAACCTGAAGCAACCTATCATCTCGGCAGTAATATTTGACAACATTCGTGGCGAGTTGAGTTCTACGTCTCCGTGGGACCTTCATATACATCAATAACGTAATATCACCTAACCTAACCCAACCTATCATCTCGGCGGTTATATTTGAAAACATTTCTGTCGAGTTGGCCTCTACGTCTCCGTGGGACTTTTATATACATCAATAACGTAATTTAACCTAACCTAACCCAACCTAACATCTCAGCGGTAATATTTGACAACATTCCTGGCGAGTTGGCCTCTACGTCTCCGTGGGGCCTTCATATACATCAATAACGTAATATAACCTAACCTAACCCAACCTAACATCTCGGCGGTAATATTTGACAACATTCCTGGTCAGTTGGCCTCTACGTCTCCGTGGGGCCTTCATATACATCAATAACGTAATATAATCAAACCTAAACCAACCTATCATTTCGGCGGTAATATTTGACAATATTCCTGGCGAGTTGGCCTCTACGTCTCCGTGGGATCTTCATATACATCAATAACGTAATATAGCCTAACCTATCCCAACCTAACATCTCGGCACTAATATTTGACAACATTCCTGGCGAGTTGGCCTCTACCTCTCCGTGCGACCTTCATATACATCAATAACGTAATATAACGTAACCTAACCCAACCTATCATATCGGCGGTAATATTTGACAACATTCCTGGCGAGTTGGCCTCTACCTCTCCGTGCGACCTTCATATACATCAATAACGTAATATAACGTAACCTAAAACAACCTATCATATCGGCGGTAATATTTGAAAACATTCCTGTCGATGTTGGCCTCTACGCCTCCGTGGGACTTTTATATACATCAATAACGTAATTTAACCTAACCTAAACCTACGTAACATCTCGGCGGTAATGTTTGACAACATTCCTGGCTTGATGGCCTCTACGTCTCCGTGGGACCTTCATATACATCAATAACGTAATATAACGTAACCGAAACCAACCTATCATATCGGCGGTAATATTTGACAATATTCCTGGCGAGTTGGCCTCTACCTCTCCGTGCGACCTTCATATACATCAATAACGTAATATAACGTAACCTAACCCAACCTATCATCTCGGCGGTTATATTTGAAGACATTCCTGTCGAGTTGGCCTCTACGTCTCCGTGGGACTTTTATATACATCAATAACGTAATTTAACCTAACCTAACCCAACCTAACATCTCGGCGGTAATATTTGACAACATTCCTGGCGAGTTGGCCTCTACCTCTCCGTGGGACTTTCATATACGTCAATAACGTAATATAACCTAACCTAACCCAGCCTAAGATCTCGGCACTAATATTTGACAACATTCCTGGCGAGTTGGCCTCTACGTCTTCGTGGAACCTTCATATACATCAATAACGTAATATAACCTAACCTAACCCAACCTATCATCTCGGCGGTAATATTTGACATCATTCCTGGCGAGTTGGCCTCTACGTCTCCATGGGACCTTCATATACATCAATAACGTAATATAACCTAACCTAACCCAACCTATCATCTCGTCGGTAATATTTGACAACATTCCTGGCGAGTTGGACTCTACGTCTCCGTATGACCTTCATATACATCAATAACGTAATATAACGTAACCTAAACCAACCTATCATATCGGCGGTTATATTTGAAAACATTCCTGTCGATGTTGTCCTCTACCTCTCCGTGCGACCTGCATATACATCAATAACGTAGTATAACCTAACCTGAAGCAACCTATCATCTCGGCAGTAATATTTGACAACATTCCTGGCGAGTTGAGTTCTACGTCTCCGTGGGACCTTCATATACATCAATAACGTAATATCACCTAACCTAACCCAACCTATCATCTCGGCGGTTATATTTGACAACATTCGTGGCGAGTTGATTTCTACGTCTCCGTGGGACCTTCATATACATCAATAACGTAATATCACCTAACCTAACCCAACCTATCATATCGGCGGTAATATTTGACAACATTCCTGACGAGTTGGCCTCTACGTCTCGGTGGGACATTCATATACATCAATAACGTAATCTTACCTAACCTAACCCAACCTAACATCTCGGCACTAATATTTGACAACATTCCTGGCGAGGTGGACTCTACGTCTCCGTGGGAATTTTATATACATCTATAACGTAATATAACCAAACCTAATCCAACCTTACATCTCGGCACTAATATTTGAAAACATTCCTGGCTAGTTGGCCTCTGCCTCTGCGTGGGACCTTCATATACATCAATAACGTAATATAACATAACCTGAAGCAACCTATCATCTCGGCAGTAATATTTGACAACATTCGTGGCGAGTTGAGTTCTACGTCTCCGTGGGACCTTCATATACATCAATAACGTAATATCACCTAACCTAACCCAACCTATCATCTCGGCGGTTATATTTGAAAACATTCCTGTCGAGTTGGCCTCTACGTCTCCGTGGGACTTTTATATACATCAATAACGTAATTTAACCTAACCTAACCCAACCTAACATCTCAGCGGTAATATTTGACAACATTCCTGGCGAGTTGGCCTCTACGTCTCCGTGGGGCCTTCATATACATCAATAACGTAATATAACCTAACCTAACCCAACCTAACATCTCGGCGGTAATATTTGACAACATTCCTGGTCAGTTGGCCTCTACGTCTCCGTGGGGCCTTCATATACATCAATAACGTAATATAATCAAACCTAAACCAACCTATCATTTCGGCGGTAATATTTGACAATATTCCTGGCGAGTTGGCCTCTACGTCTCCGTGGGATCTTCATATACATCAATAACGTAATATAGCCTAACCTATCCCAACCTAACATCTCGGCACTAATATTTGACAACATTCCTGGCGAGTTGGCCTCTACCTCTCCGTGCGACCTTCATATACATCAATAACGTAATATAACGTAACCTAACCCAACCTATCATATCGGCGGTAATATTTGACAACATTCCTGGCGAGTTGGCCTCTACCTCTCCGTGCGACCTTCATATACATCAATAACGTAATATAACGTAACCTAAAACAACCTATCATATCGGCGGTAATATTTGAAAACATTCCTGTCGATGTTGGCCTCTACGCCTCCGTGGGACTTTTATATACATCAATAACGTAATTTAACCTAACCTAAACCTACGTAACATCTCGGCGGTAATGTTTGACAACATTCCTGGCTTGATGGCCTCTACGTCTCCGTGGGACCTTCATATACATCAATAACGTAATATAACGTAACCGAAACCAACCTATCATATCGGCGGTAATATTTGACAATATTCCTGGCGAGTTGGCCGCTACGTCTCCGTGGGACCTTCATATACATCAATAACGTATTATAACGTAACCTAAACCAACCTATTATATCGGCGGTAATATTTGAAAACATTCCTGTCGATGTTGGCCTCTACGTCTCGGTGGGACATTCATATACGTCAATAACGTAATATTAACTAACCTAGCCCAACCTAACATCTCGGCACTAATATTTGAAAACATTCCTGGCGAGTTGGCCTCTACCTCTCCGTGCGACCTTCATATACATCAATAACGGAATATAACCTAACCTAACCCAACCTAACATCTCGGCACTAATATTTGACAACATTCGTGGCGAGTTGGCCTCTATCTCTCCGTGCGACCTTCATATACATCAATAACGTAATATAACCTAACCTAACCCAACCTATCATCTCGGCGGTAATATTTGACAACATTCCTGACGAGTTGGCCTCTACGTCTCCGTGGGACTTTTATATACATCAATTACGTAATTTAACCTAACCTAAACCAACGTAACATCTCGGCGGTAATATTTGACAACATTCCTGGCTTGCTGGCCTCTATGTTTCCGTGGGACCTTTATATACATCAATAACGTAGTATAATCTAACCTAGCCCAACCTATCATATCGGCTGTAATATTTGGCAACATTCCTGGCTTGTTGGCCTCTACGTCTCCGTGGGACCTTCATATACATCAATAACGTAATATAACCTAACCTAAACCAACGTAACATCTCGGCGGTAATATTTGACAACATTCCTGGCTTGCTGGCCTCTATGTTTCCGTGGGAACTTTATATACATCAATAACGTAATATAACGTAACCTAAACCAACCTATTATATCGGCGGTAATATTTGAAAACATTCCTGTCGATGTTGGCCTCTACGTCTCGGTGGGACAATCATATACGTCAATAACGTAATATTACCTAACCTAACCCAACCTAACATCTCGGCACTAATATTTGAAAACATTCCTGGCGAGTTGGCCTCTACCTCTCCGTGCGACCTTCATATACATCAATAACGTAATATAACGTAACCTAACCCAACCTATCATCTCGGCGGTTATATTTGAAAACATTCCTGTCGAGTTGGCCTCTACGTCTCCGTGGGACTTTTATATACATCAATAACGTAATTTAACCTAACCTAACACAACCTAACATCTCGGCGGTAATATTTGACAACATTCCTGGCGAGTTGGCCTCTACCTCTCCGTGGGACTTTCATATACGTCAATAACGTAATATAACCTAACCTAACCCAGCCTAAGATCTCGGCACTAATATTTGACAACATTCCTGGCGAGTTGGCCTCTACGTCTTCGTGGAACCTTCATATACATCAATAACGTAATATAACCTAACCTAACCCAACCTATCATCTCGGCGGTAATATTTGACATCATTCCTGGCGAGTTGGCCTCTACGTCTCCATGGGACCTTCATATACATCAATAACGTAATATAACCTAACCTAACCCAACCTATCATCTCGTCGGTAATATTTGACAACATTCCTGGCGAGTTGGCCTCTACGTCTCCGTATGACCTTCATATACATCAATAACGTAATATAACGTAACCTAAACCAACCTATCATATCGGCGGTTATATTTGAAAACATTCCTGTCGATGTTGTCCTCTACCTCTCCGTGCGACCTGCATATACATCAATAACGTAGTATAACCTAACCTGAAGCAACCTATCATCTCGGCAGTAATATTTGACAACATTCCTGGCGAGTTGAGTTCTACGTCTCCGTGGGACCTTCATATACATCAATAACGTAATATCACCTAACCTAACCCAACCTATCATCTCGGCGGTTATATTTGACAACATTCGTGGCGAGTTGATTTCTACGTCTCCGTGGGACCTTCATATACATCAATAACGTAATATCACCTAACCTAACCCAACCTATCATATCGGCGGTAATATTTGACAACATTCCTGACGAGTTGGCCTCTACGTCTCGGTGGGACATTCATATACATCAATAACGTAATCTTACCTAACCTAACCCAACCTAACATCTCGGCACTAATATTTGACAACATTCCTGGCGAGGTGGACTCTACGTCTTCGTGGAACCTTCATATACATCAATAACGTAATTTAACCTAACCTAACCCAACCTAACATCTCGGCGGTAATATTTGACAACATTCCTGGCGAGTTGGCCTCTACCTCTCCGTGGGACTTTCATATACGTCAATAACGTAATATAACCTAACCTAACCCAGCCTAAGATCTCGGCACTAATATTTGACAACATTCCTGGCGAGTTGGCCTCTACGTCTTCGTGGAACCTTCATATACATCAATAACGTAATATAACCTAACCTAACCCAACCTATCATCTCGGCGGTAATATTTGACATCATTCCTGGCGAGTTGGCCTCTACGTCTCCATGGGACCTTCATATGCATCAATAACGTAATATAACCTAACCTAACCCAACCTATCATCTCGTCGGTAATATTTGACAACATTCCTGGCGAGTTGGCCTCTACGTCTCCGTATGACCTTCATATACATCAATAACGTAATATAACGTAACCTAAACCAACCTATCATATCGGCGGTTATATTTGAAAACATTCCTGTCGATGTTGTCCTCTACCTCTCCGTGCGACCTGCATATACATCAATAACGTAGTATAACCTAACCTGAAGCAACCTATCATCTCGGCAGTAATATTTGACAACATTCCTGGCGAGTTGAGTTCTACGTCTCCGTGGGACCTTCATATACATCAATAACGTAATATCACCTAACCTAACCCAACCTATCATCTCGGCGGTTATATTTGACAACATTCGTGGCGAGTTGATTTCTACGTCTCCGTGGGACCTTCATATACATCAATAACGTAATATCACCTAACCTAACCCAACCTATCATATCGGCGGTAATATTTGACAACATTCCTGACGAGTTGGCCTCTACGTCTCGGTGGGACATTCATATACATCAATAACGTAATCTTACCTAACCTAACCCAACCTAACATCTCGGCACTAATATTTGACAACATTCCTGGCGAGGTGGACTCTACGTCTCCGTGGGAATTTTATATACATCTATAACGTAATATAACCTAACCTAATCCAACCTTACATCTCGGCACTAATATTTGAAAACATTCCTGGCTAGTTGGCCTCTGCCTCTGCGTGGGACCTTCATATACATCAATAACGTAATATAACATAACCTGAAGCAACCTATCATCTCGGCAGTAATATTTGACAACATTCGTGGCGAGTTGAGTTCTACGTCTCCGTGGGACCTTCATATACATCAATAACGTAATATCACCTAACCTAACCCAACCTATCATCTCGGCGGTTATATTTGAAAACATTCCTGTCGAGTTGGCCTCTACGTCTCCGTGGGACTTTTATATACATCAATAACGTAATTTAACCTAACCTAACCCAACCTAACATCTCAGCGGTAATATTTGACAACATTCCTGGCGAGTTGGCCTCTACGTCTCCGTGGGGCCTTCATATACATCAATAACGTAATATAACCTAACCTAACCCAACCTAACATCTCGGCGGTAATATTTGACAACATTCCTGGTCAGTTGGCCTCTACGTCTCCGTGGGGCCTTCATATACATCAATAACGTAATATAATCAAACCTAAACCAACCTATCATTTCGGCGGTAATATTTGACAATATTCCTGGCGAGTTGGCCTCTACGTCTCCGTGGGATCTTCATATACATCAATAACGTAATATAGCCTAACCTATCCCAACCTAACATCTCGGCACTAATATTTGACAACATTCTTGGCGAGTTGGCCTCTACCTCTCCGTGCGACCTTCATATACATCAATAACGTAATATAACGTAACCTAACCCAACCTATCATATCGGCGGTAATATTTGACAACATTCCTGGCGAGTTGGCCTCTACCTCTCCGTGCGACCTTCATATACATCAATAACGTAATATAACGTAACCTAAAACAACCTATCATATCGGCGGTAATATTTGAAAACATTCCTGTCGATGTTGGCCTCTACGCCTCCGTGGGACTTTTATATACATCAATAACGTAATTTAACCTAACCTAAACCTACGTAACATCTCGGCGGTAATGTTTGACAACATTCCTGGCTTGATGGCCTCTACGTCTCCGTGGGACCTTCATATACATCAATAACGTAATATAACGTAACCGAAACCAACCTATCATATCGGCGGTAATATTTGACAATATTCCTGGCGAGTTGGCCGCTACGTCTCCGTGGGACCTTCATATACATCAATAACGTATTATAACGTAACCTAAACCAACCTATTATATCGGCGGTAATATTTGAAAACATTCCTGTCGATGTTGGCCTCTACGTCTCGGTGGGACATTCATATACGTCAATAACGTAATATTAACTAACCTAACCCAACCTAACATCTCGGCACTAATATTTGAAAACATTCCTGGCGAGTTGGCCTCTACCTCTCCGTGCGACCTTCATATACATCAATAACGGAATATAACCTAACCTAACCCAACCTAACATCTCGGCACTAATATTTGACAACATTCGTGGCGAGTTGGCCTCTATCTCTCCGTGCGACCTTCATATACATCAATAACGTAATATAACCTAACCTAACCCAACCTATCATCTCGGCGGTAATATTTGACAACATTCCTGACGAGTTGGCCTCTACGTCTCCGTGGGACTTTTATATACATCAATTACGTAATTTAACCTAACCTAAACCAACGTAACATCTCGGCGGTAATATTTGACAACATTCCTGGCTTGCTGGCCTCTATGTTTCCGTGGGAACTTTATATACATCAATAACGTAATATAACGTAACCTAAACCAACCTATTATATCGGCGGTAATATTTGAAAACATTCCTGTCGATGTTGGCCTCTACGTCTCGGTGGGACAATCATATACGTCAATAACGTAATATTACCTAACCTAACCCAACCTAACATCTCGGCACTAATATTTGAAAACATTCCTGGCGAGTTGGCCTCTACCTCTCCGTGCGACCTTCATATACATCAATAACGTAATATAACGTAACCTAACCCAACCTATCATCTCGGCGGTTATATTTGAAAACATTCCTGTCGAGTTGGCCTCTACGTCTCCGTGGGACTTTTATATACATCAATAACGTAATTTAACCTAACCTAACACAACCTAACATCTCGGCGGTAATATTTGACAACATTCCTGGCGAGTTGGCCTCTACCTCTCCGTGGGACTTTCATATACGTCAATAACGTAATATAACCTAACCTAACCCAGCCTAAGATCTCGGCACTAATATTTGACAACATTCCTGGCGAGTTGGCCTCTACGTCTTCGTGGAACCTTCATATACATCAATAACGTAATATAACCTAACCTAACCCAACCTATCATCTCGTCGGTAATATTTGACAACATTCCTGGCGAGTTGGCCTCTACGTCTCCGTATGACCTTCATATACATCAATAACGTAATATAACGTAACCTAAACCAACCTATCATATCGGCGGTTATATTTGAAAACATTCCTGTCGATGTTGTCCTCTACCTCTCCGTGCGAGCTGCATATACATCAATAACGTAGTATAACCTAACCCGAAGCAACCTATCATCTCGGCAGTAATATTTGACAACATTCCTGGCGAGTTGAGTTCTACGTCTCCGTGGGACCTTCATATACATCAATAACGTAATATCACCTAACCTAACCCAACCTATCATCTCGGCGGTTATATTTGACAACATTCGTGGCGAGTTGATTTCTACGTCTCCGTGGGACCTTCATATACATCAATAACGTAATATCACCTAACCTAACCCAACCTATCATATCGGCGGTAATATTTGACAACATTCCTGACGAGTTGGCCTCTACGTCTCGGTGGGACATTCATATACATCAATAACGTAATCTTACCTAACCTAACCCAACCTAACATCTCGGCACTAATATTTGACAACATTCCTGGCGAGGTGGACTCTACGTCTCCGTGGGAATTTTATATACATCTATAACGTAATATAACCTAACCTAATCCAACCTTACATCTCGGCACTAATATTTGAAAACATTCCTGGCTAGTTGGCCTCTGCCTCTGCGTGGGACCTTCATATACATCAATAACGTAATATAACATAACCTGAAGCAACCTATCATCTCGGCAGTAATATTTGACAACATTCGTGGCGAGTTGTGTTCTACGTCTCCGTGGGACCTTCATATACATCAATAACGTAATATCACCTAACCTAACCCAACCTATCATCTCGGCGGTTATATTTGAAAACATTCCTGTCGAGTTGGCCTCTACGTCTCCGTGGGACTTTTATATACATCAATAACGTAATTTAACCTAACCTAACCCAACCTAACATCTCAGCGGTAATATTTGACAACATTCCTGGCGAGTTGGCCTCTACGTCTCCGTGGGGCCTTCATATACATCAATAACGTAATATAACCTAACCTAACCCAACCTAACATCTCGGCGGTAATATTTGACAACATTCCTGGTCAGTTGGCCTCTACGTCTCCGTGGGGCCTTCATATACATCAATAACGTAATATAATCAAACCTAAACCAACCTATCATTTCGGCGGTAATATTTGACAATATTCCTGGCGAGTTGGCCTCTACGTCTCCGTGGGATCTTCATATACATCAATAACGTAATATAGCCTAACCTATCCCAACCTAACATCTCGGCACTAATATTTGACAACATTCCTGGCGAGTTGGCCTCTACCTCTCCGTGCGACCTTCATATACATCAATAACGTAATATAACGTAACCTAACCCGACCTATCATATCGGCGGTAATATTTGACAACATTCCTGGCGAGTTGGCCTCTACCTCTCCGTGCGACCTTCATATACATCAATAACGTAATATAACGTAACCTAAAACAACCTATCATATCGGCGGTAATATTTGAAAACATTCCTGTCGATGTTGGCCTCTACGCCTCCGTGGGACTTTTATATACATCAATAACGTAATTTAACCTAACCTAAACCTACGTAACATCTCGGCGGTAATGTTTGACAACATTCCTGGCTTGATGGCCTCTACGTCTCCGTGGGACCTTCATATACATCAATAACGTAATATAACGTAACCGAAACCAACCTATCATATCGGCGGTAATATTTGACAATATTCCTGGCGAGTTGGCCGCTACGTCTCCGTGGGACCTTCATATACATCAATAACGTATTATAACGTAACCTAAACCAACCTATTATATCGGCGGTAATATTTGAAAACATTCCTGTCGATGTTGGCCTCTACGTCTCGGTGGGACATTCATATACGTCAATAACGTAATATTAACTAACCTAACCCAACCTAACATCTCGGCACTAATATTTGAAAACATTCCTGGCGATTTGGCCTCTACCTCTCCGTGCGACCTTCATATACATCAATAACGGAATATAACCTAACCTAACCCAACCTAACATCTCGGCACTAATATTTGACAACATTCCTGGCGAGTTGGCCTCTATCTCTCCGTGCGACCTTCATATACATCAATAACGTAATATAACCTAACCTAACCCAACCTATCATCTCGGCGGTAATATTTGACAACATTCCTGACGAGTTGGCCTCTACGTCTCCGTGGGACTTTTATATACATCAATTACGTAATTTAACCTAACCTAAACCAACGTAACATCTCGGCGGTAATATTTGACAACATTCCTGGCTTGCTGGCCTCTATGTTTCCGTGGGACCTTTATATACATCAATAACGTAGTATAATCTAACCTAGCCCAACCTATCATATCGGCTGTAATATTTGGCAACATTCCTGGCTTGTTGGCCTCTACGTCTCCGTGGGACCTTCATATACATCAATAACGTAATATAACCTAACCTAAACCAACGTAACATCTCGGCGGTAATATTTGACAACATTCCTGGCTTGCTGGCCTCTATGTTTCCGTGGGACCTTTATATACATCAATAACGTAATATAACGTAACCTAAACCAACCTATTATATCGGCGGTAATATTTGAAAACATTCCTGTCGATGTTGGCCTCTACGTCTCGGTGGGACAATCATATACGTCAATAACGTAATATTACCTAACCTAACCCAACCTAACATCTCGGCACTAATATTTGAAAACATTCCTGGCGAGTTGGCCTCTACCTCTCCGTGCGACCTTCATATACATCAATAACGTAATATAACGTAACCTAACCCAACCTATCATCTCGGCGGTTATATTTGAAAACATTCCTGTCGAGTTGGCCTCTACGTCTCCGTGGGACTTTTATATACATCAATAACGTAATTTAACCTAACCTAACACAACCTAACATCTCGGCGGTAATATTTGACAATATTCCTGGCGAGTTGGCCTCTACGTCTCCGTGGGGCCTTCATATACATCAATAACGTAATATAACGTAACCGAAACCAACCTATCATATCGGCGGTAATATTTGACAATATTCCTGGCGAGTTGGACTCTACGTCTCCGTGGGACCTTCATATACATCAATAACGTAATATAACCTAACCTAACCCAACCTAACATCTCGGCACTAATATTTGACAACATTCCTGGCGAGTTGGCCTCTACCTCTCCGTGGGACTTTCATATACGTCAATAACGTAATATAACCTAACCTAACCCAACCTAAGATCTCGGCACTAATATTTGACAACATTCCTGGCGAGTTGGCCTCTACGTCTTCGTGGAACCTTCATATACATCAATAACGTAATTTAACCTAACCTAACCCAACCTAACATCTCGGCGGTAATATTTGACAACATTCCTGGCGAGTTGGCCTCTACGCCTCCGTGGGACTTTTATATACATCAATAACGTAATTTAACCTAACCTAAACCTACGTAACATCTCGGCGGTAATGTTTGACAACATTCCTGGCTTGATGGCCTCTACGTCTCCGTGGGACCTTCATATACATCAATAACGTAATATAACGTAACCGAAACCAACCTATCATATCGGCGGTAATATTTGACAATATTCCTGGCGAGTTGGCCGCTACGTCTCCGTGGGACCTTCATATACATCAATAACGTATTATAACGTAACCTAAACCAACCTATTATATCGGCGGTAATATTTGAAAACATTCCTGTCGATGTTGGCCTCTACGTCTCGGTGGGACATTCATATACGTCAATAACGTAATATTAACTAACCTAACCCAACCTAACATCTCGGCACTAATATTTGAAAACATTCCTGGCGAGTTGGCCTCTACCTCTCCGTGCGACCTTCATATACATCAATAACGGAATATAACCTAACCTAACCCAACCTAACATCTCGGCACTAATATTTGACAACATTCGTGGCGAGTTGGCCTCTATCTCTCCGTGCGACCTTCATATACATCAATAACGTAATATAACCTAACCTAACCCAACCTATCATCTCGGCGGTAATATTTGACAACATTCCTGACGAGTTGGCCTCTACGTCTCCGTGGGACTTTTATATACATCAATTACGTAATTTAACCTAACCTAAACCAACGTAACATCTCGGCGGTAATATTTGACAACATTCCTGGCTTGCTGGCCTCTATGTTTCCGTGGGACCTTTATATACATCAATAACGTAGTATAATCTAACCTAGTCCAACCTATCATATCGGCTGTAATATTTGGCAACATTCCTGGCTTGTTGGCCTCTACGTCTCCGTGGGACCTTCATATACATCAATAACGTAATATAACCTAACCTAAACCAACGTAACATCTCGGCGGTAATATTTGACAACATTCCTGGCTTGCTGGCCTCTATGTTTCCGTGGGAACTTTATATACATCAATAACGTAATATAACGTAACCTAAACCAACCTATTATATCGGCGGTAATATTTGAAAACATTCCTGTCGATGTTGGCCTCTACGTCTCGGTGGGACATTCATATACGTCAATAACGTAATATTAACTAACCTAACCCAACCTAACATCTCGGCACTAATATTTGAAAACATTCCTGGCGAGTTGGCCTCTACCTCTCCGTGCGACCTTCATATACATCAATAACGGAATATAACCTAACCTAACCCAACCTAACATCTCGGCACTAATATTTGACAACATTCGTGGCGAGTTGGCCTCTATCTCTCCGTGCGACCTTCATATACATCAATAACGTAATATAACCTAACCTAACCCAACCTATCATCTCGGCGGTAATATTTGACAACATTCCTGACGAGTTGGCCTCTACGTCTCCGTGGGACTTTTATATACATCAATTACGTAATTTAACCTAACCTAAACCAACGTAACATCTCGGCGGTAATATTTGACAACATTCCTGGCTTGCTGGCCTCTATGTTTCCGTGGGAACTTTATATACATCAATAACGTAATATAACGTAACCTAAACCAACCTATTATATCGGCGGTAATATTTGAAAACATTCCTGTCGATGTTGGCCTCTACGTCTCGGTGGGACAATCATATACGTCAATAACGTAATATTACCTAACCTAACCCAACCTAACATCTCGGCACTAATATTTGAAAACATTCCTGGCGAGTTGGCCTCTACCTCTCCGTGCGACCTTCATATACATCAATAACGTAATATAACGTAACCTAACCCAACCTATCATCTCGGCGGTTATATTTGAAAACATTCCTGTCGAGTTGGCCTCTACGTCTCCGTGGGACTTTTATATACATCAATAACGTAATTTAACCTAACCTAACACAACCTAACATCTCGGCGGTAATATTTGACAACATTCCTGGCGAGTTGGCCTCTACCTCTCCGTGGGACTTTCATATACGTCAATAACGTAATATAACCTAACCTAACCCAGCCTAAGATCTCGGCACTAATATTTGACAACATTCCTGGCGAGTTGGCCTCTACGTCTTCGTGGAACCTTCATATACATCAATAACGTAATATAACCTAACCTAACCCAACCTATCATCTCGTCGGTAATATTTGACAACATTCCTGGCGAGTTGGCCTCTACGTCTCCGTATGACCTTCATATACATCAATAACGTAATATAACGTAACCTAAACCAACCTATCATATCGGCGGTTATATTTGAAAACATTCCTGTCGATGTTGTCCTCTACCTCTCCGTGCGAGCTGCATATACATCAATAACGTAGTATAACCTAACCCGAAGCAACCTATCATCTCGGCAGTAATATTTGACAACATTCCTGGCGAGTTGAGTTCTACGTCTCCGTGGGACCTTCATATACATCAATAACGTAATATCACCTAACCTAACCCAACCTATCATCTCGGCGGTTATATTTGACAACATTCGTGGCGAGTTGATTTCTACGTCTCCGTGGGACCTTCATATACATCAATAACGTAATATCACCTAACCTAACCCAACCTATCATATCGGCGGTAATATTTGACAACATTCCTGACGAGTTGGCCTCTACGTCTCGGTGGGACATTCATATACATCAATAACGTAATCTTACCTAACCTAACCCAACCTAACATCTCGGCACTAATATTTGACAACATTCCTGGCGAGGTGGACTCTACGTCTCCGTGGGAATTTTATATACATCTATAACGTAATATAACCTAACCTAATCCAACCTTACATCTCGGCACTAATATTTGAAAACATTCCTGGCTAGTTGGCCTCTGCCTCTGCGTGGGACCTTCATATACATCAATAACGTAATATAACATAACCTGAAGCAACCTATCATCTCGGCAGTAATATTTGACAACATTCGTGGCGAGTTGTGTTCTACGTCTCCGTGGGACCTTCATATACATCAATAACGTAATATAACCTAACCTAACCCAACCTATCATCTCGGCGGTAATATTTGACAACATTCCTGACGAGTTGGCCTCTACGTCTCCGTGGGACTTTTATATACATCAATTACGTAATTTAACCTAACCTAAACCAACGTAACATCTCGGCGGTAATATTTGACAACATTCCTGGCTTGCTGGCCTCTATGTTTCCGTGGGAACTTTATATACATCAATAACGTAATATAACGTAACCTAAACCAACCTATTATATCGGCGGTAATATTTGAAAACATTCCTGTCGATGTTGGCCTCTACGTCTCGGTGGGACAATCATATACGTCAATAACGTAATATTACCTAACCTAACCCAACCTAACATCTCGGCACTAATATTTGAAAACATTCCTGGCGAGTTGGCCTCTACCTCTCCGTGCGACCTTCATATACATCAATAACGTAATATAACGTAACCTAACCCAACCTATCATCTCGGCGGTTATATTTGAAAACATTCCTGTCGAGTTGGCCTCTACGTCTCCGTGGGACTTTTATATACATCAATAACGTAATTTAACCTAACCTAACACAACCTAACATCTCGGCGGTAATATTTGACAACATTCCTGGCGAGTTGGCCTCTACCTCTCCGTGGGACTTTCATATACGTCAATAACGTAATATAACCTAACCTAACCCAGCCTAAGATCTCGGCACTAATATTTGACAACATTCCTGGCGAGTTGGCCTCTACGTCTTCGTGGAACCTTCATATACATCAATAACGTAATATAACCTAACCTAACCCAACCTATCATCTCGTCGGTAATATTTGACAACATTCCTGGCGAGTTGGCCTCTACGTCTCCGTATGACCTTCATATACATCAATAACGTAATATAACGTAACCTAAACCAACCTATCATATCGGCGGTTATATTTGAAAACATTCCTGTCGATGTTGTCCTCTACCTCTCCGTGCGAGCTGCATATACATCAATAACGTAGTATAACCTAACCCGAAGCAACCTATCATCTCGGCAGTAATATTTGACAACATTCCTGGCGAGTTGAGTTCTACGTCTCCGTGGGACCTTCATATACATCAATAACGTAATATCACCTAACCTAACCCAACCTATCATCTCGGCGGTTATATTTGACAACATTCGTGGCGAGTTGATTTCTACGTCTCCGTGGGACCTTCATATACATCAATAACGTAATATCACCTAACCTAACCCAACCTATCATATCGGCGGTAATATTTGACAACATTCCTGACGAGTTGGCCTCTACGTCTCGGTGGGACATTCATATACATCAATAACGTAATCTTACCTAACCTAACCCAACCTAACATCTCGGCACTAATATTTGACAACATTCCTGGCGAGGTGGACTCTACGTCTCCGTGGGAATTTTATATACATCTATAACGTAATATAACCTAACCTAATCCAACCTTACATCTCGGCACTAATATTTGAAAACATTCCTGGCTAGTTGGCCTCTGCCTCTGCGTGGGACCTTCATATACATCAATAACGTAATATAACATAACCTGAAGCAACCTATCATCTCGGCAGTAATATTTGACAACATTCGTGGCGAGTTGTGTTCTACGTCTCCGTGGGACCTTCATATACATCAATAACGTAATATCACCTAACCTAACCCAACCTATCATCTCGGCGGTTATATTTGAAAACATTCCTGTCGAGTTGGCCTCTACGTCTCCGTGGGACTTTTATATACATCAATAACGTAATTTAACCTAACCTAACCCAACCTAACATCTCGGCGGTAATATTTGACAACATTCCTGGTCAGTTGGCCTCTACGTCTCCGTGGGGCCTTCATATACATCAATAACGTAATATAATCAAACCTAAACCAACCTATCATTTCGGCGGTAATATTTGACAATATTCCTGGCGAGTTGGCCTCTACGTCTCCGTGGGATCTTCATATACATCAATAACGTAATATAGCCTAACCTATCCCAACCTAACATCTCGGCACTAATATTTGACAACATTCCTGGCGAGTTGGCCTCTACCTCTCCGTGCGACCTTCATATACATCAATAACGTAATATAACGTAACCTAACCCGACCTATCATATCGGCGGTAATATTTGACAACATTCCTGGCGAGTTGGCCTCTACCTCTCCGTGCGACCTTCATATACATCAATAACGTAATATAACGTAACCTAAAACAACCTATCATATCGGCGGTAATATTTGAAAACATTCCTGTCGATGTTGGCCTCTACGCCTCCGTGGGACTTTTATATACATCAATAACGTAATTTAACCTAACCTAAACCTACGTAACATCTCGGCGGTAATGTTTGACAACATTCCTGGCTTGATGGCCTCTACGTCTCCGTGGGACCTTCATATACATCAATAACGTAATATAACGTAACCGAAACCAACCTATCATATCGGCGGTAATATTTGACAATATTCCTGGCGAGTTGGCCGCTACGTCTCCGTGGGACCTTCATATACATCAATAACGTATTATAACGCAACCTAAACCAACCTATTATATCGGCGGTAATATTTGAAAACATTCCTGTCGATGTTGGCCTCTACGTCTCGGTGGGACATTCATATACGTCAATAACGTAATATTAACTAACCTAACCCAACCTAACATCTCGGCACTAATATTTGAAAACATTCCTGGCGATTTGGCCTCTACCTCTCCGTGCGACCTTCATATACATCAATAACGGAATATAACCTAACCTAACCCAACCTAACATCTCGGCACTAATATTTGACAACATTCCTGGCGAGTTGGCCTCTATCTCTCCGTGCGACCTTCATATACATCAATAACGTAATATAACCTAACCTAACCCAACCTATCATCTCGGCGGTAATATTTGACAACATTCCTGACGAGTTGGCCTCTACGTCTCCGTGGGACTTTTATATACATCAATTACGTAATTTAACCTAACCTAAACCAACGTAACATCTCGGCGGTAATATTTGACAACATTCCTGGCTTGCTGGCCTCTATGTTTCCGTGGGACCTCTATATACATCAATAACGTAGTATAATCTAACCTAGCCCAACCTATCATATCGGCTGTAATATTTGGCAACATTCCTGGCTTGTTGGCCTCTACGTCTCCGTGGGACCTTCATATACATCAATGACGTAATATAACCTAACCTAAACCAACGTAACATCTCGGCGGTAATATTTGACAACATTCCTGGCTTGCTGGCCTCTATGTTTCCGTGGGACCTTTATATACATCAATAACGTAATATAACGTAACCTAAACCAACCTATTATATCGGCGGTAATATTTGAAAACATTCCTGTCGATGTTGGCCTCTACGTCTCGGTGGGACAATCATATACGTCAATAACGTAATATTACCTAACCTAACCCAACCTAACATCTCGGCACTAATATTTGAAAACATTCCTGGCGAGTTGGCCTCTACCTCTCCGTGCGACCTTCATATACATCAATAACGTAATATAACGTAACCTAACCCAACCTATCATCTCGGCGGTTATATTTGAAAACATTCCTGTCGAGTTGGCCTCTACGTCTCCGTGGGACTTTTATATACATCAATAACGTAATTTAACCTAACCTAACACAACCTAACATCTCGGCGGTAATATTTGACAATATTCCTGGCGAGTTGGCCTCTACGTCTCCGTGGGGCCTTCATATACATCAATAACGTAATATAACGTAACCGAAACCAACCTATCATATCGGCGGTAATATTTGACAATATTCCTGGCGAGTTGGACTCTACGTCTCCGTGGGACCTTCATATACATCAATAACGTAATATAACCTAACCTAACCCAACCTAACATCTCGGCACTAATATTTGACAACATTCCTGGCGAGTTGGCCTCTACCTCTCCGTGGGACTTTCATATACGTCAATAACGTAATATAACCTAACCTAACCCAACCTAAGATCTCGGCACTAATATTTGACAACATTCCTGGCGAGTTGGCCTCTACGTCTTCGTGGAACCTTCATATACATCAATAACGTAATTTAACCTAACCTAACCCAACCTAACATCTCGGCGGTAATATTTGACAACATTCCTGGCGAGTTGGCCTCTACCTCTCCGTGGAACTTTCATATACGTCAATAACGTAATATAACCTAACCTAACCCAACCTAAGATCTCGGCACTAATATTTGACAACATTCCTGGCGAGTTGGCCTCTACGTCTTCGTGGAACCTTCATATACATCAATAACGTAATATAACCTAACCTAACCCAACCTATCATCTCGGCGGTAATATTTGACATCATTCCTGGCGAGTTGGCCTCTACGTCTCCGTGGGACCTTCATATACATCAATAACGTAATATAACCTAACCTAACCCAACCTATCATCTCGTCGGTAATATTTGACAACATTCCTGGCGAGTTGGCCTCTACGTCTCCGTATGACCTTCATATACATCAATAACGTAATATAACGTAACCTAAACCAACCTATCATATCGGCGGTTATATTTGAAAACATTCCTGTCGATGTTGTCCTCTACCTCTCCGTGCGACCTGCATATACATCAATAACGTAGTATAACCTAACCTGAAGCAACCTATCATCTCGGCAGTAATATTTGACAACATTCGTGGCGAGTTGAGTTCTACGTCTCCGTGGGACCTTCATATACATCAATAACGTAATATCACCTAACCTAACCCAACCTATCATCTCGGCGGTTATATTTGAAAACATTCCTGTCGAGTTGGCCTCTACGTCTCCGTGGGACTTTTATATACATCAATAACGTAATTTAACCTAACCTAACCCAACCTAACATCTCAGCGGTAATATTTGACAACATTCCTGGCGAGTTGGCCTCTACGTCTCCGTGGGGCCTTCATATACATCAATAACGTAATATAACCTAACCTAACCCAACCTAACATCTCGGCGGTAATATTTGACAACATTCCTGGTCAGTTGGCCTCTACGTCTCCGTGGGGCCTTCATATACATCAATAACGTAATATAATCAAACCTAAACCAACCTATCATTTCGGCGGTAATATTTGAAAACATTCCTGTCGATGTTGGCCTCTACGCCTCCGTGGGACTTTTATATACATCAATAACGTAATTTAACCTAACCTAAACCTACGTAACATCTCGGCGGTAATGTTTGACAACATTCCTGGCTTGATGGCCTCTACGTCCCCGTGGGACCTTCATATACATCAATAACGTAATATAACGTAACCGAAACCAACCTATCATATCGGCGGTAATATTTGACAATATTCCTGGCGAGTTGACCGCTACGTCTCCGTGGGACCTTCATATACATCAATAACGTATTATAACGTAACCTAAACCAACCTATTATATCGGCGGTAATATTTGAAAACATTCCTGTCGATGTTGGCCTCTACGTCTCGGTGGGACAATCATATACGTCAATAACGTAATATTACCTAACCTAACCCAACCTAACATCTCGGCACTAATATTTGAAAACATTCCTGGCGAGTTGGCCTCTACCTCTCCGTGCGACCTTCATATACATCAATAACGTAATATAACGTAACCTAACCCAACCTATCATCTCGGCGGTTATATTTGAAAACATTCCAGTCGAGTTGGCCTCTACGTCTCCGTGGGACTTTTATATACATCAATAACGTAATTTAACCTAACCCAACACAACCTAACATCTCGGCGGTAATATTTGACAACATTCCTGGCGAGTTGGCCTCTATCTCTCCGTGCGACCTTCATATACATCAATAACGTAATATAACCTAACCTAACCCAACCTGTCATCTCGGCGGTAATATTTGACAACATTCCTGACGAGTTGGCCTCTACGTCTCCGTGGGACTTTTATATACATCAATAACGTTATTTAACCTAACCTATACCAACGTAACATCTCGGCGGTAATATTTGACAACATTCCTGGCTTGCTGGCCTCTATGTTTCCGTGGGACCTTTATATACATCAATAACGTAGTATAATCTAACCTAGCCCAACCTATCATATCGGCTGTAATATTTGGCAACATTCCTGGCTTGTTGGCCTCTACGTCTCCGTGGGACCTTCATATACATCAATGACGTAATATAACCTAACCTAAACCAACGTAACATCTCGGCGGTAATATTTGACAACATTCCTGGCTTGCTGGCCTCTATGTTTCCGTGGGACCTTTATATACATCAATAACGTAATATAACGTAACCTAAACCAACCTATTATATCGGCGGTAATATTTGAAAACATTCCTGTCGATGTTGGCCTCTACGTCTCGGTGGGACAATCATATACGTCAATAACGTAATATTACCTAACCTAACCCAACCTAACATCTCGGCACTAATATTTGAAAACATTCCTGGCGAGTTGGCCTCTACCTCTCCGTGCGACCTTCATATACATCAATAACGTAATATAACGTAACCTAACCCAACCTATCATCTCGGCGGTTATATTTGAAAACATTCCTGTCGAGTTGGCCTCTACGTCTCCGTGGGACTTTTATATACATCAATAACGTAATTTAACCTAACCTAACACAACCTAACATCTCGGCGGTAATATTTGACAATATTCCTGGCGAGTTGGCCTCTACGTCTCCGTGGGGCCTTCATATACATCAATAACGTAATATAACGTAACCGAAACCAACCTATCATATCGGCGGTAATATTTGACAATATTCCTGGCGAGTTGGACTCTACGTCTCCGTGGGACCTTCATATACATCAATAACGTAATATAACCTAACCTAACCCAACCTAACATCTCGGCACTAATATTTGACAACATTCCTGGCGAGTTGGCCTCTACCTCTCCGTGGGACTTTCATATACGTCAATAACGTAATATAACCTAACCTAACCCAACCTAAGATCTCGGCACTAATATTTGACAACATTCCTGGCGAGTTGGCCTCTACGTCTTCGTGGAACCTTCATATACATCAATAACGTAATTTAACCTAACCTAACCCAACCTAACATCTCGGCGGTAATATTTGACAACATTCCTGGCGAGTTGGCCTCTACCTCTCCGTGGAACTTTCATATACGTCAATAACGTAATATAACCTAACCTAACCCAACCTAAGATCTCGGCACTAATATTTGACAACATTCCTGGCGAGTTGGCCTCTACGTCTTCGTGGAACCTTCATATACATCAATAACGTAATATAACCTAACCTAACCCAACCTATCATCTCGGCGGTAATATTTGACATCATTCCTGGCGAGTTGGCCTCTACGTCTCCGTGGGACCTTCATATACATCAATAACGTAATATAACCTAACCTAACCCAACCTATCATCTCGTCGGTAATATTTGACAACATTCCTGGCGAGTTGGCCTCTACGTCTCCGTATGACCTTCATATACATCAATAACGTAATATAACGTAACCTAAACCAACCTATCATATCGGCGGTTATATTTGAAAACATTCCTGTCGATGTTGTCCTCTACCTCTCCGTGCGACCTGCATATACATCAATAACGTAGTATAACCTAACCTGAAGCAACCTATCATCTCGGCAGTAATATTTGACAACATTCGTGGCGAGTTGAGTTCTACGTCTCCGTGGGACCTTCATATACATCAATAACGTAATATCACCTAACCTAACCCAACCTATCATCTCGGCGGTTATATTTGAAAACATTCCTGTCGAGTTGGCCTCTACGTCTCCGTGGGACTTTTATATACATCAATAACGTAATTTAACCTAACCTAACCCAACCTAACATCTCAGCGGTAATATTTGACAACATTCCTGGCGAGTTGGCCTCTACGTCTCCGTGGGGCCTTCATATACATCAATAACGTAATATAACCTAACCTAACCCAACCTAACATCTCGGCGGTAATATTTGACAACATTCCTGGTCAGTTGGCCTCTACGTCTCCGTGGGGCCTTCATATACATCAATAACGTAATATAATCAAACCTAAACCAACCTATCATTTCGGCGGTAATATTTGAAAACATTCCTGTCGATGTTGGCCTCTACGCCTCCGTGGGACTTTTATATACATCAATAACGTAATTTAACCTAACCTAAACCTACGTAACATCTCGGCGGTAATGTTTGACAACATTCCTGGCTTGATGGCCTCTACGTCCCCGTGGGACCTTCATATACATCAATAACGTAATATAACGTAACCGAAACCAACCTATCATATCGGCGGTAATATTTGACAATATTCCTGGCGAGTTGACCGCTACGTCTCCGTGGGACCTTCATATACATCAATAACGTATTATAACGTAACCTAAACCAACCTATTATATCGGCGGTAATATTTGAAAACATTCCTGTCGATGTTGGCCTCTACGTCTCGGTGGGACAATCATATACGTCAATAACGTAATATTACCTAACCTAACCCAACCTAACATCTCGGCACTAATATTTGAAAACATTCCTGGCGAGTTGGCCTCTACCTCTCCGTGCGACCTTCATATACATCAATAACGTAATATAACGTAACCTAACCCAACCTATCATCTCGGCGGTTATATTTGAAAACATTCCAGTCGAGTTGGCCTCTACGTCTCCGTGGGACTTTTATATACATCAATAACGTAATTTAACCTAACCCAACACAACCTAACATCTCGGCGGTAATATTTGACAACATTCCTGGCGAGTTGGCCTCTATCTCTCCGTGCGACCTTCATATACATCAATAACGTAATATAACCTAACCTAACCCAACCTGTCATCTCGGCGGTAATATTTGACAACATTCCTGACGAGTTGGCCTCTACGTCTCCGTGGGACTTTTATATACATCAATAACGTTATTTAACCTAACCTATACCAACGTAACATCTCGGCGGTAATATTTGACAACATTCCTGGCTTGCTGGCCTCTATGTTTCCGTGGGACCTTTATATACATCAATAACGTAGTATAACCTAACCTAGCCCAACCTATCATATCGGCTGTAATATTTGGCAACATTCCTGGCTTGATGGCCTCTACGTCTCCGTGGGACCTTCATATACATCAATAACGTAATATAACGTAACCGAAACCAACCTATCATATCGGCGGTAATATTTGACAATATTCCTGGCGAGTTGGACTCTACGTCTCCGTGGGACCTTCATATACATCAATAACGTAATATAACCTAACCTAACCCAACCTAACATCTCGGCACTAATATTTGACAACATTCCTGGCGAGTCGGGCTCTATCTCTCCGTGCGACCTTCATATACATCAATAACGTAATATAACCTAAACTAACCCAACCTATCATTACGGCGGTAATATTTGACAACATTCCTGACGAGTTGGCCTCTACGTCTCCGTGGGACTTTTATATACATCAATAACGTTATTTAACCTAACCTATACCAACGTAACATCTCGACGGTAATATTTGACAACATTCCTGGCTTGCTGGCCTCTATGTTTCCGTGGGACCTTTATATACATCAATAACGTAGTATAACCTAACCTAGCCCAACCTATCATATCGGCTGTAATATTTGGCAACATTCCTGGCTTGTTGGCCTCTACGTCTCCGTGGGACCTTCATATACATCAATAACGTAATATCACCTAACCTAACCCAACCTATCATCTCGGCGGTTATATTTGAAAACATTCCTGTCCAGTTGGCCTCTACGTCTCCGTGGGACTTTTATATACATCAATAACGTAATTTAACCTAACCTAAACATACGTAACATCTCGGCGGTAATGTTTGACAACGTTCCTGGCTTGATGGCCTTTACGTCTCCGTGGGACCTTCATATACATCAATAACGTAATATAATGTAACCTAAACCAACCTATCATATCGGCGGTAATATTTGACAATATTCCTGGCTTGCTGGCCTCTATGTTTCCGTGGGACCTTTATATACATCAATAACGTAATATAACCTAACCTAACCCAACCTATCATATCGGCGGTAATATTTGGCAACATTCCTGGCTTGTTGGCCTCTACGTCTCCGTGGGACCTTCATATACATCAATAACGTAATATAACGTAACCGAAACCAACCTATCATATCGGCGGTAATATTTGACAATATTCCTGGCAAGTTGGACTCTACGTCTCCGTGGGACCTTCATATACATCAATAACGTAATATAACCTAACCTAACCCAACCTAACATCTCGGCACTAATATTTGACAACATTCCTGGCGAGTTGGCCTCTATCTCTCCGTGCGACCTTCATATACATCAATAACGTAATATAACCTAAACTAACCCAACCTATCATCTCGGCGGTAATATTTGACAACATTCCTGACGAGTTGGCCTCTACGTCTCCGTGGGACTTTTATATACATCAATAACGTTATTTAACCTAACCTATACCAACGTAACATCTCGGCGGTAATATTTGACAACATTCCTGGCTTGCTGGCCTCTATGTTTCCGTGGGACCTTTATATACATCAATAACGTAGTATAACCTAACCTAGCCCAACCTATCATATCGGCTGTAATATTTGGCAACATTCCTGGCTTGTTGGCCTCTACGTCTCCGTGGGACATTCATATACGTCAATAACGTAATATTACCTAACCTAACCCAACCTAACATCTCGGCACTAATATTTGAAAACATTCCTGGCGAGTTGGCCTCTACCTCTCCGTGCGACCTTCATATACATCAATAACGTAATATAACGTAACCTAACCCAACCTATCATCTCGGCGGTTATATTTGAAAACATTCCTGTCGAGTTGGCCTCTACGTCTCCGTGGGACTTTTATATACATCAATAACGTAATTTAACCTAACCTAAACATACGTAACATCTCGGCGGTAATGTTTGACAACATTCCTGGCTTGATGGCCTCTACGTCTCCGTGGGACCTTCATATACATCAATAACGTAATATAACGTAACCTAAACCAACCTATCATATCGGCGGTAATATTTGACAATATTCCTGGCTTGCTGGCCTCTATGTTTCCGTGGGACCTTTATATACATCAATAACGTAATATAACCTAACCTAACCCAACCTATCATATCGGCGGTAATATTTGGCAACATTCCTGGCTTGTTGGCCTCTACGTCTCCGTGGGACCTTCATATACATCAATAACGTAATATAACGTAACCGAAACCAACCTATCATATCGGCGGTAATATTTGACAATATTCCTGGCGAGTTGGACTCTACGTCTCCGTGGGACCTTCATATACATCAATAACGTAATATAACCTAACCTAACCCAACCTAACATCTCGGCACTAATATTTGACAACATTCCTGGCGAGTTGGGCTCTATCTCTCCGTGCGACCTTCATATACATCAATAACGTAATATAACCTAAACTAACCCAACCTATCATTACGGCGGTAATATTTGACAACATTCCTGACGAGTTGGCCTCTACGTCTCCGTGGGACTTTTATATACATCAATAACGTAATTTAACCTAACCTAAACCAACGTAACATCTCGGCGGTAATATTTGACAACATTCCTGGCTTGCTGGCCTCTATGTTTCCGTGGGACCTTTATATACATTAATAACGTAGTATAACCTAACCTAACCCAACCTATCATATCGGCGGTAATATTTGACAACATTCCTGGCGAGTTGGCCTCTACCTCTCCGTGCGACCTTCATATACATCAATAACGTAATATAACGTAACCTAAAACAACCTATCATATCGGCGGTAATATTTGAAAACATTCCTGTCGATGTTGGCCTCTACGTCTCGGTGGGACATTCATATACGTCAATAACGTAATATTACCTAACCTAACCCAACCTAACATCTCGGCACTAATATTTGAAAACATTCCTGTCGAGTTGGCCTCTACGTCTCCGTGGGACTTTTATATACATCAATAACGTAATTTAACCTAACCTAACACAACCTAACATCTCGGCGGTAATATTTGACAATATTCCTGGCGAGTTGGCCTCTACGTCTCCGTGGGGCCTTCATATACATCAATAACGTAATATAACGTAACCGAAACCAACCTATCATATCGGCGGTAATATTTGGCAATATTCCTGGCGAGTTGGACTCTACGTCTCCGTGGGACCTTCATATACATCAATAACGTAATATAACGTAACCTAACCCAACCTAACATCTCGGCACTAATATTTGACAACATTCCTGGCGAGTTGGCCTCTATCTCTCCGTGCGACCTTCATATACATCAATAACGTAATATAACCTAACCTAACCCAACCTGTCATCTCGGCGGTAATATTTGACAACATTCCTGACGAGTTGGCCTCTACGTCTCCGTGGGACTTTTATATACATCAATAACGTTATTTAACCTAACCTATACCAACGTAACATCTCGGCGGTAATATTTGACAACATTCCTGGCTTGCTGGCCTCTATGTTTCCGTGGGACCTTTATATACATCAATAACGTAGTATAACCTAACCTAGCCCAACCTATCATATCGGCTGTAATATTTGGCAACATTCCTGGCTTGATGGCCTCTACGTCTCCGTGGGACCTTCATATACATCAATAACGTAATATAACGTAACCGAAACCAACCTATCATATCGGCGGTAATATTTGACAATATTCCTGGCGAGTTGGACTCTACGTCTCCGTGGGACCTTCATATACATCAATAACGTAATATAACCTAACCTAACCCAACCTAACATCTCGGCACTAATATTTGACAACATTCCTGGCGAGTTGGCCTCTATCTCTCCGAGCGACCTTCATATACATCAATAACGTAATATAACCTAAACTAACCCAACCTATCATCTCGGCGGTAATATTTGACAACATTCCTGACGAGTTGGCCTCTACGTCTCCGTGGGACTTTTATATACATCAATAACGTTATTTAACCTAACCTATACCAACGTAACATCTCGGCGGTAATATTTGACAACATTCCTGGCTTGCTGGCCTCTATGTTTCCGTGGGACCTTTATATACATCAATAACGTAGTATAACCTAACCTAGCCCAACCTATCATATCGGCTGTAATATTTGGCAACATTCCTGGCTTGTTGGCCTCTACGTCTCCGTGGGACCTTCATATACATCAATAACGTAATATCACCTAACCTAACCCAACCTATCATCTCGGCGGTTATATTTGAAAACATTCCTGTCGAGTTGGCCTCTACGTCTCCGTGGGACTTTTATATACATCAATAACGTAATTTAACCTAACCTAAACATACGTAACATCTCGGCGGTAATGTTTGACAACATTCCTGGCTTGATGGCCTCTACGTCTCCGTGGGACCTTCATATACATCAATAACGTAATATAACGTAACCTAAACCAACCTATCATATCGGCGGTAATATTTGACAATATTCCTGGCTTGCTGGCCTCTATGTTTCCGTGGGACCTTTATATACATCAATAACGTAATATAACCTAACCTAACCCAACCTATCATATCGGCGGTAATATTTGGCAACATTCCTGGCTTGTTGGCCTCTACGTCTCCGTGGGACCTTCATATACATCAATAACGTAATATAACGTAACCGAAACCAACCTATCATATCGGCGGTAATATTTGACAATATTCCTGGCGAGTTGGACTCTACGTCTCCGTGGGACCTTCATATACATCAATAACGTAATATAACCTAACCTAACCCAACCTAACATCTCGGCACTAATATTTGACAACATTCCTGGCGAGTCGGGCTCTATCTCTCCGTGCGACCTTCATATACATCAATAACGTAATATAACCTAAACTAACCCAACCTATCATTACGGCGGTAATATTTGACAACATTCCTGACGAGTTGGCCTCTACGTCTCCGTGGGACTTTTATATACATCAATAACGTTATTTAACCTAACCTATACCAACGTAACATCTCGGCGGTAATATTTGACAACATTCCTGGCTTGCTGGCCTCTATGTTTCCGTGGGACCTTTATATACATCAATAACGTAGTATAACCTAACCTAGCCCAACCTATCATATCGGCTGTAATATTTGATAACATTCCTGGCTTGTTGGCCTCTACGTCTCCGTGGGACCTTCATATACATCAATAACGTAATATCACCTAACCTAACCCAACCTATCATCTCGGCGGTTATATTTGAAAACATTCCTGTCGAGTTGGCCTCTACGTCTCCGTGGGACTTTTATATACATCAATAACGTAATTTAACCTAACCTAAACATACGTAACATCTCGGCGGTAATGTTTGACAACGTTCCTGGCTTGATGGCCTTTACGTCTCCGTGGGACCTTCATATACATCAATAACGTAATATAACGTAACCTAAACCAACCTATCATATCGGCGGTAATATTTGACAATATTCCTGGCTTGCTGGCCTCTATGTTTCCGTGGGACCTTTATATACATCAATAACGTAATATAACCTAACCTAACCCAACCTATCATATCGGCGGTAATATTTGGCAACATTCCTGGCTTGTTGGCCTCTACGTCTCCGTGGGACCTTCATATACACCAATAACGTAATATAACGTAACCGAAACCAACCTATCATATCGGCGGTAATATTTGACAATATTCCTGGCGAGTTGGACTCTACGTCTCCGTGGGACCTTCATATACATCAATAACGTAATATAACCTATCCTAACACAACCTAACATCTCGGCACTAATATTTGACAACATTCCTGGCGAGTTGGCCTCTATCTCTCCGTGCGACCTTCATATACATCAATAACGTAATATAACCTAAACTAACCCAACCTATCATCTCGGCGGTAATATTTGACAACATTCCTGACGAGTTGGCCTCTACGTCTCCGTGGGACTTTTATATACATCAATAACGTTATTTAACCTAACCTATACCAACGTAACATCTCGGCGGTAATATTTGACAACATTCCTGGCTTGCTGGCCTCTATGTTTCCGTGGGACCTTTATATACATCAATAACGTAGTATAACCTAACCTAGCCCAACCTATCATATCGGCTGTAATATTTGGCAACATTCCTGCCTTGTTGGCCTCTACGTTTCCGTGGGACCTTCATATACATCAATAACGTAATATAATCTAACCTAACCCAACCTAACATCTCGGCGGTAATATTTGACAACATTCCTGGCTGGTTGGCCTCTACGTCTCCCTGGGACCTTCATATACATCAATAACGTAATATAACCTAACCTAACCCAACCTAACATCTCGGCACTAATATTTGAAAACATTCCTGGCGAGTTGGCCTCTACCTCTCCGTGGGACCTTCATATACATCAATAACGTAATATAACCTAACCTGAAGCAACCTATCATCTCGGCAGTAATATTTGACAACATTCGTGGCGAGTTGAGTTCTACGTCTCCGTGGGACCTTCGTATACATCAATAACGTAATATCACCTAACCTAACCCAACCTATCATCTCGGCGGTTATATTTGAAAACATTCCTGTCGAGTTGGCCTCTACGTCTCCGTGGGACTTTTATATACATCAATAACGTAATTTAACCTAACCTAAGCATACGTAACATCTCGGCGGTAATGTTTGACAACATTCCTGGCTTGTTGGCCTCTACGTCTCCGTGGGACCTTCATATACATCAATAACGTAATATAACGTAACCGAAACCAACCTATCATATCGGCGGTAATATTTGACAATATTCCTGGCGAGTTGGACTCTACGTCTCCGTGGGACCTTCATATACATCAATAACGTAATATAACCTAACCTAACCCAACCTAACATCTCGGCACTAATATTTGACAACATTCCTGGCGAGTTGGGCTCTATCTCTCCGTGCGACCTTCATATACATCAATAACGTAATATAACCTAAACTAACCCAACCTATCATTACGGCGGTAATATTTGACAACATTCCTGACGAGTTGGCCTCTACGTCTCCGTGGGACTTTTATATACATCAATAACGTAATTTAACCTAACCTAAACCAACGTAACATCTCGGCGGTAATATTTGACAACATTCCTGGCTTGCTGGCCTCTATGTTTCCGTGGGACCTTTATATACATTAATAACGTAGTATAACCTAACCTAGCCCAACCTATCATATCGGCGGTAATATTTGACAACATTCCTGGCTGGTTGGCCTCTACGTCTCCCTGGGACCTTCATATACATCAATAACGTAATATAACCTAACCTAACCCAACCTAACATCTCGGCACTAATATTTGAAAACATTCCTGGCGAGTTGGCCTCTACCTCTCCGTGGGACCTTCATATACATCAATAACGTAATATAACCTAACCTGAAGCAACCTATCATCTCGGCAGTAATATTTGACAACATTCGTGGCGAGTTGAGTTCTACGTCTCCGTGGGACCTTCGTATACATCAATAACGTAATATCACCTAACCTAACCCAACCTAACATCTCGGCACTAATATTTGACAACATTGGTGGCGAGTTGGCCTCTATCTCTCCGTGCGACCTTCATATACATCAACAACGTAATATAACCTAACCTAACCCAACCTATCATCTCGGCGGTAATATTTGACAACATTCCTGACGAGTTGGCCTCTACGTCTCCGTGGGACTTTTATATACATCAATAACGTAATTTAACCTATCCTAAACCAACGTAACATCTCGGCGGTAATATTTGACAACATTCCTGGCTTGCTGGCCTCTATGTTTCCGTGGGACCTTTATATACATCAATAACGTAGTATAACCTAACCTAGCCCAACCTATCATATCGGCGGTAATATTTGGCAACATTCCTGGCTTGTTGGCCTCTGCGTCTCCGTGGGACCTTCACATACATCAATAACGTAATATAACCTAACCTAACCCAACCTAACATCTCGGCGGTAATATTTGACAACATTCCTGCCTTGTTGGCCTCTACGTTTCCGTGGGACCTTCATATACATCAATAACGTAATATAACGTAACCTAAACCAACCTATTATATCGGCGGTAATATTTGAAAACATTCCTGTCGATGTTGGCCTCTACGTCTCGGTGGGACATTCATATACGTCAATAACGTAATATTACCTAACCTAACCCAACCTAAGATCTCGGCACTAATATTTGACAACATTCCTGGCGAGTTGGCCTCTACCTCTCCGTGCGACCTTCATATACATCAATAACGTAATATAACCTAAACTAACCCAACCTATCATTACGGCGGTAATATTTGACAACATTCCTGACGAGTTGGCCTCTACGTCTCCGTGGGACTTTTATATACATCAATAACGTAATTTAACCTAACCTAAACCAACGTAACATCTCGGCGGTAATATTTGACAACATTCCTGGCTTGCTGGCCTCTGTGTTTCTGTGGGACCTTTATATACATTAATAACGTAGTATAACCTAACCTAGCCCAACCTATCATATCGGCGGTAATATTTGACAACATTCCTGGCTTGTTGGCCTCTACGTCTCCCTGGGACCTTCATATACATCAATAACGTAATATAACCTAACCTAACCCAACCTAACATCTCGGCGGTAATATTTGACAACATTCCAGGCGAGTTGGCCTCTACGTCTCCGTGGGACCTTCATATACATCAATAACGTAATATAACGTAACCTAAACCAACCTATTATATCGGCGGTAATATTTGAAAACATTCCTGTCGATGTTGGCCTCTACGTCTCGGTGGGACATTCATATACGTCAATAACGTAATATTACCTAACCTAACCCAACCTAACATCTCGGCACTAATATTTGAAAACATTCCTGGCGAGTTGGCCTCTACCTCTCCGTGCGACCTTCATATACATCAATAACGTAATATAACGTAACCTAACCCAACCTATCATATCGGCGGTAATATTTGACAACATTCCTGACGAGTTGGCCTCTACGTCTCGGTGGGACATTCATATACATCAATAACGTAATATTACCTAACCTAACCCAACCTAACATCTCGGCACTAATATTTGACAACATTCCTGACGAGGTGGACTCTACGTCTCCGTGGGAATTTTATATACATCTATAACGTAATATAACCTAACCTAATCCAACCTAACATCTCGGCACTAATATTTGAAAACATTCCTGGCGAGTTGGCCTCTACCTCTCCGTGGGACCTTCATATACATCAATAACGTAATATAACCTAACCTGAAGCAACCTATCATCTCGGCAGTAATATTTGACAACATTCGTGGCGAGTTGAGTTCTACGTCTCCGTGGGACCTTCGTATACATCAATAACGTAATATCACCTAACCTAACCCAACCTATCATCTCGGCGGTTATATTTGAAAACATTCCTGTCGAGTTGGCCTCTACGTCTCCGTGTGACTTTTATATACATCAATAACGTAATTTAACCTAACCTAACACAACCTAACATCTCGGCACTAATATTTGAAAACATTCCTGGCGAGTTGGCCTCTACCTCTCCGTGGGACCTTCATATACATCAATAACGTAATATCACCTAACCTAACCCAACCTAACATCTCGGCACTAATATTTGACAACATTCGTGGCGAGTTGGCCTCTATCTCTCCGTGCGACCTTCATATACATCAACAACGTAATATAACCTAACCTAACCCAACCTATCATCTCGGCGGTAATATTTGACAACATTCCTGACGAGTTGGCCTCTACGTCTCCGTGGGACTTTTATATACATCAATAACGTAATTTAACCTATCCTAAACCAACGTAACATCTCGGCGGTAATATTTGACAACATTCCTGGCTTGCTGGCCTCTATGTTTCCGTGGGACCTTTATATGCATCAATAACGTAGTATAACCTAACCTAGCCCAACCTATCATATCGGCGGTAATATTTGGCAACATTCCTGGCTTGTTGGCCTCTGCGTCTCCGTGGGACCTTCACATACATCAATAACGTAATATAACCTAACCTAACCCAACCTAACATCTCGGCGGTAATATTTGACAACATTCCTGGCGAGTTGGCCTCTACGTCTCCGTGGGACCTTCATATACATCAATAACGTAATATAACGTAACCTAAACCAACCTATTATATCGGCGGTAATATTTGAAAACATTCCTGTCGATGTTGGCCTCTACGTCTCGGTGGGACATTCATATACGTCAATAACGTAATATTACCTAACCTAACCCAACCTAAGATCTCGGCACTAATATTTGACAACATTCCTGGCGAGTTGGCCTCTACCTCTCCGTGCGACCTTCATATACATCAATAACGTAATATAACGTAACCTAACCCAACCTATCATATCGGCGGTAATATTTGACAACATTCCTGACGAGTTGGCCTCTACGTCTCGGTGGGACATTCATATACATCAATAACGTAATATTACCTAACCTAACCCAACCTAACATCTCGGCACTAATATTTGACAACATTCCTGGCGAGGTGGACTCTACGTCTCCGTGGGAATTTCATATACATCTATAACGTAATATAACCTAACCTAATCCAACATAACATCTCGGCACTAATATTTGAAAACATTCCTGGCGAGTTGGCCTCTACCTCTCCGTGGGACCTTCATATACATCAATAACGTAATATCACCTAACCTAACCCAACCTAAGATCTCGGCACAAATATTTGACAACATTCCTGGCGAGTTGGCCTCTACGTATCTGTGGGAATTTTATATACATCAATGACGTAATATAACCTAACCTAACCCAACCTAACATCTCGGCACTAATATTTGACAACATTCCTGGCGAGTTGGCCTCTACCTCTCCGTGGGACCTTCATATACGTCAATAACGTAATATAATCTAACCTAACCCAACCTATCATCTCGGCGGTAATATTTGACAACATTCCTGGTCAGTTGGCCTCTACGTCTCCGTGGAACCTTCATATACATCAATAACATAATATAACCTAACCTAACCCAACCTATCATCTCGGCGGTAATATTTGACAACATTCCTGGCGAGTTGGCCTCTACGTCTCCGTGGGACCTTCATATACATCAATAACGTAATATAACCTAACCTAACCCAACCTATCATATCGGCGGTAATATTTTACAATATTCCTGGCGAGTTGGCCTCTACGTCTCCGTGGGACCTTCACATACATCAATAACGTAATATAACCTAACCTAACCCAACCTATCATATCGGCGGTAATATTTTACAATATTCCTGGCGAGTTGGCCTCTACGTCTCCGTGGGACCTTCATATACATCAATAACGTAATATAACCTAACCTAACCCAACCTAACATCTCGGCACTAATATTTGACAACATTCCTGGCGAGTTGGCCTCTATCTCTCCGTGGGACCTTCATATACATCAATAACGTAATATAACCTAACCTAACCCAACCTATCATCTCGGCGGTAATATTTGACAACATTCCTGGCGAGTTGGCCTCTACCTCTCCGTGAGACCTTCATATACATCAATAACGTAATATAACCTAACCTAACCCAACCTATCATCTCGGCGGTAATACTTGACAACATTCCTGGCGAGTTGGCCTCTACGTCTCCGTGGGACCTTCATATACATCAATAACGTAATATAACCTAACCTAACCCAACCTATCATCTCGGCGGTAATATTTGACAACATTCCTGGCGAGTTGGCCTCTACCTCTCCGTGAGACCTTCATATACATCAATAACGTAATATAACCTAACCTAACCCAACCTATCATCTCGGCGGTAATACTTGACAACATTCCTGGCGAGTTGGCCTCTACGTCTCCGTGGGACCTTCATATACATCAATAACGTAATATAACCTAACCTAACCCAACCTATCATATCGGCGGTAATATTTTACAATATTCCTGGCGAGTTGGCCTCTACGTCTCCGTGGGACCTTCATATACATCAATAACGTAATATAACCTAACCTAACCCAAACTATCATATCGGCGGTAATATTTTACAATATTCCTGGCGAGTTGGCCTCTACGTCTCCGTGGGACCTTCATATACATCAATAACGTAATATCACCGAACCTAACCCAACCTAAGATCTCGGCACTAATATTTGACAACATTCCTGGCGAGTTGGCCTCTACGTCTCTGTGGGAATTTTATATACATCAATGACGTAATATAACCTAACCTAACCCAACCTAACATCTCGGCACTAATATTTGACAATATTCCTGGCGAGTTGGCCTCTACCTCTCCGTGGGACATTCATATACGTCAATAACGTAATATAATCTAACCTAACCCAACCTATCATCTCGGCGGTAATATTTGACAACATTCCTGGTCAGTTGGCCTCTACGTCTCCGTGGAACCTTCATATACATCAATAATGTAATATAACTTAACATAACCCAACCTATCATCTTGGCGGTAATATTTGACAACATTCCTGGCGAGTTGGCCTCTACGTTTCCGTGGGGCCTTCATATACATCAATAACGTAATATAACCAAACCCAAGCCAACCTAACATCTCGGCGGTAATATTTGACAACATTCCTGGCGAGTTGGTCCCTACGCCTCCGTGCGACCTTCATATACATCAATAACGTAATTTAACCTAACCTAACCCAACCTATCATCTCGGCGGTAATATTTGACAACATTCCTGGTCAGTTGGCCTCTACGTCTCCGTGGAACCTTCATATACATCAATAACGTAATATAACTTAACCTAACCCAACCTATCATCTCGGCGGTAATATTTGACAACATTCCTGTCGAGTTGGCCTCTACGTTTCCGTGGGGCCTTCATATACATCAATAACGTAATATAACCAAACCTAACCCAACCTGACATCTCGGCGGTAATATTTGACAACATTCCTGGCGAGTTGTACTCTACGCCTCCGTGCGACCTTCATATACATCAATAACGTAATATAACCTAACCTGAACCAAAATATCATCTCGGCGGTAATATTTGACAACATTCCTGGTCAGTTGGCCTCTACGTCTCCGTGGGGCCTTCATATACATCAATAACGTAATATAACCTAACCTAACCCAACCTAACATCTCGGCGGTAATATTTTACAATATTCCTGGCGAGTTGGCCTCTACGTCTCCGTGGGACCTTCATATACATCAATAACGTAATATCACCGAACCTAACCCAACCTAAGATCTCGGCACTAATATTTGACAACATTCCTGGCGAGTTGGCCTCTACGTCTCTGTGGGAATTTTATATACATCAATGACGTAATATAACCTAACCTAACCCGACCTAACATCTCGGCACTAATATTTGACAATATTCCTGGCGAGTTGGCCTCTACCTCTCCGTGGGACATTCATATACGTCAATAACGTAATATAATCTAACCTAACCCAACCTATCATCTCGGCGGTAATATTTGACAACATTCCTGGTCAGTTGGCCTCTACGTCTCCGTGGAACCTTCATATACATCAATAATGTAATATAACTTAACATAACCCAACCTATCATCTCGGCGGTAATATTTGACAACATTCCTGGCGAGTTGGCCTCTACGTTTCCGTGGGGCCTTCATATACATCAATAACGTAATATAACCAAACCCAAGCCAACCTAACATCTCGGCGGTAATATTTGACAACATTCCTGGCGAGTTGGTCCCTACGCCTCCGTGCGACCTTCATATACATCAATAACGTAATTTAACCTAACCTAACCCAACCTATCATCTCGGCGGTAATATTTGATAACATTCCTGGTCAGTTGGCCTCTACGTCTCCGTGGAACCTTCATATACATCAATAACGTAATATAACTTAACCTAACCCAACCTATCATCTCGGCGGTAATATTTGACAACATTCCTGTCGAGTTGGCCTCTACGTTTCCGTGGGGCCTTCATATACATCAATAACGTAATATAACCAAACCTAACCCAACCTGACATCTCGGCGGTAATATTTGACAACATTCCTGGCGAGTTGTACTCTACGCCTCCGTGCGACCTTCATATACATCAATAACGTAATATAACCTAACCTGAACCAAAATATCATCTCGGCGGTAATATTTGACAACATTCCTGGTCAGTTGGCCTCTACGTCTCCGTGGGGCCTTCATATACATCAATAACGTAATATAACCTAACCTAACCCAACCTAACATCTCGGCGGTAATATTTGACAACATTCCTGGCGAGTTGGCCTCTACGTCTCCGTGGGGCATTCATATACATCAATAACGTAATATAACCAAACCTAACCCAACCTAACATCTCGGCGGTAATATTTGACAACATTCCTGGCGAGTTGGCCTCTACCTCTCCGTGGGACCTTCATATACATCAATAACGTAATATAACCTAACCTAACCCAACCTATCATCTCGGCGGTAATACTTGACAACATTCCTGGCGAGTTGGCCTCTACGTCTCCGTGGGACCTTCATATACATCAATAACGTAATATAACCTAACCTAACCCAACCTATCATATCGGCGGTAATATTTTACAATATTCCTGGCGAGTTGGCCTCTACGTCTCCGTGGGACCTTCATATACATCAATAACGTAATATAACCTAACCTAACCCAAACTATCATATCGGCGGTAATATTTTACAATATTCCTGGCGAGTTGGCCTCTACGTCTCCGTGGGACCTTCATATACATCAATAACGTAATATCACCGAACCTAACCCAACCTAAGATCTCGGCACTAATATTTGACAACATTCCTGGCGAGTTGGCCTCTACGTCTCTGTGGGAATTTTATATACATCAATGACGTAATATAACCTAACCTAACCCAACCTAACATCTCGGCACTAATATTTGACAATATTCCTGGCGAGTTGGCCTCTACCTCTCCGTGGGACATTCATATACGTCAATAACGTAATATAATCTAACCTAACCCAACCTATCATCTCGGCGGTAATATTTGACAACATTCCTGGTCAGTTGGCCTCTACGTCTCCGTGGAACCTTCATATACATCAATAATGTAATATAACTTAACATAACCCAACCTATCATCTTGGCGGTAATATTTGACAACATTCCTGGCGAGTTGGCCTCTACGTTTCCGTGGGGCCTTCATATACATCAATAACGTAATATAACCAAACCCAAGCCAACCTAACATCTCGGCGGTAATATTTGACAACATTCCTGGCGAGTTGGTCCCTACGCCTCCGTGCGACCTTCATATACATCAATAACGTAATTTAACCTAACCTAACCCAACCTATCATCTCGGCGGTAATATTTGACAACATTCCTGGTCAGTTGGCCTCTACGTCTCCGTGGAACCTTCATATACATCAATAACGTAATATAACTTAACCTAACCCAACCTATCATCTCGGCGGTAATATTTGACAACATTCCTGTCGAGTTGGCCTCTACGTTTCCGTGGGGCCTTCATATACATCAATAACGTAATATAACCAAACCTAACCCAACCTGACATCTCGGCGGTAATATTTGACAACATTCCTGGCGAGTTGTACTCTACGCCTCCGTGCGACCTTCATATACATCAATAACGTAATATAACCTAACCTGAACCAAAATATCATCTCGGCGGTAATATTTGACAACATTCCTGGTCAGTTGGCCTCTACGTCTCCGTGGGGCCTTCATATACATCAATAACGTAATATAACCTAACCTAACCCAACCTAACATCTCGGCGGTAATATTTTACAATATTCCTGGCGAGTTGGCCTCTACGTCTCCGTGGGACCTTCATATACATCAATAACGTAATATCACCGAACCTAACCCAACCTAAGATCTCGGCACTAATATTTGACAACATTCCTGGCGAGTTGGCCTCTACGTCTCTGTGGGAATTTTATATACATCAATGACGTAATATAACCTAACCTAACCCGACCTAACATCTCGGCACTAATATTTGACAATATTCCTGGCGAGTTGGCCTCTACCTCTCCGTGGGACATTCATATACGTCAATAACGTAATATAATCTAACCTAACCCAACCTATCATCTCGGCGGTAATATTTGACAACATTCCTGGTCAGTTGGCCTCTACGTCTCCGTGGAACCTTCATATACATCAATAATGTAATATAACTTAACATAACCCAACCTATCATCTCGGCGGTAATATTTGACAACATTCCTGGCGAGTTGGCCTCTACGTTTCCGTGGGGCCTTCATATACATCAATAACGTAATATAACCAAACCCAAGCCAACCTAACATCTCGGCGGTAATATTTGACAACATTCCTGGCGAGTTGGTCCCTACGCCTCCGTGCGACCTTCATATACATCAATAACGTAATTTAACCTAACCTAACCCAACCTATCATCTCGGCGGTAATATTTGATAACATTCCTGGTCAGTTGGCCTCTACGTCTCCGTGGAACCTTCATATACATCAATAACGTAATATAACTTAACCTAACCCAACCTATCATCTCGGCGGTAATATTTGACAACATTCCTGTCGAGTTGGCCTCTACGTTTCCGTGGGGCCTTCATATACATCAATAACGTAATATAACCAAACCTAACCCAACCTGACATCTCGGCGGTAATATTTGACAACATTCCTGGCGAGTTGTACTCTACGCCTCCGTGCGACCTTCATATACATCAATAACGTAATATAACCTAACCTGAACCAAAATATCATCTCGGCGGTAATATTTGACAACATTCCTGGTCAGTTGGCCTCTACGTCTCCGTGGGGCCTTCATATACATCAATAACGTAATATAACCTAACCTAACCCAACCTAACATCTCGGCGGTAATATTTGACAACATTCCTGGCGAGTTGGCCTCTACGTCTCCGTGGGGCATTCATATACATCAATAACGTAATATAACCAAACCTAACCCAACCTAACATCTCGGCGGTAATATTTGACAACATTCCTGGCGAGTTGGCCTCTACCTCTCCGTGGGACCTTCATATACGTCAATAACGTAATATAATCTAACCTAACCCAACCTATCACCTCGGCGGTAATATTTGACAACATTCCTGGTCAGTTGGCCTCTACGTCTCCGTGGAACCTTCATATACATCAATAACGTAATATAACCTAACCTAACCCAACCTATCATCTCGGCGGTAATATTTGACAACATTCCTGGCGAGTTGGCCTCTACCTCTCCGTGAGACCTTCATATACATCAATAACGTAATATAACCTAACCTAAACCAACCTATCATCTCGGCGGTAATACTTGACAACATTCCTGGCGAGTTGGCCTCTACGTCTCCGTGGGACCTTCATATACATCAATAACGTAATATAACCTAACCTAACCCAACCTATCATATCGGCGGTAATATTTTACAATATTCCTGGCGAGTTGGCCTCTACGTCTCCGTGGGACCTTCATATACATCAATAACGTAATATAACCTAACCTAACCCAACCTATCATATCGGCGGTAATATTTTACAATATTCCTGGCGAGTTGGCCTCTACGTCTCCGTGGGACCTTCATATACATCAATAACGTAATATCACCGAACCTAACCCAACCTAAGATCTCGGCACTAATATTTGACAACATTCCTGGCGAGTTGGCCTCTACGTCTCTGTGGGAATTTTATATACATCAATGACGTAATATAACCTAACCTAACCCAACCTAACATCTCGGCACTAATATTTGACAATATTCCTGGCGAGTTGGCCTCTACCTCTCCGTGGGACATTCATATACGTCAATAACGTAATATAATCTAACCTAACCCAACCTATCATCTCGGCGGTAATATTTGACAACATTCCTGGTCAGTTGGCCTCTACGTCTCCGTGGAACCTTCATATACATCAATAATGTAATATAACTTAACATAACCCAACCTATCATCTCGGCGGTAATATTTGACAACATTCCTGGCGAGTTGGCCTCTACGTTTCCGTGGGGCCTTCATATACATCAATAACGTAATATAACCAAACCCAAGCCAACCTAACATCTCGGCGGTAATATTTGACAACATTCCTGGCGAGTTGGTCCCTACGCCTCCGTGCGACCTTCATATACATCAATAACGTAATTTAACCTAACGTAACCCAACCTATCATCTCGGCGGTAATATTTGACAACATTCCTGGTCAGTTGGCCTCTACGTCTCCGTGGGGCCTTCATATACATCAATAACGTAATATAACCTAACCTAACCCAACCTAACATCTCGGCGGTAATATTTGACAACATTCCTGGCGAGTTGGCCTCTACGTTTCCGTGGGGCCTTCATATACATCAATAACGTAATATAACCAAACCTAACCCAACCTGACATCTCGGCGGTAATATTTGACAACATTCCTGGCGAGTTGTACTCTACGCCTCCGTGCGACCTTCATATACATCAATAACGTAATATAACCTAACCTGAACCAAAATATCATCTCGGCGGTAATATTTGACAACATTCCTGGTCAGTTGGCCTCTACGTCTCCGTGGGGCCTTCATATACATCAATAACGTAATATAACCTAACCTAACCCAACCTAACATCTCGGCGGTAATATTTGACAACATTCCTGGCGAGTTGGCCTCTACGTCTCCGTGGGGCATTCATATACATCAATAACGTAATATAACCAAACCTAACCCAACCTAACATCTCGGCGGTAATATTTGACAACATTCCTGGCGAGTTGGCCTCTACCTCTCCGTGGGACCTTCATATACGTCAATAACGTAATATAATCTAACCTAACCCAACCTATCACCTCGGCGGTAATATTTGACAACATTCCTGGTCAGTTGGCCTCTACGTCTCCGTGGAACCTTCATATACATCAATAACGTAATATAACCTAACCTAACCCAACCTATCATCTCGGCGGTAATATTTGACAACATTCCTGGCGAGTTGGCCTCTACCTCTCCGTGAGACCTTCATATACATCAATAACGTAATATAACCTAACCTAAACCAACCTATCATCTCGGCGGTAATACTTGACAACATTCCTGGCGAGTTGGCCTCTACGTCTCCGTGGGACGTTCATATACATCAATAACGTAATATAACCTAACCTAACCCAACCTATCATATCGGCGGTAATATTTTACAATATTCCTGGCGAGTTGGCCTCTACGTCTCCGTGGGACCTTCATATACATCAATAACGTAATATAACCTAACCTAACCCAACCTATCATATCGGCGGTAATATTTTACAATATTCCTGGCTTGTTGGCCTCTACGTCTCCCTGGGACCTTCATATACATCAATAACGTAATATAACCTAACCTAACCCAACCTAACATCTCGGCGGTAATATTTGACAACATTCCAGGCGAGTTGGCCTCTACGTCTCCGTGGGACCTTCATATACATCAATAACGTAATATAACGTAACCTAAACCAACCTATTATATCGGCGGTAATATTTGAAAACATTCCTGTCGATGTTGGCCTCTACGTCTCGGTGGGACATTCATATACGTCAATAACGTAATATTACCTAACCTAACCCAACCTAACATCTCGGCACTAATATTTGAAAACATTCCTGGCGAGTTGGCCTCTACCTCTCCGTGCGACCTTCATATACATCAATAACGTAATATAACGTAACCTAACCCAACCTATCATATCGGCGGTAATATTTGACAACATTCCTGACGAGTTGGCCTCTACGTCTCGGTGGGACATTCATATACATCAATAACGTAATATTACCTAACCTAACCCAACCTAACATCTCGGCACTAATATTTGACAACATTCCTGGCGAGGTGGACTCTACGTCTCCGTGGGAATTTCATATACATCTATAACGTAATATAACCTAACCTAATCCAACATAACATCTCGGCACTAATATTTGAAAACATTCCTGGCGAGTTGGCCTCTACCTCTCCGTGGGACCTTCATATACGTCAATAACGTAATATAATCTAACCTAACCCAACCTATCATCTCGGCGGTAATATTTGACAACATTCCTGGTCAGTTCGCCTCTACGTCTCCGTGGAACCTTCATATACATCAATAACATAATATAACCTAACCTAACCCAACCTATCATCTCGGCGGTAATATTTGACAACATTCCTGGCGAGTTGGCCTCTACGTCTCCGTGGGACCTTCATATACATCAATAACGTAATATAACCTAACCTAACCCAACCTATCATATCGGCGGTAATATTTTACAATATTCCTGGCGAGTTGGCCTCTACGTCTCTGTGGGAATTTTATATACATCAATGACGTAATATAACCTAACCTAACCCAACCTAACATCTCGGCACTAATATTTGACAATATTCCTGGCGAGTTGGCCTCTACCTCTCCGTGGGACATTCATATACGTCAATAACGTAATATAATCTAACCTAACCCAACCTATCATCTCGGCGGTAATATTTGACAACATTCCTGGCGAGTTGGCCTCTACGTTTCCGTGGGGCCTTCATATACATCAATAACGTAATATAACCAAACCCAAGCCAACCTAACATCTCGGCGGTAATATTTGACAACATTCCTGGCGAGTTGGTCCCTACGCCTCCGTGCGACCTTCATATACATCAATAACGTAATTTAACCTAACCTAACCCAACCTATCATCTCGGCGGTAATATTTGACAACATTCCTGGTCAGTTGGCCTCTACGTCTCCGTGGAACCTTCATATACATCAATAACGTAATATAACTTAACCTAACCCAACCTATCATCTCGGCGGTAATATTTGACAACATTCCTGTCGAGTTGGCCTCTACGTTTCCGTGGGGCCTTCATATACATCAATAACGTAATATAACCAAACCTAACCCAACCTGACATCTCGGCGGTAATATTTGACAACATTCCTGGCGAGTTGTACTCTACGCCTCCGTGCGACCTTCATATACATCAATAACGTAATATAACCTAACCTGAACCAAAATATCATCTCGGCGGTAATATTTGACAACATTCCTGGTCAGTTGGCCTCTACGTCTCCGTGGGGCCTTCATATACATCAATAACGTAATATAACCTAACCTAACCCAACCTAACATCTCGGCGGTAATATTTGACAACATTCCTGGCGAGTTGGCCTCTACGTCTCCGTGGGGCATTCATATACATCAATAACGTAATATAACCAAACCTAACCCAACCTAACATCTCGGCGGTAATATTTGACAACATTCCTGGCGAGTTGGCCTCTACCTCTCCGTGGGACCTTCATATACGTCAATAACGTAATATAATCTAACCTAACCCAACCTATCACCTCGGCGGTAATATTTGACAACATTCCTGGTCAGTTGGCCTCTACGTCTCCGTGGAACCTTCATATACATCAATAACGTAATATAACCTAACCTAACCCAACCTATCATCTCGGCGGTAATATTTGACAACATTCCTGGCGAGTTGGCCTCTACCTCTCCGTGAGACCTTCATATACATCAATAACGTAATATAACCTAACCTAAACCAACCTATCATCTCGGCGGTAATACTTGACAACATTCCTGGCGAGTTGGCCTCTACGTCTCCGTGGGACGTTCATATACATCAATAACGTAATATAACCTAACCTAACCCAACCTATCATATCGGCGGTAATATTTTACAATATTCCTGGCGAGTTGGCCTCTACGTCTCCGTGGGACCTTCATATACATCAATAACGTAATATAACCTAACCTAACCCAACCTATCATATCGGCGGTAATATTTTACAATATTCCTGGCGAGTTGGCCTCTACGTCTCCGTGGGACCTTCATATACATCAGTAACGTAATATAACCTAACCTGAAGCAACCTAACATCTCGGCGGTAATATTTGACAACATTCCTGGCGAGTTGGCCTCTACGTCTCCGTGGGGCTTTCATATACATCAATAACGTAATATAACCTAACCTCACCCAACCTAACATCTCGGCGGTAATATTTGACAACATTCCTGGCGAGTTGGCCTCTACGTCTCCGTGGGGCTTTCATATACATCAATCACGTAATATAACCAAACCTAACCCAACCTAACATCTCGGCGGTAATATTTGACAACATTCCTGGCGAGTTGGTCTCTACGCCTCCGTGCGACCTTCATATACATCAATAACGTAATATAACCTAACCTGAACCAACCTATCATCTCGGCGTTAATATTTGACAACATTCCTGGCGAGTTGAGCTCTACGTCTCCGTGGGACCTTCATATACATCAATAACGTAATATCACCTAACGTAACCCAACCTAAGATCTCGGTACTAATATTTGACAACATTCCTGGCGAGTTGGCCTCTACGTCTCTGTGGGAATTTTATATACATCAATAACGTAATATAACCTAACCTAACCCAACCTAACATCTCGGCACTAATATTTGACAACATTCCTGGCTTGTTGGCCTCTATGTTTCCGTGGGACCTTTATATACATCAATAACGTAATATAACGTAACCTAAACCAACCTATCATATCGGCGGTAATATTTGAAAACATTCCTGTCGATGTTGGCCTCTACGTCTCCGTGTGACTTTTATATACATCAAAACGTAATTTAACCTAACCTAACCCAACGTAACATCTCGGCGGTAATATTTGACAACATTCCTGGGGAGTTGGCATCTACGTGTCCGTCGGACATTCATATACATCAATAACGTAATATCACCTAACCTAACCCAACCTAAGATCTCGGCAATAATATTTGACAACATTCCTGGCTTGACGGTCTCTACGTCTCCGTGGGACCTTCATATACATCAATAACGTAATATAACGTAACCTAAACCAACCTATCATATCGGCGGTAATATTTGACAATATTCCTGGCGAGTTGGCCTCTACGTCTCCGTGGGACCTTCATATACATCAATAACGTAATATAGCCTAACCTATCCCAACCTAACATCTCGGCGGTAATATTTGACAACATTCCTGGCGAGTTGGCCTCTACGTCTCCGTGGGGCCTTCATATACATCAATAACGTAATATAACCTAACCTAACCCAACCTAACATCTCGGCGGTAATATTTGGCAACATTCCTGGCTTGATGGCCTCTACGTCTCCGTGGGACCTTCATATACATCAATAACGTAATATAACGTAACCTAAACCAACCTATCATATCGGCGGTAATATTTGACAATATTCCTGGCGAGTTGGCCTCTACGTCTCCGTGGGACCTTCATATACATCAATAACGTAATATAACCTAACCTAACCCAACCTATCATATCGGCGGTAATATTTTACAATATTCCTGGCTTGTTGGCCTCTACGTCTCCCTGGGACCTTCATATACATCAATAACGTAATATAACCTAACCTAACCCAACCTAACATCTCGGCGGTAATATTTGACAACATTCCAGGCGAGTTGGCCTCTACGTCTCCGTGGGACCTTCATATACATCAATAACGTAATATAACGTAACCTAAAACAACCTATTATATCGGCGGTAATATTTGAAAACATTCCTGTCGATGTTGGCCTCTACGTCTCGGTGGGACATTCATATACGTCAATAACGTAATATTACCTAACCTAACCCAACCTAACATCTCGGCACTAATATTTGAAAACATTCCTGGCGAGTTGGCCTCTACCTCTCCGTGCGACCTTCATATACATCAATAACGTAATATAACGTAACCTAACCCAACCTATCATATCGGCGGTAATATTTGACAACATTCCTGACGAGTTGGCCTCTACGTCTCGGTGGGACATTCATATACATCAATAACGTAATATTACCTAACCTAACCCAACCTAACATCTCGGCACTAATATTTGACAACATTCCTGACGAGGTGGACTCTACGTCTCCGTGGGAATTTTATATACATCTATAACGTAATATAACCTAACCTAATCCAACCTAACATCTCGGCACTAATATTTGAAAACATTCCTGGCGAGTTGGCCTCTACCTCTCCGTGGGACCTTCATATACATCAATAACGTAATATAACCTAACCTGAAGCAACCTATCATCTCGGCAGTAATATTTGACAACATTCGTGGCGAGTTGAGTTCTACGTCTCCGTGGGACCTTCGTATACATCAATAACGTAATATCACCTAACCTAACCCAACCTATCATCTCGGCGGTTATATTTGAAAACATTCCTGTCGAGTTGGCCTCTACGTCTCCGTGTGACTTTTATATACATCAATAACGTAATTTAACCTAACCTAACACAACCTAACATCTCGGCACTAATATTTGAAAACATTCCTGGCGAGTTGGCCTCTACCTCTCCGTGGGACCTTCATATACATCAATAACGTAATATCACCTAACCTAACCCAACCTAACATCTCGGCACTAATATTTGACAACATTCGTGGCGAGTTGGCCTCTATCTCTCCGTGCGACCTTCATATACATCAACAACGTAATATAACCTAACCTAACCCAACCTATCATCTCGGCGGTAATATTTGACAACATTCCTGACGAGTTGGCCTCTACGTCCCCGTGGGACTTTTATATACATCAATAACGTAATTTAACCTATCCTAAACCAACGTAACATCTCGGCGGTAATATTTGACAACATTCCTGGCTTGCTAGCCTCTATGTTTCCGTGGGACCTTTATATACATCAATAACGTAGTATAACCTAACCTAGCCCAACCTATCATATCGGCGGTAATATTTGGCAACATTCCTGGCTTGTTGGCCTCTGCGTCTCCGTGGGACCTTCACATACATCAATAACGTAATATAACCTAACCTAACCCAACCTAACATCTCGGCGGTAATATTTGACAACATTCCTGGCGAGTTGGCCTCTACGTCTCCGTGGGACCTTCATATACATCAATAACGTAATATAACGTAACCTAAACCAACCTATTATATCGGCGGTAATATTTGAAAACATTCCTGTCGATGTTGGCCTCTACGTCTCGGTGGGACATTCATATACGTCAATAACGTAATATTACCTAACCTAACCCAACATAAGATCTCGGCACTAATATTTGACAACATTCCTGGCGAGTTGGCCTCTACCTCTCCGTGCGACCTTCATATACATCAATAACGTAATATAACGTAACCTAACCCAACCTATCATATCGGCGGTAATATTTGACAACATTCCTGACGAGTTGGCCTCTACGTCTCGGTGGGACATTCATATACATCAATAACGTAATATTACCTAACCTAACCCAACCTAACATCTCGGCACTAATATTTGACAACATTCCTGGCGAGGTGGACTCTACGTCTCCGTGGGAATTTCATATACATCTATAACGTAATATAACCTAACCTAATCCAACATAACATCTCGGCACTAATATTTGAAAACATTCCTGGCGAGTTGGCCTCTACCTCTCCGTGGGACCTTCATATACATCAATAACGTAATATCACCTAACCTAACCCAACCTAAGATCTCGGCACAAATATTTGACAACATTCCTGGCGAGTTGGCCTCTACGTATCTGTGGGAATTTTATATACATCAATGACGTAATATAACCTAACCTAACCCAACCTAACATCTCGGCGGTAATATTTGACAACATTCCTGGCGAGTTGGCCTCTACGTCTCCGTGGGACCTTCATATACATCAATAACGTAATATAACCTAACCTAACCCAACCTATCATATCGGCGGTAATATTTTACAATATTCCTGGCGAGTTGGCCTCTACGTCTCCGTGGGACCTTCATATACATCAATAACGTAATATAACCTAACCTAACCCAACCTATCATATCGGCGGTTATATTTTACAATATTCCTGGCGAGTTGGCCTCTACGTCTCCGTGGGACCTTCATATACATCAATAACGTAATATAACCTAACCTAACCCAACCTAACATCTCGGCACTAATATTTGACAACATTCCTGGCGAGTTGGCCTCTATCTCTCCGTGGGACCTTCATATACATCAATAACGTAATATAACCTAACCTAACCCAACCTATCATCTCGGCGGTAATATTTGACAACATTCCTGGCGAGTTGGCCTCTACCTATCCGTGAGACCTTCATATACATCAATAACGTAATATAACCTAACCTAACCCAACCTATCATCTCGGCGGTAATACTTGACAACATTCCTGGCGAGTTGGCCTCTACGTCTCCGTGGGACCTTCATATACATCAATAACGTAATATAACCTAACCTAACCCAACCTATCATATCGGCGGTAATATTTTACAATATTCCTGGCGAGTTGGCCTCTACGTCTCCGTGGGACCTTCATATACATCAATAACGTAATATAACCTAACCTAACCCAACCTATCATATCGGCGGTAATATTTTACAATATTCCTGGCGAGTTGGCCTCTACGTCTCCGTGGGACCTTCATATACATCAATAACGTAATATCACCGAACCTAACCCAACCTAAGATCTCGGCACTAATATTTGACAACATTCCTGGCGAGTTGGCCTCTACGTCTCTGTGGGAATTTTATATACATCAATGACGTAATATAACCTAACCTAACCCAACCTAACATCTCGGCACTAATATTTGACAATATTCCTGGCGAGTTGGCCTCTACCTCTCCGTGGGACATTCATATACGTCAATAACGTAATATAATCTAACCTAACCCAACCTATCATCTCGGCGGTAATATTTGACAACATTCCTGGCGAGTTGGCCTCTACGTTTCCGTGGGGCCTTCATATACATCATTAACGTAATATAACCAAACCCAAGCCAACCTAACATCTCGGCGGTAATATTTGACAACATTCCTGGCGAGTTGGTCCCTACGCCTCCGTGCGACCTTCATATACATCAATAACGTAATTTAACCTAACCTAACCCAACCTATCATCTCGGCGGTAATATTTGACAACATTCCTGGTCAGTTGGCCTCTACGTCTCCGTGGAACCTTCATATACATCAATAACGTAATATAACTTAACCTAACCCAACCTATCATCTCGGCGGTAATATTTGACAACATTCCTGGCGAGTTGGCCTCTACGTCTCCGTGGGACCTTCATATACGTCAGTAACGTAATATAATCTAACCTAACCCAACCTATCACCTCGGCGGTAATATTTGACAACATTCCTGGTCAGTTGGCCTCTACGTCTCCGTGGAACCTTCATATACATCAATAACGTAATATAACCTAACCTAACCCAACCTATCATCTCGGCGGTAATATTTGACAACATTCCTGGCGAGTTGGCCTCTACCTCTCCGTGAGACCTTCATATACATCAATAACGTAATATAACCTAACCTAAACCAACCTATCATCTCGGCGGTAATACTTGACAACATTCCTGGCGAGTTGGCCTCTACGTCTCCGTGGGACGTTCATATACATCAATAACGTAATATAACCTAACCTAACCCAACCTATCATATCGGCGGAAATATTTGACAATATTCCTGGCGAGTTGGCCTCTACGTCTCCGTGGGACCTTCATATACATCAATAACGTAATATAACCTAACCTAACCCAACCTATCATATCGGCGGTAATATTTTACAATATTCCTGGCGAGTTGGCCTCTACGTCTCCGTGGGACCTTCATATACATCAGTAACGTAATATAACCTAACCTGAAGCAACCTAACATCTCGGCGGTAATATTTGACAACATTCCTGGCGAGTTGGCCTCTACGTCTCCGTGGGGCTTTCATATACATCAATAACGTAATATAACCTAACCTCACCCAACCTAACATCTCGGCGGTAATATTTGACAACATTCCTGGCGAGTTGGCCTCTACGTCTCCGTGGGGCTTTCATATACATCAATCACGTAATATAACCAAACCTAACCCAACCTAACATCTCGGCGGTAATATTTGACAACATTCCTGGCGAGTTGGTCTCTACGCCTCCGTGCGACCTTCATATACATCAATAACGTAATATAACCTAACCTGAACCAACCTATCATCTCGGCGTTAATATTTGACAACATTCCTGGCGAGTTGAGCTCTACGTCTCCGTGGGACCTTCATATACATCAATAACGTAATATCACCTAACGTAACCCAACCTAAGATCTCGGTACTAATATTTGACAACATTCCTGGCGAGTTGGCCTCTACGTCTCTGTGGGAATTTTATATACATCAATAACGTAATATAACCTAACCTAACCCAACCTAACATCTCGGCACTAATATTTGACAACATTCCTGGCTTGTTGGCCTCTATGTTTCCGTGGGACCTTTATATACATCAATAACGTAATATAACGTAACCTAAACCAACCTATCATATCGGCGGTAATATTTGAAAACATTCCTGTCGATGTTGGCCTCTACGTCTCCGTGTGACTTTTATATACATCAAAACGTAATTTAACCTAACCTAACCCAACGTAACATCTCGGCGGTAATATTTGACAACATTCCTGGGGAGTTGGCATCTACGTGTCCGTCGGACATTCATATACATCAATAACGTAATATCACCTAACCTAACCCAACCTAAGATCTCGGCAATAATATTTGACAACATTCCTGGCTTGACGGTCTCTACGTCTCCGTGGGACCTTCATATACATCAATAACGTAATATAACGTAACCTAAACCAACCTATCATATCGGCGGTAATATTTGACAATATTCCTGGCGAGTTGGCCTCTACGTCTCCGTGGGACCTTCATATACATCAATAACGTAATATAGCCTAACCTATCCCAACCTAACATCTCGGCGGTAATATTTGACAACATTCCTGGCGAGTTGGCCTCTACGTCTCCGTGGGGCCTTCATATACATCAATAACGTAATATAACCTAACCTAACCCAACCTAACATCTCGGCGGTAATATTTGGCAACATTCCTGGCTTGATGGCCTCTACGTCTCCGTGGGACCTTCATATACATCAATAACGTAATATAACGTAACCTAAACCAACCTATCATATCGGCGGTAATATTTGACAATATTCCTGGCGAGTTGGCCTCTACGTCTCGGTGGGACATTCATATACGTCAATAACGTAATATTACCTAACCTAACCCAACCTAACATCTCGGCACTAATATTTGAAAACATTCCTGGCGAGTTGGCCTCTACCTCTCCGTGCGACCTTCATATACATCAATAACGTAATATAACGTAACCTAACCCAACCTATCATATCGGCGGTAATATTTGACAACATTCCTGACGAGTGGGCCTCTACGTCTCGGTGGGACATTCATATACATCAATAACGTAATATTACCTAACCTAACCCAACCTAACATCTCGGCACTAATATTTGACAACATTCCTGACGAGGTGGACTCTACGTCTCCGTGGGAATTTTATATACATCTATAACGTAATATAACCTAACCTAATCCAACCTAACATCTCGGCACTAATATTTGAAAACATTCCTGGCGAGTTGGCCTCTACCTCTCCGTGGGACCTTCATATACATCAATAACGTAATATAACCTAACCTGAAGCAACCTATCATCTCGGCAGTAATATTTGACAACATTCGTGGCGAGTTGAGTTCTACGTCTCCGTGGGACCTTCGTATACATCAATAACGTAATATCACCTAACCTAACCCAACCTATCATCTCGGCGGTTATATTTGAAAACATTCCTGTCGAGTTGGCCTCTACGTCTCCGTGTGACTTTTATATACATCAATAACGTAATTTAACCTAACCTAACACAACCTAACATCTCGGCACTAATATTTGAAAACATTCCTGGCGAGTTGGCCTCTACCTCTCCGTGGGACCTTCATATACATCAATAACGTAATATCACCTAACCTAACCCAACCTATCATCTCGGCGGTTATATTTGAAAACATTCCTGTCGAGTTGGCCTCTACGTCTCCGTGGGACTTTTATATACATCAATAACGTAATTTAACCTAACCTAAACATACGTAACATCTCGGCGGTAATGTTTGACAACATTCCTGGCTTGATGGCCTCTACGTCTCCGTGGGACCTTCATATACATTAATAACGTAATATCACCTAACCTAACCCAACCTAACATCTCGGCACTAATATTTGACAACATTCGTGGCGAGTTGGCCTCTATCTCTCCGTGCGACCTTCATATACATCAACAACGTAATATAACCTAACCTAACCCAACCTATCATATCGGCGGTAATATTTTACAATATTCCTGGCGAGTTGGCCTCTACGTCTCCGTGGGACCTTCATATACATCAATAACGTAATATAACCTAACCTAACCCAACCTAACATCTCGGCACTAATATTTGACAACATTCCTGGCGAGTTGGCCTCTATCTCTCCGTGGGACCTTCATATACATCAATAACGTAATATAACCTAACCTGAAGCAACCTAACATCTCGGCGGTAATATTTGACAACATTCCTGGCGAGTTGGCCTCTACGTCTCCCTGGGACCTTCATATACATCAATAACGTAATATAACCTAACCTAACCCAACCTAACATCTCGGCGGTAATATTTGACAACATTCCAGGCGAGTTGGCCTCTACGTCTCCGTGGGACCTTCATATACATCAATAACGTAATATAACGTAACCTAAACCAACCTATTATATCGGCGGTAATATTTGAAAACATTCCTGTCGATGTTGGCCTCTACGTCTCGGTGGGACATTCATATACGTCAATAACGTAATATTACCTAACCTAACCCAACCTAACATCTCGGCACTAATATTTGAAAACATTCCTGGCGAGTTGGCCTCTACCTCTCCGTGCGACCTTCATATACATCAATAACGTAATATAACGTAACCTAACCCAACCTATCATATCGGCGGTAATATTTGACAACATTCCTGACGAGTTGGCCTCTACGTCTCGGTGGGACATTCATATACATCAATAACGTAATATTACCTAACCTAACCCAACCTAACATCTCGGCACTAATATTTGACAACATTCCTGACGAGGTGGACTCTACGTCTCCGTGGGAATTTTATATACATCTATAACGTAATATAACCTAACCTAATCCAACCTAACATCTCGGCACTAATATTTGAAAACATTCCTGGCGAGTTGGCCTCTACCTCTCCGTGGGACCTTCATATACATCAATAACGTAATATAACCTAACCTGAAGCAAGCTATCATGTCGGCAGTAATATTTGACAACATTCGTGGCGAGTTGAGTTCTACGTCTCCGTGGGACCTTCGTATACATCAATAACGTAATATCACCTAACCTAACCCAACCTATCATCTCGGCGGTTATATTTGAAAACATTCCTGTCGAGTTGGCCTCTACGTCTCCGTGTGACTTTTATATACATCAATAACGTAATTTAACCTAACCTAACACAACCTAACATCTCGGCACTAATATTTGAAAACATTCCTGGCGAGTTGGCCTCTACCTCTCCGTGGGACCTTCATATACATCAATAACGTAATATCACCTAACCTAACCCAACCTATCATCTCGGCGGTTATATTTGAAAACATTCCTGTCGAGTTGGCCTCTACGTCTCCGTGGGACTTTTATATACATCAATAACGTAATTTAACCTAACCTAAACATACGTAACATCTCGGCGGTAATGTTTGACAACATTCCTGGCTTGATGGCCTCTACGTCTCCGTGGGACCTTCATATACATTAATAACGTAATATTACCTAACCTAACCCAACCTAACATCTCGGCACTAATATTTGACAACATTCGTGGCGAGTTGGCCTCTATCTCTCCGTGCGACCTTCATATACATCAACAACGTAATATAACCTAACCTAACCCAACCTATCATATCGGCGGTAATATTTTACAATATTCCTGGCGAGTTGGCCTCTACGTCTCCGTGGGACCTTCATATACATCAATAACGTAATATAACCTAACCTAACCCAACCTAACATCTCGGCACTAATATTTGACAACATTCCTGGCGAGTTGGCCTCTATCTCTCCGTGGGACCTTCATATACATCAATAACGTAATATAACCTAACCTGAAGCAACCTAACATCTCGGCGGTAATATTTGACAACATTCCTGGCGAGTTGGCCTCTACGTCTCCGTGGGGCCTTCATATACATCAATAACGTAATATAACCTAACCTAAGCCAACCTAACATCTCGGCGGTAATATTTGACAACATTCCTGGCGAGTTGGCTTCTACGTCTCCGTGGGGCCTTCATATACATCAATAACGTAATATAACCAAACCTAACCCAACCTAACATCTCGGCGGTAATATTTGACAACATTCCTGGCGAGTTGGTCTCTACGCATCCGTGCGACCTTCATATACATCAATAACGTAATATAACCTAATCTGAACCAAAATATCATCTCGGCGGTAATACTTGACAACATTCCTGGCGAGTTGGCCTCTACGTCTCCGTGGGACGTTCATATACATCAATAACGTAATATAACCTAACCTAACCCAACCTATCATATCGGCGGAAATATTTTACAATATTCCTGGCGAGTTGGCCTCTACGTCTCCGTGGGACCTTCATATACATCAATAACGTAATATAACCTAACCTAACCCAACCTATCATATCGGCGGTAATATTTTACAATATTCCTGGCGAGTTGGCCTCTACGTCTCCGTGGGACCTTCATATACATCAGTAACGTAATATAACCTAACCTGAAGCAACCTAACATCTCGGCGGTAATATTTGACAACATTCCTGGCGAGTTGGCTTCTACGTCTCCGTGGGGCTTTCATATACATCAATAACGTAATATAACCTAACCTCACCCAACCTAACATCTCGGCGGTAATATTTGACAACATTCCTGGCGAGTTGGCCTCTACGTCTCCGTGGGGCTTTCATATACATCAATCACGTAATATAACCAAACCTAACCCAACCTAACATCTCGGCGGTAATATTTGACAACATTCCTGGCGAGTTGGTCTCTACGCCTCCGTGCGACCTTCATATACATCAATAACGTAATATAACCTAACCTGAACCAACCTATCATCTCGGCGTTAATATTTGACAACATTCCTGGCGAGTTGAGCTCTACGTCTCCGTGGGACCTTCATATACATCAATAACGTAATATCACCTAACGTAACCCAACCTAAGATCTCGGTACTAATATTTGACAACATTCCTGGCGAGTTGGCCTCTACGTCTCTGTGGGAATTTTATATACATCAATAACGTAATATAACCTAACCTAACCCAACCTAACATCTCGGCACTAATATTTGACAACATTCCTGGCTTGTTGGCCTCTATGTTTCCGTGGGACCTTTATATACATCAATAACGTAATATAACGTAACCTAAACCAACCTATCATATCGGCGGTAATATTTGAAAACATTCCTGTCGATGTTGGCCTCTACGTCTCCGTGTGACTTTTATATACATCAAAACGTAATTTAACCTAACCTAACCCAACGTAACATCTCGGCGGTAATATTTGACAACATTCCTGGGGAGTTGGCATCTACGTGTCCGTCGGACATTCATATACATCAATAACGTAATATCACCTAACCTAACCCAACCTAAGATCTCGGCAATAATATTTGACAACATTCCTGGCTTGACGGTCTCTACGTCTCCGTGGGACCTTCATATACATCAATAACGTAATATAACGTAACCTAAACCAACCTATCATATCGGCGGTAATATTTGACAATATTCCTGGCGAGTTGGCCTCTACGTCTCCGTGGGACCTTCATATACATCAATAACGTAATATAGCCTAACCTATCCCAACCTAACATCTCGGCGGTAATATTTGACAACATTCCTGGCGAGTTGGCCTCTACGTCTCCGTGGGGCCTTCATATACATCAATAACGTAATATAACCTAACCTAACCCAACCTAACATCTCGGCGGTAATATTTGGCAACATTCCTGGCTTGATGGCCTCTACGTCTCCGTGGGACCTTCATATACATCAATAACGTAATATAACGTAACCTAAACCAACCTATCATATCGGCGGTAATATTTGACAATATTCCTGGCGAGTTGGCCTCTACGTCTCGGTGGGACATTCATATACGTCAATAACGTAATATTACCTAACCTAACCCAACCTAACATCTCGGCACTAATATTTGAAAACATTCCTGGCGAGTTGGCCTCTACCTCTCCGTGCGACCTTCATATACATCAATAACGTAATATAACGTAACCTAACCCAACCTATCATATCGGCGGTAATATTTGACAACATTCCTGACGAGTTGGCCTCTACGTCTCGGTGGGACATTCATATACATCAATAACGTAATATTACCTAACCTAACCCAACCTAACATCTCGGCACTAATATTTGACAACATTCCTGACGAGGTGGACTCTACGTCTCCGTGGGAATTTTATATACATCTATAACGTAATATAACCTAACCTAATCCAACCTAACATCTCGGCACTAATATTTGAAAACATTCCTGGCGAGTTGGCCTCTACCTCTCCGTGGGACCTTCATATACATCAATAACGTAATATAACCTAACCTGAAGCAACCTATCATCTCGGCAGTAATATTTGACAACATTCGTGGCGAGTTGAGTTCTACGTCTCCGTGGGACCTTCGTATACATCAATAACGTAATATCACCTAACCTAACCCAACCTATCATCTCGGCGGTTATATTTGAAAACATTCCTGTCGAGTTGGCCTCTACGTCTCCGTGTGACTTTTATATACATCAATAACGTAATTTAACCTAACCTAACACAACTTAACATCTCGGCACTAATATTTGAAAACATTCCTGGCGAGTTGGCCTCTACCTCTCCGTGGGACCTTCATATACATCAATAACGTAATATCACCTAACCTAACCCAACCTATCATCTCGGCGGTTATATTTGAAAACATTCCTGTCGAGTTGGCCTCTACTTCTCCGTGGGACTTTTATATACATCAATAACGTAATTTAACCTAACCTAAACATACGTAACATCTCGGCGGTAATGTTTGACAACATTCCTGGCTTGATGGCCTCTACGTCTCCGTGGGACCTTCATATACATTAATAACGTAATATCACCTAACCTAACCCAACCTAACATCTCGGCACTAATATTTGACAACATTCGTGGCGAGTTGGCCTCTATCTCTCCGTGCGACCTTCATATACATCAACAACGTAATATAACCTAACCTAACCCAACCTATCATATCGGCGGTAATATTTTACAATATTCCTGGCGAGTTGGCCCCTACGTCTCCGTGGGACCTTCATATACATCAATAACGTAATATAACCTAACCTAACCCAACCTAACATCTCGGCACTAATATTTGACAACATTCCTGGCGAGTTGGCCTCTATCTCTCCGTGGGACCTTCATATACATCAATAACGTAATATAACCTAACCTGAAGCAACCTAACATCTCGGCGGTAATATTTGACAACATTCCTGGCGAGTTGGCCTCTACGTCTCCCTGGGACCTTCATATACATCAATAACGTAATATAACCTAACCTAACCCAACCTAACATCTCGGCGGTAATATTTGACAACATTCCAGGCGAGTTGGCCTCTACGTCTCCGTGGGACCTTCATATACATCAATAACGTAATATAACGTAACCTAAACCAACCTATTATATCGGCGGTAATATTTGAAAACATTCCTGTCGATGTTGGCCTCTACGTCTCGGTGGGACATTCATATACGTCAATAACGTAATATTACCTAACCTAACCCAACCTAACATCTCGGCACTAATATTTGAAAACATTCCTGGCGAGTTGGCCTCTACCTCTCCGTGCGACCTTCATATACATCAATAACGTAATATAACGTAACCTAACCCAACCTATCATATCGGCGGTAATATTTGACAACATTCCTGACGAGTTGGCCTCTACGTCTCGGTGGGACATTCATATACATCAATAACGTAATATTACCTAACCTAACCCAACCTAACATCTCGGCACTAATATTTGACAACATTCCTGACGAGGTGGACTCTACGTCTCCGTGGGAATTTTATATACATCTATAACGTAATATAACCTAACCTAATCCAACCTAACATCTCGGCACTAATATTTGAAAACATTCCTGGCGAGTTGGCCTCTACCTCTCCGTGGGACCTTCATATACATCAATAACGTAATATAACCTAACCTGAAGCAAGCTATCATGTCGGCAGTAATATTTGACAACATTCGTGGCGAGTTGAGTTCTACGTCTCCGTGGGACCTTCGTATACATCAATAACGTAATATCACCTAACCTAACCCAACCTATCATCTCGGCGGTTATATTTGAAAACATTCCTGTCGAGTTGGCCTCTACGTCTCCGTGTGACTTTTATATACATCAATAACGTAATTTAACCTAACCTAACACAACCTAACATCTCGGCACTAATATTTGAAAACATTCCTGGCGAGTTGGCCTCTACCTCTCCGTGGGACCTTCATATACATCAATAACGTAATATCACCTAACCTAACCCAACCTATCATCTCGGCGGTTATATTTGAAAACATTCCTGTCGAGTTGGCCTCTACGTCTCCGTGGGACTTTTATATACATCAATAACGTAATTTAACCTAACCTAAACATACGTAACATCTCGGCGGTAATGTTTGACAACATTCCTGGCTTGATGGCCTCTACGTCTCCGTGGGACCTTCATATACATTAATAACGTAATATTACCTAACCTAACCCAACCTAACATCTCGGCACTAATATTTGACAACATTCGTGGCGAGTTGGCCTCTATCTCTCCGTGGGACCTTCATATACATCAATAACGTAATATAACCTAACCTGAAGCAACCTAACATCTCGGCGGTAATATTTGACAACATTCCTGGCGAGTTGGCCTCTACGTCTCCGTGGGGCCTTCATATACATCAATAACGTAATATAACCTAACCTAAGCCAACCTAACATCTCGGCGGTAATATTTGACAACATTCCTGGCGAGTTGGCTTCTACGTCTCCGTGGGGCCTTCATATACATCAATAACGTAATATAACCAAACCTAACCCAACCTAACATCTCGGCGGTAATATTTGACAACATTCCTGGCGAGTTGGTCTCTACGCATCCGTGCGACCTTCATATACATCAATAACGTAATATAACCTAATCTGAACCAAAATATCATCTCGGCGGTAATATTTGACAACATTCCTGGCGAGTTGAGCTCTACGTCTCCGTGGGACCTTCATATACATCAATAACGTAATATCACCTAACCTAACCCAACCTAAGATCTCGGCACTAATATTTGACAACATTCCTGGCGAGTTGGCCTCTACGTCTCTGTGGGAATTTTATATACATCAATAACGTAATATAACCTAACCTAACCCAACCTAACATCTCGGCACTAATATTTGACAATATTCCTGGCGAGTTGGCCTCTACCTCTCCGTGGGACATTCATATACGTCAATAACGTAATATAATCTAACCTAACCCAACCTATCATCTCGGCGGTAATATTTGACAACATTCCTGGTCAGTTGGCCTCCACGTCTCCGTGGAACCTTCATATACATCAATAATGTAATATAACTTAACATAACCCAACCTATCATCTCGGCGGTAATATTTGACAACATTCCTGGCGAGTTGGCCTCTACGTTTCCGTGGGGCCTTCATATACATCAATAACGTAATATAACCAAACCTAAGCCAACCTAACATCTCGGCGGTAATATTTGACAACATTCCTAGCGAGTTGGTCCCTACGCCTCCGTGCGACCTTCATATACATCAATAACGTAATTTAACCTAACCTAACCCAACCTATCATCTCGGCGGTAATATTTGACAACATTCCTGGTCAGTTGGCCTCTACGTCTCCGTGGAACCTTCATATACATCAATAACGTAATATAACTTAACCTAACCCAACCTATCATCTCGGCGGTAATATTTGACAACATTCCTGTCGAGTTGGCCTCTACGTTTCCGTGGGGCCTTCATATACATCAATAACGTAATATAACCAAACCTAACCCAACCTAACATCTCGGCGGTAATATTTGACAACATTCCTGGCGAGTTGTACTCTACGCCTCCGTGCGACCTTCATATACATCAATAACATAATATAACCTAACCTGAACCAAAATATCATCTCGGCGGTAATATTTGACAACATTCCTGGTCAGTTGGCCTCTACGTCTCCGTGGGGCCTTCATATACATCAATAACGTAATATAACCTAACCTAACCCAACCTAACATCTCGGCGGTAATATTTGACAACATTCCTGGCGAGTTGGCCTCTACGTCTCCGTGGGGCATTCATATACATCAATAACGTAATATAACCAAACCTAACCCAACCTAACATCTCGGCGGTAATATTTGACAACATTCCTGGCGAGTTGGCCTCTACCTCTCCGTGGGACCTTCATATACGTCAATAACGTAATATAATCTAACCTAACCCAACCTATCACCTCGGCGGTAATATTTGACAACATTCCTGGTCAGTTGGCCTCTACGTCTCCGTGGAACCTTCATATACATCAATAACGTAATATAACCTAACCTAACCCAACCTATCATCTCGGCGGTAATATTTGACAACATTCCTGGCGAGTTGGTCTCTACGCATCCGTGCGACCTTCATATACATCAATAACGTAATATAACCTAATCTGAACCAAAATATCATCTCGGCGGTAATATTTGACAACATTCCTGGCGAGTTGAGCTCTACGTCTCCGTGGGACCTTCATATACATCAATAACGTAATATCACCTAACCTAACCCAACCTAAGATCTCGGCACTAATATTTGACAACATTCCTGGCGAGTTGGCCTCTACGTCTCTGTGGGAATTTTATATACATCAATAACGTAATATAACCTAACCTAACCCAACCTAACATCTCGGCACTAATATTTGACAATATTCCTGGCGAGTTGGCCTCTACCTCTCCGTGGGACATTCATATACGTCAATAACGTAATATAATCTAACCTAACCCAACCTATCATCTCGGCGGTAATATTTGACAACATTCCTGGTCAGTTGGCCTCTACGTCTCCGTGGAACCTTCATATACATCAATAATGTAATATAACTTAACATAACCCAACCTATCATCTCGGCGGTAATATTTGACAACATTCCTGGCGAGTTGGCCTCTACGTTTCCGTGGGGCCTTCATATACATCAATAACGTAATATAACCAAACCTAACCCAACCTAACATCTCGGCGGTAATATTTGACAACATTCCTGGCGAGTTGGTCTCTACGCATCCGTGCGACCTTCATATACATCAATAACGTAATATAACCTAATCTGAACCAAAATATCATCTCGGCGGTAATATTTGACAACATTCCTGGCGAGTTGAGCTCTACGTCTCCGTGGGACCTTCATATACATCAATAACGTAATATCACCTAACCTAACCCAACCTAAGATCTCGGCACTAATATTTGACAACATTCCTGGCGAGTTGGCCTCTACGTCTCTGTGGGAATTTTATATACATCAATAACGTAATATAACCTAACCTAACCCAACCTAACATCTCGGCACTAATATTTGACAATATTCCTGGCGAGTTGGCCTCTACCTCTCCGTGGGACATTCATATACGTCAATAACGTAATATAATCTAACCTAACCCAACCTATCATCTCGGCGGTAATATTTGACAACATTCCTGGTCAGTTGGCCTCCACGTCTCCGTGGAACCTTCATATACATCAATAATGTAATATAACTTAACATAACCCAACCTATCATCTCGGCGGTAATATTTGACAACATTCCTGGCGAGTTGGCCTCTACGTTTCCGTGGGGCCTTCATATACATCAATAACGTAATATAACCAAACCTAAGCCAACCTAACATCTCGGCGGTAATATTTGACAACATTCCTAGCGAGTTGGTCCCTACGCCTCCGTGCGACCTTCATATACATCAATAACGTAATTTAACCTAACCTAACCCAACCTATCATCTCGGCGGTAATATTTGACAACATTCCTGGTCAGTTGGCCTCTACGTCTCCGTGGAACCTTCATATACATCAATAACGTAATATAACTTAACCTAACCCAACCTATCATCTCGGCGGTAATATTTGACAACATTCCTGTCGAGTTGGCCTCTACGTTTCCGTGGGGCCTTCATATACATCAATAACGTAATATAACCAAACCTAACCCAACCTAACATCTCGGCGGTAATATTTGACAACATTCCTGGCGAGTTGTACTCTACGCCTCCGTGCGACCTTCATATACATCAATAACATAATATAACCTAACCTGAACCAAAATATCATCTCGGCGGTAATATTTGACAACATTCCTGGTCAGTTGGCCTCTACGTCTCCGTGGGGCCTTCATATACATCAATAACGTAATATAACCTAACCTAACCCAACCTAACATCTCGGCGGTAATATTTGACAACATTCCTGGCGAGTTGGCCTCTACGTCTCCGTGGGGCATTCATATACATCAATAACGTAATATAACCAAACCTAACCCAACCTAACATCTCGGCGGTAATATTTGACAACATTCCTGGCGAGTTGGCCTCTACCTCTCCGTGGGACCTTCATATACGTCAATAACGTAATATAATCTAACCTAACCCAACCTATCACCTCGGCGGTAATATTTGACAACATTCCTGGTCAGTTGGCCTCTACGTCTCCGTGGAACCTTCATATACATCAATAACGTAATATAACCTAACCTAACCCAACCTATCATCTCGGCGGTAATATTTGACAACATTCCTGGCGAGTTGGTCTCTACGCATCCGTGCGACCTTCATATACATCAATAACGTAATATAACCTAATCTGAACCAAAATATCATCTCGGCGGTAATATTTGACAACATTCCTGGCGAGTTGAGCTCTACGTCTCCGTGGGACCTTCATATACATCAATAACGTAATATCACCTAACCTAACCCAACCTAAGATCTCGGCACTAATATTTGACAACATTCCTGGCGAGTTGGCCTCTACGTCTCTGTGGGAATTTTATATACATCAATAACGTAATATAACCTAACCTAACCCAACCTAACATCTCGGCACTAATATTTGACAATATTCCTGGCGAGTTGGCCTCTACCTCTCCGTGGGACATTCATATACGTCAATAACGTAATATAATCTAACCTAACCCAACCTATCATCTCGGCGGTAATATTTGACAACATTCCTGGTCAGTTGGCCTCTACGTCTCCGTGGAACCTTCATATACATCAATAATGTAATATAACTTAACATAACCCAACCTATCATCTCGGCGGTAATATTTGACAACATTCCTGGCGAGTTGGCCTCTACGTTTCCGTGGGGCCTTCATATACATCAATAACGTAATATAACCAAACCTAAGCCAACCTAACATCTCGGCGGTAATATTTGACAACATTCCTAGCGAGTTGGTCCCTACGCCTCCGTGCGACCTTCATATACATCAATAACGTAATTTAACCTAACCTAACCCAACCTATCATCTCGGCGGTAATATTTGACAACATTCCTGGTCAGTTGGCCTCTACGTCTCCGTGGAACCTTCATATACATCAATAACGTAGTATAACTTAACCTAACCCAACCTATCATCTCGGCGGTAATATTTGACAACATTCCTGTCGAGTTGGCCTCTACGTTTCCGTGGGGCCTTCATATACATCAATAACGTAATATAACCAAACCTAACCCAACCTAACATCTCGGCGGTAATATTTGACAACATTCCTGGCGAGTTGTACTCTACGCCTCAGTGCGACCTTCATATACATCAATAACATAATATAACCTAACCTGAACCAAAATATGATCTCGGCGGTAATATTTGACAACATTCCTGGTCAGTTGGCCTCTACGTCTCCGTGGGGCCTTCATATACATCAATAACGTAATATAACCTAACCTAACCCAACCTAACATCTCGGCGGTAATATTTGACAACATTCCTGGCGAGTTGGCCTCTACGTCTCCGTGGGGCATTCATATACATCAATAACGTAATATAACCAAACCTAACCCAACCTAACATCTCGGCGGTAATATTTGACAACATTCCTGGCGAGTTGGCCTCTACCTCTCCGTGGGACCTTCATATACGTCAATAACGTAATATAATCTAACCTAACCCAACCTATCACCTCGGCGGTAATATTTGACAACATTCCTGGTCAGTTGGCCTCTACGTCTCCGTGGAACCTTCATATACATCAATAACGTAATATAACCTAACCTAACCCAACCTATCATCTCGGCGGTAATATTTGACAACATTCCTGGCGAGTTGGCCTCTACCTCTCCGTGAGACCTTCATATACATCAATAACGTAATATAACCTAACCTAAACCAACCTATCATCTCGGCGGTAATACTTGACAACATTCCTGGCGAGTTGGCCTCTACGTCTCCGTGGGGCTTTCATATACATCAATCACGTAATATAACCAAACCTAACCCAACCTAACATCTCGGCGGTAATATTTGACAACATTCCTGGCGAGTTGGTCTCTACGCCTCCGTGCGACCTTCATGTACATCAATAACGTAATATAACCTAACCTGAACCAACCTATCATCTCGGCGTTAATATTTGACAACATTCCTGGCGAGTTGAGCTCTACGTCTCCGTGGGACCTTCATATACATCAATAACGTAATATCACCTAACGTAACCCAACCTAAGATCTCGGTACTAATATTTGACAACATTCCTGGCGAGTTGGCCTCTACGTCTCTGTGGGAATTTTATATACATCAATAACGTAATATAACCTAACCTAACCCAACCTAACATCTCGGCACTAATATTTGACAACATTCCTGGCGAGTTGGCCTCTATCTCTCCGTGGGACCTTCATATACATCAATAACGTAATATAACCTAACCTGAAGCAACCTAACATCTCGGCGGTAATATTTGACAACATTCCTGGCGAGTTGGCCTCTACGTCTCCGTGGGGCCTTCATATACATCAATAACGTAATATAACCTAACCTAAGCCAACCTAACATCTCGGCGGTAATATTTGACAACATTCCTGGCGAGTTGGCTTCTACGTCTCCGTGGGGCCTTCATATACATCAATAACGTAATATAACCAAACCTAACCCAACCTAACATCTCGGCGGTAATATTTGACAACATTCCTGGTCAGTTGGCCTCTACGTCTCCGTGGAAACTTCATATACATCAATAACGTAATATAACCTAACCTAACCCAACCTATCATCTCGGCGGTAATATTTGACAACATTCCTGGCGAGTTGGCCTCTACCTCTCCGTGAGACCTTCATATACATCAATAACGTAATATAACCTAACCTAACCCAACCTATCATCTCGGCGGTAATACTTGACAACATTCCTGGCGAGTTGGCCTCTACGTCTCCGTGGGACCTTCATATACATCAATAACGTAATATAACCTAACCTAACCGAACCTATCATATCGGCGGTAATATTTTACAATATTCCTGGCGAGTTGGCCTCTACGTCTCCGTGGGACCTTCATATACATCAATAACGTAATATAACCTAACCTAACCCAACCTATCATATCGGCGGTAATATTTTACAATATTCCTGGCGAGTTGGCCACTACGTCTCCGTGGGACCTTCATATACATCAATAACGTAATATAACCTAACCTAACCCAACCTAACATCTCGGCACTAATATTTGACAACATTCCTGGCGAGTTGGCCTCTATCTCTCCGTGGGACCTTCATATACATCAATAACGTAATATAACCTAACCTGAAGCAACCTAACATCTCGGCGGTAATATTTGACAACATTCCTGGCGAGTTGGCCTCTACGTCTCCGTGGGGCCTTCATATACATCAATAACGTAATATAACCTAACCTAAGCCAACCTAACATCTCGGCGGTAATATTTGACAACATTCCTGGCGAGTTGGCTTCTACGTCTCCGTGGGGCCTTCATATACATCAATAACGTAATATAACCAAACCTAACCCAACCTAAGATCTCGGCACTAATATTTGACAACATTCCTGGCGAGCTGGCCTCTACGTCTCTGTGGGAATTTTATATACATCAATAACGTAATATAACCTAACCTAACCCAACCTAACATCTCGGCGGTAATATTTGACAACATTCCTGGCGAGTTGGCCTCTACCTCTCCGTGGGACCTTCATATACGTCAATAACGTAATATAATCTAACCTAACCCAACCTATCATCTCGGCGGTAATATTTGACAACATTCCTGATCAGTTGGCCTCTACGTCTCCGTGGAACCTTCATATACATCAATAACGTAATATAACTTAACCTAACCCAACCTATCATCTCGGCGGTAATATTTGACAACATTCCTGGCGAGTTGGCCTCTACGTTTCCGTGGGGCCTTCATATACATCAATAACGTAATATAACCAAACCTAACCCAACCTAACATCTCGGCGGTAATATTTGAAAATATTCCTGTCGATTTTGGCCTCTACGCCTCCGTGGGACTTTTATATATATCAATAACGTAATTTAACCTAACCTAAGCCTACGTAACATCTCGGCGGTAATGTTTGACAACATTCCTGGCTTGATGGCCTCTACGTCTCCGTGGGACCTTCATATACATCAATAACGTAATATACCGTAACCTAAACCAACCTAACATATCGGCGGTAATATTTGACAATATTCCTGGCGAGTTGGCCTCTACGTCTCCGTGGGACCTTCATATACATCAATAACGTAATATAACCTAACCTAAACCAACCTAACATCCCGGCACTAATATTTGACAACATTCCTAGCGAGTTGGACTCTATCTCTCCGTGCGACCTTCATATACATCAATAACGTAATTTAACCTAACCTAACCCAACCTATCATCTCGGCGGTAATATTTGACAACATTCCTGGTCAGTTGGCCTCTACGTCTCCGTGGAACCTTCATATACATCAATAACGTAATATAACTTAACCTAACCCAACCTATCATCTCGGCGGTAATATTTGACAACATTCCTGTCGAGTTGGCCTCTACGTTTCCGTGGGGCCTTCATATACATCAATAACGTAATATAACCAAACCTAACCCAACCTAACTTCTCGGCGGTAATATTTGACAACATTCCTGGCGAGTTGGTCTCTACGTCTCCGTGGGACCTTCATATACATCAATAACGTAATATCACCTAACCTAACCCAACCTAAGATCTCGGCACTAATATTTGACAACATTCCTGGCGAGTTGGCCTCTACCTCTCCGTGGGACCTTCATATACGTCAATAACGTAATATAATCTAACCTAACCCAACCTATCATCTCGGCGGTAATATTTGACAACATTCCTGGTCAGTTGGCCTCTACGTCTCCGTGGGGCCTTCATATACATCAATAACGTAATATAACCTAACCTAACCCAACCTAACATCTCGGCGGTAATATTTGACAACATTCCTGGCGAGTTGGCCTCTACGTCTCCGTGGGGCATTCATATACATCAATAACGTAATATAACCAAACCTAACCCAACCTAACATCTCGGCGGTAATATTTGACAACATTCCTGGCGAGTTGGCCTCTACCTCTCCGTGGGACCTTCATATACGTCAATAACGTAATATAATCTAACCTAACCCAACCTATCACCTCGGCGGTAATATTTGACAACATTCCTGGTCAGTTGGCCTCTACGTCTCCGTGGAACCTTCATATACATCAATAACGTAATATAACCTAACCTAACCCAACCTATCATCTCGGCGGTAATATTTGACAACATTCCTGGCGAGTTGGCCTCTACCTCTCCGTGAGACCTTCATATACATCAATAACGTAATATAACCTAACCTAAACCAACCTATCATCTCGGCGGTAATACTTGACAACATTCCTGGCGAGTTGGCCTCTACGTCTCCGTGGGACGTTCATATACATCAATAACGTAATATAACCTAACCTAACCCAACCTATCATATCGGCGGTAATATTTTACAATATTCCTGGCGAGTTGGCCTCTACGTCTCCGTGGGACCTTCATATACATCAATAACGTAATATAACCTAACCTAACCCAACCTATCATATCGGCGGTAATATTTTACAATATTCCTGGCGAGTTGGCCTCTACGTCTCCGTGGGACCTTCATATACATCAGTAACGTAATATAACCTAACCTGAAGCAACCTAACATCTCGGCGGTAATATTTGACAACATTCCTGGCGAGTTGGCCTCTACGTCTCCGTGGGGCTTTCATATACATCAATAACGTAATATAACCTAACCTCACCCAACCTAACATCTCGGCGGTAATATTTGACAACATTCCTGGCGAGTTGGCCTCTACGTCTCCGTGGGGCTTTCATATACATCAATCACGTAATATAACCAAACCTAACCCAACCTAACATCTCGGCGGTAATATTTGACAACATTCCTGGCGAGTTGGTCTCTACGCCTCCGTGCGACCTTCATATACATCAATAACGTAATATAACCTAACCTGAACCAACCTATCATCTCGGCGTTAATATTTGACAACATTCCTGGCGAGTTGAGCTCTACGTCTCCGTGGGACCTTCATATACATCAATAACGTAATATCACCTAACGTAACCCAACCTAAGATCTCGGTACTAATATTTGACAACATTCCTGGCGAGTTGGCCTCTACGTCTCTGTGGGAATTTTATATACATCAATAACGTAATATAACCTAACCTAACCCAACCTAACATCTCGGCACTAATATTTGACAACATTCCTGGCTTGTTGGCCTCTATGTTTACGTGGGACCTTTATATACATCAATAACGTAATATAACGTAACCTAAACCAACCTATCATATCGGCGGTAATATTTGAAAACATTCCTGTCGATGTTGGCCTCTACGTCTCCGTGTGACTTTTATATACATCAAAACGTAATTTAACCTAACCTAACCCAACGTAACATCTCGGCGGTAATATTTGACAACATTCCTGGGGAGTTGGCATCTACGTGTCCGTCGGACATTCATATACATCAATAACGTAATATCACCTAACCTAACCCAACCTAAGATCTCGGCAATAATATTTGACAACATTCCTGGCTTGACGGTCTCTACGTCTCCGTGGGACCTTCATATACATCAATAACGTAATATAACGTAACCTAAACCAACCTATCATATCGGCGGTAATATTTGACAATATTCCTGGCGAGTTGGCCTCTACGTCTCCGTGGGACCTTCATATACATCAATAACGTAATATAGCCTAACCTATCCCAACCTAACATCTCGGCGGTAATATTTGACAACATTCCTGGCGAGTTGGCCTCTACGTCTCCGTGGGGCCTTCATATACATCAATAACGTAATATAACCTAACCTAACCCAACCTAACATCTCGGCGGTAATATTTGGCAACATTCCTGGCTTGATGGCCTCTACGTCTCCGTGGGACCTTCATATACATCAATAACGTAATATAACGTAACCTAAACCAACCTATCATATCGGCGGTAATATTTGACAATATTCCTGGCGAGTTGGCCTCTACGTCTCCGTGGGACCTTCATATACATCAATAACGTAATATAACCTAACCTAACCCAACCTATCATATCGGCGGTAATATTTTACAATATTCCTGGCTTGTTGGCCTCTACGTCTCCCTGGGACCTTCATATACATCAATAACGTAATATAACCTAACCTAACCCAACCTAACATCTCGGCGGTAATATTTGACAACATTCCAGGCGAGTTGGCCTCTACGTCTCCGTGGGACCTTCATATACATCAATAACGTAATATAACGTAACCTAAAACAACCTATTATATCGGCGGTAATATTTGAAAACATTCCTGTCGATGTTGGCCTCTACGTCTCGGTGGGACATTCATATACGTCAATAACGTAATATTACCTAACCTAACCCAACCTAACATCTCGGCACTAATATTTGAAAACATTCCTGGCGAGTTGGCCTCTACCTCTCCGTGCGACCTTCATATACATCAATAACGTAATATAACGTAACCTAACCCAACCTATCATATCGGCGGTAATATTTGACAACATTCCTGACGAGTTGGCCTCTACGTCTCGGTGGGACATTCATATACATCAATAACGTAATATTACCTAACCTAACCCAACCTAACATCTCGGCACTAATATTTGACAACATTCCTGACGAGGTGGACTCTACGTCTCCGTGGGAATTTTATATACATATATAACGTAATATAACCTAACCTAATCCAACCTAACATCTCGGCACTAATATTTGAAAACATTCCTGGCGAGTTGGCCTCTACCTCTCCGTGGGACCTTCATATACATCAATAACGTAATATAACCTAACCTGAAGCAACCTATCATCTCGGCAGTAATATTTGACAACATTCGTGGCGAGTTGAGTTCTACGTCTCCGTGGGACCTTCGTATACATCAATAACGTAATATCACCTAACCTAACCCAACCTATCATCTCGGCGGTTATATTTGAAAACATTCCTGTCGAGTTGGCCTCTACGTCTCCGTGTGACTTTTATATACATCAATAACGTAATTTAACCTAACCTAACACAACCTAACATCTCGGCACTAATATTTGAAAACATTCCTGGCGAGTTGGCCTCTACCTCTCCGTGGGACCTTCATATACATCAATAACGTAATATCACCTAACCTAACCCAACCTAACATCTCGGCACTAATATTTGACAACATTCGTGGCGAGTTGGCCTCTATCTCTCCGTGCGACCTTCATATACATCAACAACGTAATATAACCTAACCTAACCCAACCTATCATCTCGGCGGTAATATTTGACAACATTCCTGACGAGTTGGCCTCTACGTCCCCGTGGGACTTTTATATACATCAATAACGTAATTTAACCTATCCTAAACCAACGTAACATCTCGGCGGTAATATTTGACAACATTCCTGGCTTGCTAGCCTCTATGTTTCCGTGGGACCTTTATATACATCAATAACGTAGTATAACCTAACCTAGCCCAACCTATCATATCGGCGGTAATATTTGGCAACATTCCTGGCTTGTTGGCCTCTGCGTCTCCGTGGGACCTTCACATACATCAATAACGTAATATAACCTAACCTAACCCAACCTAACATCTCGGCGGTAATATTTGACAACATTCCTGGCGAGTTGGCCTCTACGTCTCCGTGGGACCTTCATATACATCAATAACGTAATATAACGTAACCTAAACCAACCTATTATATCGGCGGTAATATTTGAAAACATTCCTGTCGATGTTGGCCTCTACGTCTCGGTGGGACATTCATATACGTCAATAACGTAATATTACCTAACCTAACCCAACATAAGATCTCGGCACTAATATTTGACAACATTCCTGGCGAGTTGGCCTCTACCTCTCCGTGCGACCTTCATATACATCAATAACGTAATATAACGTAACCTAACCCAACCTATCATATCGGCGGTAATATTTGACAACATTCCTGACGAGTTGGCCTCTACGTCTCGGTGGGAATTTTATATACATCAATGACGTAATATAACCTAACCTAACCCAACCTAACATCTCGGCGGTAATATTTGACAACATTCCTGGCGAGTTGGCCTCTACGTCTCCGTGGGACCTTCATATACATCAATAACGTAATATAACCTAACCTAACCCAACCTATCATATCGGCGGTAATATTTTACAATATTCCTGGCGAGTTGGCCTCTACGTCTCCGTGGGACCTTCATATACATCAATAACGTAATATAACCTAACCTAACCCAACCTATCATATCGGCGGTAATATTTTACAATATTCCTGGCGAGTTGGCCTCTACGTCTCCGTGGGACCTTCATATACATCAATAACGTAATATAACCTAACCTAACCCAACCTAACATCTCGGCACTAATATTTGACAACATTCCTGGCGAGTTGGCCTCTATCTCTCCGTGGGACCTTCATATACATCAATAACGTAATATAACCTAACCTAACCCAACCTATCATCTCGGCGGTAATATTTGACAACATTCCTGGCGAGTTGGCCTCTACCTATCCGTGAGACCTTCATATACATCAATAACGTAATATAACCTAACCTAACCCAACCTATCACCTCGGCGGTAATACTTGACAACATTCCTGGCGAGTTGGCCTCTACGTCTCCGTGGGACCTTCATATACATCAATAACGTAATATAACCTAACCTAACCCAACCTATCATATCGGCGGTAATATTTTACAATATTCCTGGCGAGTTGGCCTCTACGTCTCCGTGGGACCTTCATATACATCAATAACGTAATATAACCTAACCTAACCCAACCTATCATATCGGCGGTAATATTTTACAATATTCCTGGCGAGTTGGCCTCTACGTCTCCGTGGGACCTTCATATACATCAATAACGTAATATCACCGAACCTAACCCAACCTAAGATCTCGGCACTAATATTTGACAACATTCCTGGCGAGTTGGCCTCTACGTCTCTGTGGGAATTTTATATACATCAATGACGTAATATAACCTAACCTAACCCAACCTAACATCTCGGCACTAATATTTGACAATATTCCTGGCGAGTTGGCCTCTACCTCTCCGTGGGACATTCATATACGTCAATAACGTAATATAATCTAACCTAACCCAACCTATCATCTCGGCGGTAATATTTGACAACATTCCTGGCGAGTTGGCCTCTACGTTTCCGTGGGGCCTTCATATACATCAATAACGTAATATAACCAAACCCAAGCCAACCTAACATCTCGGCGGTAATATTTGACAACATTCCTGGCGAGTTGGTCCCTACGCCTCCGTGCGACCTTCATATACATCAATAACGTAATTTAACCTAACCTAACCCAACCTATCATCTCGGCGGTAATATTTGACAACATTCCTGGTCAGTTGGCCTCTACGTCTCCGTGGAACCTTCATATACATCAATAACGTAATATAACTTAACCTAACCCAACCTATCATCTCGGCGGTAATATTTGACAACATTCCTGGCGAGTTGGCCTCTACGTCTCCGTGGGACCTTCATATACGTCAATAACGTAATATAATCTAACCTAACCCAACCTATCACCTCGGCGGTAATATTTGACAACATTCCTGGTCAGTTGGCCTCTACGTCTCCGTGGAACCTTCATATACATCAATAACGTAATATAACCTAACCTAACCCAACCTATCATCTCGGCGGTAATATTTGACAACATTCCTGGCGAGTTGGCCTCTACCTCTCCGTGAGACCTTCATATACATCAATAACGTAATATAACCTAACCTAAACCAACCTATCATCTCGGCGGTAATACTTGACAACATTCCTGGCGAGTTGGCCTCTACGTCTCCGTGGGACGTTCATATACATCAATAACGTAATATAACCTAACCTAACCCATCCTATCATATCGGCGGAAATATTTTACAATATTCCTGGCGAGTTGGCCTCTACGTCTCCGTGGGACCTTCATATACATCAATAACGTAATATAACCTAACCTAACCCAACCTATCATATCGGCGGTAATATTTTACAATATTCCTGGCGAGTTGGCCTCTACGTCTCCGTGGGACCTTCATATACATCAGTAACGTAATATAACCTAACCTGAAGCAACCTAACATCTCGGCGGTAATATTTGACAACATTCCTGGCGAGTTGGCCTCTACGTCTCCGTGGGGCTTTCATATACATCAATAACGTAATATAACCTAACCTCACCCAACCTAACATCTCGGCGGTAATATTTGACAACATTCCTGGCGAGTTGGCCTCTACGTCTCCGTGGGGCTTTCATATACATCAATCACGTAATATAACCAAACCTAACCCAACCTAACATCTCGGCGGTAATATTTGACAACATTCCTGGCGAGTTGGTCTCTACGCCTCCGTGCGACCTTCATATACATCAATAACGTAATATAACCTAACCTGAACCAACCTATCATCTCGGCGTTAATATTTGACAACATTCCTGGCGAGTTGAGCTCTACGTCTCCGTGGGACCTTCATATACATCAATAACGTAATATCACCTAACGTAACCCAACCTAAGATCTCGGTACTAATATTTGACAACATTCCTGGCGAGTTGGCCTCTACGTCTCTGTGGGAATTTTATATACATCAATAACGTAATATAACCTAACCTAACCCAACCTAACATCTCGGCACTAATATTTGACAACATTCCTGGCTTGTTGGCCTCTATGTTTCCGTGGGACCTTTATATACATCAATAACGTAATATAACGTAACCTAAACCAACCTATCATATCGGCGGTAATATTTGAAAACATTCCTGTCGATGTTGGCCTCTACGTCTCCGTGTGACTTTTATATACATCAAAACGTAATTTAACCTAACCTAACCCAACGTAACATCTCGGCGGTAATATTTGACAACATTCCTGGGGAGTTGGCATCTACGTGTCCGTCGGACATTCATATACATCAATAACGTAATATCACCTAACCTAACCCAACCTAAGATCTCGGCAATAATATTTGACAACATTCCTGGCTTGACGGTCTCTACGTCTCCGTGGGACCTTCATATACATCAATAACGTAATATAACGTAACCTAAACCAACCTATCATATCGGCGGTAATATTTGACAATATTCCTGGCGAGTTGGCCTCTACGTCTCCGTGGGACCTTCATATACATCAATAACGTAATATAGCCTAACCTATCCCAACCTAACATCTCGGCGGTAATATTTGACAACATTCCTGGCGAGTTGGCCTCTACGTCTCCGTGGGGCCTTCATATACATCAATAACGTAATATAACCTAACCTAACCCAACCTAACATCTCGGCGGTAATATTTGGCAACATTCCTGGCTTGATGGCCTCTACGTCTCCGTGGGACCTTCATATACATCAATAACGTAATATAACGTAACCTAAACCAACCTATCATATCGGCGGTAATATTTGACAATATTCCTGGCGAGTTGGCCTCTACGTCTCGGTGGGACATTCATATACGTCAATAACGTAATATTACCTAACCTAACCCAACCTAACATCTCGGCACTAATATTTGAAAACATTCCTGGCGAGTTGGCCTCTACCTCTCCGTGCGACCTTCATATACATCAATAACGTAATATAACGTAACCTAACCCAACCTATCATATCGGCGGTAATATTTGACAACATTCCTGACGAGTTGGCCTCTACGTCTCGGTGGGACATTCATATACATCAATAACGTAATATTACCTAACCTAACCCAACCTAACATCTCGGCACTAATATTTGACAACATTCCTGACGAGGTGGACTCTACGTCTCCGTGGGAATTTTATATACATCTATAACGTAATATAACCTAACCTAATCCAACCTAACATCTCGGCACTAATATTTGAAAACATTCCTGGCGAGTTGGCCTCTACCTCTCCGTGGGACCTTCATATACATCAATAACGTAATATAACCTAACCTGAAGCAACCTATCATCTCGGCAGTAATATTTGACAACATTCGTGGCGAGTTGAGTTCTACGTCTCCGTGGGACCTTCGTATACATCAATAACGTAATATCACCTAACCTAACCCAACCTATCATCTCGGCGGTTATATTTGAAAACATTCCTGTCGAGTTGGCCTCTACGTCTCCGTGTGACTTTTATATACATCAATAACGTAATTTAACCTAACCTAACACAACCTAACATCTCGGCACTAATATTTGAAAACATTCCTGGCGAGTTGGCCTCTACCTCTCCGTGGGACCTTCATATACATCAATAACGTAATATCACCTAACCTAACCCAACCTATCATCTCGGCGGTTATATTTGAAAACATTCCTGTCGAGTTGGCCTCTACGTCTCCGTGGGACTTTTATATACATCAATAACGTAATTTAACCTAACCTAAACATACGTAACATCTCGGCGGTAATGTTTGACAACATTCCTGGCTTGATGGCCTCTACGTCTCCGTGGGACCTTCATATACATTAATAACGTAATATCACCTAACCTAACCCAACCTAACATCTCGGCACTAATATTTGACAACATTCCTGGCGAGTTGGCCTCTACCTCTCCGTGCGACCTTCATATACATCAATAACGTAATATAACGTAACCTAACCCAACCTATCATATCGGCGGTAATATTTGACAACATTCCTGACGAGTTGGCCTCTACGTCTCGGTGGGACATTCATATACATCAATAACGTAATATTACCTAACCTAACCCAACCTAACATCTCGGCACTAATATTTGACAACATTACTGACGAGGTGGACTCTACGTCTCCGTGGGAATTTTATATACATCTATAACGTAATATAACCTAACCTAATCCAACCTAACATCTCGGCACTAATATTTGAAAACATTCCTGGCGAGTTGGCCTCTACCTCTCCGTGGGACCTTCATATACATCAATAACGTAATATAACCTAACCTGAAGCAAGCTATCATGTCGGCAGTAATATTTGACAACATTCGTGGCGAGTTGAGTTCTACGTCTCCGTGGGACCTTCGTATACATCAATAACGTAATATCACCTAACCTAACCCAACCTATCATCTCGGCGGTTATATTTGAAAACATTCCTGTCGAGTTGGCCTCTACGTCTCCGTGTGACTTTTATATACATCAATAACGTAATTTAACCTAACCTAACACAACCTAACATCTCAGCACTAATATTTGAAAACATTCCTGGCGAGTTGGCCTCTACCTCTCCGTGGGACCTTCATATACATCAATAACGTAATATCACCTAACCTAACCCAACCTATCATCTCGGCGGTAATATTTTACAATATTCCTGGCGAGTTGGCCTCTACGTCTCCGTGGGACCTTCATATACATCAATAACGTAATATAACCTAACCTAACCCAACCTATCATATCGGCGGTAATATTTTACAATATTCCTGGCGAGTTGGCCTCTACGTCTCCGTGGGACCTTCATATACATCAATAACGTAATATCACCGAACCTAACCCAACCTAAGATCTCGGCACTAATATTTGACAACATTCCTGGCGAGTTGGCCTCTACGTCTCTGTGGGAATTTTATATACATCAATGACGTAATATAACCTAACCTAACCCAACCTAACATCTCGGCACTAATATTTGACAATATTCCTGGCGAGTTGGCCTCTACCTCTCCGTGGGACATTCATATACGTCAATAACGTAATATAATCTAACCTAACCCAACCTATCATCTCGGCGGTAATATTTGACAACATTCCTGGCGAGTTGGCCTCTACGTTTCCGTGGGGCCTTCATATACATCAATAACGTAATATAACCAAACCCAAGCCAACCTAACATCTCGGCGGTAATATTTGACAACATTCCTGGCGAGTTGGTCCCTACGCCTCCGTGCGACCTTCATATACATCAATAACGTAATTTAACCTAACCTAACCCAACCTATCATCTCGGCGGTAATATTTGACAACATTCCTGGTCAGTTGGCCTCTACGTCTCCGTGGAACCTTCATATACATCAATAACGTAATATAACTTAACCTAACCCAACCTATCATCTCGGCGGTAATATTTGACAACATTCCTGGCGAGTTGGCCTCTACGTCTCCGTGGGACCTTCATATACGTCAATAACGTAATATAATCTAACCTAACCCAACCTATCACCTCGGCGGTAATATTTGACAACATTCCTGGTCAGTTGGCCTCTACGTCTCCGTGGAACCTTCATATACATCAATAACGTAATATAACCTAACCTAACCCAACCTATCATCTCGGCGGTAATATTTGACAACATTCCTGGCGAGTTGGCCTCTACCTCTCCGTGAGACCTTCATATACATCAATAACGTAATATAACCTAACCTAAACCAACCTATCATCTCGGCGGTAATACTTGACAACATTCCTGGCGAGTTGGCCTCTACGTCTCCGTGGGACGTTCATATACATCAATAACGTAATATAACCTAACCTAACCCATCCTATCATATCGGCGGAAATATTTTACAATATTCCTGGCGAGTTGGCCTCTACGTCTCCGTGGGACCTTCATATACATCAATAACGTAATATAACCTAACCTAACCCAACCTATCATATCGGCGGTAATATTTTACAATATTCCTGGCGAGTTGGCCTCTACGTCTCCGTGGGACCTTCATATACATCAGTAACGTAATATAACCTAACCTGAAGCAACCTAACATCTCGGCGGTAATATTTGACAACATTCCTGGCGAGTTGGCCTCTACGTCTCCGTGGGGCTTTCATATACATCAATAACGTAATATAACCTAACCTCACCCAACCTAACATCTCGGCGGTAATATTTGACAACATTCCTGGCGAGTTGGCCTCTACGTCTCCGTGGGGCTTTCATATACATCAATCACGTAATATAACCAAACCTAACCCAACCTAACATCTCGGCGGTAATATTTGACAACATTCCTGGCGAGTTGGTCTCTACGCCTCCGTGCGACCTTCATATACATCAATAACGTAATATAACCTAACCTGAACCAACCTATCATCTCGGCGTTAATATTTGACAACATTCCTGGCGAGTTGAGCTCTACGTCTCCGTGGGACCTTCATATACATCAATAACGTAATATCACCTAACGTAACCCAACCTAAGATCTCGGTACTAATATTTGACAACATTCCTGGCGAGTTGGCCTCTACGTCTCTGTGGGAATTTTATATACATCAATAACGTAATATAACCTAACCTAACCCAACCTAACATCTCGGCACTAATATTTGACAACATTCCTGGCTTGTTGGCCTCTATGTTTCCGTGGGACCTTTATATACATCAATAACGTAATATAACGTAACCTAAACCAACCTATCATATCGGCGGTAATATTTGAAAACATTCCTGTCGATGTTGGCCTCTACGTCTCCGTGTGACTTTTATATACATCAAAACGTAATTTAACCTAACCTAACCCAACGTAACATCTCGGCGGTAATATTTGACAACATTCCTGGGGAGTTGGCATCTACGTGTCCGTCGGACATTCATATACATCAATAACGTAATATCACCTAACCTAACCCAACCTAAGATCTCGGCAATAATATTTGACAACATTCCTGGCTTGACGGTCTCTACGTCTCCGTGGGACCTTCATATACATCAATAACGTAATATAACGTAACCTAAACCAACCTATCATATCGGCGGTAATATTTGACAATATTCCTGGCGAGTTGGCCTCTACGTCTCCGTGGGACCTTCATATACATCAATAACGTAATATAGCCTAACCTATCCCAACCTAACATCTCGGCGGTAATATTTGACAACATTCCTGGCGAGTTGGCCTCTACGTCTCCGTGGGGCCTTCATATACATCAATAACGTAATATAACCTAACCTAACCCAACCTAACATCTCGGCGGTAATATTTGGCAACATTCCTGGCTTGATGGCCTCTACGTCTCCGTGGGACCTTCATATACATCAATAACGTAATATAACGTAACCTAAACCAACCTATCATATCGGCGGTAATATTTGACAATATTCCTGGCGAGTTGGCCTCTACGTCTCGGTGGGACATTCATATACGTCAATAACGTAATATTACCTAACCTAACCCAACCTAACATCTCGGCACTAATATTTGAAAACATTCCTGGCGAGTTGGCCTCTACCTCTCCGTGCGACCTTCATATACATCAATAACGTAATATAACGTAACCTAACCCAACCTATCATATCGGCGGTAATATTTGACAACATTCCTGACGAGTTGGCCTCTACGTCTCGGTGGGACATTCATATACATCAATAACGTAATATTACCTAACCTAACCCAACCTAACATCTCGGCACTAATATTTGACAACATTCCTGACGAGGTGGACTCTACGTCTCCGTGGGAATTTTATATACATCTATAACGTAATATAACCTAACCTAATCCAACCTAACATCTCGGCACTAATATTTGAAAACATTCCTGGCGAGTTGGCCTCTACCTCTCCGTGGGACCTTCATATACATCAATAACGTAATATAACCTAACCTGAAGCAACCTATCATCTCGGCAGTAATATTTGACAACATTCGTGGCGAGTTGAGTTCTACGTCTCCGTGGGACCTTCGTATACATCAATAACGTAATATCACCTAACCTAACCCAACCTATCATCTCGGCGGTTATATTTGAAAACATTCCTGTCGAGTTGGCCTCTACGTCTCCGTGTGACTTTTATATACATCAATAACGTAATTTAACCTAACCTAACACAACCTAACATCTCGGCACTAATATTTGAAAACATTCCTGGCGAGTTGGCCTCTACCTCTCCGTGGGACCTTCATATACATCAATAACGTAATATCACCTAACCTAACCCAACCTATCATCTCGGCGGTTATATTTGAAAACATTCCTGTCGAGTTGGCCTCTACGTCTCCGTGGGACTTTTATATACATCAATAACGTAATTTAACCTAACCTAAACATACGTAACATCTCGGCGGTAATGTTTGACAACATTCCTGGCTTGATGGCCTCTACGTCTCCGTGGGACCTTCATATACATTAATAACGTAATATCACCTAACCTAACCCAACCTAACATCTCGGCACTAATATTTGACAACATTCCTGGCGAGTTGGCCTCTACCTCTCCGTGCGACCTTCATATACATCAATAACGTAATATAACGTAACCTAACCCAACCTATCATATCGGCGGTAATATTTGACAACATTCCTGACGAGTTGGCCTCTACGTCTCGGTGGGACATTCATATACATCAATAACGTAATATTACCTAACCTAACCCAACCTAACATCTCGGCACTAATATTTGACAACATTCCTGACGAGGTGGACTCTACGTCTCCGTGGGAATTTTATATACATCTATAACGTAATATAACCTAACCTAATCCAACCTAACATCTCGGCACTAATATTTGAAAACATTCCTGGCGAGTTGGCCTCTACCTCTCCGTGGGACCTTCATATACATCAATAACGTAATATAACCTAACCTGAAGCAAGCTATCATGTCGGCAGTAATATTTGACAACATTCGTGGCGAGTTGAGTTCTACGTCTCCGTGGGACCTTCGTATACATCAATAACGTAATATCACCTAACCTAACCCAACCTATCATCTCGGCGGTTATATTTGAAAACATTCCTGTCGAGTTGGCCTCTACGTCTCCGTGTGACTTTTATATACATCAATAACGTAATTTAACCTAACCTAACACAACCTAACATCTCGGCACTAATATTTGAAAACATTCCTGGCGAGTTGGCCTCTACCTCTCCGTGGGACCTTCATATACATCAATAACGTAATATCACCTAACCTAACCCAACCTATCATCTCGGCGGTTATATTTGAAAACATTCCTGTCGAGTTGGCCTCTACGTCTCCGTGGGACTTTTATATACATCAATAACGTAATTTAACCTAACCTAAACATACGTAACATCTCGGCGGTAATGTTTGACAACATTCCTGGCTTGATGGCCTCTACGTCTCCGTGGGACCTTCATATACATTAATAACGTAATATTACCTAACCTAACCCAACCTAACATCTCGGCACTAATATTTGACAACATTCGTGGCGAGTTGGCCTCTATCTCTCCGTGCGACCTTCATATACATCAACAACGTAATATAACCTAACCTAACCCAACCTATCATATCGGCGGTAATATTTTACAATATTCCTGGCGAGTTGGCCTCTACGTCTCCGTGGGACCTTCATATACATCAATAACGTAATATAACCTAACCTAACCCAACCTAACATCTCGGCACTAATATTTGACAACATTCCTGGCGAGTTGGCCTCTATCTCTCCGTGGGACCTTCATATACATCAATAACGTAATATAACCTAACCTGAAGCAACCTAACATCTCGGCGGTAATATTTGACAACATTCCTGGCGAGTTGGCCTCTACGTCTCCGTGGGGCCTTCATATACATCAATAACGTAATATAACCTAACCTAAGCCAACCTAACATCTCGGCGGTAATATTTGACAACATTCCTGGCGAGTTGGCTTCTACGTCTCCGTGGGGCCTTCATATACATCAATAACGTAATATAACCAAACCTAACCCAACCTAACATCTCGGCGGTAATATTTGACAACATTCCTGGCGAGTTGGTCTCTACGCATCCGTGCGACCTTCATATACATCAATAACGTAATATAACCTAATCTGAACCAAAATATCATCTCGGCGGTAATATTTGACAACATTCCTGGCGAGTTGAGCTCTACGTCTCCGTGGGACCTTCATATACATCAATAACGTAATATCACCTAACCTAACCCAACCTAAGATCTCGGCACTAATATTTGACAACATTCCTGGCGAGTTGGCCTCTACGTCTCTGTGGGAATTTTATATACATCAATAACGTAATATAACCTAACCTAACCCAACCTAACATCTCGGCACTAATATTTGACAATATTCCTGGCGAGTTGGCCTCTACCTCTCCGTGGGACATTCATATACGTCAATAACGTAATATAATCTAACCTAACCCAACCTATCATCTCGGCGGTAATATTTGACAACATTCCTGGTCAGTTGGCCTCTACGTCTCCGTGGAACCTTCATATACATCAATAATGTAATATAACTTAACATAACCCAACCTATCATCTCGGCGGTAATATTTGACAACATTCCTGGCGAGTTGGCCTCTACGTTTCCGTGGGGCCTTCATATACATCAATAACGTAATATAACCAAACCTAAGCCAACCTAACATCTCGGCGGTAATATTTGACAACATTCCTAGCGAGTTGGTCCCTACGCCTCCGTGCGACCTTCATATACATCAATAACGTAATTTAACCTAACCTAACCCAACCTATCATCTCGGCGGTAATATTTGACAACATTCCTGGTCAGTTGGCCTCTACGTCTCCGTGGAACCTTCATATACATCAATAACGTAGTATAACTTAACCTAACCCAACCTATCATCTCGGCGGTAATATTTGACAACATTCCTGTCGAGTTGGCCTCTACGTTTCCGTGGGGCCTTCATATACATCAATAACGTAATATAACCAAACCTAACCCAACCTAACATCTCGGCGGTAATATTTGACAACATTCCTGGCGAGTTGTACTCTACGCCTCCGTGCGACCTTCATATACATCAATAACATAATATAACCTAACCTGAACCAAAATATGATCTCGGCGGTAATATTTGACAACATTCCTGGTCAGTTGGCCTCTACGTCTCCGTGGGGCCTTCATATACATCAATAACGTAATATAACCTAACCTAACCCAACCTAACATCTCGGCGGTAATATTTGACAACATTCCTGGCGAGTTGGCCTCTACGTCTCCGTGGGGCATTCATATACATCAATAACGTAATATAACCAAACCTAACCCAACCTAACATCTCGGCGGTAATATTTGACAACATTCCTGGCGAGTTGGCCTCTACCTCTCCGTGGGACCTTCATATACGTCAATAACGTAATATAATCTAACCTAACCCAACCTATCACCTCGGCGGTAATATTTGACAACATTCCTGGTCAGTTGGCCTCTACGTCTCCGTGGAACCTTCATATACATCAATAACGTAATATAACCTAACCTAACCCAACCTATCATCTCGGCGGTAATATTTGACAACATTCCTGGCGAGTTGGCCTCTACCTCTCCGTGAGACCTTCATATACATCAATAACGTAATATAACCTAACCTAAACCAACCTATCATCTCGGCGGTAATACTTGACAACATTCCTGGCGAGTTGGCCTCTACGTCTCCGTGGGGCTTTCATATACATCAATCACGTAATATAACCAAACCTAACCCAACCTAACATCTCGGCGGTAATATTTGACAACATTCCTGGCGAGTTGGTCTCTACGCCTCCGTGCGACCTTCATGTACATCAATAACGTAATATAACCTAACCTGAACCAACCTATCATCTCGGCGTTAATATTTGACAACATTCCTGGCGAGTTGAGCTCTACGTCTCCGTGGGACCTTCATATACATCAATAACGTAATATCACCTAACGTAACCCAACCTAAGATCTCGGTACTAATATTTGACAACATTCCTGGCGAGTTGGCCTCTACGTCTCTGTGGGAATTTTATATACATCAATAACGTAATATAACCTAACCTAACCCAACCTAACATCTCGGCACTAATATTTGACAACATTCCTGGCGAGTTGGCCTCTATCTCTCCGTGGGACCTTCATATACATCAATAACGTAATATAACCTAACCTGAAGCAACCTAACATCTCGGCGGTAATATTTGACAACATTCCTGGCGAGTTGGCCTCTACGTCTCCGTGGGGCCTTCATATACATCAATAACGTAATATAACCTAACCTAAGCCAACCTAACATCTCGGCGGTAATATTTGACAACATTCCTGGCGAGTTGGCTTCTACGTCTCCGTGGGGCCTTCATATACATCAATAACGTAATATAACCAAACCTAACCCAACCTAACATCTCGGCGGTAATATTTGACAACATTCCTGGTCAGTTGGCCTCTACGTCTCCGTGGAAACTTCATATACATCAATAACGTAATATAACCTAACCTAACCCAACCTATCATCTCGGCGGTAATATTTGACAACATTCCTGGCGAGTTGGCCTCTACCTCTCCGTGAGACCTTCATATACATCAATAACGTAATATAACCTAACCTAACCCAACCTATCATCTCGGCGGTAATACTTGACAACATTCCTGGCGAGTTGGCCTCTACGTCTCCGTGGGACCTTCATATACATCAATAACGTAATATAACCTAACCTAACCGAACCTATCATATCGGCGGTAATATTTTACAATATTCCTGGCGAGTTGGCCTCTACGTCTCCGTGGGACCTTCATATACATCAATAACGTAATATAACCTAACCTAACCCAACCTATCATATCGGCGGTAATATTTTACAATATTCCTGGCGAGTTGGCCACTACGTCTCCGTGGGACCTTCATATACATCAATAACGTAATATAACCTAACCTAACCCAACCTAACATCTCGGCACTAATATTTGACAACATTCCTGGCGAGTTGGCCTCTATCTCTCCGTGGGACCTTCATATACATCAATAACGTAATATAACCTAACCTGAAGCAACCTAACATCTCGGCGGTAATATTTGACAACATTCCTGGCGAGTTGGCCTCTACGTCTCCGTGGGGCCTTCATATACATCAATAACGTAATATAACCTAACCTAAGCCAACCTAACATCTCGGCGGTAATATTTGACAACATTCCTGGCGAGTTGGCTTCTACGTCTCCGTGGGGCCTTCATATACATCAATAACGTAATATAACCAAACCTAACCCAACCTAAGATCTCGGCACTAATATTTGACAACATTCCTGGCGAGTTGGCCTCTACGTCTCTGTGGGAATTTTATATACATCAATAACGTAATATAACCTAACCTAACCCAACCTAACATCTCGGCGGTAATATTTGACAACATTCCTGGCGAGTTGGCCTCTACCTCTCCGTGGGACCTTCATATACGTCAATAACGTAATATAATCTAACCTAACCCAACCTATCATCTCGGCGGTAATATTTGACAACATTCCTGATCAGTTGGCCTCTACGTCTCCGTGGAACCTTCATATACATCAATAACGTAATATAACTTAACCTAACCCAACCTATCATCTCGGCGGTAATATTTGACAACATTCCTGGCGAGTTGGCCTCTACGTTTCCGTGGGGCCTTCATATACATCAATAACGTAATATAACCAAACCTAACCCAACCTAACATCTCGGCGGTAATATTTGAAAATATTCCTGTCGATTTTGGCCTCTACGCCTCCGTGGGACTTTTATATATAGCAATAACGTAATTTAACCTAACCTAAGCCTACGTAACATCTCGGCGGTAATGTTTGACAACATTCCTGGCTTGATGGCCTCTACGTCTCCGTGGGACCTTCATATACATCAATAACGTAATATACCGTAACCTAAACCAACCTAACATATCGGCGGTAATATTTGACAATATTCCTGGCGAGTTGGCCTCTACGTCTCCGTGGGACCTTCATATACATCAATAACGTAATATAACCTAAACTAAACCAACCTAACATCCCGGCACTAATATTTGACAACATTCCTAGCGAGTTGGACTCTATCTCTCCGTGCGACCTTCATATACATCAATAACGTAATTTAACCTAACCTAACCCAACCTATCATCTCGGCGGTAATATTTGACAACATTCCTGGTCAGTTGGCCTCTACGTCTCCGTGGAACCTTCATATACATCAATAACGTAATATAACTTAACCTAACCCAACCTATCATCTCGGCGGTAATATTTGACAACATTCCTGTCGAGTTGGCCTCTACGTTTCCGTGGGGCCTTCATATACATCAATAACGTAATATAACCAAACCTAACCCAACCTAACTTCTCGGCGGTAATATTTGACAACATTCCTGGCGAGTTGGTCTCTACGTCTCCGTGGGACCTTCATATACATCAATAACGTAATATCACCTAACCTAACCCAACCTAAGATCTCGGCACTAATATTTGACAACATTCCTGGCGAGTTGGCCTCTACCTCTCCGTGGGACCTTCATATACGTCAATAACGTAATATAATCTAACCTAACCCAACCTATCATCTCGGCGGTAATATTTGACAACATTCCTGATCAGTTGGCCTCTACGTCTCCGTGGAACCTTCATATACATCAATAACGTAATATAACTTAACCTATCCCAACCTATCATCTCGGCGGTAATATTTGACAATATTCCTGGCGAGTTGGCCTCTACGTCTCCGTGGGACATTCATATACATCAATAACGTAATATAGCCTAACCTATCCCAACCTAACATCTCGGCGGTAATATTTGACAACATTCCTGGCGAGTTGGCCTCTACGTCTCCGTGGGGCCTTCATATACATCAATAACGTAATATAACCTAACCTAACCCAACCTAACATCTCGGCGGTAATATCTGACGACATTCCTGGTCAGTTGGCCTCTACGTCCCCGTGGAACCTTCATATACATCAATAACGTAATATAACTTAACCTAACCCAACCTATCATCTCGGCGGTAATATTTGACAACATTCCTGGCGAGTTGGCCTCTACGTTTCCGTGGGGCCTTCATATACATCAATAACGTAATATAACCAAACCTAACCCAACCTAATATCTCGGCGGTAATATTTGACAACATTCCTGGCGAGTTGGTCTCTACGCCTCCGTGCGACCTTCATATACATCAATAACGTAATTTAACCTAACCTGAACCAACCTATCATCTCGGCGGTAATATTTGAAAACATTCCTGGCGAGTTGAGCTCTACGTCTCCGTGGGACCTTCATATACATCAATAACGTAATATCACCTAACCTAACCCAACCTAAGATCTCGGCACTAATATTTGACAACATTCCTGGCGAGTTGGCCTCTACGTCTCTGTGGGAATTTTATATACATCAATAACGTAATATAACCTAACCTAACCCAACCTAACATCTCGGCGGTAATATTTGACAACATTCCTGGCGAGTTGGCCTCTACCTCTCCGTGGGACCTTCATATACGTCAATAACGTAATATAATCTAACCTAACCCAACCTATCATCTCGGCGGTAATATTTGACAACATTCCTGATCAGTTGGCCTCTACGTCTCCGTGGAACCTTCATATACATCAATAACGTAATATTACTTAACCTAACCCAACCTATCATCTCGGCGGTAATATTTGACAACATTCCTGGCGAGTTGGCCTCTACGTTTCCGTGGGGCCTTCATATACATCAATAACGTAATATAACCAAACCTAACCCAACCTAACATCTCGGCGGTAATATTTGACAACATTCCTGGCGAGTTGGCTTCTACGTCTCCGTGGGGCCTTCATATACATCAATAACGTAATATAACCAAACCTAACCCAACCTAAGATCTCGGCACTAATATTTGACAACATTCCTGGCGAGTTGGCCTCTACGTCTCTGTGGGAATTTTATATACATCAATAACGTAATATAACCTAACCTAACCCAACCTAACATCTCGGCGGTAATATTTGACAACATTCCTGGCGAGTTGGCCTCTACCTCTCCGTGGGACCTTCATATACGTCAATAACGTAATATAATCTAACCTAACCCAACCTATCATCTCGGCGGTAATATTTGACAACATTCCTGATCAGTTGGCCTCTACGTCTCCGTGGAACCTTCATATACATCAATAACGTAATATAACTTAACCTAACCCAACCTATCATCTCGGCGGTAATATTTGACAACATTCCTGGCGAGTTGGCCTCTACGTTTCCGTGGGGCCTTCATATACATCAATAACGTAATATAACCAAACCTAACCCAACCTAACATCTCGGCGGTAATATTTGAAAATATTCCTGTCGATTTTGGCCTCTACGCCTCCGTGGGACTTTTATATATAGCAATAACGTAATTTAACCTAACCTAAGCCTACGTAACATCTCGGCGGTAATGTTTGACAACATTCCTGGCTTGATGGCCTCTACGTCTCCGTGGGACCTTCATATACATCAATAACGTAATATACCGTAACCTAAACCAACCTAACATATCGGCGGTAATATTTGACAATATTCCTGGCGAGTTGGCCTCTACGTCTCCGTGGGACCTTCATATACATCAATAACGTAATATAACCTAACCTAAACCAACCTAACATCCCGGCACTAATATTTGACAACATTCCTAGCGAGTTGGACTCTATCTCTCCGTGCGACCTTCATATACATCAATAACGTAATTTAACCTAACCTAACCCAACCTATCATCTCGGCGGTAATATTTGACAACATTCCTGGTCAGTTGGCCTCTACGTCTCCGTGGAACCTTCATATACATCAATAACGTAATATAACTTAACCTAACCCAACCTATCATCTCGGCGGTAATATTTGACAACATTCCTGTCGAGTTGGCCTCTACGTTTCCGTGGGGCCTTCATATACATCAATAACGTAATATAACCAAACCTAACCCAACCTAACTTCTCGGCGGTAATATTTGACAACATTCCTGGCGAGTTGGTCTCTACGTCTCCGTGGGACCTTCATATACATCAATAACGTAATATCACCTAACCTAACCCAACCTAAGATCTCGGCACTAATATTTGACAACATTCCTGGCGAGTTGGCCTCTACCTCTCCGTGGGACCTTCATATACGTCAATAACGTAATATAATCTAACCTAACCCAACCTATCATCTCGGCGGTAATATTTGACAACATTCCTGATCAGTTGGCCTCTACGTCTCCGTGGAACCTTCATATACATCAATAACGTAATATAACTTAACCTATCCCAACCTATCATCTCGGCGGTAATATTTGACAATATTCCTGGCGAGTTGGCCTCTACGTCTCCGTGGGACATTCATATACATCAATAACGTAATATAGCCTAACCTATCCCAACCTAACATCTCGGCGGTAATATTTGACAACATTCCTGGCGAGTTGGCCTCTACGTCTCCGTGGGGCCTTCATATACATCAATAACGTAATATAACCTAACCTAACCCAACCTAACATCTCGGCGGTAATATCTGACGACATTCCTGGTCAGTTGGCCTCTACGTCCCCGTGGAACCTTCATATACATCAATAACGTAATATAACTTAACCTAACCCAACCTATCATCTCGGCGGTAATATTTGACAACATTCCTGGCGAGTTGGCCTCTACGTTTCCGTGGGGCCTTCATATACATCAATAACGTAATATAACCAAACCTAACCCAACCTAATATCTCGGCGGTAATATTTGACAACATTCCTGGCGAGTTGGTCTCTACGCCTCCGTGCGACCTTCATATACATCAATAACGTAATTTAACCTAACCTGAACCAACCTATCATCTCGGCGGTAATATTTGAAAACATTCCTGGCGAGTTGAGCTCTACGTCTCCGTGGGACCTTCATATACATCAATAACGTAATATCACCTAACCTAACCCAACCTAAGATCTCGGCACTAATATTTGACAACATTCCTGGCGAGTTGGCCTCTACGTCTCTGTGGGAATTTTATATACATCAATAACGTAATATAACCTAACCTAACCCAACCTAACATCTCGGCGGTAATATTTGACAACATTCCTGGCGAGTTGGCCTCTACCTCTCCGTGGGACCTTCATATACGTCAATAACGTAATATAATCTAACCTAACCCAACCTATCATCTCGGCGGTAATATTTGACAACATTCCTGATCAGTTGGCCTCTACGTCTCCGTGGAACCTTCATATACATCAATAACGTAATATTACTTAACCTAACCCAACCTATCATCTCGGCGGTAATATTTGACAACATTCCTGGCGAGTTGGCCTCTACGTTTCCGTGGGGCCTTCATATACATCAATAACGTAATATAACCAAACCTAACCCAACCTAACATCTCGGCGGTAATATTTGACAACATTCCTGGCGAGTTGGTCTCTACGCCTCCGTGCGACCTTCATATACATCAATAACGTAATTTAACCTAACCTGAACCAACCTATCATCTCGGCGGTAATATTTGACAACATTCCTGGCGAGTTGAGCTCTACGTCTCCGTGGGACCTTCATATACATCAATAACGTAATATCACCTAACCTAACCCAACCTAAGATCTCGGCACTAATATTTGACAACATTCCTGGCGAGTTGGCCTCTACGTCTCTATGGGAATTTTATATACATCAATAACGTAATATAACCTAACCTAACCCAACCTAACAGCTCGGCGGTAATATTTGACAACATTCCTGGCGAGTTGGCCTCTACCTCTCCGTGGGACCTTCATATACGTCAATAACGTAATATAATCTAACCTAACCCAACCTATCATCTCGGCGGTAATATTTGACAACATTCCTGATCAGTTGGCCTCTACGTCTCCGTGGAACCTTCATATACATCAATAACGTAATATAACTTAACCTAACCCAACCTATCATCTCGGCGGTAATATTTGACAACATTCCTGGCGAGTTGGCCTCTACGTTTCCGTGGGGCCTTCATATACATCAATAACGTAATATAACCAAACCTAACCCAACCGAACATCTCGGCGGTAATATTTGACAACATTCCTGGCGAGTTGGTCTCTACGCCTCCGTGCCACCTTCATATACATCAATAACGTAATATAACCTAACCTAACCCAACCTAACATATCGGCGGTAATATTTGACAACATTCCTGACGAGTTGGCCTCTACGTCTCCGTGGGAACTTCATATACATCAATAACGTAATATAGCCTAACCTATCCCAACCTAACATCTCGGCACTAATATTTGACAACATTCCTGGCGAGTTGGCCTCTACCTCTCCGTGGGACCTTCATATACATCAATAACGTAATATAACGTAACCTAAACCAACCTATCATATCGGCGGTTATATTTGACAATATTCCTGGCGAGTTGGCCTCTACGTCTCCGTGCGACCTTCATATACATCAATAACGTAATATAACCTAACCTAACCCAACATATCATCTCGGCGGTAATATTTGACAACATTCCTGACGAGTTGGCCTCTACCTCTCCGTGGGACCTTCATATACATCAATAACGTAATATAACCTAACCTGAAGCAACCTATCATCTCGGCAGTAATATTTGACAACATTCGTGGCGAGTTGAGTTCTACGTCTCCGTGGGACCTTCATATACATCAATAACGTAATATCACCTAACCTAACCCAACCTAACATCTCGGCCGTAATATTTGACAACATTCCTGGCGAGTTGGCTTCTACGTCTCCGTGGGGCCTTCATATACATCAATAACGTAATATAACCAAACCTAACCCAACCTAACATCTCGGCGGTAATATTTGACAACATTCCTGGTCAGTTGGCCTCTACGTCTCCGTGGAACCTTCATATACATCAAATTCGTAATATAACTTAACCTAACCCAACCTATCATCTCGGCGGTAATATTTGACAACATTCCTGGCGAGTTTGCCTCTACGCTTCCGTGGGGCCTTCATATACATCAAGAACGTAATATAACCAAACCTAACCCAACCTAACATCTCGGCGGTAATATTTGACAACATACCTGGCGAGTTGGTCTCTACGCTTCCGTGCGACCTTCATATACATCAATAACGTAATATAACCTAACCTGAACCAACCTATCATCTCGGAGGTAATATTTGACAACATTCCTGACGAGTTGGCCTCTACGTCTCCGTGGGACCTTCATATACATCAATAACGTAATATAACCTAACCTAACCCAACCTATCGTATCGGCGGTAATATTTTACAATATTTCTGGCGAGTTGGCCTCTACGTCTCCGTGGGGCCTTCATATACATCAATAACGTAATATAACCTAACCTAACCCAACCTAACATCTCGGCGGTAATATTTGACAACATTCCTGGCGAGTTGGCCTCTACGTCTCCGTGGGGCATTCATATACATCAATAACGTAATATAACCAAACCTAACCCAACCTAACATCTCGGCGGTAATATTTGACAACATTCCTGGCCAGTTGGCCTCTACCTCTCCGTGGGACCTTCATATACGTCAATAACGTAATATAATCTAACCTAACCCAACCTATCACCTCGGCGGTAATATTTGACAACATTCCTGGTCAGTTGGCCTCTACGTCTCCGTGGAACCTTCATATACATCAATAACGAAATATAACTTAACCTAACCCAACCTATCATCTCGGCGGGAATATTTGACAACATTCCAGGCGAGTTGGCCTCTACCTCTCCGTGAGACCTTCATATACATCAATAACGTAATATAACCTAACCTAACCCAACCTATCATCTCGGCGGTAATACTTGACAACATTCCTGGCGAGTTGGCCTCTACCTCTCCGTGGGACCTTCATATACGTCAATAACGTAATATAATCTAACCTAACCCAACCTATCATCTCGGCGGTAATATTTGACAACATTCCTGGCGAGTTGGCCCCTACGTTTCCGTGGGGCCTTCATATACATCAATAACGTAATATAACGAAACCTAACCCAACCTAACATCTCGGCGGTAATATTTGACAACATTACTGGCGAGTTGGTCTCTACCTCTCCGTGGGACCTTCATATACGTCAATAACGTAATATAATCTAACCTAACCCAACCTATCATCTCGGCGGTAATATTTGACAACATTCCTGGTCAGTTGGCCTCTACGTCTCCGTGGAACCTTCATATACATCAATAACGTAATATAACCTAACCTAACCCAACCTATCATCTCGGCGGTAATATTTGACAACATTCCTGGCGAGTTGGCCTCTACCTCTCCGCGAGACCTTCATATACATCAATAACGTAATATAACCTAACCTAACCCAACCTATCATCTCGGCGGTAATACTTGACAACATTCCTGGCGAGTTGGCCTCTACGTCTCTGTGGGACCTTCATATACATCAATAACGTAATATAACCTAACCTAACCCAACCTATCGTATCGGCGGTAATATTTTACAATATTCCTGGCGAGTTGGCCTCTACGTCTCCGTGGGACCTTCATATACATCAATAACATAATATCACCTAACCTAACCCAACCTAAGATCTCGGCACTAATATTTGACAACATTCCTGGCGAGTTGGCCTCTACGTCTCCGTGGGACCTTCATATACATCAATAACGTATATAACCTAACCTAAACCAACCTAACATCCCGGCACTAATATTTGACAACATTCCTAGCGAGTTGGACTCTATCTCTCCGTGCGACCTTCATATACATCAATAACGTAATTTAACCTAACCTAACCCAACCTATCATCTCGGCGGTAATATTTGACAACATTCCTGGTCAGTTGGCCTCTACGTCTCCGTGGAACCTTCATATACATCAATAACGTAATATAACTTAACCTAACCCAACCTATCATCTCGGCGGTAATATTTGACAACATTCCTGTCGAGTTGGCCTCTACGTTTCCGTGGGGCCTTCATATACATCAATAACGTAATATAACCAAACCTAACCCAACCTAACTTCTCGGCGGTAATATTTGACAACATTCCTGGCGAGTTGGTCTCTACGTCTCCGTGGGACCTTCATATACATCAATAACGTAATATCACCTAACCTAACCCAACCCAAGATCTCGGCACTAATATTTGACAACATTCCTGGCGAGTTGGCCTCTACCTCTCCGTGGGACCTTCATATACGTCAATAACGTAATATAATCTAACCTAACCCAACCTATCATCTCGGCGGTAATATTTGACAACATTCCTGATCAGTTGGCCTCTACGTCTCCGTGGAACCTTCATATACATCAATAACGTAATATAACTTAACCTATCCCAACCTATCATCTCGGCGGTAATATTTGACAATATTCCTGGCGAGTTGGCCTCTACGTCTCCGTGGGACATTCATATACATCAATAACGTAATATAGCCTAACCTATCCCAACCTAACATCTCGGCGGTAATATTTGACAACATTCCTGGCGAGTTGGCCTCTACGTCTCCGTGGGGCCTTCATATACATCAATAACGTAATATAACCTAACCTAACCCAACCTAACATCTCGGCGGTAATATCTGACGACATTCCTGGTCAGTTGGCCTCTACGTCCCCGTGGAACCTTCATATACATCAATAACGTAATATAACTTAACCTAACCCAACCTATCATCTCGGCGGTAATATTTGACAACATTCCTGGCGAGTTGGCCTCTACGTTTCCGTGGGGCCTTCATATACATCAATAACGTAATATAACCAAACCTAACCCAACCTAATATCTCGGCGGTAATATTTGACAACATTCCTGGCGAGTTGGTCTCTACGCCTCCGTGCGACCTTCTTATACATCAATAACGTAATTTAACCTAACCTGAACCAACCTATCATCTCGGCGGTAATATTTGACAACATTCCTGGCGAGTTGAGCTCTACGTCTCCGTGGGACCTTCATATACATCAATAACGTAATATCACCTAACCTAACCCAACCTAAGATCTCGGCACTAATATTTGACAACATTCCTGGCGAGTTGGCCTCTACGTCTCTGTGGGAATTTTATATACATCAATAACGTAATATAACCTAACCTAACCCAACCTAACATCTCGGCGGTAATATTTGACAACATTCCTGGCGAGTTGGCCTCTACCTCTCCGTGGGACCTTCATATACGTCAATAACGTAATATAATCTAACCTAACCCAACCTATCATCTCGGCGGTAATATTTGACAACATTCCTGATCAGTTGGCCTCTACGTCTCCGTGGAACCTTCATATACATCAATAACGTAATATTACTTAACCTAACCCAACCTATCATCTCGGCGGTAATATTTGACAACATTCCTGGCGAGTTGGCCTCTACGTTTCCGTGGGGCCTTCATATACATCAATAACGTAATATAACCAAACCTAACCCAACCTAACATCTCGGCGGTAATATTTGACAACATTCCTGGCGAGTTGGTCTCTACGCCTCCGTGCGACCTTCATATACATCAATAACGTAATTTAACGTAACCTGAACCAACCTATCATCTCGGCGGTAATATTTGACAACATTCCTGGCGAGTTGAGCTCTACGTCTCCGTGGGACCTTCATATACATCAATAACGTAATATCACCTAACCTAACCCAACCTAAGATCTCGGCACTAATATTTGACAACATTCCTGGCGAGTTGGCCTCTACGTCTCTATGGGAATTTTATATACATCAATAACGTAATATAACCTAACCTAACCCAACCTAACATCTCGGCGGTAATATTTGACAACATTCCTGGCGAGTTGGCCTCTACCTCTCCGTGGGACCTTCATATACGTCAATAACGTAATATAATCTAACCTAACCCAACCTATCATCTCGGCGGTAATATTTGACAACATTCCTGATCAGTTGGCCTCTACGTCTCCGTGGAACCTTCATATACATCAATAACGTAATATAACTTAACCTAACCCAACCTATCATCTCGGCGGTAATATTTGACAACATTCCTGGCGAGTTGGCCTCTACGTTTCCGTGGGGCCTTCATATACATCAATAACGTAATATAACCAAACCTAACCCAACCTAACATCTCGGCGGTAATATTTGACAACATTCCTGGCGAGTTGGTCTCTACGCCTCCGTGCCACCTTCATATACATCAATAACGTAATATAACCTAACCTAACCCAACCTAACATATCGGCGGTAATATTTGACAACATTCCTGACGAGTTGGCCTCTACGTCTCCGTGGGAACTTCATATACATCAATAACGTAATATAGCCTAACCTATCCCAACCTAACATCTCGGCACTAATATTTGACAACATTCCTGGCGAGTTGGCCTCTACCTCTCCGTGGGACCTTCATATACATCAATAACGTAATATAACGTAACCTAAACCAACCTATCATATCGGCGGTTATATTTGACAATATTCCTGGCGAGTTGGCCTCTACGTCTCCGTGCGACCTTCATATACATCAATAACGTAATATAACCTAACCTAACCCAACATATCATCTCGGCGGTAATATTTGACAACATTCCTGACGAGTTGGCCTCTACCTCTCCGTGGGACCTTCATATACATCAATAACGTAATATAACCTAACCTGAAGCAACCTATCATCTCGGCAGTAATATTTGACAACATTCGTGGCGAGTTGAGTTCTACGTCTCCGTGGGACCTTCATATACATCAATAACGTAATATCACCTAACCTAACCCAACCTAACATCTCGGCCGTAATATTTGACAACATTCCTGGCGAGTTGGCTTCTACGTCTCCGTGGGGCCTTCATATACATCAATAACGTAATATAACCAAACCTAACCCAACCTAACATCTCGGCGGTAATATTTGACAACATTCCTGGTCAGTTGGCCTCTACGTCTCCGTGGAACCTTCATATACATCAAATTCGTAATATAACTTAACCTAACCCAACCTATCATCTCGGCGGTAATATTTGACAACATTCCTGGCGAGTTTGCCTCTACGCTTCCGTGGGGCCTTCATATACATCAAGAACGTAATATAACCAAACCTAACCCAACCTAACATCTCGGCGGTAATATTTGACAACATACCTGGCGAGTTGGTCTCTACGCTTCCGTGCGACCTTCATATACATCAATAACGTAATATAACCTAACCTGAACCAACCTATCATCTCGGAGGTAATATTTGACAACATTCCTGACGAGTTGGCCTCTACGTCTCCGTGGGACCTTCATATACATCAATAACGTAATATAACCTAACCTAACCCAACCTATCGTATCGGCGGTAATATTTTACAATATTTCTGGCGAGTTGGCCTCTACGTCTCCGTGGGGCCTTCATATACATCAATAACGTAATATAACCTAACCTAACCCAACCTAACATCTCGGCGGTAATATTTGACAACATTCCTGGCGAGTTGGCCTCTACGTCTCCGTGGGGCATTCATATACATCAATAACGTAATATAACCAAACCTAACCCAACCTAACATCTCGGCGGTAATATTTGACAACATTCCTGGCCAGTTGGCCTCTACCTCTCCGTGGGACCTTCATATACGTCAATAACGTAATATAATCTAACCTAACCCAACCTATCACCTCGGCGGTAATATTTGACAACATTCCTGGTCAGTTGGCCTCTACGTCTCCGTGGAACCTTCATATACATCAATAACGAAATATAACTTAACCTAACCCAACCTATCATCTCGGCGGGAATATTTGACAACATTCCAGGCGAGTTGGCCTCTACCTCTCCGTGAGACCTTCATATACATCAATAACGTAATATAACCTAACCTAACCCAACCTATCATCTCGGCGGTAATACTTGACAACATTCCTGGCGAGTTGGCCTCTACCTCTCCGTGGGACCTTCATATACGTCAATAACGTAATATAATCTAACCTAACCCAACCTATCATCTCGGCGGTAATATTTGACAACATTCCTGGCGAGTTGGCCCCTACGTTTCCGTGGGGCCTTCATATACATCAATAACGTAATATAACGAAACCTAACCCAACCTAACATCTCGGCGGTAATATTTGACAACATTACTGGCGAGTTGGTCTCTACCTCTCCGTGGGACCTTCATATACGTCAATAACGTAATATAATCTAACCTAACCCAACCTATCATCTCGGCGGTAATATTTGACAACATTCCTGGTCAGTTGGCCTCTACGTCTCCGTGGAACCTTCATATACATCAATAACGTAATATAACCTAACCTAACCCAACCTATCATCTCGGCGGTAATATTTGACAACATTCCTGGCGAGTTGGCCTCTACCTCTCCGCGAGACCTTCATATACATCAATAACGTAATATAACCTAACCTAACCCAACCTATCATCTCGGCGGTAATATTTGACAACATTCCTGGCGAGTTGGTCTCTACGCCTCCGTGCGACCTTCTTATACATCAATAACGTAATTTAACCTAACCTGAACCAACCTATCATCTCGGCGGTAATATTTGACAACATTCCTGGCGAGTTGAGCTCTACGTCTCCGTGGGACCTTCATATACATCAATAACGTAATATCACCTAACCTAACCCAACCTAAGATCTCGGCACTAATATTTGACAACATTCCTGGCGAGTTGGCCTCTACGTCTCTGTGGGAATTTTATATACATCAATAACGTAATATAACCTAACCTAACCCAACCTAACATCTCGGCGGTAATATTTGACAACATTCCTGGCGAGTTGGCCTCTACCTCTCCGTGGGACCTTCATATACGTCAATAACGTAATATAATCTAACCTAACCCAACCTATCATCTCGGCGGTAATATTTGACAACATTCCTGATCAGTTGGCCTCTACGTCTCCGTGGAACCTTCATATACATCAATAACGTAATATTACTTAACCTAACCCAACCTATCATCTCGGCGGTAATATTTGACAACATTCCTGGCGAGTTGGCCTCTACGTTTCCGTGGGGCCTTCATATACATCAATAACGTAATATAACCAAACCTAACCCAACCTAACATCTCGGCGGTAATATTTGACAACATTCCTGGCGAGTTGGTCTCTACGCCTCCGTGCGACCTTCATATACATCAATAACGTAATTTAACGTAACCTGAACCAACCTATCATCTCGGCGGTAATATTTGACAACATTCCTGGCGAGTTGAGCTCTACGTCTCCGTGGGACCTTCATATACATCAATAACGTAATATCACCTAACCTAACCCAACCTAAGATCTCGGCACTAATATTTGACAACATTCCTGGCGAGTTGGCCTCTACGTCTCTATGGGAATTTTATATACATCAATAACGTAATATAACCTAACCTAACCCAACCTAACATCTCGGCGGTAATATTTGACAACATTCCTGGCGAGTTGGCCTCTACCTCTCCGTGGGACCTTCATATACGTCAATAACGTAATATAATCTAACCTAACCCAACCTATCATCTCGGCGGTAATATTTGACAACATTCCTGATCAGTTGGCCTCTACGTCTCCGTGGAACCTTCATATACATCAATAACGTAATATAACTTAACCTAACCCAACCTATCATCTCGGCGGTAATATTTGACAACATTCCTGGCGAGTTGGCCTCTACGTTTCCGTGGGGCCTTCATATACATCAATAACGTAATATAACCAAACCTAACCCAACCTAACATCTCGGCGGTAATATTTGACAACATTCCTGGCGAGTTGGTCTCTACGCCTCCGTGCCACCTTCATATACATCAATAACGTAATATAACCTAACCTAACCCAACCTAACATATCGGCGGTAATATTTGACAACATTCCTGACGAGTTGGCCTCTACGTCTCCGTGGGAACTTCATATACATCAATAACGTAATATAGCCTAACCTATCCCAACCTAACATCTCGGCACTAATATTTGACAACATTCCTGGCGAGTTGGCCTCTACCTCTCCGTGGGACCTTCATATACATCAATAACGTAATATAACGTAACCTAAACCAACCTATCATATCGGCGGTTATATTTGACAATATTCCTGGCGAGTTGGCCTCTACGTCTCCGTGCGACCTTCATATACATCAATAACGTAATATAACCTAACCTAACCCAACATATCATCTCGGCGGTAATATTTGACAACATTCCTGACGAGTTGGCCTCTACCTCTCCGTGGGACCTTCATATACATCAATAACGTAATATAACCTAACCTGAAGCAACCTATCATCTCGGCAGTAATATTTGACAACATTCGTGGCGAGTTGAGTTCTACGTCTCCGTGGGACCTTCATATACATCAATAACGTAATATCACCTAACCTAACCCAACCTAACATCTCGGCCGTAATATTTGACAACATTCCTGGCGAGTTGGCTTCTACGTCTCCGTGGGGCCTTCATATACATCAATAACGTAATATAACCAAACCTAACCCAACCTAACATCTCGGCGGTAATATTTGACAACATTCCTGGTCAGTTGGCCTCTACGTCTCCGTGGAACCTTCATATACATCAAATTCGTAATATAACTTAACCTAACCCAACCTATCATCTCGGCGGTAATATTTGACAACATTCCTGGCGAGTTTGCCTCTACGCTTCCGTGGGGCCTTCATATACATCAAGAACGTAATATAACCAAACCTAACCCAACCTAACATCTCGGCGGTAATATTTGACAACATACCTGGCGAGTTGGTCTCTACGCTTCCGTGCGACCTTCATATACATCAATAACGTAATATAACCTAACCTGAACCAACCTATCATCTCGGAGGTAATATTTGACAACATTCCTGACGAGTTGGCCTCTACGTCTCCGTGGGACCTTCATATACATCAATAACGTAATATAACCTAACCTAACCCAACCTATCGTATCGGCGGTAATATTTTACAATATTTCTGGCGAGTTGGCCTCTACGTCTCCGTGGGGCCTTCATATACATCAATAACGTAATATAACCTAACCTAACCCAACCTAACATCTCGGCGGTAATATTTGACAACATTCCTGGCGAGTTGGCCTCTACGTCTCCGTGGGGCATTCATATACATCAATAACGTAATATAACCAAACCTAACCCAACCTAACATCTCGGCGGTAATATTTGACAACATTCCTGGCCAGTTGGCCTCTACCTCTCCGTGGGACCTTCATATACGTCAATAACGTAATATAATCTAACCTAACCCAACCTATCACCTCGGCGGTAATATTTGACAACATTCCTGGTCAGTTGGCCTCTACGTCTCCGTGGAACCTTCATATACATCAATAACGAAATATAACTTAACCTAACCCAACCTATCATCTCGGCGGGAATATTTGACAACATTCCAGGCGAGTTGGCCTCTACCTCTCCGTGAGACCTTCATATACATCAATAACGTAATATAACCTAACCTAACCCAACCTATCATCTCGGCGGTAATACTTGACAACATTCCTGGCGAGTTGGCCTCTACCTCTCCGTGGGACCTTCATATACGTCAATAACGTAATATAATCTAACCTAACCCAACCTATCATCTCGGCGGTAATATTTGACAACATTCCTGGCGAGTTGGCCCCTACGTTTCCGTGGGGCCTTCATATACATCAATAACGTAATATAACGAAACCTAACCCAACCTAACATCTCGGCGGTAATATTTGACAACATTACTGGCGAGTTGGTCTCTACCTCTCCGTGGGACCTTCATATACGTCAATAACGTAATATAATCTAACCTAACCCAACCTATCATCTCGGCGGTAATATTTGACAACATTCCTGGTCAGTTGGCCTCTACGTCTCCGTGGAACCTTCATATACATCAATAACGTAATATAACCTAACCTAACCCAACCTATCATCTCGGCGGTAATATTTGACAACATTCCTGGCGAGTTGGCCTCTACCTCTCCGCGAGACCTTCATATACATCAATAACGTAATATAACCTAACCTAACCCAACCTATCATCTCGGCGGTAATACTTGACAACATTCCTGGCGAGTTGGCCTCTACGTCTCTGTGGGACCTTCATATACATCAATAACGTAATATAACCTAACCTAACCCAACCTATCGTATCGGCGGTAATATTTTACAATATTCCTGGCGAGTTGGCCTCTACGTCTCCGTGGGACCTTCATATACATCAATAACATAATATCACCTAACCTAACCCAACCTAAGATCTCGGCACTAATATTTGACAACATTCCTGGCGAGTTGGCCTCTACGTCTCCGTGGGACCTTCATATACATCAATAACGTATATAACCTAACCTAAACCAACCTAACATCCCGGCACTAATATTTGACAACATTCCTAGCGAGTTGGACTCTATCTCTCCGTGCGACCTTCATATACATCAATAACGTAATTTAACCTAACCTAACCCAACCTATCATCTCGGCGGTAATATTTGACAACATTCCTGGTCAGTTGGCCTCTACGTCTCCGTGGAACCTTCATATACATCAATAACGTAATATAACTTAACCTAACCCAACCTATCATCTCGGCGGTAATATTTGACAACATTCCTGTCGAGTTGGCCTCTACGTTTCCGTGGGGCCTTCATATACATCAATAACGTAATATAACCAAACCTAACCCAACCTAACTTCTCGGCGGTAATATTTGACAACATTCCTGGCGAGTTGGTCTCTACGTCTCCGTGGGACCTTCATATACATCAATAACGTAATATCACCTAACCTAACCCAACCCAAGATCTCGGCACTAATATTTGACAACATTCCTGGCGAGTTGGCCTCTACCTCTCCGTGGGACCTTCATATACGTCAATAACGTAATATAATCTAACCTAACCCAACCTATCATCTCGGCGGTAATATTTGACAACATTCCTGATCAGTTGGCCTCTACGTCTCCGTGGAACCTTCATATACATCAATAACGTAATATAACTTAACCTATCCCAACCTATCATCTCGGCGGTAATATTTGACAATATTCCTGGCGAGTTGGCCTCTACGTCTCCGTGGGACATTCATATACATCAATAACGTAATATAGCCTAACCTATCCCAACCTAACATCTCGGCGGTAATATTTGACAACATTCCTGGCGAGTTGGCCTCTACGTCTCCGTGGGGCCTTCATATACATCAATAACGTAATATAACCTAACCTAACCCAACCTAACATCTCGGCGGTAATATCTGACGACATTCCTGGTCAGTTGGCCTCTACGTCCCCGTGGAACCTTCATATACATCAATAACGTAATATAACTTAACCTAACCCAACCTATCATCTCGGCGGTAATATTTGACAACATTCCTGGCGAGTTGGCCTCTACGTTTCCGTGGGGCCTTCATATACATCAATAACGTAATATAACCAAACCTAACCCAACCTAATATCTCGGCGGTAATATTTGACAACATTCCTGGCGAGTTGGTCTCTACGCCTCCGTGCGACCTTCTTATACATCAATAACGTAATTTAACCTAACCTGAACCAACCTATCATCTCGGCGGTAATATTTGACAACATTCCTGGCGAGTTGAGCTCTACGTCTCCGTGGGACCTTCATATACATCAATAACGTAATATCACCTAACCTAACCCAACCTAAGATCTCGGCACTAATATTTGACAACATTCCTGGCGAGTTGGCCTCTACGTCTCTGTGGGAATTTTATATACATCAATAACGTAATATAACCTAACCTAACCCAACCTAACATCTCGGCGGTAATATTTGACAACATTCCTGGCGAGTTGGCCTCTACCTCTCCGTGGGACCTTCATATACGTCAATAACGTAATATAATCTAACCTAACCCAACCTATCATCTCGGCGGTAATATTTGACAACATTCCTGATCAGTTGGCCTCTACGTCTCCGTGGAACCTTCATATACATCAATAACGTAATATTACTTAACCTAACCCAACCTATCATCTCGGCGGTAATATTTGACAACATTCCTGGCGAGTTGGCCTCTACGTTTCCGTGGGGCCTTCATATACATCAATAACGTAATATAACCAAACCTAACCCAACCTAACATCTCGGCGGTAATATTTGACAACATTCCTGGCGAGTTGGTCTCTACGCCTCCGTGCGACCTTCATATACATCAATAACGTAATTTAACGTAACCTGAACCAACCTATCATCTCGGCGGTAATATTTGACAACATTCCTGGCGAGTTGAGCTCTACGTCTCCGTGGGACCTTCATATACATCAATAACGTAATATCACCTAACCTAACCCAACCTAAGATCTCGGCACTAATATTTGACAACATTCCTGGCGAGTTGGCCTCTACGTCTCTATGGGAATTTTATATACATCAATAACGTAATATAACCTAACCTAACCCAACCTAACATCTCGGCGGTAATATTTGACAACATTCCTGGCGAGTTGGCCTCTACCTCTCCGTGGGACCTTCATATACGTCAATAACGTAATATAATCTAACCTAACCCAACCTATCATCTCGGCGGTAATATTTGACAACATTCCTGATCAGTTGGCCTCTACGTCTCCGTGGAACCTTCATATACATCAATAACGTAATATAACTTAACCTAACCCAACCTATCATCTCGGCGGTAATATTTGACAACATTCCTGGCGAGTTGGCCTCTACGTTTCCGTGGGGCCTTCATATACATCAATAACGTAATATAACCAAACCTAACCCAACCTAACATCTCGGCGGTAATATTTGACAACATTCCTGGCGAGTTGGTCTCTACGCCTCCGTGCCACCTTCATATACATCAATAACGTAATATAACCTAACCTAACCCAACCTAACATATCGGCGGTAATATTTGACAACATTCCTGACGAGTTGGCCTCTACGTCTCCGTGGGAACTTCATATACATCAATAACGTAATATAGCCTAACCTATCCCAACCTAACATCTCGGCACTAATATTTGACAACATTCCTGGCGAGTTGGCCTCTACCTCTCCGTGGGACCTTCATATACATCAATAACGTAATATAACGTAACCTAAACCAACCTATCATATCGGCGGTTATATTTGACAATATTCCTGGCGAGTTGGCCTCTATGTCTCCGTGCGACCTTCATATACATCAATAACGTAATATAACCTAACCTAACCCAACATATCATCTCGGCGGTAATATTTGACAACATTCCTGACGAGTTGGCCTCTACCTCTCCGTGGGACCTTCATATACATCAATAACGTAATATAACCTAACCTGAAGCAACCTATCATCTCGGCAGTAATATTTGACAACATTCGTGGCGAGTTGAGTTCTACGTCTCCGTGGGACCTTCATATACATCAATAACGTAATATCACCTAACCTAACCCAACCTAACATCTCGGCGGTAATATTTGACAACATTCCTGGCGAGTTGGCTTCTACGTCTCCGTGGGGCCTTCATATACATCAATAACGTAATATAACCAAACCTAACCCAACCTAACATCTCGGCGGTAATATTTGACAACATTCCTGGTCAGTTGGCCTCTACGTCTCCGTGGAACCTTCATATACATCAAATTCGTAATATAACTTAACCTAACCCAACCTATCATCTCGGCGGTAATATTTGACAACATTCCTGGCGAGTTTGCCTCTACGCTTCCGTGGGGCCTTCATATACATCAAGAACGTAATATAACCAAACCTAACCCAACCTAACATCTCGGCGGTAATATTTGACAACATACCTGGCGAGTTGGTCTCTACGCTTCCGTGCGACCTTCATATACATCAATAACGTAATATAACCTAACCTGAACCAACCTATCATCTCGGAGGTAATATTTGACAACATTCCTGACGAGTTGGCCTCTACGTCTCCGTGGGACCTTCATATACATCAATAACGTAATATAACCTAACCTAACCCAACCTATCGTATCGGCGGTAATATTTTACAATATTTCTGGCGAGTTGGCCTCTACGTCTCCGTGGGGCCTTCATATACATCAATAACGTAATATAACCTAACCTAACCCAACCTAACATCTCGGCGGTAATATTTGACAACATTCCTGGCGAGTTGGCCTCTACGTCTCCGTGGGGCATTCATATACATCAATAACGTAATATAACCAAACCTAACCCAACCTATCATCTCGGCGGTAATATTTGACAACATTCCTGGTCAGTTGGCCTCTACGTCTCCGTGGAACCTTCATATACATCAATAACGTAATATAACCTAACCTAACCCAACCTATCATCTCGGCGGTAATATTTGACAACATTCCTGGCGAGTTGGCCTCTACCTCTCCGCGAGACCTTCATATACATCAATAACGTAATATAACCTAACCTAACCCAACCTATCATCTCGGCGGTAATACTTGACAACATTCCTGGCGAGTTGGCCTCTACGTCTCTGTGGGACCTTCATATACATCAATAACGTAATATAACCTAACCTAACCCAACCTATCGTATCGGCGGTAATATTTTACAATATTCCTGGCGAGTTGGCCTCTACGTCTCCGTGGGACCTTCATATACATCAATAACATAATATCACCTAACCTAACCCAACCTAAGATCTCGGCACTAATATTTGACAACATTCCTGGCGAGTTGGCCTCTACGTCTCCGTGGGACCTTCATATACATCAATAACGTATATAACCTAACCTAACCCAACCTAACATCTCGGCACTAATATTTGACAACATTCCTGGCGAGTTGGCCTCTATCTCTCCGTGGGACCTTCATATACATCAATAACGTAATATCACCTAACCTGAAGCAACCTAACATCTCGGCGGTAATATTTGACAACATTCCTGGCGAGTTGGCCTCTACGTCTCCGTGGGGCCTTCATATACATCAATAACGTAATATAACCTAACCTAACCCAACCTAACATCTCGGCGGTAATATTTGACAACATTCCTGGTCAGTTGGCCTCTACGTCTCCGTGGAACCTTCATATACATCAAATTCGTAATATAACTTAACCTAACCCAACCTATCATCTCGGCGGTAATATTTGACAACATTCCTGGCGAGTTTGCCTCTACGCTTCCGTGGGGCCTTCATATACATCAAGAACGTAATATAACCAAACCTAACCCAACCTAACATCTCGGCGGTAATATTTGACAACATACCTGGCGAGTTGGTCTCTACGCTTCCGTGCGACCTTCATATACATCAATAACGTAATATAACCTAACCTGAACCAACCTATCATCTCGGAGGTAATATTTGACAACATTCCTGACGAGTTGGCCTCTACGTCTCCGTGGGACCTTCATATACATCAATAACGTAATATAACCTAACCTAACCCAACCTATCGTATCGGCGGTAATATTTTACAATATTTCTGGCGAGTTGGCCTCTACGTCTCCGTGGGGCCTTCATATACATCAATAACGTAATATAACCTAACCTAACCCAACCTAACATCTCGGCGGTAATATTTGACAACATTCCTGGCGAGTTGGCCTCTACGTCTCCGTGGGGCATTCATATACATCAATAACGTAATATAACCAAACCTAACCCAACCTAACATCTCGGCGGTAATATTTGACAACATTCCTGGCCAGTTGGCCTCTACCTCTCCGTGGGACCTTCATATACGTCAATAACGTAATATAATCTAACCTAACCCAACCTATCATCTCGGCGGTAATATTTGACAACATTCCTGGTCAGTTGGCCTCTACGTCTCCGTGGAACCTTCATATACATCAATAACGTAATATAACCTAACCTAACCCAACCTATCATCTCGGCGGTAATATTTGACAACATTCCTGGCGAGTTGGCCTCTACCTCTCCGCGAGACCTTCATATACATCAATAACGTAATATAACCTAACCTAACCCAACCTATCATCTCGGCGGTAATACTTGACAACATTCCTGGCGAGTTGGCCTCTACGTCTCTGTGGGACCTTCATATACATCAATAACGTAATATAACCTAACCTAACCCAACCTATCGTATCGGCGGTAATATTTTACAATATTCCTGGCGAGTTGGCCTCTACGTCTCCGTGGGACCTTCATATACATCAATAACATAATATCACCTAACCTAACCCAACCTAAGATCTCGGCACTAATATTTGACAACATTCCTGGCGAGTTGGCCTCTACGTCTCCGTGGGACCTTCATATACATCAATAACGTATATAACCTAACCTAACCCAACCTAACATCTCGGCACTAATATTTGACAACATTCCTGGCGAGTTGGCCTCTATCTCTCCGTGGGACCTTCATATACATCAATAACGTAATATAACCTAACCTGAAGCAACCTAACATCTCGGCGGTAATATTTGACAACATTCCTGGCGAGTTGGCCTCTACGTCTCCGTGGGGCCTTCATATACATCAATAACGTAATATAACCTAACCTAACCCAACCTAACATCTCGGCGGTAATATTTGACAACATTCCTGGCGAGTTGGCTTCTACGTCTCCGTGGGGCCTTCATATACATCAATAACGTAATATAACCAAACCTAACCCAACCTAACATCTCGGCGGTAATATTTGACAACATTCTTGGCGAGTTGGTCTCTACGCATCCGTGCGGCCTTGATATACATCAATAACGTAATATAACCTAACCTGAACCAAAATATCATCTCGGCGTTAATATTTGACAACATTCCTGCGAGTTGAGCTCTACGTCTCCGTGGGACCTTCATATACATCAATAACGTAATATCACCTAACCTAACCCAACCTAAGATCTCGGCACTAATATTTGACAACATTCCTGGCCAGTTGGCCTCTACCTCTCCGTGGGACCTTCATATACGTCAATAACGTAATATAATCTAACCTAACCCAACCTATCATCTCGGCGGTAATATTTGACAACATTCCTGGTCAGTTGGCCTCTACGTCTCCGTGGAACCTTCATATACATCAATAACGTAATATAACCTAACCTAACCCAACCTATCATCTCGGCGGTAATATTTGACAACATTCCTGGCGAGTTGGCCTCTACCTCTCCGCGAGACCTTCATATACATCAATAACGTAATATAACCTAACCTAACCCAACCTATCATCTCGGCGGTAATACTTGACAACATTCCTGGCGAGTTGGCCTCTACGTCTCTGTGGGACCTTCATATACATCAATAACGTAATATAACCTAACCTAACCCAACCTATCGTATCGGCGGTAATATTTTACAATATTCCTGGCGAGTTGGCCTCTACGTCTCCGTGGGACCTTCATATACATCAATAACATAATATCACCTAACCTAACCCAACCTAAGATCTCGGCACTAATATTTGACAACATTCCTGGCGAGTTGGCCTCTACGTCTCCGTGGGACCTTCATATACATCAATAACGTATATAACCTAACCTAACCCAACCTAACATCTCGGCACTAATATTTGACAACATTCCTGGCGAGTTGGCCTCTATCTCTCCGTGGGACCTTCATATACATCAATAACGTAATATAACCTAACCTGAAGCAACCTAACATCTCGGCGGTAATATTTGACAACATTCCTGGCGAGTTGGCCTCTACGTCTCCGTGGGGCCTTCATATACATCAATAACGTAATATAACCTAACCTAACCCAACCTAACATCTCGGCGGTAATATTTGACAACATTCCTGGCGAGTTGGCTTCTACGTCTCCGTGGGGCCTTCATATACATCAATAACGTAATATAACCAAACCTAACCCAACCTAACATCTCGGCGGTAATATTTGACAACATTCTTGGCGAGTTGGTCTCTACGCATCCGTGCGGCCTTCATATACATCAATAACGTAATATAACCTAACCTGAACCAAAATATCATCTCGGCGTTAATATTTGACAACATTCCTGCGAGTTGAGCTCTACGTCTCCGTGGGACCTTCATATACATCAATAACGTAATATCACCTAACCTAACCCAACCTAAGATCTCGGCACTAATATTTGACAACATTCCTGGCGAGTTGGCCTCTACGTCTCTGTGGGAATTTTATATACATCAATAACGTAATATAACGTAACCTAACCCAACCTAACATCTCGGCGGTAATATTTGACAACATTCCTGGCGAGTGGGCCTCTATGTTTCCGTGGGACCTTTATATACATCAATAACGTAATATAACGTAACCTAAACCAACCTATCATATCGGCGGTAATATTTGAAAACATTCCTGTCGATGTTGGCCTCTACGTCTCCGTGTGACTTTTATATACATCAAAACGTAATTTAACCTAACCTAACCCAACGTAACATCTCGGCGGTAATATTTGACAACATTCCTGGGGAGTTGGCATCTACGTGTCCGTCGGACATTCATATACATAAATAACGTAATATCACCTAACCTAACCCAACCTAAGATCTCGGCACTAATATTTGACAACATTCCTGGCTTGACGGTCTCTACGTCTCCGTGGGACCTTCATATACATCAATAACGTAATATAACGTAACCTAAACCAACCTATCATATCGGCGGTAATATTTGACAATATTCCTGGCGAGTTGGCCTCTACGTCTCCGTGGGACCTTCATATACATCAATAACGTAATATAGCCTAACCTATCCCAACCTAACATCTCGGCGGTAATATTTGACAACATTCCTGGCGAGTTGGCCTCTACGTCTCCGTGGGGCCTTCATATACATCAATAACGTAATATAACCTAACCTAACCCAACCTAACATCTCGGCGGTAATATCTGACGACATTCCTGGTCAGTTGGCCTCTACGTCCCCGTGGAACCTTCATATACATCAATAACGTAATATAACTTAACCTAACCCAACCTATCATCTCGGCGGTAATATTTGACAACATTCCTGGCGAGTTGGCCTCTACGTTTCCGTGGGGCCTTCATATACATCAATAACGTAATATAACCAAACCTAACCCAACCTAATATCTCGGCGGTAATATTTGACAACATTCCTGGCGAGTTGGTCTCTACGCCTCCGTGCGACCTTCATATACATCAATAACGTAATTTAACCTAACCTGAACCAACCTATCATCTCGGCGGTAATATTTGACAACATTCCTGGCGAGTTGAGCTCTACGTCTCCGTGGGACCTTCATATACATCAATAACGTAATATCACCTAACCTAACCCAACCTAAGATCTCGGCACTAATATTTGACAACATTCCTGGCGAGTTGGCCTCTACGTCTCTGTGGGAATTTTATATACATCAATAACGTAATATAACCTAACCTAACCCAACCTAACATCTCGGCGGTAATATTTGACAACATTCCTGGCGAGTTGGCCTCTACCTCTCCGTGGGACCTTCATATACGTCAATAACGTAATATAATCTAACCTAACCCAACCTATCATCTCGGCGGTAATATTTGACAACATTCCTGATCAGTTGGCCTCTACGTCTCCGTGGAACCTTCATATACATCAATAACGTAATATTACTTAACCTAACCCAACCTATCATCTCGGCGGTAATATTTGACAACATTCCTGGCGAGTTGGCCTCTACGTTTCCGTGGGGACTTCATATACATCAATAACGTAATATAACCAAACCTAACCCAACCTAACATCTCGGCGGTAATATTTGACAACATTCCTGGCGAGTTGGTCTCTACGCCTCCGTGCGACCTTCATATACATCAATAACGTAATTTAACCTAACCTGAACCAACCTATCATCTCGGCGGTAATATTTGACAACATTCCTGGCGAGTTGAGCTCTACGTCTCCGTGGGACCTTCATATACATCAATAACGTAATATCACCTAACCTAACCCAACCTAAGATCTCGGCACTAATATTTGACAACATTCCTGGCGAGTTGGCCTCTACGTCTCTATGGGAATTTTATATACATCAATAACGTAATATAACCTAACCTAACCCAACCTAACATCTCGGCGATAATATTTGACAACATTCCTGGCGAGTTGGCCTCTACCTCTCCGTGGGACCTTCATATACGTCAATAACGTAATATAATCTAACCTAACCCAACCTATCATCTCGGCGGTAATATTTGACAACATTCCTGATCAGTTGGCCTCTACGTCTCCGTGGAACCTTCATATACATCAATAACGTAATATAACTTAACCTAACCCAACCTATCATCTCGGCGGTAATATTTGACAAAATTCCTGGCGAGTTGGCCTCTACGTTTCCGTGGGGCCTTCATATACATCAATAACGTAATATAACCAAACCTAACCCAACCTAAAATCTCGGCGGTAATATATGACAACATTCCTGGCGAGTTGGTCTCTACGCCTCCGTGCGACCTTCATATACATCAATAACGTAATTTAACCTAACCTGAACCAACCTATCATCTCGGCGGTAATATTTGACAACATTCCTGGCGAGTTGAGCTCTACGTCTCCGTGGGACCTTCATATACATCAATAACGTAATATCACCTAACCTAACCCAACCTAAGATCTCGGCACTAATATTTGACAACATTCCTGGCGAGTTGGCCTCTACGTCTCTATGGGAATTTTATATACATCAATAACGTAATATAACCTAACCTAACCCAACCTAACATCTCGGCGATAATATTTGACAACATTCCTGGCGAGTTGGCCTCTACCTCTCCGTGGGACCTTCATATACGTCAATAACGTAATATAATCTAACCTAACCCAACCTATCATCTCGGCGGTAATATTTGACAACATTCCTGATCAGTTGGCCTCTACGTCTCCGTGGAACCTTCATATACATCAATAACGTAATATAACTTAACCTAACCCAACCTATCATCTCGGCGGTAATATTTGACAAAATTCCTGGCGAGTTGGCCTCTACGTTTCCGTGGGGCCTTCATATACATCAATAACGTAATATAACCAAACCTAACCCAACCTAACATCTCGGCGGTAATATTTGACAACATTCCTGGCGAGTTGGTCTCTACGCCTCCGTGCGACCTTCATATACATCACTAACGTAATATAACCTAACCTAACCCAACCTAACATATCGGCGGTAATATTTGACAACATTCCTGACGAGTTGGCCTCTACGTCTCCGTGGGAACTTCATATACATCAATAACGTAATATAGCCTAACCTATCCCAACCTAACATCTAGGCACTAATATTTGACAACATTCCTGGCGAGTTGGCCTCTACCTCTCCGTGGGACCTTCATATACATCAATAACGTAATATAACGTAACCTGAACCAACCTATCATCTCGGAGGTAATATTTGACAACATTCCTGACGAGTTGGCCTCTACGTCTCCGTGGGACCTTCATATACATCAATAACGTAATATAACCTAACCTAACCCAACCTATCGTATCGGCGGTAATATTTTACAATATTTCTGGCGAGTTGGCCTCTACGTCTCCGTGGGGCCTTCATATACATCAATAACGTAATATAACCTAACCTAACCCAACCTAACATCTCGGCGGTAATATTTGACAACATTCCTGGCGAGTTGGCCTCTACGTCTCCGTGGGGCATTCATATACATCAATAACGTAATATAACCAAACCTAACCCAACCTAACATCTCGGCGGTAATATTTGACAACATTCCTGGCCAGTTGGCCTCTACCTCTCCGTGGGACCTTCATATACGTCAATAACGTAATATAATCTAACCTAACCCAACCTATCATCTCGGCGGTAATATTTGACAACATTCCTGGTCAGTTGGCCTCTACGTCTCCGTGGAACCTTCATATACATCAATAACGTAATATAACCTAACCTAACCCAACCTATCATCTCGGCGGTAATATTTGACAACATTCCTGGCGAGTTGGCCTCTACCTCTCCGCGAGACCTTCATATACATCAATAACGTAATATAACCTAACCTAACCCAACCTATCATCTCGGCGGTAATACTTGACAACATTCCTGGCGAGTTGGCCTCTACGTCTCTGTGGGACCTTCATATACATCAATAACGTAATATAACCTAACCTAACCCAACCTATCGTATCGGCGGTAATATTTTACAATATTCCTGGCGAGTTGGCCTCTACGTCTCCGTGGGACCTTCATATACATCAATAACATAATATCACCTAACCTAACCCAACCTAAGATCTCGGCACTAATATTTGACAACATTCCTGGCGAGTTGGCCTCTACGTCTCCGTGGGACCTTCATATACATCAATAACGTATATAACCTAACCTAACCCAACCTAACATCTCGGCACTAATATTTGACAACATTCCTGGCGAGTTGGCCTCTATCTCTCCGTGGGACCTTCATATACATCAATAACGTAATATAACCTAACCTGAAGCAACCTAACATCTCGGCGGTAATATTTGACAACATTCCTGGCGAGTTGGCCTCTACGTCTCCGTGGGGCCTTCATATACATCAATAACGTAATATAACCTAACCTAACCCAACCTAACATCTCGGCGGTAATATTTGACAACATTCCTGGCGAGTTGGCTTCTACGTCTCCGTGGGGCCTTCATATACATCAATAACGTAATATAACCAAACCTAACCCAACCTAACATCTCGGCGGTAATATTTGACAACATTCTTGGCGAGTTGGTCTCTACGCATCCGTGCGGCCTTCATATACATCAATAACGTAATATAACCTAACCTGAACCAAAATATCATCTCGGCGTTAATATTTGACAACATTCCTGCGAGTTGAGCTCTACGTCTCCGTGGGACCTTCATATACATCAATAACGTAATATCACCTAACCTAACCCAACCTAAGATCTCGGCACTAATATTTGACAACATTCCTGGCCAGTTGGCCTCTACCTCTCCGTGGGACCTTCATATACGTCAATAACGTAATATAATCTAACCTAACCCAACCTATCATCTCGGCGGTAATATTTGACAACATTCCTGGTCAGTTGGCCTCTACGTCTCCGTGGAACCTTCATATACATCAATAACGTAATATAACCTAACCTAACCCAACCTATCATCTCGGCGGTAATATTTGACAACATTCCTGGCGAGTTGGCCTCTACCTCTCCGCGAGACCTTCATATACATCAATAACGTAATATAACCTAACCTAACCCAACCTATCATCTCGGCGGTAATACTTGACAACATTCCTGGCGAGTTGGCCTCTACGTCTCTGTGGGACCTTCATATACATCAATAACGTAATATAACCTAACCTAACCCAACCTATCGTATCGGCGGTAATATTTTACAATATTCCTGGCGAGTTGGCCTCTACGTCTCCGTGGGACCTTCATATACATCAATAACATAATATCACCTAACCTAACCCAACCTAAGATCTCGGCACTAATATTTGACAACATTCCTGGCGAGTTGGCCTCTACGTCTCCGTGGGACCTTCATATACATCAATAACGTATATAACCTAACCTAACCCAACCTAACATCTCGGCACTAATATTTGACAACATTCCTGGCGAGTTGGCCTCTATCTCTCCGTGGGACCTTCATATACATCAATAACGTAATATAACCTAACCTGAAGCAACCTAACATCTCGGCGGTAATATTTGACAACATTCCTGGCGAGTTGGCCTCTACGTCTCCGTGGGGCCTTCATATACATCAATAACGTAATATAACCTAACCTAACCCAACCTAACATCTCGGCGGTAATATTTGACAACATTCCTGGCGAGTTGGCTTCTACGTCTCCGTGGGGCCTTCATATACATCAATAACGTAATATAACCAAACCTAACCCAACCTAACATCTCGGCGGTAATATTTGACAACATTCTTGGCGAGTTGGTCTCTACGCATCCGTGCGGCCTTCATATACATCAATAACGTAATATAACCTAACCTGAACCAAAATATCATCTCGGCGTTAATATTTGACAACATTCCTGCGAGTTGAGCTCTACGTCTCCGTGGGACCTTCATATACATCAATAACGTAATATCACCTAACCTAACCCAACCTAAGATCTCGGCACTAATATTTGACAACATTCCTGGCGAGTTGGCCTCTACGTCTCTGTGGGAATTTTATATACATCAATAACGTAATATAACGTAACGTAACCCAACCTAACATCTCGGCGGTAATATTTGACAACATTCCTGGCGAGTGGGCCTCTATGTTTCCGTGGGACCTTTATATACATCAATAACGTAATATAACGTAACCTAAACCAACCTATCATATCGGCGGTAATATTTGAAAACATTCCTGTCGATGTTGGCCTCTACGCCTCCGTGTGACTTTTATATACATCAAAACGTAATTTAACCTAACCTAACCCAACGTAACATCTCGGCGGTAATATTTGACAACATTCCTGGCGAGTTGGTCTCTACGCCTCCGTGCGACCTTCATATACATCAATAACGTAATTTAACCTAACCTGAACCAACCTATCATCTCGGCGGTAATATTTGACAACATTCCTGCGAGTTGAGCTCTACGTCTCCGTGGGACCTTCATATACATCAATAACGTAATATCACCTAACCTAACCCAACCTAAGATCTCGGCACTAATATTTGACAACATTCCTGGCGAGTTGGCCTCTACGTCTCTGTGGGAATTTTATATACATCAATAACGTAATATAACGTAACCTAACCCAACCTAACATCTCGGCGGTAATATTTGACAACATTCCTGGCGAGTGGGCCTCTATGTTTCCGTGGGACCTTTATATACATCAATAACGTAATATAACGTAACCTAAACCAACCTATCATATCGGCGGTAATATTTGAAAACATTCCTGTCGATGTTGGCCTCTACGTCTCCGTGTGACTTTTATATACATCAAAACGTAATTTAACCTAACCTAACCCAACGTAACATCTCGGCGGTAATATTTGACAACATTCCTGGGGAGTTGGCATCTACGTGTCCGTCGGACATTCATATACATAAATAACGTAATATCACCTAACCTAACCCAACCTAAGATCTCGGCACTAATATTTGACAACATTCCTGGCTTGACGGTCTCTACGTCTCCGTGGGACCTTCATATACATCAATAACGTAATATAACGTAACCTAAACCAACCTATCATATCGGCGGTAATATTTGACAATATTCCTGGCGAGTTGGCCTCTACGTCTCCGTGGGACCTTCATATACATCAATAACGTAATATAGCCTAACCTATCCCAACCTAACATCTCGGCGGTAATATTTGACAACATTCCTGGCGAGTTGGCCTCTACGTCTCCGTGGGGCCTTCATATACATCAATAACGTAATATAACCTAACCTAACCCAACCTAACATCTCGGCGGTAATATCTGACGACATTCCTGGTCAGTTGGCCTCTACGTCCCCGTGGAACCTTCATATACATCAATAACGTAATATAACTTAACCTAACCCAACCTATCATCTCGGCGGTAATATTTGACAACATTCCTGGCGAGTTGGCCTCTACGTTTCCGTGGGGCCTTCATATACATCAATAACGTAATATAACCAAACCTAACCCAACCTAATATCTCGGCGGTAATATTTGACAACATTCCTGGCGAGTTGGTCTCTACGCCTCCGTGCGACCTTCATATACATCAATAACGTAATTTAACCTAACCTGAACCAACCTATCATCTCGGCGGTAATATTTGACAACATTCCTGGCGAGTTGAGCTCTACGTCTCCGTGGGACCTTCATATACATCAATAACGTAATATCACCTAACCTAACCCAACCTAAGATCTCGGCACTAATATTTGACAACATTCCTGGCGAGTTGGCCTCTACGTCTCTGTGGGAATTTTATATACATCAATAACGTAATATAACCTAACCTAACCCAACCTAACATCTCGGCGGTAATATTTGACAACATTCCTGGCGAGTTGGCCTCTACCTCTCCGTGGGACCTTCATATACGTCAATAACGTAATATAATCTAACCTAACCCAACCTATCATCTCGGCGGTAATATTTGACAACATTCCTGATCAGTTGGCCTCTACGTCTCCGTGGAACCTTCATATACATCAATAACGTAATATTACTTAACCTAACCCAACCTATCATCTCGGCGGTAATATTTGACAACATTCCTGGCGAGTTGGCCTCTACGTTTCCGTGGGGACTTCATATACATCAATAACGTAATATAACCAAACCTAACCCAACCTAACATCTCGGCGGTAATATTTGACAACATTCCTGGCGAGTTGGTCTCTACGCCTCCGTGCGACCTTCATATACATCAATAACGTAATTTAACCTAACCTGAACCAACCTATCATCTCGGCGGTAATATTTGACAACATTCCTGGCGAGTTGAGCTCTACGTCTCCGTGGGACCTTCATATACATCAATAACGTAATATCACCTAACCTAACCCAACCTAAGATCTCGGCACTAATATTTGACAACATTCCTGGCGAGTTGGCCTCTACGTCTCTATGGGAATTTTATATACATCAATAACGTAATATAACCTAACCTAACCCAACCTAACATCTCGGCGATAATATTTGACAACATTCCTGGCGAGTTGGCCTCTACCTCTCCGTGGGACCTTCATATACGTCAATAACGTAATATAATCTAACCTAACCCAACCTATCATCTCGGCGGTAATATTTGACAACATTCCTGATCAGTTGGCCTCTACGTCTCCGTGGAACCTTCATATACATCAATAACGTAATATAACTTAACCTAACCCAACCTATCATCTCGGCGGTAATATTTGACAAAATTCCTGGCGAGTTGGCCTCTACGTTTCCGTGGGGCCTTCATATACATCAATAACGTAATATAACCAAACCTAACCCAACCTAACATCTCGGCGGTAATATTTGACAACATTCCTGGCGAGTTGGTCTCTACGCCTCCGTGCGACCTTCATATACATCACTAACGTAATATAACCTAACCTGAACCAACCTATCATCTCGGAGGTAATATTTGACAACATTCCTGACGAGTTGGCCTCTACGTCTCCGTGGGACCTTCATATACATCAATAACGTAATATAACCTAACCTAACCCATCCTAACATCTCGGCGGTAATATTTGACAACATTCCTGGCGAGTTGGCCTCTACGTCTCCGTGGGACCTTCATATACATCAATAACGTAATATAACCTAACCTAAACCAACCTATCATCTCGGCGGTAATATTTGACAACATTCCTGGCGAGTCGGCCTCTACGTCTCCGTGGGACCTTCATATACATCAATAACGTAATATAACCTAACCTAACCCAACATATCATCTCGGCGGTAATATTTGACAACATTCCTGACGAGTTGGCCTCTACCTCTCCGTGGGACCTTCATATACATCAATAACGTAATATAACCTAACCTGAAGCAACCTATCATCTCGGCAGTAATATTTGACAACATTCGTGGCGAGTTGAGTTCTACGTCTCCGTGGGACCTTCATATACATCAATAACGTAATATCACCTAACCTAACCCAACCTAACATCTCGGCGGTAATATTTGACAACATTCCTGGCGAGTTGGCTTCTACGTCTCCGTGGGGCCTTCATATACATCAATAACGTAATATAACCAAACCTAACCCAACCTAACATCTCGGCGGTAATATTTGACAACATTCCTGGTCAGTTGGCCTCTACGTCTCCGTGGAACCTTCATATACATCAAATTCGTAATATAACTTAACCTAACCCAACCTATCATCTCGGCGGTAATATTTGACAACATTCCTGGCGAGTTTGCCTCTACGCTTCCGTGGGGCCTTCATATACATCAAGAACGTAATATAACCAAACCTAACCCAACCTAACATCTCGGCGGTAATATTTGACAACATACCTGGCGAGTTGGTCTCTACGCTTCCGTGCGACCTTCATATACATCAATAACGTAATATAACCTAACCTGAACCAACCTATCATCTCGGAGGTAATATTTGACAACATTCCTGACGAGTTGGCCTCTACGTCTCCGTGGGACCTTCATATACATCAATAACGTAATATAACCTAACCTAACCCATCCTAACATCTCGGCGGTAATATTTGACAACATTCCTGGCGAGTTGGCCTCTACGTCTCCGTGGGACCTTCATATACATCAATAACGTAATATAACCTAACCTAAACCAACCTATCATCTCGGCGGTAATATTTGACAACATTCCTGGCGAGTCGGCCTCTACGTCTCCGTGGGACCTTCATATACATCAATAACGTAATATAACTTAACCTAACCCAACATATCATCTCGGCGGTAATATTTGACAACATTCCTGACGAGTTGGCCTCTACCTCTCCGTGGGACCTTCATATACATCAATAACGTAATATAACCTAACCTGAAGCAACCTATCGTCTCGGCAGTAATATTTGACAACATTCGTGGCGAATTGAGTTCTACGTCTCCGTGGGACCTTCATATACATCAATAACGTAATATCACCTAACCTAACCCAACCTGTCATCTCGGCGGTTATATTTGAAAACATTCCTGTCGAGTTGGCCGCTACGTCTCCGTGGGACTTTTATATACATCAATAACGTAATTTAACCTAACCTGACCCAACCTAACATCTCGGCGGTAATATTTGACAACATTCCTGGCGAGTTGGCCTCTACGTCTCCGTGGGGCCTTCATATACATCAATAACGTAATATAACGTAACCTAAACCAACCTATCATATCGGCGGTAATATTTGACAATATTCCTGGCGAGTTGGCCTCTACGTCTCCGTGGGACCTTCATATACATCAATAACGTAATATAACCTAACCTAACACAACCTAACATCTCGGCACTAATATTTGACAACATTCCTGGCTAGTTGGACTCTATCTCTCCTTGCGACCCTCATATACATCAATAACGTAATATAACCTAACCTAACCCAACATATCATCTCGGCGGTAATATTTGACAACATTCCTGACGAGTTGGCCTCTACCTCTCCGTGGGACCTTCATATACATCAATAACGTAATATAACCTAACCTGAAGCAACCTATCGTCTCGGCAGTAATATTTGACAACATTCGTGGCGAATTGAGTTCTACGTCTCCGTGGGACCTTCATATACATCAATAACGTAATATCACCTAACCTAACCCAACCTGTCATCTCGGCGGTTATATTTGAAAACATTCCTGTCGAGTTGGCCGCTACGTCTCCGTGGGACTTTTATATACATCAATAACGTAATTTAACCTAACCTGACCCAACCTAACATCTCGGCGGTAATATTTGACAACATTCCTGGCGAGTTGGCCTCTACGTCTCCGTGGGGCCTTCATATACATCAATAACGTAATATAACGTAACCTAAACCAACCTATCATATCGGCGGTAATATTTGACAATATTCCTGGCGAGTTGGCCTCTACGTCTCCGTGGGACCTTCATATACATCAATAACGTAATATAACCTAACCTAACACAACCTAACATCTCGGCACTAATATTTGACAACATTCCTGGCTAGTTGGACTCTATCTCTCCTTGCGACCCTCATATACATCAATAACGTAATATAACCTAACCTAACCCAACATATCATCTCGGCGGTAATATTTGACAACATTCCTGACGAGTTGGCCTCTACCTATCCGTGGGACCTTCATATACAACAATAACGTAATATAACCTAACCTGAAGCAACCTATCATCTCGGCTGTAATATTTGACAACATTCGTGGCGAGTTGAGTTCTACGTCTCCGTGGGACCATATACATCAATAACGTAATATCACCTAACCTAACCCAACCTGTCATCTCGGCGGTTATATTTGAAAACATTCCTGTCGAGTTGGCCTCTACGTCTCCGTGGGACTTTTATATTCATCAATAACGTAATTTAACCTAACCTGACCCAACCTAACATCTAGGCGGTAATATTTGACAACATTCCTGGCGAGTTGGCCTCTACGTTTCCGTGGGGCCTTCATATACATCAATAACGTAATATAACCAAGCCTAACCCAACCTAACATCTCGGCGGTAATATTTGAAAACATTCCTGGCGAGTTGGTCTCTACGCCTCCGTGCGACCTTCATATACATCAATAACGTAATTTAACCTAACCTGAACCAACCTATCATCTCGGCGGTAATATTTGACAACATTCCTGACGAGTTGGCCTCTACGTCTCCGTGGGACCTTCATATACATCAATAACGTAATATAACCTAACCTAACCCATCCTAACATCTCGGCGGTAATATTTGACAACATTCCTGGCGAGTTGGCCTCTACGTCTCCGTGGGACCTTCATATACATCAATAACGTAATATAACCTAACCTAAACCAACCTATCATCTCGGCGGTAATATTTGACAACATTCCTGGCGAGTCGGCCTCTACGTCTCCGTGGGACCTTCATATACATCAATAACGTAGTATAACTTAACCTAACCCAACATATCATCTCGGCGGTAATATTTGACAACATTCCTGACGAGTTGGCCTCTACCTCTCCGTGGGACCTTCATATACATCAATAACGTAATATAACCTAACCTGAAGCAACCTATCGTCTCGGCAGTAATATTTGACAACATTCGTGGCGAATTGAGTTCTACGTCTCCGTGGGACCTTCATATACATCAATAACGTAATATCACCTAACCTAACCCAACCTGTCATCTCGGCGGTTATATTTGAAAACATTCCTGTCGAGTTGGCCGCTACGTCTCCGTGGGACTTTTATATACATCAATAACGTAATTTAACCTAACCTGACCCAACCTAACATCTCGGCGGTAATACTTGACAACATTCCTGGCGAGTTGG